>CM053596.1:79498393-79568246 GCA_028646575.1 Pseudocheirus occidentalis | reverse complement strand
GGTCACACAGCTAGGTGTGTGTGTGTGTGTGTGTGTGTGTGTGTGTGTGTGTGTGTGTGTGTGTGTGTGAGAGAGAGAGAGAGAGAGAGAGAGAGAGAGAGAGAGAAGTGTCTGCAGCCGGATTTGAACTTAGGTCCTCCTGACTCCAGGGTGAGTGTTCTATTCACTACACCACCTAACTGCCCTGGTACTTTGTAAATCTTAACACATATATGTAAGTTAGTTATCAGTGTTTAAAAATTAGAATGTCATTGAAGCAGAAATGACTTTGAGACTTTATTTAATCTTTCTGGCTTCTAAGTACAACCGTATGCCTAGCTTTCACTCTTCAAAAACCTTTAGTTATACATTTTATGATTTCCTTTAGACTCTGACTTAATTATATTTTCCTAGGTTCCTATCTTTAATAAAAAGAGCTTGTGTTGTTTCCATTTTTGTTGATTATATTTCATAACTTTTTTCTAAAGGCTATAGAGAGTAATTTTAATTATGAAGTTGGAAGACTACCTAGAGGGGAAATTATACTTGATTTGCTGCTTCTTCTTTTTTTGGGGGGGAATGGGCCTTTTTTTGGAGGGGGGAAGGCAGGGCAATTGGTGTTAAGTGACTTGCCCAAGGTCTTATGACTAGTAAATGTTAAGTGTCTGAGTCTGTATATGAACTAAGATCCTTCTGCCTCCAGGGAGTCTATTCACTGCACCACCTAGCTGCCCCTGATTAGCATCTTCTTAAAGAAGAATAAAGAATTGATTGAAAGTGAAAATTTGGTAGGCCTTTCATTTGTAATTAGTAAATTTAGTATAAGAAATTAGCTCTAAAAACTTACCCCTCAAAGTAGAAGGCTTCATGGTACTGAACTTTGAAGTTATTTTTCTGGAGAAAATTTTGTCTTAATAGAAGATATAGATGTCTAAGAAAAAAGACAACATTGGTGACATGGAAAACTTGTCTAAAATCGGTACTGAAAGATGATCAGCACAAAGGAATTATTCTATATAAACATTTTCACAGTGAGGCCCCAGCAGAAAATAAATGAAAGTGCTTGTTATTTCTTAAAAATAAAAGGAAAAAGAGTGTTGCTAAAGAAAATGTAGACTTGGTATTAACAGAATACATATTAACCTTTTTAAAAATTTTGTTGTTAATTAGAGAAAGGAAGAGGACGAACTTGGACCTTTGGGAGATAATGCAGATGTGGCCAAAGTATCAAATGACAAAAAACAGGTGAATGAATGAATAAAACATACCCTCTCTCTATGTTATCTACCTCCCTACATATCTACCTGATCTGTTGACCTGACTGGTCTGCAATAGCTATCAAGACCTCATGTATAGAGTAAAGGGCTTGGACTAGATGGCCTCTGAGGTCTCTTTCAGCACTAGATCCATGAATTGACTCTCTGAGCTAAGATGGCAATCAGAGTTTTTTGTGTGTTGTGTATGTGTGCTTTGTTAAAAATTCAGCCTTGAAAAGCAGTACAACTTAAGTTTGCTCACTAACTGTATTGACTTCTGTCAGTGCAGATAGTGTTTTAAGAAGTATTCAGTCATCCCTCTTAAGACCTCCTAGAATTCTGTTTTGTCCACTCATTCTCAAGATGGACAGGTTTTTACTAAGGGAGTTTTTGTTGCTTTTATCAAGCCACTTGGCAATAATGAAAAAAATCATAAGTATCATTGTGTACTTAAAAATACATTTTCAAACAATATCTGAAATCAGTGTACTATAAATTGAATGCTTACCTTAATTACTGAAAGACTGCTCTTTAAAAAAGGAATTATAAATAATGAATCTAAATTTATAGTAGATTATAAAAAAGGAATCTTCTTGTACCAACTTCATACCTATTTTAAATGAACTAATATTTGAATTAGAACCATGCTAACTAAAATAGTATCCTCTGAAAGGGTCTAAATGTATTTATATATCTATATTATTTTCTAAGTATCTAGAATGAAAATTTGGTATACAGAGAATTGTAAATAGCAATATTGTGATGGCACTAAGAAGAGGAAAGTGTTGACTAATATCATAAAATATTCCTGATAGTAAGAAATGTGAGATTAAATAATAAATCAGAGTAAGTAACAGATTCCTTTTCATTTGGACGTAGTAAAACAAGGTGTGTCATTATTTTTTGTAAAGGATTTTGTATCTTCTTCTTGTGACTTAGATAATAAACTCTTAGAACTGGAAGGGATCTTAGAGATTATCTTTTCCCTCTTTTATGATAGTGTTAGACCTTTGCCAAGAGGCAAAGGAATAGTTACCTCAAAATGATTTGAACTTTTTTTAAAAATCATTTTAAGTTGCCTCTGAGATATTTGGGATTTAGCCTTGCTGTGATTTGAAATTTGCTCTATTCTTCTAAAAATACATATATTATGTATAAATAGTGTTCTGTCTAAGCTAGATCTGGCCTCCAGTGAAGAGGGACCACAGGAGTCTGGAAGATCTTAACAAGCTGGATGGGCTTTGAGTTGGGTAGAGCACTGTGTTTATTTATCTGTGGCCTATGCACTTGCTTGCCTTAAATTTGAAGAGAAGCATCACCACAAGGTAGCTCGTTGGTGAGGAATTGAGCCACATCTTTTGAAGACTATCTGCAAGAGTCCCATATTGATAAAATCACAGATCCTTGAAGGGTTGAAGTATAAATAATTTGTTATGTTCTGTGTTTATTTTGCCTTTGTGCTCGTTTTAAACATTTTTTAAAAATAGGAGTACATATTAGTGTAGCTGTCTCATGGTATTTCTAATTCTTTGAATGAATGTGGTTCTTCTGATGTACAGAAAGTAAAATTTAGGAAAATGAGCTTGTACAATTAGGCAGGAAGATGGTGAAGAGGAAATGGGGAACAGGGCACTATTATCTAGTGTTTTGAGTGCTGGATGAGCACAACCTGGAGGCAGATAATTTGTGTTTGAATTCCTGCTTAGATGCTTAATAATTCTTATCACTTTAACTTTCTGAGCCTCAGTTTCCCCATCAGTAAAATGAGGATAATAATACTTATACTAATTGTCTCATATGGTTGTTGTGATGAAAAAGCTATATGAATGTGGTCATTTATTAAGTACTTATTTAACATTTAACATTATTAAGCACTTACTGTGTGCCAGGCCTTGTGCTAAAGACTGGAGGTTTAAAAAAAAAAAAAAGGTAAAAAGCAGGCCTTGCTCGCAAGGAACTCACAATCTATTGGGGGAGAAAAGATAATTAACAGAGGAAAGACACTAGAATTAAAAGAGTTTGGGAAAGACTTCCTGTAAAATAGGATTTTAGTTAGGACTTAAAAGAAGCCAGGAAAGCCTGTAGGCAGAGATGAGGAGGAAAAACAGCCAGAGAAAGCCTGGGTTAAGAGATGGAGTATTTTATTTGTGAAATAGCCAAGAGAACAGTGTCACTGGATCAAAGAGTGTGTTAGTCGTTGACAACAGTAATAATAAATGCTGAATCCCTGAAAAGAGACGGTAAACACATTGATTCTTATCTGTAGCAGTCTGCTCTTGGCTGCCTGTGCTTAATTGTAGATTACTTAGTGAGCAACGCCACGTGAATCCTCTTTCTTAATTGTCCCTGGAATAAACCAAAACCAGGATCCAAAACAATGATTCACTGAAAGGATTTAGTTTCCCTAAATCTTTTTGAGAATCTTAATAAATTACACTGGAATGCAACTTTGGAATTTTTCAGAATTTCTTAAACTTTGGAATAGAAAATCTTTGTCCAAAATTCTAACATTTTGACCATACCATCATAAAGTTAAAAAAAAAAAAGGTAATACATTATAAAGTAAATGGGATTCCTAGGAATCTAAATATATACAAAGTTGGTTCAAAAGTTTACCTAAATAAAATTAAGTTGACCAAGCTTGATTAAAGCTTGCAATTCTTATTTATTAGAATAACTGAACAATTCTTCCATAGCCAAGATTTCTATCTTAACTACCATTTATTACCAGCAATTAAGGAAAGTCTCATGGGGAAATCAGTGTACTATAACCAGTTATTCCTGGTCACTTTGGTTGGTTCAATTTAGTGAAATGAATTTTAATAGGGAGAATTTTGGATATGTGACATCAGTGAGTTACTTCTGAAAGCAGCTTTTTTATTTATTTTCCATCTTAACTAAGAGGAACCTGAAGTAGGCTAATAAAGGGAGTTTGCATTTAAAACCTTGGCAGTTAAGATTAAATATGAGAGGAAAAAAGTGGAATTCTTAGGTCTCCAATTTCAAGATAAGTTTAGTGATTTACTTTAAAATTCAGTACACATTGCCCTTTTGGGATATATTAACTGCTTTCTTGTAGATTTATACAAAGACTAGAGCATTTTGTATTAAAAAAAAAATCTGTATCCTGAATCATGAAGGCAATACAAAAATAACTAGACCTGTGTTTCTGAAGGAAAAAAATGAATCTTACATAATATCACACTTAATCCTATTTTTCACTTCTAGGAACAGTCTGAACTTGTTAGCATACAACCTTAGTGCAATTGATTAATTGTTTGATTAGTGCATTTAAATTTTCCACACAACCTTTGCCAAAAGTGAGGTCCTTCCAAATTCTGTGCACTGATTTAAAGCACACTTTGAAGGAGGATGTGATGTAGAGTGATGTTTGTGTTATAATGGGAGGAGTACTAGCTGGGGAATCAGAAGACTTGAATTTGAGCCCTGCTGTCAATAACTTGTCAAGTACATCAAGCCTTCACTTTCCTTAGCTCTGAAACTTCCCTCACAGGGTTCTTGGAAAGTGCTTTGTAAGTATTACAGTAAATGTGAATGTGAGCCATTTTTTAAAAGCACACATAATAAAAAATACAGTTCCTTTTTCAGTGGGGGTTCTCTTGATTTCATTGGACTTGAATGTTTAAGTAGCCTATATACAGCTGTTTCATTACTATATTTAGCAATGAGCAGGAAGTTATTTGACCTCTCTAGTCTTCAGTTTCTTCATCTGTAAAACAAGAGGGTTGGAGTAAATGGTTTCTGTGGTCTCTTCCATTTCTAAATCTATAATCCTAGGCCGAGCTGAACAAATCTATTAAAGATTGTTCTGTCATGTGAAAACGGTTATTGATTTTAACTTAACAAGAAAGGAGACCTTTTTAGTAGATGTTATTTATCAGTCGGTATTTATTGTCCTTACTGCATCTGATTGATAACAGAGAGATTCCAATACCTTTTTCTTGGTTGAAAAAAAATTTCATTTTTGTCAGGATCTATTAGATTCTTGCCGTTTCTGCAGCTGTTCACCTTGTAGAAATGTCATCATGGTAAGTCCAATGTGAACATTCCTAAATGATGTTGTTTCAGAAAGAAGATCAAGGAGCCTCCAATTTGCACTCTGCCAGTAGAAATCATTCAGTTTTAATTAGCCTTATGTAACAGCAAGCATCCTAGCATACCCAGAATGGCTGCTAGCACAGATTCTTTGATCTGCTTTACTAAAGTAAAGCAGCTTTAATGGGGTCAACAATCTTTAATTAAACACTTAGTTTAGGGGGAAAAGTCAGCACCCTGAACTTCAGAAAATACAACCAGAAGTTACAAGCAGACAAAAAAATACAGAGAAAATAACACAATTCAACAGACCAACAGACAGGATTTCCAGCTGTCTGACCATTACATACATACATACATACATAGTTAGTTACCAGAGAGAGAAGCACCAACATCTGGGTTTTCAAAGCTGAGGGGCTCAACAGCTATCCAGAGTCTCTTCTGGCCGAATCATATAACTCTTACCATAAGTGAGCCCCAAAGCAAAACCTCACCCCAGAACATATATACTCTTCTTCAGGGTCAGAGGATATCACAACCTTCATGACCCACTGCCTAATTACAAAGTAACAAAAGGTGCGGGCCTTCCTGAAAAGCAAGCCTACCCCAATCAAGACCCTCCTTTTGGGTTCTGCTATTAAGGAGCAGGGAAGATCTTCAAATTCCCTTACCATTACAGCTTCCTGAATAGATTTTTTTTAATTTAAGTTTATTTATTTTTAGTATACAGCATACAGTTCCACAAGCTTTTAAGTTCTAAATTTTCTCCCCTGTCCCCAGATGGCATGCAGTCTGATATAGACTCTAAATATACATTCATATTAAATATATTTTCACTTTAGTTGTTTTGTAAAGAAGAATTATAACTGATAGAATGAACCACAAGAAAGACGGAACACAACAAAAAAAGAGAGAGAACAAATAGTATGCTTTGATCTGCATTCAGACTCTATTTCTCTGGATGTGGATAGCATTTTCCATCATCAGCCTTTTGCAGTTGTTTTAGAACCTTGCATTGCTGAGAAGAGCCAAGTTTATCCAAGAGCCAAGTTTATCCAAATTAGTCATCACACAGTGTAGCTGTAACTGTGTACAATGTTTTCCTGGATCTTAGCATCAGTTCATATAAGTCTTTCCAGGTTTTTCTAAAATCCACCTGCTCATTATTTCTTATAGCACAATAGTATTCCATTACATGGAATATATTTTTTTAAAGGGTGCTATCCATGTGCTTGGACCACATAGGATTGCAATTTGGCACCAACCTTTTGTACTTTCTGTTTTCTTTTTGAACTTTAAAGCAGCTTCTTTCCTGTAATTTTTGGATATTTTATTTAATGGATGGTGAAAATATCTAAGTTTCCTGATTTTGTTTTAAATAAAATAGTGTCTTTCCCTGTTTTTTAGTTGGTTGACTCAAGAAATAAACTTTATCAAATTGTTCCATCTAGAAATTACCTTGAGGCATTCCAAAAAGTATCATGTTTCAGTCAGTAAGTCAGCTGGCATTTACTAAGTGCCTGCCATGTACCTGATGCTGTATTAAGCAATAGGAATACAAAGAAAAGCCAAAAACACCCCCCCCCCAACAGGCTTTGTTCTCAAGGAAATCAAGTATGCATGCCCACAATTGGGATGCAGTTCATATTTTTAAAACAGTAGAGTTCTCTGTGTGTGGTGCTTTCTCAAAAGGTTTTTTGATTTGTTTTAAAGGGACCTTAAAGTGGGTTTAGATTTATACAAGAGTTAGAGCATTTTGTGTAAATCTATATATTGAATCATAAAATTGAAAGCAATTAAAAAAAACTAGAACTCTGTATCTTTAGGGAAAAAATTGATTTTATGTCATTTTTTTATGTTAAGAGGACCTAAGAGGACTGTGACTTTACAGTGAAATTTTTTCCCCCTTTAACTAAAGAACACATTCTAAGCCCACAGCAGCCATACATGCATATCTGATCCTGACAGTAACTTTCACACCTGAGGATTGAGACAACAAAGCTCCTTTACCTCCTCTTGAAATAATTTATTCTCTTGCTTTATCCTTTTGTCCAGGAGTGGCAAACCTGTGGCCTTCTAAATCCTTAAGTGTGGTCTTTTGACTGCTGCTTTTGTCTCCCTCTGTCTCCTCTAATGTAGACAGATTCTCCCTTCCCCCTTCATCCATCTCACTTGCCCCTCCAAGACATCATTTGTTTTACACCTTATGCTTCCCTTGTTATCTCTATCTCTTGGAATTCAAACAACTTCTTAAACTCCATGTTGTCCGAAAATCTTTTGCCTGATGACAAAACTGGTTCACTTTTACTGCATAATTAACACATAAGGTGTAATGTTAAAGTTCTAAAGTAATATATAAGGAGTGAAGTTGAAGACAGGTTCCACGGTTTATTGCTTTATAATCACACTTCCTGTGTTCTGTGCATCTTTTAGCCTCCTTATTGCCAGTTATCTAGCTTTTAAGTGCCTACTGTGTACTGAGCTCTGGTGATAGGAAGAAAGGTTAAAAAAAACCCAAACAGTCCTTATTCTCCAAGAGCTCAGTCTAAAGGAGCGACAGTATGCAAATTCAGAGGGCAGGCACTAAGATTAAGGGGTGTGGGATAGGCTTCTTGCAGATGAGTCATGACCTGAGAACTGAAGGCAGCCAGGGAAGCCAGGAGAGAGGTGGAGATGAGGGAGGAGAGCATCAGTGATAATGCTTGGAGTTGGGAGATGGAGTGACGTGTGCAGAGGCCAGTGTCACTGGATCACAGAGTGAGATGTAAGAAGCCTAGAAAGGAGAGGCGGGCAGGTTATGGAGGAATGTCTATCTCATGCAGGAGGTAATAGGGAGCCATGAAATTTATTGGATGGGGGGGTTGTAAGAACCGTGTTTGCTTAGTTGTTTTGTGCAGTGTCTAACATTGTTATCTTTTTTCTAATTTTTTTTATTAGTTAGTTTTTTATTTTCAGCATTCACTTCCACAAGATTTTGACTTGCACATTTTCTCCCCATCTCTCCCCTCTCTTTACTGCAAGACAGCATTCGTTCTGATTGCCCTTTCCTCCGGTCTGCCTTTCTGTCTGTGTATCTTATTTCCCAGATGCATGTAAAAACAGTTTTTAAGATGTTTTAAAAACTTTTGAGTTCCAATAACATCATTAGCATTAAAAGATAAATGCTTGGGATTGTGATAGATTATTCCCCAAAGAATGATTTGTATTTATTTTAATCTTGTGCTTCTTTAAGATCTAATAGTTGGTGTTTATATGATGGCTGATTCATTAGCTTGAGATTTTCCTGCTCTGCTTCAGTATTGTATTATGAAACTAAACTTATTATGACATTACTGTCATAGACTGCAGAGCTGGAAGAGGAGCTTAAATCTCAGCATAGTTCAACCCCTTCATTGTACAGGCAGGTGAGGGAACTGAGGCCCAGAAAAGTAAAGTCACAGGCCCAGGATTGGGACTACGACACCCAAGCCTGAGTCCTTTTCAATTTTACTGCACTGCTTTATTCATTACCCTTGACACTTTCAGCCTTCTAAAAAGTTTTAACTGGCATATGTCTAGCTATTATCCCATGAGATGTTGACAGGTAAATTTTCAGTCAGGACTGGATAAAAACATGTCAGTCTAACAGCAGTTAGCATGAGAAAAAGGTAGTTAAAATTTATTACCCCCAGAAGATTCCCTCTCCCTTAGTTAGCAAAAACATTGAACTCATCACTGATAGTTTTATACTTTAATCTTTTTAGTAGATGGTAGGTCAGAGATTGATGTATATTTGATAAATTTATTGAACATGCTTAATAATCCTATTTTGTTGTCATCCCCTGATTTGTACTCCAACTTTTTAGTAATGATTTAGGTAGGGTCTCTCTCTCTCTCTCTCTCTCTCTCTTTTTTAAATAATAGTAGCTGTGTCATCCCTCAGAAATACTATTACTTTGTGATCCTGTGGAACATGGTAGTTATCCTTTTCAGAACTAAAAATAAATTAGCTTATTTGTACATTATATTACTACATATCATCAGAACAAACTAAGGACATCTACAAACTTTGTGAATGATTTAGATGGTAGAATATAGGGTGGGAACTCTTCAACATGGTCAAGTAAGCATTAAACGTTTACAGAGTTTATTTAGAATAAACTCACCAAATTCAGTTAACATTTATTAAATGCCTACTGTGTGCAAGGGACTACGCAAGGCCTTGGGGTTACAAAAATAAATATGATACAGTACCTGCCCTTAAGATGTTTCTGCTCATTTTGTTTTCAGATGAGGAAGCCAATCCTTTTATTGGAGTAAGCCAAGTGTTATCTATAGTATGCTTGCTAAATGTGTCATCTCTAATGAAATAATATTTTGTATTTTGATATAGGTGAAGAAAACTGGTCTTGTGGTGGTGAAAAACATGAAAATTGTTGGTCTCCACTGTTCTAGTGAAGATTTACATGCTGGGCAAATTGCTCTTATTAGACATGGGTCAAAGATGAAAAACTGTGACCTTTATTTTTCCAGAAAACCATGTTCAGCTTGTTTGAAAATGATTGTAAATGGTAAGTGTAGAAATGCATATTGGAAACAGGCGTCATTGTAGATTAACTAAAATTTAGCTGAGAACAGTCTGTAGTAATTATCTACATAGGAGATGGCATGCTAAAACCTGTGTTCTACTGTGCCACTGATTGACTAGCAGTCTTAACTTGGGCAGGCCACTTTAACCTCTGAAGCACTAAATTGAAGGAAATATACTGTGCAGTCCTAATCTCTGAAAAAATCTGATTCTGTTCTAAAAAATAGATAACTAAGAAGACTACCATATATGTAGATTCTGGGGAGTTACAGAATTGTTCTTGTTTTCAGGAAGGCTTTAGCAGGCAGATAAAACATACGTGACATGTAAAGTCAAAATTCAAGGCAGTATTTACAAGAATCAGATGAGTAATATAGTAAATAAAGGATTTCAAGGGAGAGAGAGGTTATTGTAAATTGATATGGTTGGACAGAGCTTCCTGGAGGGAGTGGATCTTGAGGGATAGATACTATTTGGTAGAACAGAATAGCATGAGGAAAGCCATAGAGGTAATAAGAACCTAGTAGTGTTCAAGGGTCAGTGAGTAGATCTAGAGTTTTTGTGTTGTTAAATATTAAGAATTAGATTAAAAAGGACAGATTGTTGAGGGGCTTGAATGCCAGTCACGTTTGGATTTTTATCCTCCATCTTAGAAGTCCTCTTTTTGTGGGGAGCAGTTATATTTTGGCCCATGGGAAGGAGGTTGGGAATGGGGAAGAACCAGTGATTGAGAACCATGCGGTATTTCCAAGGTGAAGAAGTGTGTGGTAAGAAGCCATGGACAGGTTTTCTTCCTTGATACTTTCAGGTATATTTCTACTGAGGGGGGAAACTATGATAATGAATTTTGTCCCAATTTCCTTTCCCACTGAAAATGCTGGCAGAGAAAGGAGGTAAAGTACAGAGCTATACTAAGTCAGGTTGACCAGAGTATGGCAGTTTTGAGAATGCTGACAAATACTCACTTTCAGGTGGTGGAAACAACTAAGTTTAATCCCTAGTTAATAAAAATAATTGTAACTACTCCTTAATACACCCTACTCCTTACATCCTAGGTTAACTTCTCTCTGGTCTTTGACTTGACTGTGCTCTTCCTCCTACATCCCCCACAGAGCAATGCCCCTGGGAATTCTTTCATAGGAACTTGTGTCCTGTCTTAGGTCATCTTTAATGCTACTTGTTCTGAGTTCCGGCATTACTTGTTATGGTTCTGACAAGGCGACAGCTAATGCCCTTCCATCTGCATGGTTAGTTTCTATAATTGATTCACTACTTGTGGTCTGCCACTTGGAAGGGAAAGGGATTCATGCTTTTGGTAACTGGGAGACATTGAAAGTGATGAGAGCAATGTTTTAAGAAAGATTGATCTGATGGTATTGTACAAGATGGGTAGTAGATTTGGGAAGCCAGGGGTTGTTTATGTTCTCTTAATGGATACTGTAACAGTGATCTAGGTGTGAGATAAGTGGCTGGAATAGGGTGGTAATAGAAAGTAAGATAAATGCGGACTAGAAAAGAGGAATTTAGAGCACTTGATAATAGATTAGGAATGGGGGACAAAATTAAAAGATAAAGAGAAGCAGTGGACTACAGATGAACAGTGCTTGGAAGAATTTCTCTAATTGGTTAACTTCAAATGCCAGCATTTTTGCCAACTCAGAATTTAGAAGTACTTTAAGTACTTCTTCAGAAGTTGGACTTTAGAGACATGAACAGGGGAGTTTGGTACCACTGGTATCTAGAAAAGTGTTTCTTTCTCTGGGGCCAGTATCTTCTTTCTTTGTCTCCCTGTTTACATCTTCATTTCTTCTAGTTTTATCCATCCTTATTTTGTTATTCATCTGAAAGTTACATATGAACTTTCCACTCTTGAGCTCAGTAAATATTTATGTGTAGGCCCAAATGTTGTACATAGACAATGTTGCTTCTAATAGGCAAACACACTGAAAGCCTCCTTAGACTTGTTAAGAATTAGGGTTTATTGTGTTAGAAATTAGGAATGAAAAATACTCTTATATGGAAGGAAAATAAAGGTATGCTCAGTTTTCCTTCAATTAAAAAATGTCTGGATTTTGTTAAGTGAGATAATGAAATGGAGGAAGCTAGAAGCAGTCTTCAGTCAAACTCTTGTAGAATGTTGCTGGGGCGAGGGGGAAGACATATGTAACCTGATATAAGAAAGCTGTGTATATACTGTAAAATATATATAATCATGTTTACTCTATCTGTTGGGAGATATGGTTTGATCCTCTCAGATGTTCAAATCCTTAAATAATGAATTAGGTTTCTACAGGTTTTATTGTGCTTCCCTATCTTTAGCTATTGTTAAGATAATGAAGTAAACATTTCTGCAGCATCTGCCACTTGGCACAAGGGCCTTTTGTAAGGATTTTTCCTTTTTACCTTCTTTTCTGTAATAACTGTTACAAGACATATGTGGGCATCAGTTTTCATCAGTAGTGGTACTAATTTGGAGGTTTTACCAGCAGAGCTGATTTGGGAATGGGGCTATTACTGTAAAAGGCAAAGGAATGATTTCCCTTCGTGGCCTTAAAGAAACCACCATAATTCCTTTGCAGTTCAAGAAGTCAAGAGTAAGAGGAAGCAGACATTGCAGAACACTGCCTCTTAGCCAACTTTTTGAGTCTTGTAGACTTTAACCTCTGTAAGGTCAGGTACTATAATCTGTTTTCAGCACTAAATCTATGATCTGACTCTCCTGAGCTTTGTCTTCCCCATCTTCCTATCCCGGGTGTAGTTTTCTGCATACAGTGTTTAATATTTGTTTGAGAAAATAAATTACTTTGGTGGGGCAAAATACATTGAAGATTACTGAGCCTACCCACATCTGCTCAGCTGTACAATTCCTCCCCGCCCAAGATTAGAAGGTATTACTGTTGGTGAGATAACCAAAAGGTTAATGAGATGACAAAGAGTTTTATTAACTATTTTGTAAACTATGCCAGAAACCAAAACTCAGAAATTTCTATACTGTAAACAGTGCTACACCTCATGGACGTCAGAGCTCTTTCTCTTCCCATCAGTAGCCCTGGGATCATGGTTTGAAAACCCTCACTTCTAGTAGCCCCTTTCTCTGAGTCCGCATCACAGGTGGATCACTGATAGACCTCCATTGTGTCAAGCTATCCAGCCCTTGTTGATGGTAGGCTTATCATATACGTCCCAGGTATCGGAGGATTTCAGATGATGTTCAGATTTGTTCAAGGTGTTTCAGATCTTTTACGTCTTGTGTTCCAGCTGGAGTAAACCGAATTTCCTACTGGCCTGCTGATCCAGAAATAAGCTTGCTTAATGAAGCTTCCAATCCACTGAGTACTGGAGATGCAAAACTAGATGCCAAAGCGGTGGAAAGATTGAAGTCAAACAGTCGGGCCCATGTGTGTGTCTTGCTTCAACCTTTGGTGTGTTATATGGTGCAGTTTGTAGAGGAAACTTCCTACAAATGTGATTTTATTCAAAGAATTGCAAAAACACAGCCTGGCTTTAACTCTGACTTTTATTTTGAATGTAAACAAGAAAGAATAAAGGAATATGAAATGTTATTTCTGGTTTCAAATGAAGAAATGCATAAGCAAATATTGATGACTGTAGGCTTGGAGAACCTGTGTGAAAATCCGTACTTTAGCAATCTAAGGCAAAACATGAAAGACCTTATTCTGCTTTTGGCCACAGTAGCTTCCAGTGTACCCAACTTTAAACACTTCGGATTTTATTGTAGCAATCCAGAGCAGATTAATGAAATTCACAATCAAAGCTTACCACAAGAAATTGCAAGGCACTGCATGGTACAGGCCAGGTTATTGGCCTACCGGACCGGTGAGTTGCTCTTAGTTTGTAAATTGGGGCTTGCTGGTAGTATATTTGCATCAAACATTGCTGCAATTCAGCTAATTCATGTTAGCATTTCATTTGCTTTTAAAACACTCATAGTTTGCCTCATTATAGCATAGATGAGTAGTATACTTGGCTAGGCAGCCATAGTATTAGAATAGTTTTACGAATCCTTCTGATCAATTTGCCACATTTATGTAGTCAAGTTGTGATTACTTAGGCTGTGATTATCTAGGGGATTCTTTCTTTTGTCTATCTTTGACCCCTCTCATTGCTTACTAGCCCTTCCACCAGAGCGCAGGCAGAAAATTGGTACTTTAGCAGCTCTGGAGAAAGGTTCCTTTGGGGAAGAATCTTGGAGCTAGAGCTGGAAGGAACCTTCAAAGCTATCTAGTCCAACCCTGTTGTTTATAGGGGAGGAAACTGATGATCAGGTAGGATAAGAGTTTTGTGTTAACCTTACTTAACTATCCATTGCTATTACTCCCCCCTCCCTACTGCCTGCATCTTTGAACTCCAGGTCATTGAAAGGTGCCTGTGATCCAGACAGATTTCCTTTTACCTAATTAGTTGAATGCCATTCTAGTTAGTACATATCAAAATAATCTTCCTTTAAAAGTCCAAAGATAACAAGTTATAGTATAGAATCATTTGTCTTTTTCTGAGCTTTGTGTTTAGTTCATGAAAGTGCTGCTTGAGGATGGTGTATCTAATAACAACTACTTTCATAATATAGAAAGGTAGACTGTGAAGAGCAGCCTGGTCTACCAAGTGAAAAGTGTGCCAGACTTGCAAATTCTCCCTTAGACACTAGTTGTGTGGTCACGGACCAAAGACTTCATCTGTCAGACCCTCAATTTTCACCATCTGTAAAATGGAAATAGTCATATTTGTGTTACCTGTCTTTTAGAGTGGGTAGGGGAAAGGCACTTGGCAAACCTTAAAGCATTCTCTCCTCTCTTCATACATATATGTGCATCTGTATATGTGAGTTGTTATTGAAAACACAGTTTTAAAAATAAATTTGAAAGTTATTTCATCCAAAATGTCAGTATGACCAGTTTATTTCAAATTGATTGTGAATGGTAAAAGTGATACAATTTATCCCAGTTTTTATTAGAGAAAGTAAAAACAGCACGTGTGTCATTTTTTCTTTGGGCTTTTTTTGCCTCGTGTTATTCAGGCAAAAATTACTCCATTTTAAAGCAAATGTGATCTCTTGTTTTTGATTAGAAATTGTTGATTTGATATCTCTTAGTTCCTTTATTTCTATCATATATTAAGTTTACGTCCAAGGTGCTTTCTGTTTACTCTTTATAATGTCAGAAACTTATATGATAAGACTTCTATAAATTGTTTGAAACCACGATCAGACTACAAAATATCCCTGCCAACATTCTTTTATCTTAAGAGAGACCGTCTGAAAAAGAAAGGGGTTGGACTGAATAATCTTTAAGGTTTTTTTTCTAGCTTCTCTGAGACTGTGCTTTAGAATCCTATTGGGGCAACCTCAGGATTTTCCTAAGTTACTATAAATTTTAACTTTTCACTGTTGTCAGCTGAGAAAACAAGGGGAATGACGAGAATAGCAGGAACAGTTGGAATCAAATTATAGAATTAGATGAAAGTATATTTAGACGTTTCTTCAATAGCTTTGAGGCTTCCAAAACAGGCACTAAATCTTGGGTAAATGAGAATTTATTTCTGCATTTACCTTGCAGAGAAGATGAAGAGTTTCCTGACCCTGGGAATTCCCCATACTATTGATGTCACACGTCTAGCCCCCATACCTATTAAAAACCTTGTAATGCAGATTTTTGTCATTCATTCTCTTCTTAACCAGAACTGACAGACATTTTTCTTATTCTTTCTGATAGTTATCAGGTTGAAATTAAAGGGGTTGATCCCCAAATGAAAAATAGGTAATTATATTGCTTGCTTAAGCCCAAGACACCACATATTAGTAATTAGTAAAAGAAATTTCATTTCTTCATGAAATCTTGGTTATGTACTCAGTACTTTGTGCCTGTAAGCTGGAACTCTGGAGCTGAGTTCTGGCCACAGCTTTTCCATATCCATTTTGTTGATCTATAATTGCAAGACGGCCCCTTAGTGCACCAAGCTCTGAGCCTGGCAGTCAGGAAGGCCTGATTTTAGTCTCAAAATCTAGCTACGTGACCTTGGACATTTCACATAACTTCTGTCTCTATGTCCTCATGTGTACAGTGGGGATAGCAATGCCACCTATCGCACAAGGTTTTCTTGAGGCTAAAATGAGATGTTTATAAGGCATTTTGCAGACCGTAAAGAGCTATATGTAAATGCTAGTTAGCTAGTATTTAAATGATGAAATTTGAGGAATTTGAGAGGAAAAATGAAATGCAAGTTGACAATTGCTTTTGAAAACAAAAAAGAAACAAATATTGGATGACAACCCTACTAGCCTAAATTTCTTAATTTGAGTGGAAAATGTTACTTTGATGAAAGTGAAGTATTAAGACTCTGGTTCTCAACTTGTGGGTTATGTTCAGTTTGTAACAATTAAAATACATCCTGCATATCAGATATTTGCATTACAATTCATAACAGTAGCAAAATTACAGTTATAAAGTAGGAACAAAAATATTTTTATGGGTGGGGGTCATCACAACGTGAGGAACTGTATTAAAGGGTCGTAGCATTAGGAAGGTTGAGAACCACTGTATTAGGCAGATGTTTTTCACTGCTATATGTTGATAATTGGCTTTGTGTGCTATGGGATGGATGTATAAACTATAGATTCATTCCTTAGAGTGTCTTTTTTTCCTCTTAAATCTAAAAAATTAGATCTATTATCAGCTATTCCCATGGTTAAATCTCAATGACATAAGGTTTCTTTGTATTTATACTGAAGAAATTGATCTTTCAACATGCTATTTATTTAATCCACTGGGAGAGGAGAACCCCAAATTCTGCTGAAAAAGACCTCAGGATGGGTTGCACAGCTGTGGGAACTTTTGAGTGGGCCCATGTTTTTCAAGCTTTTAAGCTTCATTAATATTCTTACACTAATGACATAAATCTTTTTAAAATTAATCATTTTATTTATTTTCTTATTTACATCATTCATTTCCTGAGTTACAAATTTTCTCCCCATCTTTCCCCTGGCCCCAACCCCAAAACAGCGATCCCACTGTAAAGCCCCTCCCCCAATCTGCTCTCTTTTATGACCTCTTCCAACGTCCCTCTAACTTTCTGGTAGGGCAGGGTGGGTCTCTCTACTCCAGTGCCTGTATATCTTAATTCCCAGTTGCATGTAGTTAATAATAATAAGAATAATAAAATATATAATTTTAACATTTGATTGTAGAACTTTAAATTCTAATGACTGATATAAATCTAAAATGATTTTTTGTTATAAATAACAGTTAACCTTGCCTAACTTAAAACTAACCTTTATATTAGTGGGTGGAGAAGCAGACTCATAAAACTTGGATTTGAATTTTTTTATTTCAGATTTTTGTTTATTACATAATACAACATTTCTTAAAACAGAGGTTTTAATCTTACTATATTTTATGTTTATGACTTCTGTCACTTGCTTCAGAAATGAACATGGGGTCACAAATTGAAACTTTTTGTTCCTTGGGATAAGCTGAGAAAGGCGGGGAAGGAGCAAAATGTGTTTTAAACAAAATTTTGATAAATCTCGTAGCAACTGTTTAAATCACTTTTAAAATGTACGTGTTTCTCACATGCTTGGCTTTTTTCCCCACAAGGCTATTCCTATAAGATTTTTCTGTCTTTTCCATGATTATGCTATGCCAAAATGACAGGAGGTGAGACGAATATTTTTGTGAGCAATGAGAATCTTAAGCCCACTATTTTAGAAACATGTATGTAATTTAATCCTCTTACTTTGGGGGAAAAGATGAGCAACTGCGACATGCTAGTTTAGAGAAAGATTTGACAAGTTCCACTTAGCCCTGGTTATGCTTAGTGACATGGCCTGCCTGCAACCACTCACTACTAACCTGATCTCACTCATCTTAAATAGTTGATAGCAATAATAGTTATGTTGTTGTTGTTGAGTCATTTTAGCCCGGTGACCCCATTTGGGGTTTTCTTGTCAAAGATACTAGAGTGGTTGCCATTTCTTTCTCCAGCTCATTTTACAGATGAGGAAACTGAGGCAAACATGGTTAAGTGACTTGCCCAGGGTCACATAGCTAGAGAGTGTCAGAGGCCAGATTTGAGCTCAGGAAGACGAGTCTCTGACTCTAAACCATTTTTCCACTCTATCATCTAGCTGCTCTTGACAATTAGAGAGCCCTTTAAAGTTCATCACAACAAGCCTGTGAGCAAATGTGTCCTGATTTTAAAGTTGCAGAAATTAAGGCTCAAGGTTTCAGAGCTAGTATGAGGCAGAGCTGGGCCTTGAAAGCACACTCTGTCTCCAAACTCAGTGTCCTTCCTAGTCTCTGGCTGTCAGGCAGATTCACTCTGGCAGCAGCAAGGCATGTGTCACAGAGATGGTGTTTACGGTCTGCTCAGCCATCCCAGCCAAGCACTGGCATTCAGCCCCTGACTTTCTACACTGGAAGCTTTCCAGTTCCAATTCAGTACCTTTCTGGGAACAGTAAAGGGACCTGTTGTTGCCAAAGCAACCGTTGAGCATTTTTTGAGAAGAACTCTGGACTTGGAGTTAGAAAACCTATGACCAAATCCTGGCTTTGGAATTGCTTTAAATTATATTTTAGTTCAATTAACAGAAATATTTCTGCCCCACTCCCCATTGAAATAAAAGAAAAAAAAACCTTTGTAAAGAATATTCATAGATCTGATATTTCTTAGCAATATGTTGATGGGAAAGTAATTTGATATTTCCAAGTTCCCTCATCTGTAAAGTGGGCATAATACTTGTCCTGCTTACTTACAGCACTATGTAAGTGTGAGCTATATTATGATTTTAGTTTTTCTGATAAGAATGCACTTTTTCCTCCAAACACTAGGTGGCTCAAAATTCTTACTAAATTAAACTCACTTTTTTTTTTTTTGGCTTAATTTTTTTCCAGAGGATCATAAAACAGGAGTTGGGGCCGTGATTTGGGCAGAAGGGAAATCTGTAAGTATGAAAAAGCTCTTAGCAATTCTATTTCCATTTACTTTATTTTGTTGGCTAATTCTAATCTTAATACACTATGGGTAGAACTTGAGCTGAGTTGGAATTTTGGTGTGTTGTTAGATCCCTGCACATTTGTCTCAGTCCCATGTCAGTACTGTTGTCTGTCCGTTATGACAACCATTTAGACATGACAGGTTGAGCCGCACTAGGATTACTGGGCTAGCAGCAGTCCGAGCCCTGCTATATTTTATAGTCCTTAAGAGTCAAGGCTCTTTTTTTCCTGTTTTATCTCTAAAATCTAGCATAACTTCTTGTACACAAGGAAAGGTGCTTAACAAATGTTTATTGAATTTAGTTGTGTTTCTTACTTCACTGTTGTAGGTTGGTTTGCTTCTGGTCTTTGTTATCATGGGAGTCATTGGCCTCCCTTCTAGAGAAATACTTAGTATCATTGGGGATAGCTATCCTGAACTAATCCTTACCCTTTTAGGTGCCAAAGACTTTTATTTTGGCCATCGTTCTATGGAAACATCTCTTTCTCAAGCAGATTATACTCAGATTGTATTTATTTGGTCTTGTTGAAGTGCTTAATTGTTTAACTATATGAAATGCATTGTGTATTTACTTCTTAAAGGGCATAATTTGACTTTTTCTTGATGATACAGGCTGATCATTACGGACATGAGTATTATATTGTGCTGCGATAATTGTCATATGATCCCCTGAGGAGCTTTTGAGGTATATAGGGCTTGGTTTCCCTATACCGATGGTCCCAGGCTGTCATGCTTTTTGAGAAAACTTTTTATTGCTTTTCTTTCCTTCCCTTTGTTAGTTAGCACTCCCTTCCAGACTACATTAAACTAAGAAGTAGATAGGCACCTGTAAGAGGATTGGGTCTAGCATAGAGTAGATTCACATAGTAGATCAGGGCCTGAGGTGAACTTTTAGTAAAGAGCATGGACTTCTGGGCAGAGATTTGGGTCACATTTTTCTTGGTGGCTCAGAAATCCTTCTTGCCTTTCTGGGCTGTGACAGGTAAAGTAGTCATTACATAAATGAGGTGTTAATAACGTGTGTCAAATGCTCCCATTGGCCAACTCTCATGTTTATGTTCAGCTCTCATTAATTCGCTATCTCATTTTCTCTAATGATTGGTCTTGACATTTTCCATGTGTCCTGAGGTCCCCAACCACTGTCACTCTTCCCATCACATGTAAGGCAGATTATTTGGCCTCGGATTTCCAATCCAGCTGACATTGAGTGACACTTTATACCAGGTAAGGAGCTAAGCATTAAGGATTAGGTAGGGCAAGAACTTGATTTTTACTTGGAGGGAGTAGGGGGGAGATGTATAAATAGGTAAGTGTCTATAGTACGTGATAATTTGAGAAGTACCAACAACTTGGGGGATCTAGAAAGGTTTCACAAAGGAAATATACCCACTGAACCTTGAATGCAACTAGTGATTCTAAGAGATGGAGAGGAGGAAAGGGAATGCCTTCCAGGCATGGAGGCCCCGGTAGCCCATGCAAAGGCATGGAAGTGAGAAGTGGAAGGCCAAGATTTAGGCCCCAGCTCCCTCATTTCTAAAAATGTAGGATTGTCACCTGCTCCAGTATTTCAGCTCAGTGTTTTCCAAACTTAGCCCTATGTCTCTGAGCTCCATGCTTATGCATAGACTGTGCCTCGTGCCGAGCATACATTCCCTCTTCATCTTTGACCCTTAGCATCATAAGTTTCTTTAAAGACTAGGCCTACGGGGCCTTTCTTGATCCTCCTTGTTGTTAGGCTTCTCTCCATCAAATGCTCTTTTATTTCTTAGTTTTATGTGATCTCCCTTAGTAGAATATACATTCCTTGATGGCATAACAGTTTTTGTTTTTCATTTCGGTCTTTTGTCTCCCTCACAGGTCAGTGCCCTGCATATCTTGCATTAACTGATTAATAAATGCTTACTAAATTTAATTGGCATTGTGCCTTATGCAGTCTCAAATGTCATATCCCAGGTTATTCCCTTATCTTGCCAATTACATCACTACAGGCTCTTTATACTGCCCCTTTTCCTCTAACTATTGAATAGTAGTAGCCTCCTACTATGTTTTTCTTCCTCCAGTCTCTCCCGCACTCCAATTCATCTTTCATGCTTCTGCCAGAAAAACTATTTCAACAAGCATTTATGGTCTTGTCACTCTCCTATTGTCCCCTGAGTAAAGGGCAAACTCCTTACCCTGTCATTCAAGGCCTTGGGGAATATTACTCTCCTCTGCATACTTGCCTCATCCAGACTGGCTTTCCCTTTGACTCTTTATTGCCGCCTGATATTCCCTGTGTCAGAGATGTTGTCTTCCTCTTTACTGTTACAGGTTTTAAAGCTTAACTCAAATATTACTTGAACCTGAAGCTTTCCTTGTGTATCTACCAAAATTAATTTCCTCTTCCAGACTCAAGTAGTAACTTGTTTTATGCTTCTCTTTTGCAGTTAGAATTGAGATGAGGCAGTGATTAGAGCACTGGGCCTGGAGTCACGGAAACCAGAGTTCAGATCTGGCCTGAGACCTTTATTAACAGAGTGACCCTGGGCAAGCCACTTACTCTGTTTGCCTCAGTTTCCTCATCTGTAAGTTGGGGATAATAATAGCACCCACCTCCTAGAATCAGATGAGATAATAATTGTAAGTGCTTAGCACAGTGCTTGGCACAGAATAAGCACTCATTTAGTTGTTTTTCAGTCGTGTCCAAATGTTTGTAAACCCATTTGGGGTCTTGGCAAAGATACTGGAGTAGTTCGCCATTCCCTTCTCCACCTTATTTTACAGATGAAGAAACTGAGGCCAACAGTGACTTGCCCAAGGTCACACAGCTAGTAAGTATCTGAGGCCAGAGTTGAATTCAGGTCTTCCTGCCTCCAGGTCCAGCACTCGATCTGCTGCACTTCTTATCTCAGTTTTGTATGTTGTCTAGCATCTCCTCGGTGGGCTTTTAGTAAATGTTTGCTGAATGAATGGCATTTGATTGGACTTTTACAGAATGAATCATTGCTGTCTCTGCATTATATTTGTGAATATAGTAGCCTATTTCTAAACCTTAATAGCTAGTACTAAAGCACCAGCTTTGACAACGGCTAGATAATTTCCTGTAGTGACTCCTAGAACACTGAAGAAGCAAACAAAAACTCTGAGCTGAAAAGAAAAGCTTTGCAGATAATGTAGCAGGAGCTCAATGAAGACTCTTATCCACATGGCCCATTGTCTTTGGTCATTCTTTCTGAGGCCAACATCTCCACATCACGGTGATGTGCTTACTGTTTGAAAAGGTGTTTTGCCACCACTTCTCTTTCCACGTCTCATGACAGGAGCTCTTATTCAAGTTATTTTTAAACTTGTTAGCCTACTAATTAATACTGGCATAAAATATCTTGCAGTACATTGTTCAATCAAGACATTTATAGAGTTCCTTCTTTTTATCGCAAATACTACTAGATATGGGAGTAGCCAAGAAGCATAATAGGTAATTTATGAACTTCAGGAGTTTATAAATCTGTTTAGATAAACAGCACTAAAAATACACCTTATACAGGGAACTGTACCAAACATAAGAGAATAAATTGTAAAATCCACCCATTATATGAGATTATTGGGTGGTGATTTTTTTCCCCTTGGAACGTAACTTTGACAAAAATTGTCAAAATTCAACGAAAAGAATTGGGCTTCATATTTATTTCTTGATGGTTTAGTCAAAGGAAATGTACGCAGACCCGGTGTTTGCAAAGCATTGTACTAGATACTCAAGTGAAATACATGATGACTTGGATAGTGGAATGTATGCACGTTGAATTATTTTGGAACATCTTAAATGAGTTTAAACATATCGATTATTTTCTTATATTTGCAGAAAACCTGTGATGGAACAGGGGCCATGTATTTCATAGGATGTGGTTATAATGCCTTTCCTGTTGGATCTGAATATGCTGACTTCCCACACATGGATGACAAACAGAAAGACCGAGAGATAAGAAAGTTCAGATACATTGTGCATGCTGAACAGAATGCTTTGACATTTAGGTATGGGCATGTTTTTGCATGTGGGTATATTTCTTAATAAGAGTGGGAGTCTGGTGTAGACTGGGTGGTTTTCAAACATTTTTTAATAGCTTTTATTTTTTTAAATACTGGACAATCATTATTTCAGGAAAAAGTTAGAATTATTTTTGATAAAGTTAGCTGTTCATGAATGACCTGCATCTTGGGCCCTTTGGCTAAGGCATTTTATTTTCCAGAACTTTTCTGTTTTTTTTTCTTCCTGCCAAAACTAAGTACAATGAATCTGAGCCATATTTCTCCATTTCCTGTCTCCCATCTCCTCCCCCTACCCAAATAAATATTCTTTCCTTCCCTTTCCCTCTACCCTGGAACTACTTAAAGTTTTGCTTTTAGTTCACTCTGTGCTGCCTCTAAATATTGAATCTCCTTTGTTTCCTATATCTGTAGCATGTCATTTTACAAAAAGATAGAGTTTGTTTTAATACTTCAAGAATCCCCTTTGTCATGGGTACTTTCTCCACCAGTGCAGATCACAGCTCCCCTGCAACTTAGTATTTGGTCTCCACTAATGGCTTTGGATGAGGGTCTCATTACCTGGTGATTCCTTACCTTTCCAGATGTATCAAAGCTGGTCCACAGGCAGCAGAGGGCTTGTTGCTTTAGTGCTTAAAGTTGGACCAGCTGATCTTGTTTTCTGTTGTCTTGTTCAGAAAATTAGGCATGTACCATCTGATGGTGAGCTCCTCAACGCCAGGGGCTGTTCTTTGCCTTTCTTTGTATCTCCAGTACCTAGCACAGTGCCTGCCACATAATAGGTCTTTAATAAGTGCTTATCTGCTGACTGACTGACTGACTGACAGACATACTGAAATCTGGTATGATGGTGTTAACACCATTAACTGGCACAGTAGTGGATAAGATACTTTTCGACAATTTCAAGACAGTGTGCTAAGGCTTGTTGTCAATACTAATACGTAGCTTAAAACAAAGAGGATTTGGAACGAAAATCCTTATCATCTGCCGTGATGCTTCCAGGAGAAGAACAAGGTGTGAGTGGCCTCCTTTCAGTGTTCTTACTTCCTAACCCATAGTTTACATGCAAAAATTTGCAAGAACTTGACATGTGAAATCTCTTCTTTTGCTTACACTTCATTACTGTGACATTTGCTGCATTTGGTAGGGGATGTTGTTTTGTCATATTGAATTTTTATGAAGTAAATTGATAGGACAAGAATAATAGGTTAGAATCAGATTACAGTAAATGCAGCTCAAAATATAAATGTACAAGCATGATAAAAGGTGCTTACTTAGCTTTTTAAGAGAGTAGGAGTCCTTTGTTAGACGATAAACTCTCTAAACTCCCTGAAGGCACAGATGAAATCTGAATCTCTGTATAAAACCTAACATAGTGCTCTTTACATATAGAATAGGTCCTAAATAAATGTTGGAAATGAACCCCCAAAGCAGTGTTATGTAGAATGGTAACCCCACTGTGCTTATGATTCACTATTTTCCCTTTTCATTTCTTTTTACATCTGCCATTGTTTTTTGTCGAGCATAATCAGAATTTGTACCAAACCTTACTATCTCTTAAAAACTAATTTTTGTGAATGTGCTTAAATCAAATGTGCTTTTTCACCAGTAGTAAGCTTAATTACAGGTTTTTTTTAATTGCTATGGTATAGTTTTAAGCAAACTAGTTTCTGTCTCCTCTCAGAGTGTTTAGTTTGCTTTTAAAACAGTAGTTTAACACCTTCCTAAGTTTTTTCTCATTATTTCTAGGTGTCAAGAAATAAAGCCAGAAGAAAGAAGTATGATTTTTGTGACTAAGTGCCCATGTGATGAGTGTGTGCCTTTAATTAAAGGTGCAGGCATCAAACAGATCTATGCAGGAGATGTAGATGTTGGAAAAAAGAAGGCAGACATCTCTTACATGAGGTTTGAGGAACTTGAAGGTGTTAGCAAATTTACAGTAAGTAGATGGAAGTGTTTTTTCAGCAGTGTCCTTCCCTTTGTGTGGTTAAGATATCCCCTGCATATTTTAAAACACAACTTCCCAACTATCTTAACCTTTATGGAAACTATGGTTATTGGTTTGATTTCCTATAGAGACCCTCAAATTATGAATATTAGACTTGCCAAACATCTGTCCATATTGAACGAACTGTGCTGCCTTATTCAAATCCCCCTCCCCGCCTAGTTCCCCCCACCTTCCCCAAACATATTCCTTGTGCCTGTTAGACCTTTTGTCGGGGGATGATTGTGCTTCAAGCAGATTTCTTTCTTGTGTATGCACAGACATCATTGTTTTTAATTCTTTATTCTTTCTTTCTTCAAAACTCTATAAACTAATTACTTCAGAAACATCTCATTTCTTTCTCAAATCCTAAAAAAGGAAATTTACTTCAAGAAAATAAATGCAATTATCTAGACAGACACCCTGAGGTTCTGGGTATTTTTGTTGTTGTTTTAATAAAAAATTCCAGCAAAGAAGCAATGCAGTTCATGTCAAAAGCTCCAAAAATTCTTCTTGAGAATTTTCATCTACCATATCTGCCTCATAAAACTGCTTCCCTGAAAAGCCAGCTTTCAGTATAAATGTTAAAAAAAAACTTTCTTACTAATTATTTTTCTGTTTCAATTGTAATGATTTTTCAGCATCATTATGAGTCAGATAGATTTGTTTAAGATTGTCTGGGTCCCTAAAAATCTTTGTTCCTATGGCAGAGTAATGATCATAAACATGTTGGTAGGGAGTTCAAATGACTGGAACTAGAACTTTAGAATCAGAAGCCCAGTCAGATTAATGTCCTCCCTTGTCCTCTAAACAGATACCAGCCTCAACTTTTCCTCTGCCCTTTTGGGGAATATAACGGCCTCTGCTTGCTAGCACCTGTAAACTTGGGCAGGCCAAATGCCTGACAGCCACAGTCAGCCTCTTGGCCTTTCACTCAGTGGCTCCTCCGTGGGAGGGCTGCTGCTGCTGCTGCTGCTGGTTTAACCTCCCCTCCCAGAGTCTGACTCAGGCTCCTTGGGCCAAAGCAGACTGTGTGATGTCATTCCATTGACAGCTGTTGTCAGGAGCAGAGTTCAGAACCTCTATTGGCCAAAAATGACCATCTTATACTCCCTCAAGGTTTGTCATTTTTGACCTTTTTTATCTCTAGTGATAATTTGTGTCAGATCATTTGGGTTGCTGGCCTACAGTGAGCCCTTCTCAGTGGATTGCTGGGTGTACATGTTTAGCTCACCCCCTTGCCTTCCCATCTGCCCAGCCTGTGCTCTCCAGGACTCTGGCCAGGGGCTGTGGGCCAGTCCTTAGATGGGCCACACGTCCCTGGAATAGTCATGCTAGGGCTCTTTGTTTGAATTCAGTTCAGCAAAAACTTATTACAGTGATACATGATAATTGAATGCTTTTAAACACTAAAATGAATTGACATTACTTTTGATTTTTTCACCATATCATTAGGAGATAAATGGTTCTGCTCTGGAATATTGCCAAACTAAGGATTGGGAAGCACTGTCTTAAACATTGATTATATAAAAATAAACTGGTGGCCATTTCCCAGACTACTTTTAAGTGACCCACAGAAACAACTTTTCATCTTAACTAATTCCATCCTCATTAGAAAACTAAAGGGTGCAAAGAGCTGAGCCTGGAATCAGGAAGACCAGAGTTCAGATCCAGCCTTAGACATTGACTAGTTGTGTGACAGACAAGTCACTTCTCTTCTGCCTCATTTTTTTCATCTGTAAAATAGGCACAATAGCACCTACCTCCAAGGATTGTAGTGAGGAGCCAATGAGATAATAATTGTGAAAAAGCTCCTGGTACATAATAGGCACTTATATAAATGTTTGTTCCCATCCCTTTTCATTAAAGTACTGGAAGTTAAGAGTGACTCTGAAGCCAAATTAGATAAGGAGTCTGTTGTTTGTTTATTAAATTACTGTAAAATGGGAAAGCAGTGAAGGAACATCCCCCTGTAAATATTTTCAGAAGATGCTGGGAGGTTTTGTGGACGCCTCTCACTTTGCCCTGAAGGGATTCTCTTTCTAGGCCTTGCTGCATTTGTTGATGTGGGGTCCCTGAACACATGAGGGCTTTCTTTGTTTTGAGTAGTGAGAGGGTCTGGGAGGTGAGAAGAGGTGGTGCCTTTTCCCACCAAGAAAAGGGTTCTGCCCCAGTGCAGGCCCTGGGCACAAATTGTAAAGTAGGTGAAGTTTCTGTCTGGCCTTTCCCTCAGCCTTGTGAATGTCCCTGTTCTCCCTGCTGTCCCCCCAGGCACCTAACCACCCAGGCCTGCCCTCCATTCTGGGCCCTGCATTGAAATTTAATCTATCTTGTGTCTCAGCCCCTCAGGGCCCAAGATCCCAAGCTAGCTTATGTGATAAACTAATGCTTCTGTGCTCCTGGAGACAGACTCCCAGGAAATGTGCATTTGAACTGCAGTTTTCTAAATGTGGTGCTGGGGTCTTTATCTGGCCCCTTGGTGACTCTAAAGATGGGAATTTCAAGCCAGGTAGGATGAGAGGGCAGTTCTGAGGCAGCCTAGTGGGCGCAGCTCTTTCTTGGAAAGGGAACTTTCTCCTATCCCCTTTGCCCAACCTTCTGCTCTGCCCAGGAACTACTCAGAGGCCTTTTCCTTTTCTTTGGGCATGTCCTTTCATTTCTCTGGTGTTCCCTTACCTGTAAAACAAGCAGGCTTGTTAGATGATCTCTAGGGGCCCTTTTAGTTGTTCCTAGGAGACAATAATAAAGCACTCTTTTGTTGTTTTTTCATTGTTTTGAAAGTGTGGAGTTTGCAGTACTTTTGTATTTTTTATATCAATGAAATGTTTGTGCCTTTTGCAGTGGCAGCTGAATCCCACAGAAGCTCATGTTCTGGGACTGAATGAGTCTGAACCCATAGAGAGTAAGTATAAGTATTGTATTGGCCTGTTATTAAGTTCAATTATGCATACATTTGGGAACCAAATTACCTTACAGATCTTATAGAATATTTTCTCTTTACTAAGTAGATATTCACCATATAAATGATTGATTTGATAAAGAAAGTTTTGTGTGTAGAGTTAGGTGATCCACATTTATGAGTCAAATCTATACTTTTAGGTCCAACCAGTTATTATAACACAAACAAATAAAGTAGTATCCAGTAGCAAAATCAGCTTCTTCAGTTAACAAAGAAGATAAAGTTACTTCATTGAACCAAATGATGGGAATATTTGCATTGTTAACAGAATAAGTTTCATTTATCCAGAATAATGGGGGGAGGGAGAGAGACATTCTGATTAACTGAGAGTTATTCTATGTCTCATACGTATGTTTGCAGTTTTCAAAGAATTCAAATACAATTCAGTACAACTAACACTATAGCTATACTGAACCTAACTTAATCTTGGATTCAAGAGGTACATCAGGGCTTGAGAAGATATCCTTATATAATGGGAAAAGGATAATCATTGTAAAAAGAGTTTAAAAACTGGAGTTCACCCCCCAAGTTGGATGCCCATGTGACTTTGATCAGTTCACCCACACTTACTGGACTGTTTATTCATCTGTAAAGGGAGGGAGTTGGAGTAGAGAATCTCTACAGTCCCTTATAGTTCTGACATCCCGTGGCTTTCTGAACTCCTAATGAGAGCCTCTATTATTATATAATTTTACAAGAATTTGAGTTACGTGAACCTATTGGTTGGCCACATTCTAGATGAAGGATTCTTAATTACCCAGTGGATAGATTTCAGGGGATCTCTATACTTGCATAAGGAAAAATTATGTCTTTGCTTTCACTAAACTCTTCTTTGAAATTTAACATTTCCTTCAATTAAGAATTGGAAACCATTATTCTGAGAAGGGCTCTAGAGATAGGATCCTGTAGACTGTCAAAAGGGGTTAAGAACCTTTGATGTAATTAAGGATAAGTAATGTTTATTTGGTAATTAGTAACACTATAAATCAAATTCATCCTGCCATTGATAATGCATTTGAGAGGAATTAGGCAAAATATACCTTATGTAAAGAGTAAACTTAACTAAAAATGTAATTCTAGCCTTTGAGTATTTATCAGGTTTTAGACAGATACATGTTTTAGTTGAAATAGAAATCATAACACACGAAGTTGCAAGTTCAATTTAGGTTCCCTGAAAGCAGTTGCATTTTTCAATGACTCATGTATGAAATGTTGGCCATCAATTAAGTCTGAATGTTAATCCCTATCTAGAAAGGTCAGAGTGGGTTTGCTTAACAGGCTTCCTCCCACCACTGTACAAATTGACTGGGAATTTCTATTTCAGTAGCTCAAAGTGTAAATAGAATTTTTTTTTTAGATGTATTTTTACTCAACAGAACCTTGGTCTTCCAGTATTACTGGTTTAATTCAATTGCTGTGCTTATAAAACTTTTCTTCCTGTGCTTCAGATGGTGTCTTGTCGCCTAAGTTAACGGATGAAGAACGTCACCAAAACAAGAAGTTATGTCTTGGAAACCACTAAAAGAAAAGAAAGTCCTGCCCAAATCAGAGAGGAGGCCGAGAGGATTTTTATTGCACTTTTAAAATTCATCCTTGTTGCCTCTGCAAATAAGGGTGGGATTTAGGGAATAATTGACAAGTATTTTTAAGGAAGTTAATTTATTACTGGGATGTGAATAATGTTAATGAGAATATTTTCATTTTAGATTTCCTTGTGTGTTTTCTAGAGTATAGTGGCTTTTTTTTTTATTACACTAAATGAGGTATCACAGTGAATAAGATTGTTGAGTGGCTGATTTTTGTTGATGTGGAGTTCAGGTCAGCTAGTTATCCTGGGCCAGATCCTGTAAGTGAGTAAGCTACCCATTTGAAGGGTAGATATTCTCGGTCAGCCATGAAATTGTTATGTAGTTAACTGCCATAAAGAAATAACTGGCAACCTCATGACCTATAAGAGTTGGTGCACTCCCTAGAGGCCAGGTTTGTGCCTAGGGTTTACTAATCAATAGTATCTGCTCCATTTTAATTGATTCTTAGAAAGTAAGGTAATTTCTGATGATAGACCATGGTCTCCATTTTGAAAGTTAGTTTCTAAAATGATCATTAATTATCCCCAAATCCTTTGATTAAATACAAGTCAGATTGACTTGAATGAATTATCACTGAATTACGATGGCAGCAGGAAGAAAATATTATTCCATGACAACATTCTTGTTCATTGACATTATCTCTAAAAGAACATTCAATTGAAAATATTCCTCAAATTTGAGGATGATTTTAACAATAAAATATTTTAGTGTGGTAAATCCTTATAAGCACTTTAGAATGACTTACCCTCTTCTTTATTGTTCCTTATAAGTGATGTTGAGAATCTCGTGGCTTTGAAGTGACAAAAGAAGGCATTAGAAAAGAAACATTCATTGACATTGAGCTTGCTGGAACAATCTTAACAGCAAACACTACATGGGGTTTAAGTTCCATATCTGACTGCTCTCCTTCCCATTTTTGTTTGTTGAAGAATTTCTAGAAAATTCTCTTTTGGAGAGAGAGTGATCAGTCTTAGTGTTGACCCATGCATGAATAATGGTAGGACTGCCTGGTCCCTTTTTCATATTTTCCCTGGAGTGATGAGGGAACATGACTGATATTCTGAAGGGCTGCCTGCTGCCTTTTGCCATCAGAGTTGTTCATCTCACCTCCAGCTCTGTCCACTTTCTTTCCATAGCAGCATGTGACTTTTCTAGGTTTGCCCTTTCACCTGCCCAGTTTTCTGCTAACCTCTGCTATTTGGTTGGAGCTAATATATTCAGGCAAATACAGAGATGGGGAAGAAGGAGGATATAGTGGATGAAAAAGCACATACATAGGAAACATTACACTGATTATCCCATCTTTCAAGAAGGATTTTTTTTTAACTAAGCTCTTTTCTGAGTGAGATTCACACTTGCTAAAAATGTTCAGCATCCACAAAAGTTGCTCAGACTTGTTCAGTCTCTATTTTTCGTATGCATCCATGTGGGACTGGACTTGAGTTACGCTGTACCACTGAGTCTTCCAGCAGAATATTTTAGCAGCCAGCGTTTATGGGGTGAATATGTATTTGTGTGCCCAGCTTTGTTCTAGACCCTGCAGGGGCAGATTTGCTTCAGATGCAAAAACTTAGGCTAAAGTGGTAAAAGTTCTATGGGGAATGTCCTTGGAGCTTTAATTAGAAAGGGCTGCTGTCACCATTATTAAGTTTAGCTTACAGTTTAAAGCCATGCGAAAGATGGCTTAAAAGGTTTCTCTTTTGCTTTCCCTATCCTAGGCTTTCAGGTTCTATATTATTTTCTTGTAAGTTGTTTTATCCAGAAAAAAAAACTTACATAGGAAATAAATTATTTGGTAAGTTAATTTCATTGAAGCTTTAAGCAGACTAAAAAAATGAATGAGACAGAACTGAGTTCAGAAACAGCAGCTTTGTGTACTAGCAGCAGTGGAGATTTATTTAGCCAACAGACTTGGCTGGAGGTTTTCTTCTCTGCAACAAAGTAGGAGATGAGAATTTCTACTTTATTCTTTTAAATCCATTGTTGTCTGTAATGACTAAAAGGAGGACACATAATCTCTTCCTGTTTGCTCCTCCCCTCTCTTTAGCCAAATGCCAAAGACCCAGGTTCCATGATGTTTTCCTACCACCTTGACACTGTTGAGTAAATTGGATTACGTACACAATTTCATTGTAGGCCTTCTGGAGCTTCTGCCTTGGTTGAGAGGCTTTCTTTCTCAGATGCGTTTTTTCACTGGAGAATATAGGATGTGTGTTAGCTTTCCTTGTTTCATTTTGAGAAAGAGAATGCTAGTAGGTAGAATTTAGTTTGTGTTCAGAGTTGCCTATACACTGTAAAATGAGCTTGAGTTTTAAGCTAAAAAGTGCTCAAAATTCCATCTGGATGCGGCATCAGAAATTCAGTCATCCTTGTCCTAGGGTGGTTGCACTTCATTTGCATCAGTTTTAAGTTTGGATTATAAAGGCCAGGCAGATCAGCTCAGACTCCCAGACCGAAGGCATATAAGGGTATCAGGAATAATTGTGCATTAACCAATCTAGCTCAGTCTTGCAGACAGAGCACAGTAAATTGATCTCCGGAGCATCGTCCTTGAAGGGTGGGCCTAAAAGAAATCCAGGTACAAGCATATACAGATTTTAATCAACATGGAAACTACATCCCACAGTTGTAATAATTCTTAGGCTACTGACACTCACTTTAACACACCCATTAACCGTAGGAAGGTGCACTAAAGAATTTTTAGGCAATGAATTTTTAAAAACTAGCTTTTAGGCTGGTGATGTCTAGAGTCACTAGTACTTTATGCCTATTTGTATATTCAGATTGGTGTTGGGGTCGCAATTCAACACTGCCTGTTTTGAAGTCAGATTTCTAACCTCAGGAGGTATGTAGAAATGTTGGTAAGTGCGACAAACTGCCTTGCCTCTTAGAGCAAACATTTTTTCTACTAAGATGACTAACCTTTCCTGCTTTCTCCTGAATGAATAGCTCCCGGACCGCATGGGCAGGCATCCTGCCTAACCGTTATACATATGGCAGCTATTCCTATTCCATTAAGCATATAATACAGTGCTTAATACATGAAATGAGTGTTATTAAACTTTCCGTACCAGATAAACTTCAGTTTGCCAGCAGCACAGAGAGATTCTATCCTCTAGAATGACCGCTGTCCAGCAGTTTCCTTGGCATAAGCCTTGGATTTGCTTATGTACACATGGATCTCTGGCAGGGCTTTGTTTCCTTTTAAAGTCCCCATGTGAACTTAGAGGGGAATGCATACTCTTGATGTTATGTTGAAGTTCTTTGGAATTGTGGCATAGTTCCTGTATACTTTTTCCCCCATTGTGTCCCATTTAAGCATCACCAGCAAGTCCAAGTTTAAAGGGGTCTGCTTTAAACTGTAGCTTGAATATTCAGTTTCATAAAATGATTGTCATCATGTTTAGTTAATATTTCCATGTCAAATACATACTGTTCCCCCAAATGTATACACACTTTTGTTATTAACAGCTGCTCTATCTTCTGAAAAAGAAGAAATGTTAAGAGTTAAGGGCTGAAAACATATGTATACATTTTGGGGGACCATCTTGTTCAGTTTCAGAAACTAAAAGGGACAAAATGAAGTCTCATCTTCAGATAATCCCTGTAATTTTTTTTTTCCTTTTAAAATGCCTTTGGAGACAAAATTTTATGTGAGGATCATCTCCCTGCCTCTTTTGGGGAAGAGGACTAAAAGAACTACATGCAATTGTGCTTCAACTTTTCCAAACAGAGGGAATCACCAACTTTTTAAATGGGCTAGTTATATTATCATTTTTGGAAGGTGGCAAAATTAATGCTGCCACACACTTGGTTTGCACACTTTCAAAACCAATACCTCATTCTCCAGAGCTTAGTTTTTATGAACATTTTTATAAATCATTTTCAGATTTTTTTCTAAATCAGCTTTTCAAATGGCTGTCCAATGAAAGAGTATTTTAAAAAAAATCAAAACTAAGTATCTAACTCATGCACAGAAATCTCTGGAGAAGAGAGAGCTGGTACTGAGTTCCTGATAAAAAATTTCTTGTATCCTTTCTTTTTTTTCTAGAATAACTTTATTACAAACTTAGGACTCTCAACAACATAAACTAGAAGCAGGAATAATAAAATCATGAAATCCAAATACTTTGGTTGAAAAATTTAAAAATTCTTCATATGAATTTAAACAAAATAATACTTTGATCTGACCTGAGATTTCTTTTCCACATGTGAACTTAAAAAGGTTTGTTGCCCTTTTTTTTTCTATTCAGCCAGAATTCATGTGATTGCTTCTATTTCAACTTTCCACACTTTGTATGTCTTTTTTATTCTCTCCAGGCATATTTTTATGGGACAATAGCATCATTAAATAGAGATAAATTTATTCAGCCACACTTTAATTGCTGGTCACCATGGTTGTTTGAAGGTTTTCACAGAAATCCCATGTAAAGTGAATCAGCCACAACCTTTGGGTTCTTATTCTATCCCTTGCACACAATGGACACTCAATAAATGCTTTTTGGTAATATTAGATAGATTAAAGACCTTTATTTTAGGCCTTAAGTAAATTTTATTTAAAATGGGGATTTTCTACCACCATCATAATTTCTTTTTTTTTTCAAAGCAAACTTTTTTTTTTTGCCTAGGCAACCATTCTGTTATAATGTTTGTGTGCACCCTGGGGATGAATGTTACAGAGATGCACATATGTCTTCCAAATGGGATGGGGATGAAATTATGAACCCTTGTTAAATTAAAGCTGATGAGTCCTTTTTAAAAAATTTCTGTTTGGAATAAGTTTACACCAGAGTGGCTAATCCTAATTTCTGACTCTTTACAATTATGGCTTTTTTTTAAGGGCTTTAAAATTGGTGTGTTTCCCTGCTGTGCCCGTGTGTGTGTGTGTGTGTGTGTGTGTGTGTGTGTGTGTGTGTGTGTGTGTTGTGTGACCATTGCCACTAGAATTAGTTTAATTGTTTAGCAACATTCCAAAGTGTTGACATTGGCTGTTCTCTAGCCTTGGCTGAAAAACAGCTCATGTCAAGGTGGTTTTCCTTATGGGTATTTTTGACTAGATCATAAAATGCTGGGACAAATAGCAAACTTTCCTTTTATATTGAATCTCATCATGTATGGGAGATGGAATGGTTTTATCTTTTCTGAAGGTTCAATCTAGTATAATTTTAATTCTCAAGGGAAATAACAAACTTGAGTGTTTATATAAAAACAAATGGTCACATGGTATTCCTATAAGGAAAAAGAATTTCAGCTATCTGTATTTAAATTGATATCCATCCTTGTCTGTCTTGTGATAATGGCGGTTAGTAAAAGGTTGAGAGTTGTAGGCTCTGTTGCAATTTTTTGCTAATAAATTATCATTTACAACAGTTTGAGGTCTCAAGTCATTGTGCCTTTTCATTCATGATGAAAATTCTTTCCCCAAAGTATAAACCAATAATGGAATCATAGATTTAGTTCTGGAAGGGACTTTAGAGGTCACCATCTACAAGTTTGGAGAACTGCTTGTACTCAGATAGTAAAGGGAGGAGCTGAGATTCTAAGAGGTAGTAGTGCTCCCCTCCAATCTAGCACTTTTCTCACTGCTGTTAAAATTCCACATTTGTATTACACTTGAAGGTCTTCAAAGCATATGCACATTAGCTCATTATATCCTCCCAACTCTCATTTTACAAATGAGTCAGCTAAGACTGGGGTTAATTGATTTGCCCAGGGTCACACTGTTGTTTCTGACTCCAAGTTCAATACTATCCACTATGCTCTACTCCTCGACATTATCGGGCAAGAATATGATTCCCCCAGATCATCTTTGGCCTTTGTAGTAAGTTTTCTTTTTGACCCACCAACTAATGTTAAAACCATTAGCACATGTCTGTGTCAAGCACTTGCTCACAGAATCTCATCTGTTTTAAGTTTCCCTCTGAGTTAACCAATGAACCACAAATCCCCAATAAGGTGGCCTTGGCAGTGATCAGCTTCCTCCAGAAGCCCATTGTCTTTGTGAATGATAACTCAGCATGTGCAGCAGAACCAGAAATGTTCTATTTTGAGCTATTGAACCATTACAAACCGAGGAAAAATAGTAAATACTGACATAGCTAATATATTAGGTGAGTTAATAATAGTGTCTCTCAGTTGTCAATATGTTTATCCCCCAAATCCACTGGAGGTTGAGGGGGAAAAAAAACAGGAAGCCCTCGGAAGGAGAGGAAAGTTTTAGAAGCCTGAAGGGTATAACATTAAACTATTTGCTAGGGAAAACACAATTCTTCCCAGAAGGACATAAGCCTGCTCTTGAGTAACTGGCATCTATCCCCAACCGCTTTGGGGGAAACTGAAGAAAAGTTGGCCAGCAGGTTATTTTTACTCTACATACCCTACTATTCATAAAAGGTTGGCATCAATGAGTACTTCAAGGACACAAGAACACCAAACTGGCTTGGAGTTATGATTAGAAGGGTACTGCCTGATGACCTCTTTTTCTCAGTCTGAAATGGATGGAGCAGCTGCCCAACCCCCTAAGTCAAGAAAGAAAGCTGTACTTGAGGAGACTGGGGAGGATGCACCCTTATTATAGTACACAGTGGCTATAGTGCCAAGACTACATTGGCCCTTACACGATTTCATAGTTTACCCAGGTGGTGAGCTACATATTTTAGCTGCTGGCAATTTTCTGTTTGGATAAGGACAATGGTCTACAGTTTTCCTGTTTCTGACGCCAAATTCCCAGAATCCCCATGCAAGCCATAGAAGGAGCTTTTCCAAACTAGAACTGAGCTTTTAGCAGATAGAAATGCATGTTTTTCCTGTTCTGGTTTTTCTCATTTCACAGGTGGTGTCTTTTCCCATAAAAAAAAATAATAATTTGGTTCCTTTTAGAAAGAGACAGGTACCAACAAATTCAAGCTTCGTTCCACCCCCAAGCTCAGTTTCCCCAAATAGTTGAACGTGAATAGAACTTTAAAAAGTGGTTGGCACTCGGGGTACACCAGACCCACTCAAACTCTGTAAGATCTCTAATAAGTTATTACCACTACCGTCCATTATCTGTGAACTCAATTTTCTTGTCATTTAAAGTTGTTTTCATTTATGGTTTATTCTTAAATGCTAGGGTACTGCTTTGTATTTTGTGATGGTGAGAAGGTGATGAATATATCTACACAGATAAGTATGGTATGAGGTAGGATATGACAAGAACTAAGAAGAGACACAAAGTGCTATAAGAAATTCAAGGCAAGAGAGATCATTTGCAGCTGGGGGCTGAAAAAGAATTTCTCAAGTGATAACCTCGGAAGCAAGGAAATGACAGCTCTTTTCCTCTCATTTCCACCCAATGGGACACTACTGCTGAGGTGAAAATTAGGCCCACGGGGAGCATGAAGAATACAGGTCCAAGCAGAGTGACATTTGGCACCTTGACTTTTTACTTCTGCTGAATTCAGTGTGCTTTAAAAAGATATCATGAAGGCTCAAAATACCTACTAGGGCATTAAGAAGAAAGAAATATCTTTGTGTTGCAGAAACCAAAACAGAATCTGAGGGTTGAGGGGACTAATCCCTCCGGGGACACAAGTCAATGCCAGAGTGGATTAAAAAAACAAACACAGGTGTCCTGTCTCCCAGACGGAGCTCTATTCCCAAGACACAGAGTCCTGAAGTCAAGGAGTTTTTGCAGGGGATTCACAAATCCATAAATAAGCAACTAGACCTGAAGATTGAATGAACAGCAAAGGTGGAGGATATATTTTTCAAATGTAAATACAGTTGTGATGAATGCAGTGGAAGAATGGATAGCGCTTGGAGAGGGGAGATATAGTTTTACTATCCAACCTAGATACCTACTAGGTATGAGATCACGAGCATGTGACTTGTCCTGATCATGAGCAACTTACTGGAGTCTCTGTTTTCTCATATGCAACATGATAGACATACCCAGTTAGAAGTAAAATCCACATCTCACATCTTACAGAGTTATTACGAGAAAAGTACTTGCACATCTAAATTCAAATCTGTCCTCAGACACTTACTAGCTGTGTGACCCTGGGCAAGTCATTTAATGTCTGTCTGCCTCTGTTTCCTCATATGTAAAAAGAAGGTAATGATAGCACCTCCCCCAAAAGTTGTCCCGAGAAATAAATGAAATAATATTTGTGAGCACTGAATAATGGCTAACGCATAGTAGGTGCTCTATAAATGCCAACTATCATTATTATTTTCTTAAAGTGCTTTGTAAAAGTTGTTAACATTAGATCCATAACAGCCCTTTATTTTAATTATATTTATGATGATTTATAATATTCATTCTGTATTTCTTAATCAATAGATACTCCATTAGAATGTGAGCTCCTTGAGAACTGGGACTGATTTTTTTCATTTGTTTTGCTTTTGCATTTCTTTGCATTTCCAAAACAGTGACTGTTACATAGTTAGGCATTTAATAAATGCTGTCCCAGGCCATCTGTTAGTAGAGCACATTCCTTATAACATCCTTCTAGAGGCCCACTCTTGTCACCTAAATTCTCAGAAGCCAAAAAACCAATTGACCAGCAGTGCTTCTTGTCCCTCAATAATACCTCTGGGCCATTCCTTCAATGAATTTTCCTTTAAAATTTTTTTCAGGAACTTGACATTATCATATATAAACTTTTCACTATACAAAGACCAAAAGAGTGAGTTACATATGAAACTATCGATTTTAATTATGTATAGTTTGGTTTATTAACATTTTATGGGGTATTAAAAAAAACCCACCTTTTTGTGTCTCCTGAAGTTTTTTTTGTATTAAAAATGTTTTTAGTGATGATCTCTTTTGCATCTTTAACACTACCCATAATTCAGCCCCCCACTCCCCCCAAAAGAAATAAGCCATCAAATATTATCAACACAATGGCCATATCTGAAAATGTGTGTCTCATTTCACATCTCTAGTCCATTGGCTCTGCCAAGAGGAAAGAGGCATGTTTCATCTTTTCTTCTAAGATTGTTCTTAGTTAATCAGAATTCTGAAGTCTCTGGTGGCAAAAAACTGGAAACTTAGGGGATGTCCATCAGTTGGGAATGGCTAAACAAGTTGTGGTATATGAATGTAATGGAATACTATTGTACTATAAGAAATGGGGAGCAGATGGACTTCATCTTTACCTGGAGAGGCTTATACAAACTGATGCTAAGTGAGAAGAGCAGAACCAGGAAAAATTTGTACACAATCACAGACACATCATATGTGTGACGACCAACTTTGATAAACTGGACTCTTCTCAGCAACACAAGGTTACAAGACAAGTCTACAAGTCTCAGGATGGAAGGAGATACCTACATTCAGAGAAAGATCTAGAAAGACCAGAGTTTTAAATGGAGACTGAAGCAATACCTGCTATCATTTTTTTTTCATGTTTGGTTTTGTTTCTTCTTTCCCATTGTTCACTCCATTGGTTACAACCCTTCTATACAACCAGACTAATGTCCAGTGTGAAAGTATTTGCAGATCCTGTACTTGACTGCATGCTGCCATGGGATGGGAGGAAGAGAGAGGAGAGAAAATTTGAAACTCAAGTGATTCTGGAACTGAATCATGTAAACTAAAAGTAAATAAACAATTTTTAAAAAAATTCTCAAGTCTTTCAAAGTTGTTTTCCTTTATGTTATTGCAGTCATTGTTTAAACTGTTTCCCTGGTTCCATTCATTTTTCTCTGGATTGCTTCATAAAAGAATGACTTTCTTTCTTCTAAGTTCATTGTATTCTCTCTATACTACCTTGCCTCTACCCTTCTTAGGGATTGTTGAACTCCATTCCATATTGCCTCCAATTTTCTTAATTACTTTAGTACCCTATGGCTTACCTCTCTATCATCTTTGCCATATCTCCCACCATCTTTGCCAATAACTTCAATCCCCTTAATGACTTCCTTCACACTGTTGTGGCCTGTCACTGACAACGGTCTCTTTAAACCCATCTCTCTTGGTATTTCCCCACATCAAAGGTCCTTTGTCCTTATGCTAGTCCTATTCTAACTCACACTATGGCTGCTCTTTGGGCAGCTAGGTGGTAAAGTGGAGAGAGTTCTGGGCCTGGGGTAAAGAAGATTTATTTTCCTGAATTCAAATCTGGCTTCTGACACTTACTAGCTGTATAACCCTGGGCAAATTATTTAACCCTGTTTGCCTTAGTTTCCATATCTGTAAAATGAGCTGGAGAAGGAAATGGCAAATCACTCTAAAATCTCTCTCATGAAAACTCCAACTGGACTCATGGAAAGTTGGACCCAACTGAAAAACAAACAACAACAATAAAAACTATTCTTTATCCACCCCATAACTCTTTTTAGTTCATCTGCCACTCTTATTTCACTTACCTCTATACCTCTAATACCCTCCCTTGAGCTCAAACATTGGCCACTTTCATTACACAAAATGCTTATCCCTCCTAAAATTCCAGCATTTCTGACTTGCAAATACTTCTCTAGGTATCTCATACCATCTAATTTTCTTTCATCCTGCTCTAGGACTGAAGATAGTTACTGGAGAAACTCATAAAATTGCTTCACTAACTGCCAATTTGTTATATAACTTCATCTTGATTTTTGATACTCCTTGGGAATCCTTCTGTGCCCTTATTGAATCTTTTACTCTGGATAGCTGAATGGATGGCATATTGGAGTGGGAGAGACTTGAGACAGGGAGACCAACCATCAAGCTATTGCAATAGTCTAGGAGTGAGATGATGAAGATCTACTCTGGGGTGGTCAAAGGGTCTGAGGGAAGAAGGAAGCCTATATGGGAGACATTAAGAAGGCAGAAAGGGCAGGATCTGGCAACTAATAGGATTTGGAGATTGGCAAGGGATGCTGTTGGGGATGGCATCTAGGTTGTTACTCTGGGCAACTGGGAAGATGGTGATACCCTAGATGGTAATAAGGAAGTTAGGAGGAGGCAAGGGCTTGGGGAGAAAGATAAGTTCAATTTTGGATGTAATGAATTGAAGATGTCTATGAGACCTCTAGTTGGAGATGTGGCAGTTGGAGATGTGAGCCTGGTGATCAGGGTTGGACAAATTTATCTGAGAATTTTCTTCACAGAGATGATAACTGAATACATAAGAGCACATGAGATCACCAAGTGAAATGGTATAGAGGGAGAAGAGAAGAAGGGCCAAGAGAGAGCCTCGCATGGACAGTAAGGAAGCATGATCTGGATGAAGGGAACCTAGCAGGAATGGTCAGTCAAGTTGGAGGATACATAAAAACCTAGAGAAAAGAGCGCGTCAAGGACAAGACGGTGATCAGTAGTGTCAAGGCTGCAGAGAAGTCTAGAAGGATGAGGATTGAGAAAAAGTACTTAAGAAATCATTGGTTCCATGGCAATCTGAAAGAATTTATGATGGAAAACTATCCACATCCAGAGAAAGAACTATGGAGTCTGAATGGTGAATGCATACTCTTTTCATTTCATTCTATTTTTTTCTCATGTTTTTCCCCTTTTGTTCTGATTCTTCTTTCACAAGATGACTAATGTGGAAATATGCTTACTCTGATGGTACGTGTATAGTCTATATCAGATTGCTTGCCATCTTGGAGAGGGAGGATGGAAGGGAGGGAGAAAGAAAAAATTGGGAATTCAAAAATCTTAAAAAGTGAATGCTGAAAGCTATCTTTAAATGTAATTAGAAAAAATAAAATACTATTAAGTGGAGAAAAATCAAAATAGTTATCATGAGAATTTGGAAAAAAATGCTATCCACTTTCAGAGAGAGAACTGATAAACTCCGAGTACTGATTGAATACTTCCCCCCCCCTTTCTTTTATCTTCCTTGCTTTTTTCACAACATGGCTAATGTGGAAATTGTTTGGCCTGAGTTCATATGTATGATGAGAATCATTATTCTTGCCTTCTCCATGGGTAGAGTAAGGGAGAGAATTTGAAGCTAAAAATAAAAATAAATTAACAAAAAAAGAGAGACACTTGGTAACTTTGGAGAGAGCAGTTTCAGTTGAACCATTCAGTTCAGACTGCCAAGTTAAGAAGGAAAAAGAAAAGAAATGTAGGACTTTACTGTAGATGGTCTTCTCAAGGACTTTAACCATAAAAGGGAGAAGATAAGAAGATTGCCAGCAGGGATGGGTGGATCAAGTAGATCATAATGTGATGAATGAAAAGCCCAAGACACAGAATTTCTGGGTAATTAATAATCAATTTATTAATTAGACTAGCAAATAATAAATTGATGGTTAGTGGTCTCTCTTGGTAACCAAAACCATGGAGATCCCTGAATGCTTAAATACCTTTGGAAAAGGAGATGCCCTGACATGTGAAAATCAACCTTGATTGGTGAACAGTTAATGAGGGTGTGAGCAAATTAATGAGGAGGTGGCCTAAAAGTCTTCAGCTCCTCCTGTTGAGAATATGGCTTGATTTTGTAACTCAGCTGCCTCCAACAACCTGGACAGGGAAATCCATCCCTATGGGACCCAGTCTGATTGGTTTTTCTCCTTCATAAGCTGGGTCGTTCTAAATTCTAATAGAGGTTTCCAAGGACCAGGGCTTATTTCCTAAGGGCAAGAATTCACCAAGATTCAATTCTATTTGTAAGGTCTTCCAGTTGGGTGGGGTCCCACAAAAGACTGCAGCATGTATCTGTAGTATTTGGGCAATCTCATCTATTAGCAATGTTCTTCTGAGACTGACTGAATGACCTGCAAGGGTTGGTCCCTGAATGAGGAAATAGAAAGGGCAAACCTCATTCCTAATTTAATAATAGTAGAAAATGATAATTTCAATACCATGTTCAAGCTTTTCCAAATACCTATAAAGTTTTCTCATCCTTTCTATCTACCCAATTACACTTTTACTTTTCTACTCCCTTTAACAGCTAAACTTCTCCAAGAGGTCTCTCTGTTCCCAACCATCCCACTTGTTCATTATCTCCTAACCCCCCGGCAATCTGCCTGCCACTAGCTCCCTCTGGGAACCTACATAATTGCATCATACTTCAGCCTTCTGGTAATCTCACTGAGGTGGGCGCCCTCAGCAATGGTGCTGATGGAGAACCTTTCCATTCTGTGGGACTCTAATTCATTCTTTCAATCCTCCACAGGGATCCCACCCAACAATCTGAGTGCCTTCCTCTAGATACTTTTTCATTGCTCACACACATATTCTCTTCTTCATTATCTTTTCCTTTTGCTACTTGGCTGGCCCATGATTACCTCCTTCTCTGGTTTGTATCTTTTACATGGCTTCTCCCACACAATGTACTGCAGTCTGATCCCACCCACTGTGCACTGCCCTGTAGGTGACCTGGAATTTTAATTATCCAGAGGCTATGGTATTCCATGCTTTGCATCCTCATGATTTCACTGGAGAACACTTGTATTCAAAAGATTTATTTCAGGCAGAAGCCTGGGGCCATGCTGAGTGCAGCACGGTTCCCCAAGAGCAATCCAGTTCGTTGTCTGTATGCAGCCTGTGTTCAAGAAATATGTGCCAATGAACCTGTTCTGTGTGAGCTATCTGTCCCACGGCATTTCACAGTCTGGATGAGAGTATCATAAAAGCAATAAAACAGCATACATACTAATGCCCTGTGATTTTACACAGGTTTCCTAAGCAGTTGACATCAATCAAATCATTTTAGATATACTGGATTTACCTCAAGTTTATGGATATATATAAGATGAGGTGAATCATTCATTTCTTGGCTAGGGATATAACTCTTATTCCTGTTGGAAAATATGACCCACTTTGATCCAGCCTAAGATTGGAATGCACCATGGCAAAATTTAGGGACAATTTGCTGGTTTAAAGTGTTGCATCTTATGAATAGTATGGCAATATGTTTTGTATTGCACATGTATAATTGATAGCCAATTGCTTACTATTTCCGGGAGGGAGGACACAAAGAACAAAGGGAAAAATTTGGAACTAAATTTTAAAAAAATGAATCTTAAAAGTTGTCTTTACATATAATTGGCAAAAATAAAATAAAATGTGATTAAAAAATAAATGTAAAAAAGTTTGACACAATAACGTAGGACCATATTTATTTTAGTCACTAGAGGGCGGCATCCCCCCTAAATGAATGAAGTTGTGGGTCTGGACAATGAGCCGCCTCTTTGGCTTCTTAGTCTTCACTTGCACACTTTGTCTCTTTGGACACGGGTATTCTTACCTCTCCACAATCAACTAACTAGATATAGGGATAGTTCTTTATGTGTAAAACCCACAAATTTTCTTAAAGTGACAATGTTCTAACAGAAATGACCATGACCGACGGCACATCATGGTCACCATGATTAGCACGGCCATCATTGTTATCATCACAATAACTAACACTTACGTAGAGCTTTAAGTTTTGCAAAGTGATTTATGAATATTATCCTATTTGATACCACAATCTTGGAAGGCAGGCACTATTATCATCTTCATTTTGCAGGTGAGGAAACTGAGGCAGAAAGAAGTTAAGGGACTTGTCCAGGGTCACGCAATTAGTAAGTAGATGAGGGAGGATTTGAACATAAATTTTGCTGACTCCGCACCCATTTCATAGGTGAAAGACATCCCTAGTGGAGAGGATGTAGAAAGTGAAGAAAAAAGGGCTAAAAGAAGAACATTAACAAATAGCCAGACTTGGGAGCGTAATGAGCAAGAGTCACCCACATACCAGATGGAGGAAGAATTGTCAGAAAGGTAGGAAAATACCTGAGAGACTACATGTCATGAGAGTCAAGGGAGAAGTCAGTTTCAAAAAGGGCAAGAGAGTCTAATAGTGCTGAACAACAAAAGAAAGTCAAACAATGAGGCTTGGGAAAATGCTGTCAAATTCAGCGATTTGGGCATCATCTGTGCACTCTCCAGGACCATTTTAAAAATATTTTTTTTCCAATTACATGCAAAACCAAATTTTAACATTCATTTTTATTAAAAAAAAGTTTTGAGTTCCAAATTTTCTCCCTCCCTGAGACTGCAAGCAATTTGATATAGGTTATATACGTGCAATCATGTAAAACATTTCCATATTAATCATGTTGTGAAAGAAGACACAAAGCAAAAGAAAAAAACATGGAAAAATAAAGTGAGAATACTATGCTTCAATCTGCATTCAAATTCTATCAGCTCTTTTTCTGGAGGTGGACGGCATTTTTCATCATGAGTCCTTTGGAACCATCTTGGGTTATTGCATTCCTGAGAACAGCTAAGTCATTCATAGTTAATCACTGTGCAATGTTGCTGTTACTTGTAGGATGTTCTCCTGGTTCTCCTCATTTCGCTTTGCATCAGTTCATGTAAGTATTTCCAGGTTTTTCTGAAATCCAGGGCACTTTTAATGGTGGGATGGGAGCAGAAGTCAAATGATAGGCTCTGGAGATAATAGATGCTTATGAAGATTATACAATTGATATAGGCAACTTGTTGAAAAAAATTTCCATGGGAAAAGGAGAGAAATAGGGTGGTAACTATCCGGGCAAGGTAGAAGGACAAAGTGACTTTTTTTTTTTCAAGATATGAAAGAGCTGTTCATGTTTGGCAGAAAACAGGTGAGATTCCTGGAACAAAGACACAAGATGGAGTAGGAGGTGGTAATTGAAGAGACCATTAGATGATAAAGAGGAGCTTGGAAATGAGGAAGTCGGGGAACAGAAATAGGTTGACCCAGAATATGAAAGGCTGAAGAAGGGAAGAGAAGATGAGTCTTTGTTATAAAGTAGTTTTATTAACAGATGCATACAAGGTAAGGGGCTCTCCAATACTTGGTAAACTGAATGTGGACCTCCTGGCACTAGAAGCCAGGTAAAGGGGGACATAGGTTGAGGTGGAGAAGAGGGGAAGTAAGGAAGCTTGCGCCCGTTCACTGATGTCCACAGTAGAGTAGGAGGCCATCTTCTATTATTTAAAGGATTGCCATGTTGAAAGAATTAAACTTTTCTTTTAAAAAGTTACTACTGTTTTATGCTTTTACCTAGAGTTATTTCCCCTTTGTGTCTTTTACCCACACCACCGAACCTTTCCTTATACCAAAGAAAAATATTTAAACCAAGTCAGCCTAGCTTTCCAAAGTCTTCATACACCTTCCATGAAGAGGCATTCCTTTTTCTCTGATTTGTGCAGAAAGCAAGAACTAGAACCGGAGGAGGGAAGTAATAAAAAGGCTGACTTTGGCTTGCCAGGATGAAACCTTCTCTACAAATCAGAGTTGTTCAAAAATGGAGTGGGTTGCCCCCTAGAGAAGTGAGTTTTTGAACTCTAGGAAAGATAGAGGCTAACCAACCACCTGTTTGTATAAAAGATTCACATTTCAGATAGGATTTGGACTAGAATGACCTCTAAGGAGTCTCCCAACTCTTAAGAGTCTATGACTCTGGGGTAGCTAGGTGGCAAAGTAGATAGAACACTGGCTCTAGAGTCAGGAGGACCCTGGGCAAGTCACTTAACACCATTGCCTTGCAACAACAGCAAAGAATTTGTCACTCTAACAGGGTACAGTCCTCAGAACATCGACTGAACTGTTTCCAGATGAGATCAGCAAACCTAACCCATGGACATGTCTTCACAAATTGCTTGCCCAAGAAACTGGCTAGGTGACTACTAGATGAGGACCCGGATCTTGAATTTTTCTAGTAATGGAAATGAGAGCTTTTAGGGCTCTTGGGTGGGTCTCTTTGGCCATCACATGTCCTGGTGTCCCTTCAGGTGTCAGCTTTCTGATTTTGTAGGTAACTTCCAAGCAGGGCTTCACACTGACGTAGCAATTTGACCAATATGAAAGAAGAATAAAGTGAATCTTAGCTGAGAGCAAATGGGATTCTGTGGGAGGTGAAGGACAAAGCCTTAAATGGAACTGCCACAGATGAGGTTTGCCCCTCCCCTTCCACACTTCCCTTTGACAGGACAGAGTCTCATTCATAAAAGCTGAGGAAGGTCATGGCCATGTGAAAGTCACTCTCCATGCCCAGAAAAGTGTAGTCTTTTTTTTCCCCAATAGACAGAACAGTATACAGTCCTTGCCTTGCCTCCTTCCCCCAAGGCCTCCTTAGATTACAGAGTCCCCATTCTATTCTATACCCGCCCAAGAGACCTACTCACCATGGCCAGGACTGCTGTGGGAAATGCCATTGGTGTGAATCCAATAAGCCTGGCAGCGAGTTAACCCTTTGCCTTCTCCCAAGAGCAACCTAATAGGACTGTCAGTGTTAACCTGGCTTTCATAGTAGTTAATGAATAAACTACCATGGTTTTACAGACAAGATCAAACAAAATGTCAGAAGCCCAGAGGTGAGTTTTTGGTGAGGTAGAAAACTAGTTCATAGGACTCCAGCCTTTTATTTGGTAGAACAGTCAATCATTTCAACAACTGAATCATTCCCCACATCTATTTTTTTTTTTTTTTTTGCTTTTTGGAGGGCAGTTGGGGTTAAGTGACTTGCCCAAGGTCACACGACTAGTTTTTGTATATGTGTGTATCTGAGGCCAGATTTGAACTCAGGTCCTTCTGACTCCAGGGCCAGTGCTCTTTTCACTGTACCATCCAGCCACCCCTTCCCCCCATCTTTTAAAGCCCAACTCAGACACCCCTTCTTCTACTGAGATTTTCCTGATGCCTCTTGTTGGTAAACAGTTCCCCAGCTTGGGCCTCACACAATACTTCCGTAATCCATCCTGTGTTCTTGGGTATTTGTGATTATCTGTCAGTTAGAAAAATTAGACTGTAAAATCCACGAGAGCCTGTCTTTCTTAATCTTTCCTTTTTCCTCTGTACCCAGCAATGATTGCATTCAGTAGGTGCTTAATAAATGTTGGTGGGATTGAATAATTTGGGGGTGGAGAGAAAAACAGGTAGATTCATATATATGTGTATATGCACACACACACACACATACACACACACACACACACATACACACACACACACACACACACACACACACACACACACACACCCCTCCATTGCCTCTGGGTAGGGCAAGATCTATGATTCTCCATTGTGTGACTGGCTCCCTATCAGTTGATCATAAATCCTCTCTCCTATTTCCTAGTTTATCTTTACAACAATTGCATAAGCATTTGATTTTATCATCAAAGCCACTGGGAGGGAGAAAACCAAGGAATGCATATTGCAATAGGTGGGTAACTGGGTGAACTCATCCAAGGTAGGAAGAAAAATCTGCAAGTGTGATCAAAGTAGGAATGACAAATGCATAAAAATGACAAAGTCCAAAATAGTGAAGAGCTTGAGCTTTTCTTGGAGGTAGAGAAAGGAACAGACTCGTTTAGCAGCTAATCACCGTAACAGCAATAATAAATAACTACTAATAAAGGCAGCCAGATGGCCCCATTGGAGAGAGTGCTGGGTGTGGAGTCAGGAAGACCTCAATTCAGATCCAGCCTGTGTGACCCTGGGCAAGTCACTAACCTCTGCCTGCCTCAGTTTCCTCATCTGTAAAATGGGTAGAATAACAGCACCTACCTCGCGAGCATCAAATGAGGTGATGTCTGTAAAGTGCTTAGCAAGGTGCCTGACATGGGTAAGGCCCGGGAAGAGAATGCACAAGTATTTATTAGGAGCCGGCTACGTACTACAGCGCTTTACAGAGATCTGGCCCGTGCTAAGTGCTTTACATTAGATATTCACAATTGTGACGTAGCTGTCCCTTCCGCGTCGTGACTTTACCCGTCACAGTTTTGATATGCTGTGGGTCTGCATAAGAAATTAAGTGGAAAATTTTGGGGAGTTTTGCAGAAGCTGCAGACGACATGCAAAGGCCAGCACGTGAGGCAGAAAAATATTTAATCCAAATTTTATAATAAGGTCCAGTAAAAAACCCCGTAAAAGGAAAAGAAAAAAAAATCCAGCTTTCTTCTCTGGAACAAAGGGAGGGCCAAACATTTTATGTGGATTTTCCAGATGGTGGGGGTGCCACACCCCCTTACCCCCACCCACAAGTGGAAAGAACTGTATTCTACATTTGATCCTTATCCAGATGCCATATAAATGCTAGCTATTATTATGATCTGATATCTGCAAAACACTTTACATATAAGCCACCTGAACTTCATAACCAACCTCTGAAATATCAGCTAGTCCCTACCACCATCCCCATTTCACAAACACAGACACTGAAGGTCAGAGAAGTTAAATGATTTCCTTATGATCACACAGCTAGTAAGTGCTGAGGAAGAACTCACAGGGGAGAGTCTTCCTGACTCTCTTCCTAACTCTATCCACTCGCCAAGCCTCCGCCCTTCCAAGTTCAAAAAGAGGTAAAACTCGCAGAAAATGTCTTCCAACTTCTACTGTGAAGGAAAGATAGCAATAATTACTAATAGCACTATGGCAATATTTTCCTACTAAGGGCCTGCACCTTCTCTTAATGCCCCCCAACAATATGTATTGACTACATGGCAGTATATTTACTGACAGATGTGTAAACATGTTAGTAATAGCTCACGAGTTTATCTATGATGGAAATGTTGCCAGCAAAGATTTCAGGGTGTTTTCAATGTGAAAATGGAGGGGCTGCTAGCTACATCAGCATTAGAACATGAGGACTAATTGCATCTAATAGAAAGAAGCAGTAAAGAAAATAATGCGGAATTTCAGAGTTAGCAAAGTGAAGGCTCTTCTAGAACAGAGATTTATTTACATTACATTATATTACATATATATTTGGGTCAGTGAACTTGTGTCTTATATTTATTTTATTTTATTTTTTTTGAGGGGAGGCTAAGTGGTGCAGTGAATAGAGCACCAGCCCTGGAATCAGGAGGACCTGAGTTCAAATTTGACCTTAGACACTTAACACTTACTAGCTGTGTGACCTTGGGCAAGTCACTTAATCCCGATTGCCCTGCCCTCCCCCTCCAAAAAGTAAAAAAATAAATAGAAAATATATATTTGATAACTATTCAACATAATTGCTTTCCTTTATAATTCTATGTCTTATTAAATGTTGTTTTTAACAGACCACCACAAGGGTCCATGACACAAAAAAGAGGAAGAATCACTGAACGTGAGTTACAAAATACCAAAAATTAGGAAGGGGTTTATCTTTGCCAGCCTTTGCCTATCTACAGAGTAAATCCAGTTGAGTCCTCCCTGTTCCTGTAAAGCTATTAAGATTTTATAATCCCAAGTCAACTTTTTCCATATTAAATTTATATGACTTTTGTAATTCTTTTGACGTAATTCTTGAAATGAAAAGCCAGTCTTGGTTTTGGAATCTTCTAGTCATTCTTTCCTGAATCACTGTGATGAATAAGAGTCATTTCTTTAATGCCTCTATAATCTTTCTATAATAAAGTTGTCCCCTCATACATTCATACCCCCAGTCTGCTTAGCATGAGCAAATCAGTGGCTACTCTTATGTGATTTCAGTCAAATAAATTTATTTTGCATACCATAAACACAGTATTCCTTTTGATAAACATGAAAACCAAGTTAAAAATAAATTTCATGCTGAGGATGTGTATACTGTGATCTTTCTTCTTTCCTGGTTTAAAATTTCTAGCATTTTGATAGGGTTGGGGAACCTGCGGCCTCGAGGCCACATGCGGCCTTCTAGGTCCTCAAGTGTGGCGCTTTAACTGAATCCAAATTTCAGAACACAGAATCTAAACATAGAACAATTTGTGAAGTTTGGATTCAATCAAAGGGCTAAGCTTGAGGACCTAGAAGCCTAGGCTACAGGTTCCCCACCCATGACTGAAAATTCCTTGAATTCATCAAGGTGATTTTGGAGCCTAATCCAGATTTCCAAACTACAAGGTGTGTCAGAGTTTAACCAGATGAGGAATGTTGTTACTGTTGTTGGATGGCAACTATATAGATACAACTTAAAAGGTTAATAACATTACATTAGTGAAGGATGTTATTTTTTTGTAGATTAAAAAAAAGATTAATGGAAAGACCTTAGAATGAAGAATTAAAATAACATTTAGAAGGATGGCAAGGATGAGGATTGATAGAGTCCTTGCACTAAGAGACAAGTTACTTGTAATGACTACCAAACAGATCTTAGGCAGGGCTGGTAGCAGCAGCAACACTTTGTTTTTTTACTTCCTTTTAAAAAAATGTATTTATTTATTTTTAGTTTCTCTTTGTTTTTTAAAATGAGTTCCTTTATAAGCGAGAGACTATGGTTTTATTTTCTTAACTTAATTATTATTTTCTCATTATAGTGGATTAATTCATTCACATTTCAAGTTGTAAGAATTGGGTTTATATTTTCCTCCATTTGTCTCAAAAATCGTTTTTTTTCCTTTTCAGGTTATGATTTCCCTCACCTCTCCTTGGTGGCTATTTCACTTTGGTCAGTTAAGAACAATCCTTGTCAACTTCATTTTAAAGCTATGGGAAGAGTTAGAAAAAGTTTCTGAGAACACTGGGTCTTCTGTACCCCATTCTCAACAAGGATGGATAATCATAAGGAACGGCTCAGCTACTTTAAAAGTCAGCAGAAGACCAATGTGACTTCGTTTAGGTGTATTTGAAATCACTGCATTTATGCTTCAAACAAAAGTTATGTTTTAATAAGCACAAAATTGCATCACACTATTTGTTGTATGTGCTCTGACTTACCCTTTGTATGATTGCAATAAGATTTTGTGAAATTTTACTCATTTTTCAGGCTAAAGCTTTCAGAAAGAGGCGAGAGGGTTTTGAAATAGATGCGTATATGAGAGTTTTGAAAGTTTTTTCTTTTATCAAGTTATTTTAAGTTTAGTTAGGCAGTACTTTCTTTTTTTCCCCCAAATAAACCTTCAATAAGTGATAAATTTTTAAAAAGCACTCAGTCTTGTCAATTAACAAGTTTAGAGAGTGAGACATAGACACTGACTTGAGTGCCCAATGGTGAGCCAACTAACATCCATAATTTAGTTACTTTTAAGAAGACTCCACTACCATAGCAGCCCTCAGTTTTACCCTCATTTGGAGCTGTAACAAGAACATGGCTGTATAACATTGTGAAGACAGCAGAGGAACGAAGGTGACCAAAGAATGTATGATGCCTTTTCCTTAGCCAGGTTTTAATTAAATGTAAGCTTTTAAAATAGCTTAGTAAGTCTGACCTTTCTATAAATTCAAAACTCTGAAAATATTTACGGTCTGCACAAATGTTATGCTTTCTGATCTACTTATGCATTGATAATTCACGTCTTCTGAACATAATGAAGTTCCAGATACTCATTTTACTGTGTCTCAGAGGCTGATTTCCTGTTGTAGCTGGTGCTAAGCTGGCTACAGGAGGTCTGATTCTAGGTCACAGGAAATTGAAAAATCTATCTTTACCCAAAGAATGATAACAAGGTCTTGCTTTCTAATTAATTGCAACTAGGGGTCCTCTGAAGCCATGGAACAGTGAGAAGCAGTCCAATGGGCTTCCACAAAACTTGCTTCACGTTCACGTGTTTTAGCATTTACTTATCCCTGATGTTAAAGAAGTAAAACCTAAGCATTAGAATTCTGAGCAGGCATGGAAGGGCCAGAAAAGAATCCAGCCTTGGCTGATGGAAGAATGAAAGGGTGTAAGCTGTCAGTTCTACTGACCAGCATCTGGACTTTTCTGTGATGGCACTTACCAAAGCTACTGCAGCATGAGGTGTCCCCCAAGCAAGGGTTGGCATGGACAACCCTGCAGCGCCACGCTGAATGTGGCCCAAACAAAAACCCAGGTCTCGGGCAGTAATTGAGAAATCTAGCCCGACTAGGCTTCTGGATGACATCTTCAAAGACCCACGGGTCCTTGAGAATGAACAAAGTTCATTGCTCCTTTTCTCATCCAGAAGAATGGAGATTGGTGGCAGGGAGGCAAAGAACACACAACCCAGCAACTATAAAATGTGTAAGTTCTCAGGGAGAAGGAGTAACATACGTTTTAGAAATGAAATCAGGAAAAACAATGCAGAGTAGTAACCATGCCTTTAATAGCTTGTAAATAGAGCTTTAAAATTCAAGAGTGCTAAGATATACATCATTTTTATACAACTGACATCTGAAAATAAACCATGACCTGTTAGGGTCCATGCCTTTTCTAAAGAGCATAAATTAAATCCTTAATAACTCTAATATGCAACAATATTTTGGACCACAGAATCTCACAGGTTTTCTAGCCTTTTGCTAAAGAATTTGCTGTAGAGTTATAGAGTAACAGCTTTCTGTTGTACTAGGGAAAGATTGCCTATAGCCACCTGCCAGATATCTTTTCATATCTTATATTTTCCCCCCTTTGTACCTTTATATTTCCCTATGAAAATGAGTGACCAAAACACCTGTGCAACCTCTGGACCCAAGCCTTTGCATCTGGTGTCACTGGGCAATGACTCCAATTTCCAAGGCCCATGAGAACAGCAGCCACAAAACATGACATACAAAAAACGTGTCCCCAGCATAAGTCAATGGGATAGAGCAGCACTGATAACTCTTTTGACTCTAGATTCATTTCTCGAGCATCTGCTTGATGTACCAGCCAAGACATAATGCCTTAGATTTCAGGCTTCCCTGGCAGTTCATCTGGACCACATGGAAGCCCACCTTTCTCTGTGGTTGGTCCCATCAGACTCCCCAGTAGAGGTTGGGTTGCCCTGGCAATCATTAGACTAGAGTCAGGAGCAGTTCAACCTTGTGCTGGAGGTTAAAAGATAGTCCTGAAGAAAGCTCAAGTCTCAGCTAAGGCAAAAGAATATTAATTTCCCCAAAACATTAGGAGCTACTTATTTAGAATCAACCAAAGGACACCAGGAAAGAAACAATGTATGAATAACAAAAATACTTAAGGTGATCATCTTTTTGAGAAATTCTTTTGACCTAAGCAGACACGGCCCTTTCACAGTGTCTGTGGGCACAGCGCTCAATCAGTCAGGGCTAGAAGCACAAAGAAAAAGATGATGGTAATCATCCAAGTGGTGCAGTTACAGTAAACGACAGCTCAAGGCCGCAGGTAGGAAAGGCAAGAACAAGTCGATGCAAATACGTGGATAAAAACTGGTCAGTTTCTAATGCAAAGGTTTGCTAATTTGACATAAATAATCACAGACTTGATTAAAAATAATATATTATTCTAGTTTTTAAACTTTCTCATTTTAAAAGTTTTATATTCCATTTATCTGAACAATGAATTAAAATAGGCACCTGTGCATGCCTTCTCGAGCACTATTTTTTTTTTAAATGACACTTATATAAACTGAACAAACAGGATTAATGCCTATGGCAGAAAATTAGGTAAAATCTTCAGGGGGCTGTCTTTTTCAAGTCTCGGATTTGTTTAATCAAATAATTCTTCTCATCGGTGAACTGTTCATCATCCGTTCTTTCTTTTTGGAAGGTGCTCAGAAATTCAATTAGCTTTGGTTGATTTTTTAGCAGAATCTCCACAATTGGCTGGGTTTTGTGAGGGCTAGCCACAAATACCTAAAAGACAAAGAAACATAGAGGTCAGAAAGTTAGAAACTGGGATGCCCCAGGACCATTTACTAAGGAATGCTTCAAACTGCTGGGCCTCATTTGTGTGCCTGCTCCCCAGGAAAGCTTCTGGCTCTTCTTTCACATAGATGGGAATCCAAACTCAACTTTAATATCCTATTTCTTAGATAACGACAGCTGAGATCTACTTAAACAAAAGCAGTAGACCAACAAAGCAGCAGCCCATAAACTCTTGGCAAGAGAAGAGTGAAAGACGTGGTACATTCTGTGGTGGCCACAACTGATGTTTATGTCCTAAATAAAAGAAGACCTGGAAGACTGTGTTTCATGGCAGTGCAGATTACTTCAGTACTTCAAGGATTCCGGGTTTGGTTGGTGCAGGTACTCACTCCACTGATGCAGTTCAGATGGAATTTGGGAGGGCCATAGACAAAAAGTCATCACCCTCCAGCCAGCCTGGTGCTGATCCTTTCCAGATCCAGGTAGACTGGTCTGCAGCCACAATCCATACGGTTCATCAATGGACGCGATTACATAAATACACAAATTCACAATATAGTGGATAGCACTTCACAAAATCATAATCCCGATACTCATTTATTCTGACACCTACATTCAAGGAGAAGCCAAGGAGACAGAATAAAACAACATTCTTAAGCAGAGAAAGGGTATTTGGGGAACTGAGGCCGATGGGATTATAGGGTGTGACACACAGATACTGAATACCTTAGTTGTTAATTATGCGGCCTGCAACACAGCCAAATGCAGCCTGAACCAGATTAAAATGTAATTGGGAAGTTGTTAACAAAATAAATAAAAATAAAATAAAGCACACACACAAACACACACATTTGATAATATTACATTTTAAAACTAAGTCAATAAATGGCTCCCAGGGACCCTTATGTTCCATTAACGGCCCCTGTTTCTATTTGGGTTTGACACTAATGATATCTACCAAATGTCTTTAGAAGGACATTGAAAACTAGTAGAAAGGATTTCAGATGAAATAATGGATGTCAAAGGTCCTTGGAAACCGAATACTATATAAATGTAAGATGGTGTTATCACTGATACAGATAACAAAAGTTTGGAATATATGAGCTTTGAGACCAACATGTGAAAAGTGGTAAGGTTTCTTGAGATAGAGTCAATTACCTCTCTTGAGCAAGAAATGACCAGGCCCAGGCACAATTCAGATAATTCAGAAAGATGTCTTCCTTCTGTCATCCCCTTCTCAGGAGATGGGCTATTTTTCTTTATGTCATGGCATGCTGGGACGTGGCCAGCAAGGATACAGTGATTAAGGATCTATGTTTCCTTCTAGATCTCTCTCCAAAAGAGAGGTCCTTTTAGCGGCTCAGAGTGACCTTGTGGCAAATGTCTGTGCCTTTTAGTCCCCAAATGCAACATATAAAAAGCAAGGTCATGGTAAAAGATGGAGAAGGGGAAGAACAAGGATGAGAAAAGGGTCAAAGAAGCAAGTATTGTACAGTAGTACAAAGCTATACAATTCTTTTTTTTTTATTGACTTGTTTATTTACTTTTAGTTTACAAGATTCAGTTCCAGAATCACTTGAGTCTCAAATTTTCTCTCCTCCCTTCCCCACCACCCCCCTGCCATGGCAGCTTACAATCAAGTATAGGATTTCACATTGCACATACTTTCACACTGTACAATAGTCTGGCTGTATAGAAGGGTTGTAACCAATGGAGTGAACAATGGGAAAGAAGAAAGAAAACCAAACATGAAAAAGAACGATAGCATGTATTGCTTCAGTCTCCATTTAAACTCTGGTCTTTCTAGATCTTTCTCTGAGTGTAGACATCTCCTTTCATCCTGAGACTTGTAGAGTTGTCTTATAACTGCGTTGCTGAGAGGAGTCCAGTTTATCAAGGTTGGTTGTCACACATATAATGTGTCTGTGATTGTGTACAAGTTTTTCCTGGTTCTGCTCTTCTCACTTAGCATCAATTTGTATAAGCCTCTCTAGGTAACTATGAAGTCCATCTCCTTCTCTTTCTTATAGCACAATACTATTCCATCACATTCATATACCACGACTTGTTTAGCCATTCCCCAATTGATCGGCATCTCCTAAATTTCCAGTTTTTTGCCACCACAAAGAGAGCTGCAATATTTTTGTACATATGGGTACTTTTCCCACTTCTATGAAAAGTTATACAATTCTTAACAGAAATATTTTTTTTGAGTATCTTATAACAGTGTGATCTTACTTGTCTGATCTCCACTTGGTACATTTCTAGTTTATTTTTCTGGGCAAAATTTCTGCAAGGTCTTTCCAAGCCTCTAAAAGGATCTCTCTTTTGCAGAGAAATCTTGCAGGAAACATAGATCTTTGGTTACTCTGAACCTGTATCTCTGTCCCAGTGTGCCATGACATAGAAAAATTGCCCATCTCCTAAGAGGGGGATGTTTAAGACACCTTTCTAGATTATCTGAATTGTGCCTGGCCCAGGTAATTTCTTGCTCAAGAGAGGTAATTCTTTTAAAGTCATTCATTATTACTGGTAATTGCATCTAATTTTTTTTTTCTAAAGTCATATTGTTAGTCACAAAGTTAGGGACTAAAACTCACAAAAGTCCTTTTTTACATCAATTAAATCATACTGCATTTCTGATTATTATCAGAGCCCATTTATTTCACATTTTTTGTTATTTGCATCAATAATAAGCAATACCACCTTACACTGATTTAGCGTTCAGTTTCCAAAGTGCTCTTCCCATCCACGACTCCATCTGATCTTCACTCTAACCCCTTAAGGTATATAGGCTAGCTATTCTTTTCATTTTTATGAAGGAATCTGAGGCTCACACTTGTCCAAGGTCCACGGACACGCCTAAAATGGGCAAGCTGGCAAAACTGATATCTGGCACAGCCCAGACCTTCTGAATTTTCGTCCACTTCTCTTTCCTCTGTATCACAAAGCTTCCATGGCAGCTCACCCTCCTGCTCCTCCTCCTTAGCACTTGTGTCATATATGTCATATATGCTAATATTTATAGAGTGCTTTTTAGATGCTGTGCTAAACGCTTCACAATTACTGTCTCGTTTGTTCCCCACAAGAACCATAGGACTGAGGGGCTATCATTCTCCTCATCTCACAGATAAGGAAATGGAGACATCCAGTCATTCACTCATCCTTCAGAGAGGATTTACTTTACTGAGGTCACGTTTGGTCCTTGAGTAAATGAAACCCAGCTAACATCTCACCTTCCCTACCTTTGGCAGTTTAACAGAGCTCTTAAAAACACATCAGCCTGGGGCGGCTAGGTGGCGCAGGGGGCGGCTAGGTGGCGCAGTGAGTAGAGCACCAGCCCTGGAGTCAAGAGTACCTGAGTTCAAATCCGGCCTCAGACACTTAACACAAAAACTAGCCGTGTGACCTTGGGCAAGTCACTTAACCCCAACTGCCCTCCAAAAAAAAAGGCAAAACAAAAAAAACAAAAACAAAAAACACATCAGCCTGTACTGGTTTTGGTGAAATGAAATTTGAGGGCAGACAAGATAGTGCTGAGAAGAGATTTACCCATTTCAATGATGTCTGGCTTGAAACCAACAGTTACTCAGTGGTTCATGAAATATCCTTAAGTTTTAAATTCTCAGAGAAACTACCTGAAACTCAAGTAGCACCTCCAAGGATGCCTGGAAATCCCATGCTCGTGTGAAGGTAAATTACTACATCTGGTTACCACTGTTTACAATGGGGTTGCTGTGGAGTTTCAGCTAAATATTGGCTGGTATTTTGTGGCAACTACATAAATAACTCATGGAACCAGTCTTTCTAATGGAAAAAAAGAACAAGGTTAAATAAAATTGGAAAAAGTTCAGCTTCTATGTCCTAATCCAAAATAAATGTCAAACACGGTTGAACACACACACACACACACACACACACACACACACACATTCCACTGGACCCACTCCGGAACATCAACACACCCTAGCAAAAAGCTGAGGTAACTGTTAAGTTTGTCTTTATGTTTTGAAACATTTTTTAAATGGTTCCTTAACCCTGAGATCTCTCTAAATATAGTAACTGACTAGAGGCAAGCGATTCAGAGATGTGGAGACATGCTTGAGGCAGCAATTACTCTGAATAGCCCTTCTTGCCATGTCAAGTACCTGAAATGCCATATTTATTATTAGGGAGATATTTTTGATTCAAAACATGCTGGACATCATGTGCAGGACAGAAAATTACCTTGTTCAGTCATGAATGTTCCCAATTTAAAAATATAAAGCAAACTATCCCAATTTTATAAAACACACTTCTTTTTTGATATATTAATTTGAAAATAAATGGTTTATGATCTCTCCATTTAAGACTGTGGTCATGGGGTGCAGTGAAAAGAGAACGGCCCCTGGAGTCAGGAGGACCTGAGTTCAAATCTAGCCTCAGACACTTAACACTTACTAGCTGTGTGACCTTGGGCACTTGATCCTAATTGCCCTGCCTTCTCCCCTCCAAAAAGCAGCCCCTCCCCCCCAAAAAAGACTGGTCTTACTGGTCTCACCAAGAACAATTCATTATAAAAGAGGTGCCATCAAGAACTCATTTGAGGGGCGGCTAGGTGGTGCAGTGAGTAAAGCACCGGCCCTGGAGTCAGGAGTACCTGAGTTCAAATCTGGCCTCAGACACTTAACACAAAAAACTAGCCGTGTGACTTTGGGCAAGTCACTTAACCCCAACTGCCCTCCAAAAAAAAAAAAAGCAAAAAAAAGAACTCATTTGAATCCCTTAAATTGAATGCTGTATTTGTCAGAAGAGGAGAGAATGCTTCAAGTTTAGCTTTGAATTGAGAGTCTACTCCAGTTAAGTGCCGTTTGCTAAAAGCAAAATTCATTTCCCCTTTGTTATCTACCAGAGTAAAGCTGGAAAAATCTGGTTTTATTTCATTTTATTCTCAAAAGCTTATCATCTTCCCTTTCTCCCTCAAGACTTCTCTGAAACCTTAACAAAGAGAAACTTCTGAAAGTTGTAAAATAATACTTTTAATAGTAATTATTTCCTAAAATCTGAGAAAAGGACATGGATGTTCATTGCTCTCTAGCATCCTGGCTCCCACTCTCTTCTCTCTCACTTTCAGCTTGCCTTGTGAGCTCACTGTGTGGCAGAGCCTGTTCTCTCCAAGATGAAGGCTGATTTCTTAACTGCTAAATCAGCGGTCTTCTCTCAGTTCTGACTCTACTTGGCCTCTCGATAGCTTTTCATCTCCTCCTGAACATTCTCTTTTCCCTCTTCTGTTTCTTGGCCTCCTAAATGCGCCCTCCTTCTTTCTTCCTTCCTTCCTCTTCCTCCTGTTCACTAAGGGTGAGGCTCCCACAAAGCCCCAGCTTAGGCTTTCTTCTCTTTCTACAATCTCCCCTCAGTGATCTCATCGGATCTCCTCACCTCTATGAGGAGATGACTCCCACATCTACAAAACCGGTCCCACTATCTCTCCTGAACTCCGAGTACTATGTGCTGGTCATCTCTAACACATCCCAAAGTGGAACTCATTATATTTCCCCCCAATCCATTTCTCATCTACACTTCCCCATTTCTGTTGAGGGCTCATCTCTTCTTTTAGTCATCCCAGTCTGTAACTGAGGAGTCCTCACCGACTCTACTTTCTCTAACCCTATGGGTTGGCGCATCTTGCCGACTCCTGTACCTGTTGCAGCTGTCCCCTTCTCCCCACTTGTACAGCCTTCACCAAAGTTCAGGGCCTCATCACCTCCTGCCAGGATTACTGAAGTAACCTCCTACTGATCTCCCTAAACGCAGCCTCTCCCTTCTACAATCTATCTTGTGTACAAAGGGGAAAGGGAGCAAGCGTTATAAAACGTGTAGCATGTACAAGGTGCTGTGCTAAGTGCTTTACAAATAGGATTTCATCTGATCTGTCCATATGACATTTCTAGAACACAGATCTGAGCCAAAATCATCAGGGGTTACTAGGCTAACATAATAAATTCTCAGTCTGACCTTTAGGGGCCTCTCTACAATCTGAGTCCTCCCTACCTTCCCAGGCTTCTTTTGCTTTACTGCCCTCACACACTCTCTATTCTGGTCAAACCATCTTGAAAGATGCTTTCCGTCTGCAATATCCTACTTCTTCCCTCCAGCCCCCCATGTCCAGAGTGAGCCTTCTTCTTAACTCCACCTGGAGCAGCTCAACTAACCTCCTTCGAAGCACAGCTCAGCTTGAAATTATTTTTCATATAAATATAATAATAATCATGTAGATAATATATTGTATATATTTTATTTCCCTCCCTGAGTAGCACATAAGCTCCCTGAAGGAAGGGACTGTTTCATTTCTACGTTGGTATTCCTGGCACCTAGCACAACGTTTTGTACATATTCAGTAGTTAAAGTTGAATTGAATCACGTGAGACATTTTTAAATTGTAATTTTCGTACTCTCTTGCAATGATGGTGCCAATCACTGCCTGTTGTCATTATCTCTTTTAATTCACATCTCAATGTTTCTATTATATAGGAGATTTTATTTTTCAGTGATTAAAAATTCTGGAGAATTTACCGATTTAGAGACCCACAAATAACATCACTTAGGGGGTTCCTGATGATTAAGGTTAAAAATAAACCAGAGGTTCACTTCTAAAAGCCATGCTCAGCAGAGCTCAGCAGATTGTTATGTTTTCATGGTGAGCACGGACATCTTGGAAATCAGCAAACGCTGGAAACCAGGACTTGCTTGGTTGTTTGTTGGTCATCTAGACTTCAGAAAGTGATGGAGAAAATCTTAATAATATAGATTAAAATTAAACAATTGCCACAGGCATATCTATCTCTTCCACTCAGCGTCTTCTTCCTCCTCCCCTGAACCCTCTTCCTCCCCTCCCCCAAGCTGGTTGTTAACATTTACCAGCATACTCTTGGAAACTGTTAATAGGGTCTAATTATACTGAACTATTTCTACCACAAGAATACAGCAGGCAGTCACTTTATGATGTATATGAAAGAGAATTAAAAAGATCACCAATTCTGAGCAATTCTTTTTTCCTTCAGATACAAATCTAAGGCCATTTCTATGTAAATTAAGCATAGAAGTATTCCACTGTTAAGTCTAAAGCATTATTTTACTGCTAGTCTAACAATAAGACAGGATAAACATTTGGAAGAGTATGGAAGGGGATCAGGAATGAGGGATGGTCACACTTTATCTTCACTAACCTGATTTAAAATCATTATCTTGAACAACCCAGCAGGATAAAAGGAATGGGCACCATTTTCTTTTGTCCGTAACTTTATCAGCCTTTATATACTGTCTTTTTCAATAACAAAGTACTTTGAGAAATTCCTTTCAATATGGCAGTATACACTAACTTGAAAAACATTTCACAGATTTTCTAAGATGGGCCTGGTATCTGTAATGAGAAATGCTGTATCACTCATGACTACATGCAACATTTAATTTCTTTCCCAACATAAGCTTGCTGCCCATGGAGTGTCAGATTGTTATGATACTGGTTCAAATTCACCAGCTCACTTAAATTCTGAAACTACTCCTTTGTTTAAAAAGCATTTTTTACTTGTCTACTATAATTTAAAGTACTATTCTTTCAAGAAAACAGTTTCTCTTCTATTAAAGTTCTTCTATGCTAGAGAAACTGGTTCCACCTTAGACAATGTGAACAAATAAAATACAATAGTGAATTATTTAAATCCTGCTATAGAAAGGGTGGTATTGCTAGCGTTCTAGAGTGGATCAGTTGAGAGTCATACTGTAAGTCTGACTGTAAAGTCAAGTTATATTTTAAGTCTGTTTTCCAAAAGCAATCAGAGAAAGAAAGAAGGTCCTCAAGGTTGAAAAGAATCTTAGGAGGCCATTTACCTACCCTCTCACCTTCACTGAAAAGAATTCTTCTCATTGGATTCACTGGAATGAACATCCCATTCTTTAAAAACTCCTCCTTCCTTATCTTTAACCTAAATCCTACAAATTAAGGCCACATTCTCTTATTCAGTCTAGAGCAGAGATAGTAATACTGACTATGGCGATAGCAGAGTTTATACAGCACTTTAGGATTTCTAACAGGCAAGCTGGGTGGCTCAGTGGTTAAAGTGCCAGCCTCGAGTTAGAAAGAAAGGTCTGAGTTAAAATCCCACATCGGACACTTACTAGCTGTGTGTGACCCTGGGCAAGTTACTTAACTTCTGATTGCCTTAATTCACTGGAGAAGGAAATGACAAACACTCTAGTATCTTTATTAAGAAAACTCCATGCATCCTATGGTGCACGGGGTCACAGAATTGAATTTGTCTAAAAAACAGCTTTAAGATTTCTCAAGTGTTTTGTATATATTATTTCATTTGGCTCTTACAATAATTCTATGAGGTGGGTACAACAGGTATTCCACAGGTTTGAGACTTTATTTACTATCTCTATTAAATTTCATCTTTTGAAATCTTGACCATTATTTTAGTTTGTCAAGGTTTTTTTTTAATCCTCTATCATCCCAATGACTTTATTTCACCTATAAACTGGATTAGCTTAATATTTATTCCTTTATCCAAATCATTAGCAAAAATTGTGAACCGAAGAGGGCCAAAGACAGATCCTTACAGCACTCCACTACAGATGTGGTATGTTAATGATAACTCTTTGGGCCTGGCCATTTAACTCGCTCTGAACTCACCTAACTAGAATATTCTTTAACTCCCATCTCTCCATCTTGTTCATAAAGAGACTCTATCAAATTCTTTGTTTAAAGTCCTGGAGTTTCTTTTCTGGGAGACATGAGAAAAGATGAAATAAGTGACCTGTTCAAGGTGATGTAGTCATATCCATGTTATAAAGCAGATTTTTGATTAAGATGATCTCTCAAGGCCCCTCCCAACTCTACACTTCTTTGATTTGAATTTAGTAAAAATCCAACTAAGGCTGCATACTATGCTATAACATCTACACACGCTATTACCTCACTGGCTTTTAAAAATGTGTTATGTTTTGACTAATGTGAAAATATATTTAATAGGAATGTATGTGTAGAGCCTATATCAGATAGCATACCTTACTGGGGAGGCAGGGGAAAATTTAAAACTTATGGAAGTGAATGTCGAAAACTAAAAATAAACTAATTTTTAAAAATGTGTTATGTTTAACAGCATTAATTTTACTATCCTCATTATCCATTTCAGATATTCTTATCATTGCTATTCTAGCCATGTTTTCTTCATCGTATATAGCACAGTATATTTTTCCTCCCTAGGAGCAACGACCTTATCTTTGTTCTGAACAAACTTGGTCCAGCTAATTCTACCATTTTTCTAGTTTTGTTGTTGTTACTGTGGTTTGGTTGTTTCGATCATGTCCGACTCTTCATGACCCCATTTGGAGTTTTCTTGGCAAAGATAACAGAAGTGGTTTGCCATTTTCTTCTCCAGTCCATTTTATACATGAGGAAACCGAGACAGAGTTAAATGACTTGCCCAGGGTCACACAACTAGTAAGTGTCTAAGGCCAGATGTGAACTCATGAAGATGGACCTTCCTTACTACAGACCAGGAGCTCTATTCATTATGCTATCTAGAAGAACCTCTACAGCGACAGACTTTGGTATTTTCTTTTCTCCACAGAGTACATTTGATCAGCAAATTTAATGGACATACTATTTGCTTCATTATGTAGGTTACTAATGGCAATGCTGAGGGCAGGTAGGTGGTGAAATGGTTAAGAGTGCCAGGCCTGAAGTTAATAAGATTCATCTTCCTGAGTTCAAATCTGGATTCAGATAGCTGACCTTAGCTGTGTGACTCTGGGCAAGTCACTTCACCCTGTTTGCCTCTCTTTCCTCATCTGTAAAATGAGTTGGAGAAGGAAATGGCCAACACTGGAATGACTGAACAACAATGAAAATGCTAAACAGCATTATGTCTATGATGAACTTCTTAGGAACAATCTAAAAGTGATCCCCCAATAAGATGACAGCTGGCTCTTCTCACACATAATTTCCATGTTTACCAATGAGTGTGCCCTATAGGAAAGGCTTAAATTCTACCCTACACTGAAGGTCATCAGTAACTTCCGTGGTCTTCTTCGTTTGTCCAGTTAGAACAAATTAGGTAATATAAAAGATCACATTTATTCCCATTAGTCATTCTGATGAACTATTACTGAGTGAAAGGAGTGAAAACTTCTCAGACCATGCTCTAAAATCTAGTAAGGCTTTCCCTGGGAAACACGTTCCCCTTCCCCGGAAATCACATGATTTACAAGGACTCAGAACTCAGCCTTGGGGAGCCCCCCCTCTCCTCAGTGACACCTCAGCACAAGATACGCCAAATAAGGACAGAAGGGCTTTCCCAAATGTACACTGGGTGGTCATTGTTTCCTTGGTCGCTGCGCTCAGACTGTGCACCTGACTTCCAGCCAATGGAAGAAAAGGGTCAGAAGCGGGGTGGGGGAAAATTCCACGTTAGGGCTTTATAACTTCACCATTTCCTTTGTAAACTGCTTCTGCTTCCTGACTATTTGTCAGAGGGAGGGTGGCCCTTTCTTGAGATTGTAATAAACCATTCTTTTCTGCTCCCTACCTGGAAAAGCCTCTGAGTATTATTATCTGGGTAAAAATCTCTGTTGCACACAGTTTTGGGGTGCACATATTACCTCTGTTCTCTTCCAGGTATTTGTAAATTGATTTAGTGAAAAAATTTATCAGTATTTTTCCAGATATACAAGTTAGAGGCTTATCTTCCTCACCCTCCCACTCTGAAATTCTTTAAAAACAAAACAAAAATAAAGGCTGGGCACACAGAGCCATCACCCATTCTAAGGTTCTATTCTCCGCAAGAACCAGAAAAGGTAAGTGGTCTTGCAGTGACTAGGGCCAATTATTCTAGTAACCTGGAATCTAAGACAATAGGGCCTGAAGATTTCATTTAATGATAGATGGTAATGAAATTAACTATTAACTGTGATTACACAGTCTTACAGAAAGAGTTTTTTAAATTCATGCTAAAAGGTACTACTGATTTTTCATTTGGAAATAAGATGTGAAGTAGCAGAAATTTTCAGGAATGTTCAACCTTTCACCTTCCACGTACACACTAGAAAGCTATCAGAGTAACACGCGAGAGCAGCTAAATACAAAAGCAGGGGAGCAAACCAAACTTCATCATCCTGCAAGGGAGATTAAACAGGAACAAAAAAGGAAAGCAAAGAATCGGAAACTAAGGACGTGCTATCGACCAGAGAGTGACTGAACAGCCTGTGTTATGCGAATGTAATGGAGTATTATTGTGCCATAAGAAATGACTGAAGAGCGCTGCGAATTAATGCAGAGTGAAATGAGCAGAACCAGGAAAACAAGTTATACGAGGAAAGAAACACTGGAAAGAAAAACAACTTTAAAAGCCTTATGAACACTCACCAGTACAATGGCCAGCCATAGATCAACCAGCCTAGGATCAAGTGGGTTACCCATCTCCTACCTGAGAGGTGATGAGCTCAAGGGGAGGAAAAAGACAAAGAGACAGATATTTGGGGGCCCGGCAAGTGGGTGGGATTGTTTTCTTGATTAAATTGGTTAGAAGGAAGATTATTGTTTTTTGCCCTCAGTTTTTTAGCTTGGGGGGAGGGGATGAGCAATAACGATGCTTGAGAAAAGAAGGCACTGAGATCTTTTTGAAGATGTCACAGAGAGAACCAGAAGGAAAGAGACAAGCAGGATAATTCTGAAAGTAACATGTAGAATTTATTACTTTTTCTTCTTTTGAAAAACAAATGGTATAAGGTAAAATTCACAGTTTCAAATATCATCTTCTTTGTGTTTTATGTGTATGTAGAAATGTTCATTTTCTGTGAGTTTAAGTTCAGAAGAAAAAAAATTTAAAAGGAATACCAAACTGAGCTCCATAAAGTGGGTTTTTACTTGCATTCTTGTCTGCTGCTATTAAAAAAAGTGGGTTGGAAACACCCACTGCAAATCTCCTTATGAACAAATAAACAGTCTTAAAAACAAATGAATTCTTTTAGAAAAAAAATTAAAGTTCTTTAAAAAATAGAAATGGAAGCAGAGGTCCTAATTATAGCTTTTCATATTTTCTGTCTGACTCCTATGTTTAAATGATACATAAGGATTATGGAAGGATCAACCAAGGACATGCTAAAATAGAACATTCACACAATTGAAGATTCATATTCAGGTTAGTTGATAAAAATATTTATTATATTTCTAAAGAATTTTTTTTGGGGGGAAAATTACTAAGAAGAGTGAAAAAGAAGAGAAAGGGGCAATCATTCTACTCATTTCTCAATAAAATACTCTTAACAAATGTGTGTCTTTTTCTCATTCTCACCCTGAGGAAGCCTGAAGTTGATAAACTAGAAAGAAAACAGCTGAGTCTTAGACCTGTTGAAGAACGGTAATTGGTCAGTTGGAGTTCTCACTTTAGAATAATTTCTTTCCTACATATTTTTTTAGCCTATATTGCCAAACTAGCTTTGGAAAAGAATCTAGACAACTTTTCTCTGTGGGTAGCTAGAGCTGTTGCAGAATTTTTTTTAAAAGTTTGAATTTACAAACAAAATTTTGATAAATATTTTGAATTTACAAATTCATAGTTATTAATGCTAAAAGTAGATGGTGCTCATTTCCAGAGGTGTCAAACTCCTAGCAGAACTCTCCAGGTAAGGCAGGAAAGAGATTAAAATGTAATTGACAAATGTTTAACAAAATAAATAAAAATACAACACAAGTAATGTTAATTTGTGGTTTTCTAAGTCACTATGTGGCCTGCAGGTACCTGTTTCTGTTTGAGTTTGACACCCCTGCTTTAGACAACTCTTATCTAGTCCCTAGGATCTTGGAATCTCTTCCTAGCAATCTTCTCTAGCCTCACCAAAGCCTCTTCTCAACAGTTTAGGCCAGCGATAGAACGGAAACAGGTTTTTTCAAATACTGTAGGTCAAGCATTATCATCTCTGTAGTTTCTAGAAGTGAGAGAAATGCCCCTGAAGGACAGGAGGCTGTGTGGTATCACTGGGAAGAACACTGAACCGGCAGTCAGAAGGCCTGCAGGAAGTCCGGCTCGGGGACCTCGGACGCATGATGTTACAGGGCCCTGTGAAGTTTCCTGTCTCTACAATACAGAGATGAGGTGGATGAAGGGCTGTCTTCCAGCTCTCACAGCCTCCTGACTCCTGGGCCGTTGTATTTTGCATTCCATCATGCTATTCCCACCTAGTACTATGCATAGGAACGAATACCTAGCTCCATCACACAAACCAGGGTGAAAAATAGAGATAACACCAACAAGCTGGCAACTGTGTATTCAGTGACCTGGGCTAGGGACATTGGTTCTGCATCTGTAGCTTATGGGAGATGCATCATTGGGGAGAGGATAAAGGAGGTAACAACCAAGGTATTAAAAAGTGAGTGAAAATTCTGGACCTCTGGGTCTGGCCATTCCTAAATAACCAAATATTATAATTGAGAGGTGAAAACCATTTGTTATATGCTTCAGTAACAAGTATTTGAGGTTCAGGTAAGGCCAAGTTTACAAACCCATAACAGTAAACAAGTGGTCAACTATACACCTAAACCAAGATCTTCTTAAGACACAGGAAGTGGGGAGTCCATATTTAGCCACTCATCAGATCGGTCTGTAATTTCGCATTTCTTCACCAAAAGACCTTTAGCATTTGGATACTGCTTAGTGGAAGGAACATTCGAGTCCAGAGAAAGAGTTTAACCCCTAACTCTGATACTAAATAGTTACGTTTCCTTGAGCAAGCAATCTCTCAGCCTCTATTTCCTAATTTTGTAAATCCTAAAGTATATAAATATGAGCTATTGCTAGGGAGGTGTGGGGTGGGGCTGCACTTTGTACTACTTCCTGCTCTTGGGAAGGCTGAGGCCAGCAGATCACTCGAGTTTTGGAGTTCTGAGCTGCAATAGGGCTACAGTTGACTGTACTCAATCAAACACCAATGTGCCAACGTGGTGAGCTGCCAGAACAGGAAGGCCAACAGGCTGCCTAAGGAGGAGAAGAGCTGGTCCAGACTGGAAAAACAGAATATGCCAAAGCTTCTTTGCTGATCAGCAGTGAGACTCGGCCATGAGTGGCCGACTGCACTTCTAGTCTGAGCAAGATAGGAAGAACCAGTCTTAGAAAATAAAACAATTTCAAAATAAATGAATGAATGGGTGGGTAGATGAATGAATAAAAAAACGAGCTATTATTACTATTGCTATTGCTTCAGTACTTCAAACAATTCATGATTTCATCAATGTAGGTATTTCATCCACTGGTACAGATTACAACTTGTCCATTCTTACAGCATTTGGTCTTATGATGAGGCTAGTAATGCCAACCACTTTGTTTGCATCTATAAGGAGAAGCTCTGAGCCACCTTTCCATTTAGTTGTCACCTCCTTTTGTCTTTTGCCTTAATTTACAGTGTAAATGTCAATATTGATAAAGTTCAGTTTTTCTTGTGATGTCAGTTTGTTGGACTCCTGGACAAAGATCTCACATTTATGATACCAACACTTAATATTTTAGACCATCTATAAATGTTGCAATTCTTAACATCTTTGCTTCCTTTTCTGATATTATACCACCGTCACTATGAAAGTGGAAGGGTGCCATCTGGGACTGAAGGTCATTTTATTCTGTTTCTCATGTTACAATGTACAAAGAATTCATCCCCTCGTGGCCCACATTCTTATTGGCAAAGAAATATTCTGGGGAACTAGTGGTGGCAGAGCCAAGATGGTGGAGTAAAAACAGGACCTCCATGCTGCTCCAGCTCCCACCCCCTCCAATACATGTAAAAAAATGACTTTAAACATTTTTTAGAGCTACAGAACCCACAAAGTGGCAGAGAGAAACAAATCTCCTGCTGAGGGAAGCCCAGCAGACCAACAGGAAAGGACTATAGCACCAGGGTAGAAGCCAAGTGCAGTCCCATGGGAGCTATGCTTCTGGCCCCAGGGTGGCCCCAAACAGCCACAGCCACAGCAGACTTCAGGAGAGTGAATCACCAGCAGCTGTGGCAGTTTTCAGACTTCTCAACCCATAAATGCCAAAGAGAAAGTAAAAGATCAGTTGGGAACTCTGTTGGAAGAGGGGGACAGAAGAGCATGGTCTGGTCCCTGGCCCTGAGGTGGGAGGTGGCAGAGCTATGGTGGCTCCATCTACTGCTGCGTGGCTGCCTCCAGAGCTCCTGGCCTGCAGATTGTAGGGGGACCAAGCAACCATTCACAGGGTAATGGCTCTTGCTGTCACCTGCTTGGATCTGGATTGCAGTCTTGGGTGGTGGTCCTGGGGTGTGTGGCCAGTGTGCCAGAGATTGTGGGGGGGCTGCAGAGAGGGCACCCTCCTAATAGTTCCAGCAGCTGCAAAAACTCCAGCAATTTGGGACAAAACCCTCTCCATTCTGAAAGCAGAGTTCTACCGTGGCAAAGAGCTAAAAAGTCAAGTAATTGACTGGCAACATGAGCAAGTAGAGGAAATGCAATCCAACCATAGATTCCTTTTTTGGGGACAAAAAGGATCAAAGCATGGATTGAGAGGAAGACAACGAAGTCAGAACTCCTAAATCAAAAGTTCCCAAGAAAAATATGAACTGGTTACAGTCCATGGAGGAGCTCAGGAAGGGTTTTGAAATCCAAGTAAGAGAAGTGGAGGAGAAATTGGGAAGAAAAATCAGAGTGATGCAAGAAAATCACGAAAGGCTAGTCAACAGCCTGACTGAAGAAAATAACACCTTAAAAATAGACTAACTCAAATGGCAAAAGAGACCCAAAAAGCCAATGAGGAGAAGATCACCTTAAAAAGCCAAATTCGCCAGATGGAAAAGGAATTTCAAAAACTCACTGAAGAGAATAATTCCTTCAAAATTAGATTGGAGCAAATGGAAGCTAATGATTTTATGGGAAATCAAGATACTATTAAACAGATCCAAACAAATTAAAAAATAGAAGGCAATATGAAATACCTCACTGGAAAAACCACTGACCTGGAAAATAGATCCAGGAGAGATC
>CM053596.1:79422446-79497893 GCA_028646575.1 Pseudocheirus occidentalis | reverse complement strand
AGCAAAATTACCCTGATATTCTAGAACCAGAGGGCAAAATAGAAACTGAAAGAATTCACTGACTGACTCTTGAAAAAGATCCCAAAAAGAAAACTCCTAGAAATATTATGGCCGAATTCCAGAATTCCCAGGTCAAGCAGAAAATACTGCAAGCAGTCAGGAAGTAACAATTTGAGCACTGTGGAAATACAATCAGGATAACAGAAGACCTAGCAGCTTCTACATTAAAGGATCAAAGGGCTTGGAATAGGATATTCCAGAGGTCAAAGGAGTTAGGATTAAAACCAAGACTCATCTACCCAGCAAAACTGAGTATAATGCTTCAGGGTAATGGTCATTCAATGAAACAGAGGATTTTCAAGCATTCTTGATGAAAAAGCCAGAGCTGAACAGAAAATATGACTTTCAAATACAAGAAGCAAGAGAAGCATGAGAAGGTAAACAGGAAAAAAAAATCACAAGGAACTTATTAAAGTTGAACTATTTACATTGCTACATGGAAAAACGATAATTGTAACTCATAAGACCTTTCTCAGTGTGAGGTTAGTTGAAGGGAATATATATGCATATATATGTATAAATATGTATATATGTATGTATAGGAAGGTGTATGTATAAATACATATGTGAGTGTGGTCATATGTATGTACATGCATACACAGACAGACGACACAGGATAAGATCTAAAAAAAAATAAAATTAAGAGGTGAGAGAGGAATATATTGGGAGAAGGAGAAAGGGAGAGATAGATTAGGGTAAAAATTATCTCATATAAAAGAGGCAAGAGGAAACTTACAATGGAGGGGAAGAGCAGGAAAGTGAAAGGGAATGGGCCAACCTTACTCTCATTGAATGTGGCTTAAGGGGGGAATAACATACACACTCAATTTCCCTACAGGAAAATAGAGGGAAGGGGAAAAGAGAGGGGATGATAGAAGGGAGGGCAGATTGGGGGAGAGGGTAGTTAGAAGGAAACACTTTTGAAAAGGGACAAGGTCAAAGGAGAAAATAGAATAAGTGGGGGGTGGGATAGGATAGAGGGAATTATAGTTACTCTTTCACAATATAACTATTATGGAAATGTTTTGCATAATTTTACATGTACAACGTATCCTGAATTGCTTATCTTCCCAGTGGGGATGGGTAAGGAAGGAAGGGAAAAAAATCTGGAACTCAAAGTTTTAAAAACAAATGTTTTTTAAAAAAATGTTTGGTTTTTTTTTTTTAACATGCAACTGGGAAATAAGATATACAGGCACTGGGGTATAGAAATCCATCTTGCCCTACTAGAAAGTTAGAGGGGGATGGGGCAGGATATAAAAAAGAACGGATTAGGGGAAGAGGTATTCAGTAGGCTTGGTATTGTGGGGTTGGGGATGTGGGAAAGATGGGGAGAAAAATATATAACTCAAAATCTTGTAGAAATGAATGTTGAAAACTAAAAATAAATAAATAAATTGTAAAAAAAATAAAACCAAGTTTTTGACAATTAAAAAAAGACTTTGGAATTGGAAATAAAAATTTTACATGAAAAAAATGACTGTATATTACAGGTTGGGGAAGACATGACTAGCATTTTGCCTTTAAAGAATGAAGTACTTATTTTTTTGAGAACAGAAGGCTCACAACCAAATGTGGTCATGGCTCTATTGGTGCAACAATAAACTATGCCATTTGACTGGGGAAAAAAAAAACCAAGAAATTCTCTGTCCTTGGGTTGGTTCTCAGATAGTAGATTACCATTAGAATTGTCATCTTGGCATTTATCTTGGTCTCCTCACTCTCCCTCATTTAAAATATTTAATCAGTTGCCAAATCTTGCTCTTTTAAGTCTGCAAACTCTTATACATCCAACCCCTTCTCTCTACTCACAGAGCTACCTCCTCAGTCCAGGCACTCCTCACCCCCTGCCTAGATTATTGCAACATCCTTCTATTTGGTCTTCCTGCCTCAAGTCTCTCCCACCCTAATTAATCTCATGCACTGCTACTAAAGTAATATTTCTTAAGCACATTGACTCCAGGGGTTTCTTATTTCCTCTAGGATAAAATATAAAATATAAACTCCTCCATTTAGTACTGAAAACTACACAACCTGGCCCCACAATATCCAGACAGTGCCACTGAACATTACTTCCCTTCCTACCCACCCTCTCTGTGATCTAGTCAAACTGCACGTATTTCTCTGTTCTTCACACACCCCATTTCCTGTCTTCAGGTCTTTGCACTGGCAGTTCCATACACCAGGAATACACTTTCTCTCTACCTCAGCCTCATGGAGACCCTCTTTCTTTTTTTAAGACACAGCTCAAGTACTATCTTTTGCATGAAGCCTTTCCTGATCCCCTTAACTGCTATTACCCTCCCTCCCAAACTACTTTGTATTTATTTGTATTTGTTTTCATTACATTTATTCTGTATGAATTTATGAACACACACACACACGTCTCCCTATTTGAATGAAGCTCCCTAAGAGCAGGGGTTGTTTCATTTCTTTCTTAGACCATACATAGCACAGCATCTAGCATAGTACATAGTGCTTACTTAATAAATGCTTGTAGACTGATTGGAACCCTGTGCAAAGCCTTTTCCAGATGGGATAAACTGCCAAAGCTCCCATCCTTCTATTAGGGAGAACTCAGAGTCATGTCCTGGTCAGGAGAGATCAGAGTAGAACTTTCTGTAAGCTGGGTAGTAAGGGATATACTACGGATCCTTTATTGGCCAGAAAATACAGGTAAGTCTGTCCCATTTGGCAATGGAACGCGTCCTTTCTGGTCTCATCATTACTTCTTGAAACAATCTTTGGGAATCAGATTCTCCCGATTCTGACGAATGCTTCTATGGTGCAAGTAGAAGTGACTGATGGGTTACTTCAAATAATTTCACTTGTGTCCACATTCTCTCTACTGACACAGATGACAACCCTTCTATAACGTTCAAACAATCAGAATAAAGAGTTGCTATGAACTGAAAAATTCATCATGATGTGGCCTGGTAACGATTCTTCTCAAAGGCAGCAAGGCTGGTCTTCAGGTGAGGGAATACACAGTTCACCACCAGGCACATTCTTAACAATGTTTTAGTCAGGCAGGCTGCCACAATTTGGGTTCTGTTCATGTAGCCTTGAATGGCCCAGGGCCATGGGGAGGAATCAGAGAAGGATTTTAAACAGACCAGAAAAGGCAATTATCACTCCTACTCCTGAGGTAAAGGAATACTGTAAGTATCACAGAGAGGACGGATGGACAAGTACTTAGAAGAGCATCATATGCTATTCAATTTAAAGCTTATAAAATAATAGAAACCAAGTCTTGCCTTAACCAAGAAAACAAATCAGAAACTAAAAGAGGACAATCTGAAAGATGGAAGAAAAAAATGAAAAAATTATCAAGTATTTCTTCAATAAATCTATAGGCAGGCAACTATTACAGCATAACAAAGAAAGACTACTTGGGTGTCTTCATGTCACAATAATTAATTGGACAAAAGGAGACAGCCTAAGCCACAACTGTCAACCTTATCATTTATTACTGTTACTGATGGAGGAAAACAGGTTTTTGGGCCACAGACTCAAGACTTCAAATATTTGAAAGGTTTTCTGGACCATAAGGAGAAGGCAGTTAAAAGGTCTGCTAGGAAAAATCTTTTTTGGCTAACAAGGACACAGTCATGTTCTTCATAAATTATAATACTGCCCACTCAGGTTAGAAGGATGTGGACAAAAGAGTCAGGGAAAAGTTGCCGTCACAGAAAAATATCTTCTCAAAAACAATGTTCATAAAGAATTTTTTTTAAAAGGTCAGTTCTCAGATTTAGACTGCGAGCATTCAGTGAGTGAGTGAGTGAGTGTGTGTGTGTGTGTGTGTGTGTGTGCGCGCGCGCGTGTGTTTAAACCTCAAATGGGACGTAGCAGAAAGCAGAGGATGAAATGTCAGGAGCTCAGAATTTTGGTCCTAGCTCCAAATGAATGATTTTGAATTTTGGGGAAAATAACTGAATTTAATTAAAAAATGTAAGTAATTCTTAAATATCAGACACTGTTATAAATGACCCAACTTATTTTCTTGACTAGGAAAGCAGAAAGCAATCTGTTGAAGATGCTGTGAAAATAAGCTAATTAGTATACACAGGGCATTTGGAAAATATTATACATTTATTAAATGTTAAATCACAGCACGAAATGAAATCATAGAAACAGAAAAGACCCAAAGAAGATCTGGTTAAGTTTTGAGACTTCATTTAAACCATTCAACAAGACTTTCCCATCTTCCACCTGTCCCCCCCAAATGGAAGATTTCTCTGCACTGTACTTTACCTTAAAGACGTGAAATGCTTCAAACTGAATGTTTGGACTTTTATCTCGGAGAAGATTCATCATTAACTTTAGATTCTCTGGCTTGCTGATGTACTTTGTCATAATAGCAAAGTTGTGTCGATCTAGAATCAGTTCACCTAGCAGCTGCATTAAAAACAAAAACAAAAATAAAAATGCATCAGAGGTACTTACTCTATCTTTTTTCCTAAAAAAATCCCAACCCAACTTTAAAATGGAATGTAACTTTAGTATTCTTGAAGGTGAAAAGCTAATAGTAATACACTGAGTCAGATAGAGCCTAGAGTTAGGCTGTGGAGGATATCTTTGTGTGTAATTTCGATGCATTGACTACTCCTTGTTATATCTCCCTGCAGCTTGCCAAGAGCCATGACGGCATCCAGTAATGAATTAATGGCTTTATCTTTTATCTTAATTATTTTATTTCCATACTGCCTTCCCAAATACATTTATCTAGTCTGGCCTTTCAGACTGGGTAATGATCACAAGAAGCATGCCTCATCAACTAGAACAAACATTCTCCATCAAAATTTTCCATGAAATTAATTTAAATTAAATGAATCCTACTTCCCTGATGTTTTTCATTATAAAATCAGAAATGTATGGAGCTGCCAAAAAAATATTGGCCCCGGATATAATTAAATTATACCTAATGTACCTAATAATTCTGCAAGTCTTTCAACATTATACACTTAAAAAAAAACCTTTTTGGAATATCACAAAGAATCTACACCCTAAACAACAAGGAATTAGATTCGCTCACTAGATTCCAAACCTTATTTTTCATTTGTAAGGCCCAGAGCCCCCTCTGTTTAGAGTTTCCTAAATTAAATGTTATCATCAGAATGTCCTTGGCTTCTCTAAGGCATGGCACGAAACATTCTCTCCAGTTGTTTATGCCTTCCTTTATTTTTGCAAATAATGTAAATTTGCAAAATGCATTTAATAAAGATCTTATGTGTGGCTCGGTGAGTAAATGCCCCAATATATGATATGCTTCTTTGCTAACTCATTTCTACTAAATTTCCTATTGAATGTCTTATATTCTCTTGGCAAAACATCTATAAATATTTAAATTTCTGTTCATAATCTCAGGTCATCCTGCAAATTTCTGTTTAATGTCTTTCGGTTGCTAACACTGCTAAACTATAGCAATCAAATAAAAGTACTGAATGGTCAACCATCCTTGTTTTGTTTCTTTTTTAAGGGCAACATTTCCAGTGTTTCTCTATCATATTCAATGTTGGTTCTGAATTTTAAGTAGACCTCCGCCCCCGGCTCCCCCTACTATGGAAAAATTCATCTGTTGATAGTTTTTATTCTTAATCAGTTTTGAAATTTATGAATTACTTTTATGCTTCCTTTAATAGCATCAGATATTTTTCTTACTGCTTTGCTGATAATTCTTTTTATTCATTAATTATTAGCCTTGTTTCTTCCACTAAAATAATGGAAACAAATTAATTTTCCCCAATTTAAATTGTTATTTTGCTTTTATTTTCTTAGTTCTCTTTTATAATTTTCATTAACTTGTTCATCTCATTTTCAAAATTAGATTTCAATGGTTTATCAAGTATAGTATTTTCAACTTTTTCAGTTTCAATTTTTAAGATTTCTGCTCTTATTTTGATAACTTCCTTCTTTTTCCCTCTATACTATTACTTTAATTCCTTTTATAATATCTTTAAATACAAATTTAATCTACTTCATTCTCTTCTTTGTTGTTAGTGGTATCAAATGACCTCTGAGAAGAGCTTTGGCTGCATTCTTATTATTCTGACATGGGTTAATTTTGTCATGTTTTGACCAGTAAGTTATTTTTCTGATTTCCACTTTCAATCACAGATTATGCCATGCATTTGAATGGATAATCTGTAGAATCTATCTGTAAGCAAATTTGGGATAGTTAACATAGAATAACAATGAGATGAACCTAGAGTTGAACAAGAGGAAGAGAGCAAATCTGATTGCCTTCACAAAACTGCAAAGCTCCTTTAATGATAGCAGGTTTCCTAAGAAAACAAAGGCTAATCATTTTCATATAAAAATTCTACTGATGTTTCTGTATGACAACAAGACAGAATACAAGTCTCCAAAGAACTGGGAAATGGATACCACATAGAAGACAGTAGAGAGGTGCATGGTTGGTGTGAATAGGCTACACAACCAATCAATATGGAATTTCAAGAAAGAACAATAATAGAAACCACTAGGAAGTGAAAATGCACTGATTTGGATTCAGAGAGAAGAATGACAAATAAGTAGCTAGGGTGTTCCAACAGTACACTCACGATGTCAGCAGACATCGGGGCAGGTCTCCAGCATGTGGGGTGAGCTCCTTTATAGTGAATGGAAGGGAGGAAAGAAGAGAATGGGTAGGAATAAAAAGCCTGAAATCTGCGCTGTTGGCATAAGCTCCCAAGCAGAAGAAATCACTGATCCATTTGAGTAGTCCACAGGCGATACCTCAGAACTGTAATGACTGGCCTTATAAATGATTTGGAGCAATCTTTGACGTGGTTGTTAACAGTCTGCAAATATGCAGATATAAAAATTTTATATATAAATAAACATATATTTATAATATATAATAAATATATAACATATAAACATGAATAAAATTACACACACACAAATCCACTTTGTCCATGTGGGCTCTTGGTCTCCCATGTTTGTGTTAGTTCCCTACATATCTCGGATATCACAATGTCTAATTATCCCTCCTTTAGATTATCAGAACCTCAGAGGCAAGGACTGTGTTTTCCACTTTTGTATCTTTTGCACCCTGGAGTTTGCTTTCCATATAAAAGCTCTGCTTGCATGTTTGTTCATTCAAAAGCCTTCATCTTTAATCCTCTTGTAATTTTTAAGTTATGACATTTTTTTTCAGTTTATTTTTTCAGGTTTTGTTTTGTAGACACTTAAAAAAAGCATTTACTCTATAGGCTTTGTTTCTTTTCATTTCTGATGTTACTCTAGGCACCATGCCAGGTGCTGGTGAATGAAGGAACAAGGAAGTTCCTGACCCAAAGAAGCTTACTTTCTACAGGGGGAAACAATGTGTTCACAGGTAAGTAAATACAGACTATGTACAATGTAATTACAAAGGGATGTGAGGAGGCAGTGTGGGAGAATTTGTATTAACAACTAAGTCAATCATGGAAAAACTCCCCAAAGAAATGGCATTTGCTCAGGGCCTTGAAGGGATGTAGGGGTTCCAGGAAATGGAGGTGAACACGGAGACCCTTCCAAGCATGGAGTACAGTGTGTGTGAAGGTACACAGGGAGGAATGGAAGGTTAGGCATAGATAGCCATAAGTTGGCCATTCTGGCTGGAGTACAGAGTATATGGGAAGGAATAATATGTAATCAATTAGACTAGAAAGACTGGCTGGAACCAGATGGTAAAGGGCTTTCAACGCCAAACAGAGGAGTTTATATTTTATTTTAGAGCCAATGGGGGAGTCCCTGGAACTTTTATAGCACGGAGTGAAATGGTCAAATCTGGGCTTTAAAAGGAATATCAGAATGTCAACTATGTGGAAAATGGATTGGAAGGAGAGGCAGCACATGGGAGGACTATCAGAGGCTATGGAAAAAGGCCAGGTGAGGGCTGATGAAGGTCTGAATGAAGGTGATGGCTGGGTGAGTGGCAAATAGGGGACAGGTTGAAGAGATGTGTTACGGAAAGGACAAGATATGGGGGTGGCTGGGTGGTGAAGTGGATAGAGCACTGGCCATGGAGTCTGGAGGACCTGAGTTCAAATCTGCCCTCAGACACTTAAGACAGCCTAGCCATGTGACCTTGGGCAAGTCACTTAACCCCAGCTGCCCTTCCCTTTCCCCTCAATAAATAAATAAAGAAATAAAGGACAAGATAGAACAGTCAATGGTGTCCGTGGGGTTAGAGAGAGTGAGATGAGGATGACACAGAAGTTGCAAACCTGGGTGACTATAAGAAGGGTGGGGGCCTGGGGGGAAAAAAGCAGGGAAGTTGGGAGGAGGGATGGGTTTGGATAGAAATAGAATGATTTCAGCTCTGGATATGCTGAGTTTGTGATTCCTATGCTCACTCTGCTATCTCCAAACTTATTTTTGTCCATTAACTACTAACAGATGCCACTATGAAGGTTGGTAAACTCATAAACATGTTCATTACACCTTGCAAAATGCCAGTTGTTAGACATTAGCCATTTGCCAGTGTAGCTAGACGCATACAGCAGAGGAGCTGTGTATTACAGCTGGTAAGAAGAGGAAAGAATAAGACAGCCACCAAGAACCCTGAATTTTATCAGGAAGATTGATTTGAGAATTGGAGTGGGAAGATCTGGACTTTCTTCCAGATTCTGCCAGCTGCTACCTATGTGACCACAAGCAAATTGCTTCACCTGGCTTGAACCTGTTTCCTCCTCTGTAGGACTGGGATGCCCTCAGAATGCTTTGCAAACCACAGAAATGCTACATGGTAAGACAGATACAATGTCTTATCTGTGCAGGTATTCTCTCTATCAGTACTGATTGCAACTGACGGTCCCTTGACATTTTCATCCATTTCTTTGCAAACATTCTCTATAGAAGAAAGATCCACTCAATATACTCGAGACCTTCTTTGGGTTCATCTAATTATCCCAAAGTTACCTACCAACACAATGCTTAGCCTAGCCATATTTTTTCTTACTTTCTACATGACTAGCCCATATCCTCTGTTCATGTATGACTTTGATATTATTGTTTATAGCATGTTTTCAGTTGAAAGAGTTTACTATGTAAATATCAAGAATGATGTAACTGAATTATTATAATGAATGTAGAGGGCTTTACAAATCTCAAAGTACTACATAAATGTAAGCTATTATTATTATTTGTATAGCAAATCTATGATTAATTTCTGAATTTATTACTGTTAGAATGGACTTAATTCAATTTTGGTTAAGCCAGGATGGCTAAACATCCATACCTACCTAATTGACTCGGTTAATCCAATTATATGATTTTTTGGAACAATTGTATTATTATTTGGTAGAGGGCCATTCAATTTTAATTTGTATCTACAATAATAAACCCATATATTTTACTATTATACAAAACAAGATGCTATACTGAATGCCAAGGCTAAGGAAGTAATTCATTTTTTTCATCTATTGCTTTAAATAAGAGCACATAATAAAACTTCTTGCAAAAATTTTTGTATTATAAGATAGACCAAAAGTAGGGGAAAAACCCTAAACTTGTTTTGAATTGAGATTATTATTAAAAATTAAAAGTCAAGCCTAAGGAAAGCAAAAAATAATAAATATACACTAAAATCTCCCATGGAGATGTTAAAATGGAATATTGATATTTTAATTATATTCTAATGATACTAAAAATCTAAGGAGAGGCTTAGTAACATTTAGAGGATGGCTAAGAAAAGTTAGCATTTGGCATCCAGCTAATCTGAGATAAGAAAGCTACCCTAGGGGCAGCGAGGTGACTCAGTGAATAGAGCACCAGTCCTGGAGGCAGGAGGACCTGAGTTCAGATCCAGCCTCAGACAGTTAATACTTACTAGCCGTGTGACTTTGGGCAAGTCACTTAACCCCAATTGCCTTGCCTTCCTTTCTCCAGAAAAAAGACAAAAACAAAAACAAAAAAGCAAAAAAAGAAAACTATCCCACTCTTAAGGTAATCTGTCATTCACAAGCAATTGTGGACATTTTCACAGCTTTAACAGTCTAATCTTTCTTATTTCCTAAAACTCTGAAATATCTTCATGTAAAGTAGGATATCATGGAAACCAAATATAAAATCAGCCATCTTATCAAAACAGATACGATTAGTGCTCATTTTAAAAAGGAAAGCTCTCAAGAAGAATTTTTTACTCAAAAGAACTTAGTGAATGAGTAGGTTCTATTTTTATAAACGCATATTTGTTTTTCTTTTAACTACTTAAATATAGTGGCAGTAGAAATCTCCGCTGGAAAGAAAATCGTTTTTAATGGCTTACAATATAATCTGACATGACTAAGGGTTATTTAAAAAATAAAAAACCTTTTAGGTTAAAAAATTTTGAATTCTTAGATGTCCTTTCCTTGTTACCTATTCTAATATACAGAGTTACATACAGGTCTAATCAACAGTTAACACTGAAAGGATTTCCCCAATATCACTTCTGCCAGGTGGATGAGGAGACAGGTGATTGGGTGGACTTATTTCACTGGACTAAAGAGATTGAGCTAAATTGGAACTGGGGAAAATTTAAAACTTCACAGACTTATTACAAACTCTTCCTGATGTCTTAACCCTAATCAGTCCCTAGCTATGGGTTAAATATCCTGAATGAAGCAAATGTATCAAGAAAGAAGTACATCAAGGTATACAAAAGTAAAGATAATTTTGGAGTTATGGACATTTGTGAAAGCTTTTGTGGACATTTGTAAAAGATTTGAAAAGGAGTAATTCTGATATAATTAAAGGTTTGACAAGGAATTTATCACTGGGAATCAAGAGGTAAGGAATCAGAGCTGGGTTTTCAAGAGGGGGAATAAGGATTATGCAGAAGGAATCATGATACTCTGTCTCTCCGCCTAATCCTAAAATTGTAAGGGACTTACATGCTTAGTTCTGCCCCAAATATGAAGTGCCAGGATGGGCACTGGGAGGGCCACAAAAATAGACTTTGAATGCTTTAAAAAAAAATTAAGACCCTGGGAGCAGTCAGCATGCTAATGAAAATCACTGCTAGAGCTTACCACCATCTGAGTTAAGATATCAGGAGGAGTTTGTAAGACTGAAATTTTAAACTTTCCCCAGTTCCCATTTAGCCCAATCTCCTTAGTCTGCTGAGATAAGTCTACCCATTCCCCTGTCTCCTCATCTACCAGGAAAAAGTGATATTGGGGAACGTCAACTGTTGGTCTGACCTATATGTCACCCTTGTCCCAAAGTCCATTAGCATGGGACTCTCTCCTCATCGGTGGAGATGAATGACTTGCTCTGTGTGAGGGACTGAACCAAGCCAGTAAGAATGGAAGAGCTTCAGCCTCCTTCCGGTTCCTCTGGACTCCTGGAGCACCATTCTCCCTTCAGGAGTCATCAAACTTCAAGTCTCTAAGCATTGAGCTGCTTCTAGAGGTCCTGGCTTCCAGCTCAGGAAAGAAGATGGAAGAGGCCAGCCCCAATTTGGAGTGCTGAAAGAAAAGACTCTGGAAAGACAGGATGGAGCCTGAAGTGGGGCTGACCTCTTCCACCTTCTCTCTCGAAGCAGGAAGCCAGGATTACCTAAGGTGACTCCATACTTGAGGAGCCCCAGAGAAGACTTGGAGCTTGATGAGGGTTTTGGGATGGGGGTAACATAGAGAACACATCCTTTGTGAGGGGCAAGAGTATTGTAATGATCTTTGGTATTGTGTAGTTGGAAGAGCACTGAACTTTGAGCCAGGGGTGATGTGGGTTTGAATCCTTGCTCCTATGCCTAATTATATGAACCATGGGCAAGTCACTTAACAACCCAAAGCCTCAATTTCTTCATCTGTAAAATGGGGATAAAAATACTTATACTACCTGAATCTGCTCTGGAAGCCTTTTTAAAGTGCTAAATGAAAGTGCTATAGATGTAAGTTGTTATGATCCTAAGTACTCTTTGAGCCTTTAATAAGTCATCTCTTCTTCACTGGATATTCAAGAAATTTGGAGAATGACTTTTCCTTTGGTAAACAGCTATTATCTTCCTGGTTACGTTAGTTCTCCATTTTGGGGACAGTGGTAGAGAACAGTGGTAGTCCGGGGAAGGCCTGAGAGCTTATTCCCGAGGGCAACCAGAGCCCAGCAGCTCGATCACCTGTTCTCCACCCCGGTGACTGTGCCCCCGGGTCACACCCTCCCATGCACTCTGTAGGGAGACTGCTTCTCTATGTAGTTCAGCTTTTCACATCCTTTATGACACAAGGAGCTGACTATAGCCCTTTATTGTGCTCAGCACAGGAGGGAGTTCAATCAATGTTGCTGAATGACTGACTGAGAAACAAGGCTTGTTCTCTGGTTGGCTCTAACTTCATAACCTTGTCTCATGGTCTTTTTCTGTGTGTTCTGAAATTCAATCCAACTGACTCTTTGCTAAATGTCTATTACGTACATGGCACTGCTGAGGCAAAGAGGAAAGAGTCTAGTTTTATTTGGGTCACTGAAAAATAGTTTTTTGGGGGAGGGTTACCAGGTATTTTTTACAAATCTGTTTACAAGGCAGAGAGTTAATTTCCTAGGAAAGTTACTCAGAATTCATAAAATACATAGAACTTCAGGGCTGAAATTGGATTTGGGTTTTTTTTTTTGTCTTTTTGGAGGTGGGAAGGCAGGGCAATTGGAGTTAAATGACTTGCCCAAGGTCAGACAGGTAGTAAGTGTTAAGTGTCTGAGGCTGGATTTGAACTCAGGTCCTCCTGACTCTGGGCTGAAATCTGTGAGGTCAGGTTATCTAGAGAAAGAATCATAGGTTTAAGTCTGTAAGAGACCTCAGAGGCCATCTAGTACAGCCTCCTCACGTTACACATGAGGAAACAGAGGCCCAAGGAGGTTAGGGGACTTCCCCAAGGCCATATAGACAATAATAAGCATAATAGGTTGGATTTGAACCCAGAACCTCAGATTCCACAATAAGCACTTGCAGTCTAACTTTCTTCATTTTACAGATGAGGAGCTCTTTAACACTTAAAAACTGATCATATTTCAGAACCTTCTTCCTTCCCTCCCTCCCTCCCTTCTTTCCTTCCTTCCTTCCTTCTTCCCTCTCTCTCTTTCCTGGGTATCCCTATGTTGCCCAGTACATTAGTCACTCATAGACCCTATTCCACTGCTGATCAGCATGAAAGTCTGACCTGCTCCACTTCCAAATAGTTATAGCCATGCTTCACCACAGAATTCTCAAGTTCAAGCAGTCCTCCAACCTCAGCCTCCCCAGGAGCAGGGACTGCAGGTGTGGACTACCACCCACAGCTTCATTATTTAATTGTTGAAGATATAATCCTAATTCTTAGTCTGGAACTGTGATTATACCAAGGTGGGGAATTCTGGGTATTCTCCCTTTCTCCCTTGATGCGATTTTTCTGTAATCTTTGTTGCCTGGAACCTTGAGAAGATATGTGGCTTGCCCATAATTATAGAGTTAAGATGCTTCCAAGGCAGTACTTTGCCCATGTCTTCCTGACTCCAAGGTCTGATGTCTCTTCAGGACATCCAACATTTGGCTTTTAATAATCCTAATAAATGATGTCAGAATGGAGGTAGTGTTAAAAGTCATTTGCTCAAGTACGCTATTTAGGGAATGTAATGTTCTGGTTACTAAAATTATCTGGGTTTATAGTTACAAAAACCGAACACAATGAAAAATGGTCTTCAGAAGCAAGATCCTATAAATCTCTCATTTGTTAATGTGAACTTTTCAAATTATAAAAATGATATCCATACACCCTTTTTCCTCCATATACCTTTCCCAAGTAGCATTTTATTTTTTCCTTCAGTTCAAAATAAGAAAGGTAAGAATTATAGAGATGTCTGAGTTTATAACCCCAAGACAGGATTTCTAGTACCTCATAAATCAAATTTTGTCAGACTCCATCCCTTCCAAATAGTCCTCCTCCGCAGGTCTGATGTACTAATAGTAAAAATTTGTTATTGAGATCAACAAAAGAGTGCATAATTGAAATAAAGTATTGAATGATAAAATATTAAAATAAAAAGGTATATATTGAAAACCATTTTCTTTTGTCAAGATATCTTGAATGAACACAGTAGCATGACAGAAAAATTTCATCAATTCTAACTTCAAAATTAAAATAATTTTAACAATAAACATAATCTTTAGTTTCAAATATTTAAAATGGATTGTGGTCTCATCAGTGTGAATGTGTCCTACAATGATAGAGATCCCAATCCATCCATGCCTACCTGCCCTCTGTGGCTCTTGTCCATGCCCTCCCACAAATAAATCTCAAAAGGATTTAACCCATGTGTTGTACTCTCTTCTTGAGTTTTCCTGACCTTTTGAGGATGCCAGTGGGCGAGGCAATGGGTAACTCTCACTCTCTTTATATAACCAAACCATCTTTTTTCTCATTTATATATTTCTTTGATGATAGCCTCTACTCTAGGACCTTCTTACAATTCCTGACTTTTCTGAAAGGTAGTCTGCTCATATTCACCATGTGCACCCATCAACTCTGAATGATACTGATTTAAAACTTTACAGAGAATGTTGGTTCCTTGACTTACAGCCATACAGCAACACTGGTAGAATATCAGTACCGAAAAAATGGGTCTTTGTTTCTGGGATATTTGTGGTTAATGAAGGAACTTTCCAATTTCCAAAATGCAATCCAAGACCTCTCTTCTTCCTATTTAGTTATGAGCCAATTTGCTGTTGATTTTCAATGTATGATACACACATATGTTCACACATGCACTCATGTACGCATGCACACACTGATCAGTTTTACAAGTCATCTTTTTAGACAAATGTCATAATCTGGGCAAAAGGCATTCTTCATTCACTTTGCTTTTCCTTGGTTAGGCCAAACTGTTTTGAGTGGTCTTGAATCTCATCTAAGCAGCTCTGTAGTGTTCCAACATTTAATGCAACCAGCATAATATTACTGGCCAACAGAAGCAGCTGGAGGGCTTCACCATCTACAGCAGTGGTTCTCAACCTTCCTAATGCTGCAACCCTTTAATGCTCATATGTGGGCGTATCTGCCTGTGGGTGGACCTGCCTGGAGACGGTTAGGGGAGCTGTGTCTCAGCTCCTAAGACCATTGGAAATATGTGTTTTCTGATGGTCTTAGGCGACCCCTGTGACCCCTTGAAAGGGTCATTCGACCCCCAAAGGGGTCACAACCCACAGGTTGAGAACTGCTGATCTATAGGAAATGTCTTCAATTCTGCACTGGTTTTTCTCCATGAGAACAGCAAAGACCTCCGGTGTTCTTAGAACATATCTCCCTGTTCCATGTCTCACTTGATATTAATGATGAGAAGGTTACCCAATAAGGTTGTCTCTCCTAATATGTCTTTTAAAGAATCTTACACAATTTTGATGTATATATGTGAGACAACGTTTTGGAAGAAAGGCTTCAAGGTGGCATTTTGCTTTAGATTTAGGCATCAAACACTTTATAATCAGGAAAAATTCAGAAAACTATCAGTAAGACATGGCATTCAGTTGAATTCTATTAAAGATGTCCACCATGGAATACTGCTTACAAAAGTCTATTGTTTCTTGCTAATGTCTCCAGTGTCTGTCTAGATACTTCTCATAAAAGTTTATATAGATGGACAACAAGCATATAGGTCAATAATCATTCATGCTTGCTCAGGATGCTTCTCTGGGGTATCAGTCAAGTCCAAGATTTCTCCCCACACTTTTCAAATCTTTCTCTCCTCCAAACAGCTAGTGAAATGACTCCTCAGTACTCTTACAATGGTGTCACCTCCAGCCTCCATCTCCTCTAGGTAAATTTCATCTGAGTTGTCTGCTTTCCTTATCTGTGCTCTCTTTAGTGCCTTGTAGCTTTTCACTATGTCCACTGGACATGTGATGTGAGACTGCAAGGAAAGGCAGGTTAAGAATGCTGACTGGAGAGGACCTCGCTTCAAGTCCTTCCTGATGCTATGGCAGCCTCTATCCTATCTTCAAGTCCTGACCGATGCCTGCTACCTACGGCAGCCTCTATCCTAGCTTCAAGTCCTGCCTGATGCCTGCTCCCTACGGCAGCCTCTCTCTCTATATCACTAAGATGAGGGGGCAGGACTTGATGGCCCCGGAGTCCCTTTCAGCTCTAGACACATCATTCTCTAAGTGTGCTGGCTCCATTGTCCTCGATGGTGAAGAAGGTTTGCTACACAAACCTTTCTAGACCTTTTCCTGTTTCCTCCTCTCTTCTCCTCCCATCATTGTGGGCTGATTTTGCTCATCTGAGTCTCTTACCAACTTTCCTGAAACTAATGTTTCCCTCCACTGCTTCTTTATCTTATGGAACAAAATATTGTTCCTAATCTTCCACCTTCATTCTCTCTAAGTATCCCACAGCCATTTGCTTGAAAAAATTTTGGGGTAGGAATCTGAATTAGAGATTTGATAGCTGGTAAGAGTTTGATAGCTGATATCTGACCTTTGTGGTGCCTGTACATAATCAGATCAAACACCTAACACTTTTATTAAAGGAACAGACTTAACAAGATTATTTTCTTTGGCCTGTTTGCTGAACTACATACCAAATACAGTAGTAAGGTAGAAAAACTTCAAATACAGAGACATACTGAAAAATGTTTTTACCTTTAAAGATTGTCTCTTAGTCACATAATTCTCAGACAGAAGCAACTTTTCATAGTCTTCAAAAATCTATTGAAAAAGAAAAGGAATGTTAAGGAGTAGAATGAGTGCAATTCGGACACTTAGTAGTTGTTTGACCATGATGGACAAGTCTATTCTTTCCTTGGTAAAATGAGGCTAAAAGTATCTATCCCTCAGAATCTTTAAGAAGTTCAAATAAGACACAGGTATTTACAACATTTGAAACTCTCAAGGTCTCTCTATAATTCTCAAATAATTATAGACAGGAACATATGCTCTAAAGCACTAAAGTATAATAGGAGATTTGCACATGGAATTTCATCCATTTCACTTTACACAAAAGGAAACTGAGGAATAGGGAGATTCAAGTAATTCAAAGTAATTCACTGACCTAACTACTTTTTTAGCTCTACAAATAGGCTAGAAGAATGGAACAAATTTTAGTCATCTTAAAAATTCATTTAAGAAAATATCCAGTAAAAATAAAGAGTGTTTTCATATTTTATACTGTTGCAAACAGGATACTTTGCATCATTCTTATATGATCCACAATTTTGAAATTTTTAAAAAGTATAAATTGTGAATCCATAGGCAAATTATGAAATATACATCTAGCCATTCCAAAATGCTGAGATGGTCATTGCCAATGCCAGAGAGTTTGGGGATAGCTATGATTCCTGTGTATGGTTCCTTGTCATTCCAGAAGAAGACCAACTAGTTTAAACCAGTGTGCCAACAGGCCCAAGGCAGTGAAGGTGCATCTACTGCCATAGCAGCTCTGATAATTCTAAGGTCAGTCTTGGTAGAAGTGACTCTTACTGCTCTATTTTAAGCTTTGTAGCTTTATGGAACATGTGAAGGTCTCACTAGGGACTAGGAGAATGATGACAAGTCACTACATGCTAGCAATAACACTATTTTTTAAAGTCCCAGAGTTCAACACATTGTAAAGGAAGCTAAAGATGTAGCCTCTGTCCCTGAATGACTGAATGAAAAGCATTTATTAGGCACTTACTACATGCCAAGTACTACGCTAAGCTCTGGGGATGCAGATAGAAAAATCTAGACAGCTCCTCCCCTCAAAGAGGTTACACTCTAAATGGGGAAGATAACACCAAAAAGAAAGGTCAGCTACAGGATGGCTGGAAAAGGCCAGAAATTCCAAGGATGCACCTAAAGGCAGACACAGGGACATGCTGGCACCTCTTTGAGCTAAATTGACTATTAAATTTTCTTATTTCTTTTTTGCCTTTTTGCGGGGAGGGCAATTGGGGTTAAGTGACTTACCCAAGGTCACATGGCTAGTTTGTGTGTGTGTGTGTGTGTGTGTGTGTGTATGTGTGTGTGTTTTAAGCATCTGAGGCTGAATTTGAACTCAGGTCCTCTTGACTCCAAGGCCAGTGCTCTATGCACTGTGCCACCTAGCTGCCCCTTTTTTCTTATTTTTTTTTAAACATTAAATTTTCAATGTCATCATTTATGCCTTGGAAATCAGCAAATTTACAAAATTGGGGTTTACTTGATACACAATTAGGGTTTAATTTATTTTTTTGTTGATTGTCTAAATTTAAGAAAGTGATAGAAAAAATGTTAATAATGTAAATTAAACTTAAAAGTGTGTCATGTACACATTTATTCCCCAGATAACTAGTTGTTAAACTTTTACCAATACTATCTACCCTGGGCAAATGGCAAGGCCAAGAGGTCCTTAAGCTATTTCAGTAGGTTAGGTGACATTGTACCAGGGTCTCTCCACTGTCCAGTACATAGCATGGTGTCTGGCACGTAAGTGCTTAACAAATGTTTGGTGATGAGAGATGCAAAGCAGATGACAAAGCCTGGAGATCCTTCATCTACTAGAAGGAAGAGAGCTGAAGATTCCCATCACATTTAGGTCATGTGAACAGGCCAGCAGCCTGAATGAGCTCTGAGCCATGCTGGTCTGGACAGGGAGGTAAAAGGGCAAGGGAAGGATGGAGGCACCCTCTTGCCTGGCGATGGGTCTCCCAGATCATAGTTCTCAGATGTTCTGGGGCTTTGGAAGAGTAATACAGTTAGGAAGATAAGCTATATAAATGAAACCACTATACAAAGCAATATATAATCAAATGTAGTATTTTACTATGTGCAACTGAATAGACTGCTCTAAGAATAAAAGGAAGTGAAAAGCAAGAGAGAGGGACAGAAGGAAAGAAGGAAGAAATGAATGAAGGAAGGTAGGAAGGAAAGAAGTAAGGAAGGAAGGAAGGAAGGAAGGAAGGAAGGAAGAAAGGAAGGGAAGACATTCAACATAAATAATTTCCCTAAACTCTTTTTAATAGCATTATATAGAATTACCAGAATATTTATAAATACACATACATAAACAAAAATAATATATGTATGTATATGTGTTTATAAACATGTACATACAGAGAGAGAGTGACAGAGAAAGAATGCAAGCTCCAATCAATTAGTAGCCAGCATTTCTGGCCAACTGATATTGTCTTTTTCTTTTAACCAATTTGTATATTAAAGAATAATTCAATATGCTTATATTGTTTGGTTTGCAAATCTGACCCCTATGGCAATCTCTAGGACAGAAGCTGTCCCTTCTTTAAAATTAGGTAAGAAATTTAAGGATATCAATTGTTTCATATTTAAAGCGTCTTGTCTCCGACAACTGTGTACTGCACCTGAACTGAAGGAACTTGCATGGAACATATCTATCTAAGGCCTTCCTTAGAGATGTTCTGAGAAAAGCGCTTTATAAACCTTAGAGCATGAACCAAACAAGAATTGTGATTATATTTTATTATTATAGTAGAGATAGGTATAATCAGCACTATGGATTTGACTCATATCTTGCTCTTTATATTTTCTTAAGATATAGTTACAGTATTAGTTTGTCCAAAATAGTACTGTTAGACAGACAGGGCTGATAAACTGTCCACTTAACAGAAAGGCCAATTAAATATGACATATCTCTGTCGCACTGTTTTGTAAAAGTCAGATTTCATGATATTTTTGATAAAAATAATTTATTATAGAAACCCCAAATAGAAATTAATTTAATTTCAAATTCAAAGAATGATGAATTTAACTAATTAAAAGCACAATCAGATTTCTTCTGAAGAATGAAACACCTTAGGGATCCACATACGATGCCTTTATTCTCTTTGAAGGTCTATGACATGAAGGAAATGCTTTCTGGTCAACTGACATTGGTTTTTTTTCTTTTAACCTATCTGTATATTAAAGTATAATTTAATATGCTTGCATGGTTTGGTCTGCAAAAGTGACCCCTATGGCAAAATACACATCTTCCCTTTCTCTTAGCAGCTGATCACCTACACAGTGCATGTGCCATTACTCCAGTCACTCTGACTTTGTGGCTTAGCTTTGCTGTTTTTGCTAGACTGTCTTCTGGGAGGATTTGAATGTTTGTTATATAGTATAGTGCTGAGTAAACAAATACCTGTTGAATAGTGTCTGTTTTAACAAAATAAAATGTCAATAAATAGTCTTTATAAATTTAAAAAATATCTCTCAAACACAGAATTGGACTATACTAGTAATCACTCTTGGAAAAATGTGATGTGGTCATTAAACTATGACCAAGTTAAGTTTTTATCTATGAATACATGTAACTCCTATAATTACCAAAGAACATGAATCTGAACAAATAATGAAGACACTTAATAGTTACCCAATACTTCTATTAACACAATGATGGATTATCAAGCATAGACAATTCCCAAAATCATGCCTCTTTTTAAATTTTTTAAAATTGGATAATAATTTTAAAAAAGGAATATTTGTGGTGCCCCTGGTTTGGAAATAAGGTTTATAAAACTATCAATGTATTAGATTAAATTGCTGCCATCATACAAGATCAATACTACCTACAGATGAAGTTTTTTAACAAGGATTATATGCTTTTGAGCTTCCTTCCCTTGGCCTCCTTTTAAAACTTTCTAAGTAACTCTCCATTTTCCATCAGAGATACTTATTTTCAACTCAACAAAACATCATGCACCCTCTCAGGACACCTACCCTTTGGTGATCCTCTCTACTTCCTTCCTCCATTGGATTATAAACTCCTTGAGGGCAGGGATTATCTTTTTTTTTTTCTTATTTATATTCCCAGAGTTTAGCAAGTGCCTGGCACATAGTAGGTACTTAATAAATGTTCACTGAATTGAATTGTTGGAGCTTTGGTTCATATATAATCTGAGGAACTAGAAAAATCTTCCTGCTAGGGCTGTTCATTTGAAAGATGGAAATTCAGAGTAGTTTTACTGACACTTTTAAATACCTGTCAACTAAAATGGCTTTAAAAAGGATGGAGAATGGCTAGGCCTGGTGGTCCATACCTGTCATCCCTGCAACTGAGAGGCTGAGGCTGGTGAATTGCTAAATTCAGGAACTCTAAGCTACAGGAAGACCAAAGTTGGTTGGGTGTCTGCACTGTCTTGTACCCCCTGGGAGTGGGGTTCCACAAAGCTGACTAACAAGGGGTGAACAAGCTCAGTTAGGAAGGAAAGAGCAGATTAAATCTTCTGCAATGATCAGAAGAAGGATCAGGCCCATGAGTGGCCAGGGTGCTCACTGCCTAGGTGAGATAGGGAGACCCAGTTTAAAAAAAAATGCAGAACTCTTCCAAAACTTACAATTGTGGATACAGCTTAAGCTCAAAAGAGGAAAAAGTTTTCTACAAGATAGACAATCTTGTCTTCCACTGAACTATTACTCTTGGGCCCTGAAGAACTGTGGAGGTGATCCTGGGTTCTCAAAGGCTATTCAAGGGAAGCACAAACCCTGGCAAGTTTTACCAAATTGGAAAAGTTTTAAGTCTGGGTCCAGAAATCTATAGTCCAAGGACTAGTCAAGTCAGGTTCCCAGGGCAATGAATTTTTCAACCAAAAGAAACTTTCAAAAACAATTCACTAAGTCCCAGAAGGATTGCCCTCTACACTGGTGGAGGTAATATCCACACGAATCCATCAGTCTATATCCTTGAAATATTGAAAAAACACTCTCAGCCATTAAAGCAGAGACAGGAACACAGACTTGGACCGCAAAGGCCACTTAGTTCCATCCCTTCACCGGTGTCTAGAGAAGTTAAGTCACACAGATGATAAACAGCAGAGCCAGAATTTGAACCAAAGGGCTCTGACTCCTAATCTACCATCTCTTCCACTATATCCCAAAGAAGCTATGACTTACCATATTCTTGGTTTCATCTAAAGCAATGGTTCTCAACCTTCCTAATGCCATGACCCTTTAATACAGTTCCTCATGTTGTGACCCCCCAACCATAAAATTATTTTCATTGCTACTTCATAACTGTAATTTTGCTACTGTTATGAACTGTAATGTAAATATCTGATATGCAGGATGTATTTAAATGGAGCATAACCCACAGGTTGAGAACCGCTGATCTAAAGCTTCTTCTGAATTTGCCTTTAAGATGATGAGATTTTAAAAGTTTGGGGTAGAAGTTGGTGTTATGGGAATCTAAAGATCTTCCCAGCCCCTAGGGCTTTTGATAGGCTTGAGTGACTCTGAAAATCTTCTCTGATTTAAAAATATACTCTGCCCCCTAATAGGCTGAATGTGGTCACATGGAAGCTTGTTTTTCAGGAACACCCACACTTTATTACTTTGTGATTGGGCAGGGGATCAAGAGGGTTGTGACATTCTCTGATCCAGGAGAAGGCTATATATACCCTGAAGTGAGTTTTGGCTTTGGGGCTCACTTTGGAAAGAGTTGTGTGATTTGGCCAGATGAGACTCTGGGCAGACATTGAGCCCCCCAGCTTTGAAATTCCAAATATTGGTGCTTCCCTCTCTGGTAACTAACTAGGTATGGATATAATGGTCAGATGTCTGGCAGCCTGTCTGCTGATGTGTTTCTCTGTCTGCTTGTAATTTCTGTTTGTATTCTCTGAAGTTCAGGGTGCTGACTTTTTCCTCAAACTAGGTAAATGATGTATGTTTGATTGATTAAAGTAAGATTGTTAACCCATTTTGAGTTGCTTTCCTTTAGAAAAGCAGATCTAAGAACCCGTGCTAGCAGCCGTCCTGGGAATGCTAGGGTGCTTGCTGATACAGTCGGGCATTGAGCTGGGAACTATGGTGGCTAAAAAGTCAGAGACAAGTCTGTAATACTAGCTGCTGGGTCTCAGAAGACTACTGAAGAAAAAAATGTACTTTTGCTATTAAAATATACATAAAACAAATTTTAAAGATTTAGAAGTAATCTATACTTACGGTGTCATAATTTTGTTCTAGGAATTCTGCCACCAACACTTTGTGTCTTGTTAATAAGTCCTAGCAAAAGAATACACAGGAAAAGAAAATTATTTTATTTGATATATTTGATATTCTTTATTCTTCCTAGACCCAATCAAGTCATTCATTAGCAACGTCAAAAACTGCAGAATATTTTAAGCTCTTTTATATTACCACCCAATTTCATTGAGTAAGCTACAATATTTAATGTTGAGTCTGCAGGTCATTAATACAAAAATTTCAAAGTTAGAAAGATCTAGGGGTTTAAAATTATATTAGTGTTAGATTTATATGACAAAATATTTTGTTGGTAAGATCACAAGCTTAAACACAAATCAAATGTAAAGTAGGTAAAATAACAAATTTTTCCAAATCATACCCTTGTTTTCTTTATACAGGAGGTAGTGTGGCACAGTAGCACAGACAGAGAACTGGCTTCAAAACCTGAAGACCTGGGCTCAGGTCCAGATCTGATGCCTACTGTGGTTACCCAGGCAAAGGAGCTCATCTCTCGGTACTCTAGACAACACTAAGGCTATCAACTGCAGAGAAAGTACCAGCATGAGCCAGTCAAGAGGATTTCCTCATCTAAAAGGTTTCTGTATCAGTAAAATTGCTGCTTTAGTCCCTATCTTTAACCTATGATTACAATACATGACTTCTTCAATCCCATTCAATTCAGTGAACATTGGTAAGGTACACAGATTGTATAAATCACTAGGCTATGCTCTAGGGGAGAGATGTAATTCAGATGAAACATTCATGAAACTTATAGTGTATTAAGAGATATATGCAAACCCAAGTGAAAAAGTTAAATGGATGCAGGGGGAGCAGGAGAGGGAGGGAGACATTCCTGACTGCAGAGATGCTGGGGTGGTAGCACAGAGGAAGCAGTATTTGAGTTGGGCCTTAAATGATGGGCAGGAGCTCAAAAGGCTAATTCAGGGTGAAGGACATTTCTGATTTAGGGAATGTCAAAAAAAGACAGAGATGGAAAACTGTAAGGGGTGCTTAAGGGATGGAAAATAGTCCAGTTTAATGGAATTTGACTTGGTAATCCATAGATTCACTACAATTATTTGAGCAAATGAGTGATATCAACAAATCAATAAATGAGGAAGAAGTCTAGCAATGATATGAAGGAAGGCGTGGGCAGTAATGTGGAGACAGAAAAAACTATGAAGAGGATATGCATAATCTCATGGGATTCAAAGCTGGAAGGGGATCTTCAAGTCCAGGACTCTCAGTTGAGGACACCAGGACCTCAAAAGGGGAAGTGAATTGCCCAAGATCACAAAGCCAACAAGTTGCAGAGGTAGGGTGGAGGCCTAAGTCGATGCTGTTTCTTCTCTACCACAGAGACTACTGCTGCGCAGCTGGCACAGGAGGGATCACAGGAGTGCAAGTGGGTTGTAAGAAAGACTGTACTTGATGGTGGTAGCAGGAAGGGAGAGCAGGGAATAGCTGATAGAAAAGATGATTTTTATATGGGCAATACTAAAATGTCAGGCAGAGGTAAATCTATAGAAATAAGGCTTTTGTTCTATTTGAATCTGCTTTTTGCCAGGCCATTTCCCTAATTTTAAAATTATTTTTAGGAAAGATCAATTTCACTTAAAATGGAAGAATCAGCACAGCATAAAGATGTATGGAAATGAGAATATTTTTTAAAAAAAGATTATTGTAACCACTTAAGGATAAGTGGCTTTATAAGAGTTCTTAGTACAAATTGTTCAGTGCATGTAGTTCTATATTACTGTTGGAATAACTTACAGAATACCATAAAATGGAATGAAGGAGAATTTTTCCTGTTCTCTACCCATACCTCAGCTGTATCCTAATTTAAACTAAATCTTTTAATAATTCTATTCTACCCTAATCCTCTCAATGAGCTCATTAGTTAAATACCCTGTCCTGCACACCTTGCAGAATTTAATTAAAAAGCATATATCTTATAACCAGCAAAAATTCCAAAGCCTTCTTATTCTAAATATCCTTAGACTTTAATGAATGTCTAATTAAAAACTTTTCTTGGGGACAGGGGAAAAGGTGGGCCAGTGTCAAAATCCATATTTTAAGCAAATAGGAAAAAAATGAATCATTTAGGTTATAGTATTCAGAACTTTCATTCCAAGCTGAAAATTATGACATACTGGCTCATATTTAAATGATACTTGTTATAGCACTGCTACATGCGTTAGACATTCAAAGACCTATTACTTTTCCCTATGAGGCCCTCAGAAATGCTCTGGAGGGAAAACTTTAAATAGTGGACCTCCCAGTATCCAAAGGCGTTTCACTTTTGGTTTGGACTAGTTTCCGTTTGGAGAGATCTCTGAAGAAATAAGGTAGTTTCACGACTATGGAAGTTTTCACTCTGTTCTGGGAGTGTTCACTGAGCAGGTTACTCCAGATTTCCAGGGACAGAAAGAAATTCTCTCCAATTGCTTGTGGACTGGGGATAAGCACCTCACCACATTAGAACTTGCAGCCAATAACACATATACAACCAGACGACTGTACAATGTGAAGGAGTTTGCAGATCCTAAACATGACTGTATGCCACCATGGGGGGTCGGGTGGGGGATGGGGAGGAAGGGGAGAAAAATCTATAACTGAAGTGACTATGGAACAGAATCTTGTAACCTAAAAGTGAACAAACAAGTCAAAAAAAAAAAAAAGAACTTGCAGCCAGCATCCAACTGTAATAATAATCCAAACCTTGAATCTAAAAGAGATAAAGGCTCAAACGGAAACTGGAAATTAATACAGTCTCAGCAAGTCAAAGAATCTACTAAAGCACAACATGTAATAGAAAGGTTTTTAGTCATATCTTGGTACTGTCATGTGTTTACCATGCATAGATTTCCTTCACTCCTGTCTCTGAGGAAGAGTTGGCGCTTCTCTTTATGATCAAGCCTCTGATAAGTACTGCTGATCCCTTCTCCTCCAGTTTTCTTTAGCATACTGCCTCCACTGTCATCTTCAAGCTCTTTAATCTCCAATCTTTCCCTATTGGCTCCTTCTTTGCTCTCTATAAACATGCCTATGTCTCTCCTATCTCAAAAGTATTTATCTAACCATCCTCACTACCTATCATATGACATCTTTCCTCTTCTTAGCTAAACTCCTTGAAAAGCCACCTACATTAGGTGATTCTACTTCTCTCATTCAGAAACATTATGCAGTTTGGCTTCCAACATCATCATTCAACTCAGACTGCCTTCTCATCTCACCTGCCAGATCTTATGGTCTTTTCTCAGTCTTCCTGCAGAATTCACTAACTTTCCTCCCTATTACTGTCCACGGCATCATCATCTGCCCAGTTACCAAGAATCACACTCTTGGTGTCATTTTCATCTCCCTACTTACACTCACCTCACACGTTCAGTTTGTTGTCAAATCTCGTTGTTTCTGTCTTCACAACATCTCTCATATAGGTACCCCCCCCCTTTCCACTCACACAACTGCCGTTCTAGCACAGGCCCTCATCCCATCTCACCTGGACTACCCCTAACAGCTCTCTCCCCATTCTTTTTTTTTTTTTTTTTTTTGCTTTTTGGAGGGCAGTTGGGGTTAAGTGACTTGCCCAAGGTCACACGGCTAGTTTTTGTGTTAAGTGTCTGAGGCCGGATTTGAACTCAGGTACTCCTGACTCCAGGGCCGGTGCTCTACTCACTGCGCCACCTAGCCGCCCCCTTCTCCCCATTCTAATTTACCTTTCACTCAGTGATCAAAATGATTTTCCCAAAATTCAAGCCTGACTTTGTTACCTCTTTACTCAGTAAACTCCATGATCCAGAATAGTCTTCTTCTTTTAAAGTCTTTCACAGACTTCTCCTTCCAACCTTTCCAGGCACCTTACAATTTACTTCCTCCCCCACTCTCCCATCCAGGTGCACTGGCTTACTTCTTGTTCTTCCCATAAAATTCTGGGCCACTACACCAGCTGTCCCCCATCCTGGGAGCACGGCTCCTCCCCTCTTCCTTCTAGCTTCCTTCGGGTTCTTTCAAGGCTCAGCTCAAATTCCACTGTTTGTTGTTCATGCCTTTATTTTGCATTTACATGATTATTTATGTGCTGTCTGTACAAGTAGAATGAGATCTGTGAAGGCAGGGACAGTGCTTTCTTACCCTCTTTGTATTCCCAAAGTTTAGCACAGTGCCTAGTATACACTGGGTGCTTAATGAATTGTTATCGACAGACTGATAGATTGACTCATCACATCACATTTTCAAATTCTAATGATATATGTAGGTAATTACATCCAAGATCTTGTAGTTTGTGATTTTATACCAGAGCAGTAAACATTTATCATGTCCAAATGTTGATTTTAGGGGGGGAAATTCTAGGTTTTAATGATTAATTTGATTCAGTTGCTCACAGATATTTCTGTCCTGATAACTGTGTAGTGATAATTCCTCTAGGAGTTAGGTGACATTCTTTTTTTTTTTTTTTTCTTTTTGGAGGGCAGTTGGGGTTAAGTGACTTGCCCAAGGTCACACGGCTAGTTTTTGTGTTAAGTGTCTGAGGCCGGATTTGAACTCAGGTACTCCTGACTCCAGGGCCGGTGCTCTATTCACTGCGCCACCTAGCCGCCCCCTCTAGGTGACATTCTTATAAGTTCCATGTTGCTTTTCTTCTTTGTGCTGTCAGGCTCTTGATACACCTAGTTCTAGTTTAGTTTTTCCAGTTTCCATTGGAGGGTAACTTATAAGAGGACTAACTGACTGTCCAAGAGAAATGTAGCAAATTAATACTAGCTATAGCACTTCATTTTTTTATTTGTTTTTTTTGGAGGGGGGGGGAAGGCAGGGCAATTGGGGTTAAGTGACTTGCCCAAGGTCACACAGCTAGTAAGTTGTGTCCAATGTCTATGGCTGCATTTGAACTCAGGTTCTCCCGACTCCAGGGCAGGTGCTCTATTCACTTGTGCCACCTACCTGCCCCTAGCTATAGCACTTTAATATAGCACTGTATATGATATATCAGACTAAATTAAATTTTGACTGCATGTCAGTAAAATACAACAGGAGGGCTTTTCTTATGATGGCAGCCTATTGGGAATCTCTTTAGGTTCACATAACCAAGATAAGCGAGCAGCATGACACAGTAGAAATGACTCTAGATCTGGAGAAAGAAGATTGGATTTTAATCCAGGCTCTGTTCATTTACAATGTATATACAATTCATTTCATCCCTCTAGATCAAATTTTCTTGCCTCTAAAATCAGGAGGCTGGCCTAAATGATCTCTAAGATGTCCCTTTGAACTCTAAAATCCTATGATCCTAAGCTGAGTACCACAGAAAGTAACTGGAAATACCAAGGCTGGAATGCAAATCAAATCAAATAAGCTCCTTTTGTTACTCAATAATAAAGCTGAGCTGCATTAAAAATTCAATCTGGCTAAAAATAGAACAGCAAGGAATACTAATAAGGAAGACTTTAGTCCATGAAATAGTTTTAAAACTTACATGAAAGCTAACTCTTATTTACTAAATATACCTTATTTATATATTTACTTTTCCGCTTCTAGTTCTACGGTTCTAATTACTTATGAATTCTTCCTTATAATTAGCTTTTTGAGGGAAAAAAATAACCATTTCCATGACACCCATGCACCATCTGATAAGGAAAAAACCCTGCAGCATCTCTATTTAGGAGATTGCTTCTCTAGCTCTTTTGGCAACAGGACTTCTGCATTAAAGGAATGGAATCATCTATCATATTAAACTCCAGAGCCAAAATTTTGTGCAACTGAGGCCCTACAGTGTTAATTTCTTTAAGACCGGTCTGTAGCCATACCAACTATTTGTGTTCTTTTTGAAATCAGGACGCCGAATATCTAGCTCCCTATCTACATCTCTGTGTGTGTGTGTGTGTGTCTGTGTGTATTTCCCCTCCCCTATGTTATGTATATGTCCCCGTCTCTCACCTTCCTCCCTCCTGTCTCCTTCTTCTGGTTTGCTCCCCTCTCTTCCATCTTGTCATCCTTTCCTTTTCCTCTCCAGCACCAGACCAGGCTTTCTTCTCTAACCTCCAACTCCCTCTTACCCCTAACAAACTCCTTTTTCTTCCCTTCTTTCCTCCTCTAACTCTCCTTGCTCCCCTGCCTTCCCAGCTCTGTTTCTTGCTAGACAAATGACTTAACCTGTCTGATCTTGGTTCTCTTCACTTGTATAACAACACTTGTACTGCCTCCTCACAGAGAGTCATTGTGAGGACCAAATGATATAATGCATGATTAGTATTCTTGTTATTCCTGCATCTCTATCTCCTTGTATAACTAAAGTGTTTTTGCTTCCTCTGATTCACTCCCTTTTTCCTCTCTCTACTTAGTGCGCAGCTTTGCCTGCTCCCATTCCTCCTCTGCCCTGCCGTCTACTCATGGCTCTTCTGCTTATCTTTCTAAACCCCTTTCTGCTCTTCTTTTTCCTTCTCTCACATTTTTTAAACTATTCATGAGCTCTTTCAGTGCTTCTGGAGCCATGGAGCCTCTCTAATCAGTTGTTTCAAGATTTAAATAGCCTCTACAGAACAATGACAAGCAGACCACTGCTAAACTCCCATATTCACTCCTGACAAAATTTTAAAACTGCAGGTCATAGTTTAGGGCACAAAAAACTGAACGACTGTTTTTTGAAGTAGTCAAACCCCGGTCATTTCTACTACTCAGCTCTACAGATGTTGTTTGTTTACTAACAGCAGGCTGGGAATTGGAAGCCATTGAGAAGGGGTTATCCTAGGACAGGTAAAACAAGATGAAAAGAGAGGGTTTTGAGGACCAGAAAAATGTGCCACAAACCAGCACTAGTCCAGACACAAAAGTCTGGAAAATACTATCTTATAATATACATTTATGAAATGGTCAGCTAGGATCAGAGGTACAATCTATGCATAAGGAATAGATTTTTCTCCTCTGTGTATGAAGTTCTCTAGAACAATTGAAACTTGGGTTCCAGCATTAACTCACAGTCAGAGGTAACCATGTCAGGCATATAGATGGAAAGTTATTTACCTTAAATGTAGCAAAGGCATCTGAAGCAATGTCAAACGTGGACAATTCCACATACTTGAAAAATTCTCTGAACTGACTGGAAAACAGGACGATTTTGGCAAGAGGCTCATATCGGATGCATTCTCTCAGCATGATTCCACAACGTAAGGCAACCTGTGGTGCTTCATACCTAAAGTGTCAAAATCATAAACATACAGTTATCTTAAGACGTAATATCTTACCAGCATGGGATTAGAAGGAAGAACTCTATTCTGAGCCTAGAGTTGGTATTACCCAGTTGTAGAAACCCTTGGGTAGAACTAGCTTGGCCAATCTGAGCCCCATGTATAAATGAAAAGGTTGGGTTAAATTCTATTTGAGCTACCTTCAAGAGGCACTGTGGAATAGTGCATAGAGTGCTGGACTTGGAATCTGGAAGACTTCAGTTCAAATCCCACCCCCAACACATACTAGCTATGTGACAATGGGCAAGCATAACCTCTTTGAGGTTCAGTATCTTCATCCGTAAAAGCAAATAACACCTGCAGTACTTAAGTCAGAGACAGGGTTGTTGCAAAGCTCAATAACAATAATGTATGTTTTTTAGTATTTAAAGTATTTTATAAAACTTAAACCACTGTCATGTTGTGGCTATTATTCCCGTTATTTGGCTCATGCTTCTTTAGGATAATGTCTGATTGGGGTCTCTGGCCATTTTCCTGACATGCTGTGCCATGCCCTCTGATTCCTGTTCGGGAGCCCCTCATGGGCAAGAGTTGACCATAATTAGCAGATGCCAGATCCAGCAGTCAAATTTCTGCCATGCTGCCATGCTTGTCACCCTCCATTACCCCTGCTCCCCATCTTGGAAACAACAGATTTATCTTCTTATGCTGTGGACGATAATCAAATCCCCACTATCACTTCTCAAAAAGTAATATCAGTCACTGCCCTATGACTCCACTCAACGCCCTTCCCTGGCCATCACACATGTGCTGTCTTTTCCTCTTAGAAGGTAAGCTCCTTGAAGGCAGGACTGTCTTGCCTGCTATACTTTTATCTATTTAGCACTATGTCTGATACACAGTAAACAATGAATGACTTCTCATTCATTTATCTGAAGATTTCAAAATACTCCACCCCAAGTAGCATATACCGAAGAAGACTATCCAATAGATGAAAACTACAGATATAAGAAAGGCTTTTGTATCAGTTTCTCCAAAAAGATGCATTTTTAAAAAGCAAAAATGAATTAGACAGCCAGGCAAGTTCACTGGCTAGAGGTTAATATTCACTCTATGTGAGTTGTCAAATCTGGCAGATGAAACGACTGGGCTTCAGGGACTAATGTGAAAGGAGAAATGAAGAGAGAAGTCTGGCTAGTAATTAGAGAAGATGATGGAGAGACAGAACTGAATTCAGGGAAAATTTAGAAAACTTTAAATCTAAAACATCATGAACCAAAGGAAGAACATTTCTAGCTATTAAAATACTACAATAACAATTATTAGAAATATATTGGCATAAGAGTGGAGCTCATCAAGGTGCTGTGAGGAAAAGCAGTGGGAATTGAAGAAGAAACCAAGTCAGCAGGTATTTATTAAATAAACATCTACTAAATTCCAGGCACTGTGCTATAATGCTGGTATACAAAGAAAGGCAAACAACAGTTCCTGCTCTTGAGAAGCTCACAGTCTAATAGAGTAGATAATTTTCAAACCACTATGTACAAAATACGTACACACACACACACACACACGATAAATTGGTGATAATTTCAGAGACAAAGAATTAGGATTAAAGGAGATTGGGAAAGACATTGCAGAAGGCAGAATTTTAGTTGGGACCTGATAGAAGATAAGAAAACTGGGAGATGGAGATAAGGAGAGGACCCACAACCAGTAGATGGATTGTCTTGGGTGAGGAACAGCAAAGAGGCAAGCATCACTGGATCAGAGTACAAGTTAAGGTGGTTGTTGTCCTTCGTTTTTGAAGAGGACCAACATGACATCACTCTGTTGGAGTCAAGGTACAGTGTGTCCGACTCTGGCTGATCAGACCAATATGAGCTCAGGATGCTCTACCACAGGTCAGGCACAAATAGTTTATATGATCATTTGGGTTGGAGATGTCTCTTAATTTGGGCACCTCACATTTATCTTGAGCTACGGCAGTTCTGTTTTGCTCATAGAGCACAGCACCTTCTTTGATGTGGGTGCACCATGCTTGGGCAGTCCTGTGTCACTGTCTCCCATTTCACAATTGATTCCAAAGTTCTTCAGAGAGACTGGAAAGGTAGAAAGGAGCCAGACTATGAAGGGTTTTAAATTTCCAAAAGAGAATTTCATATTTGCCCCTAGAGGTAAGAGGAGCTACTGGGTTTTACTGAAGAAGGGTGGAGCGGAAGGTGACAGGGTTAGACTCGAATTTTAGGAAGATCAATCTGACAGCTGAATAGAGGATGGACTGCAGTAAGGAGAGACTTGGAGCAGGGAGACCAACCAGAAGGCCATATCAAGGTGGCAGCAGTATGAAAGGAGAGAAGTTGGTGTGGGTAAGAGATATTAGGAAGGTAGAAGAAACAGAATGGGGGGGGCAAGAGAGGAGATCGTCTAGCATGACAACTAGGTTGTGAGCCTCAGTGAGGAAAATGGCGGTGCCCTTGACAACGCTAGAGAAGTTAGGAAGAGGGGAAAAGGAAGAGAAGGAGTTATGATTTAGACAGGTTGAGTTTAATACATCGATGGGAAAACCAGTTCAAGATGACCAGAAGGCTATTGGAGGTGACTAAGAGAGCTGGGCTCAAGACCAGAGATAGGAGGATTTAGGAAAGGAAGAAATAATTCTGATTTCTCAAATCAAAGAGGCCAATGTCAACCCACTCATGATAAAATGGTCTTTTTCTGCTATCACTGATTCATAACTTCTTCATTTTTGTTAAGGAGGACTTTCAGTATTATCTGTATTTTGGATAAGGAAAGGGATAAAGGAATAAGCATTTATTAAGTGCCTACTATGTGCCCATCACTTGCTAAGCACTTTATAGATACCATCTCATTTGATCCTCATGACAACCTTGGGAGACAGGCACTATTATTATCCCTATTTTACAGTCAAGGAAACTGAGGCAGACAGAATTTAGGTAACTTGCCCAAGGCCACACTGCTAATAAGTGTTAAAGGCAGGATCTGAACTCAGGTCTTCCTGGCTTTAGGTCCTGAGTTCTCACTGTGCTGCCAGCTGCCTCTGGTGGCTAAGCCACTTAGAGAGTCAGAAAGCTAGAGGGACTTTAAAGACCTGTCATTTTGTGAGCAAAAAGCAAACAGAGAGCTAGAGGGATCTCACACAATGTGAGAGGTGGGCCATGAACAAAGACCTTCCAATTCCAAATTCAGTCTTCTTCCCCTTGCACCACACCATATAAACATTAAAAGAGAATATTTACCATTACACCCCCCAAAGGCTTCTGCAAGAGGATGAATAAGCAAAGCAACACAAAGTGTGAATGAAGAGAAACTTCACTAAGACCACAGCCCAGAATCTTGCCATGTTGTGTGTACAGTCAAACATGCTGGTTAGTTGGGCAGCTGGGGCCTGAGATGGGATGGACCTTTGCTGCCAAGAGCAGCATAGCCTGCAGCAGCATCCAAGCCAGGAGAAATCTAAGGCAGGGCAGTACCAGAGGCATCTGAAAGTACTGTCAGAAGATGGAGCTCAAGTCAGGGGGTGAGGAACTGGGTCACTGAGCTTTAAAAGACAAGGTGACTCTATGTTCACCTGTCTCCCCGAAGTATTAGCAGCTGTGTGTGCATTCCCCTGCCCTTACCCTGCAAGGAACTATGGGCATGGCCAATGCTAGCTTTGTCTGACATGTGACCTCTGAACTCAGCCACTCCAATAAAACCCTCAACTTGGAGAGCAGGGTTCTAGGATTTTGAGTTATATCAAGCTTTGTTTTTAGAAAACTTTTTTCCTTCTTAATACAAAATTCCATTTTTTTGATTTGAGAAACTACCTATTAGGTATTTTAAATATGTAAGCAACATGTACTCAATCACCATTAATTAAGATTAGAGGTTATTAATAGCAGCTGAAGTTTTGAAAAGTACCAATACACTCTGTATAGACTATCTGATGATCCTGTCATTTTTACAATTCAATTTCTTCCTTAAAAAAAATTCATCATAAAAATTTCACTACCAAAGAAGGGCATTTTTACATACACAGTAGAACACAAAAGAGGGCTCTATAGGAAACCAGAAGCTTCTTTTCTTGCTACTTGTTTTTATAATTCAATTTCTAAAATGAGACTAGTGAAAAAATTTTCCATCTCAAATTTTGGGTACATTATCTATTCTTTTCTTGATATAGTTTATGAGAACCATCTGTGAGACAAGAAGTATGTGATGTATTTATCACTGGTCTATTCTTAGGAATCATGACAACATAAAAAAAAAATGGTACTAGGCCTGGCTGGTCCAAGCTACTATTGTTTCTCACAGTTGCACCACCAATGTTTTACAGAAGAGCAGAGCTGTCCTCCACGGTGACAACCTCAGACGGGAAGTGACCTATTTTCCCAAACAAACTGGTGCCCATAAGTAATGTACAGAGCTAGTACACACAAATTCTAAACCCTTCAGAATTTATTTTTTATTTCATTCTATACCAGTCACTTTATAAAAATAAAAATAATAATCTACGTCCCTAGCCCCAAAAAAATCCTCCTGCAGGAGATAATAGTAGAAGTCATCTGAGTTAATATATAATGAGAAAAGAAGAGGGAGATCTCAGCCAAGCAGTCTCAATTTTTTCTGTAAATTATGGGGCAAGATTCTCAGCTGAGCGAGTGGGGGCAAGGAGAAGTTTGGGAAGTCTAAGGAAAGATGAAAAGGTTTAGAAGAGCTGCTATGAAGAGTGGGATAATGACTTAATAAAGAAGGCAGAGTAGGATTGCTGAGCAGCAGAGAGGACCCAGCTGAGGTTATGTAACATAAGTTTATAGCGGATCCAGAAAGAACAGTTGTGTGATTTTCTTCACTTTTGTTCAGCAGCACATGTGTAAGAGTAAAGATGAAAAATGGTTGGAGTGATCCAAGGCTGAGGCTTGATTGAGGAGTAACTGGCAAAATGATAAGGGGGCTAGGGATTCAAGAGAGGAGGGCATTGTAGAGTTGAATTGATTCACCAAGAGGTCAAGATGGGGAGAAGAAAAGAGAGTGGCTAGTGTAGGAGAGATGGCATTGGAGAGAATTGCGGGGTCAAAGGATCAGAGGTTATGGTATCGATAAAGAGTACTTATGAGAAGGCAGAGGGAGAGGTGAAAAGTGATGCAACAACTTCAGGAGAGAAATATCTATTTCCCCAAACAAAACACAGTCAGATAAAGGAATTTCAGAATTCTTGAACACTTGGAGGTGACACATTTGTGGGTAAAGGTAAAATCTAAATCTCCTTAATAAAAGTATTTGTTTTATAAAAGTTGGGCTCAGTCAAAAGACCACACCCAAGGACTTAGAAGGTCACACATAGCCTTGAAGCTGCAGGTTTCCCACCCCTGACAGAGCATAACCACCTCTGTAGGTGGCTGAGATGCAGTGGAGGAGTAGCTTATGGGAGGTGAGTCGGCTGGGGAACCAAGTGATTAGGGTGTTTTAGGAAGAATGAATATTTGAATGCTGAATGAATGAATATTTGAATGTGTATTTGAATGCTCTAGCATGAGGGCAGGAGTTGGGAAGGTGAGAAAAATGTAAACCAGGTAGCAAACTCATTAAGGAAGGAAGGAAGGGGTGTGACCCTCTGAGGGTCTGTAGACAACAGCTACCAGGATTTTGGTTGGATGGTAGATACGAACATCATGGACCTCAAAGAAAGAGAGGTTACTGAGTGAGGGAAGAAGGGAGAGAACTTGAAACTGGCAAAGGGGAACAAGGAGTATTCTAACACCTCCATCTTGACTAGTGAGCCAAGGAGAATGAGTGAAGGTGTAGCTAGTACTGAAAAGGGTGACCAGGGAGGCTGTGTCATTAAGGGAAATCAGGTTTCAGTAAGAGCTAGCAGATGGAAGGAGTGGGAGAGAAATAGTTTAAGATAGGGAAGTCTGTTGGCTATGGAAGAGGCATTCCACAAGGCACAGTGGAAGGGCTAGGTGGAACTGGGATGAAACTTTGGGGTGGGAAGACTCAGGTGGTAGGGTATATGGAGTGGGATCTGGATGATGATCTACAGTTCACTGGGATGTCTGAAGGTTATGAACAGGTGTGAACATGTTCATTGCTGTGTATGTCCAAAAGAACAATTCAATTCAACAAATGCTTATTAAATACTTACTATGTGCTGAGAGTACAAAGGCAAAAACGATTTAATCAGGAAACCAGGGGTTCAAATGTCAGTTTTGATATTAACCAGCTGTATGACCTTGGGCAAATCCTTTAACCTCCCTGAGCTTTATAGTTCCCTTTTCCTACCACACACATTTACAAGATCTGTGGCCCTGGGCAGCTCTCTTAACCTCTGCCTACTTCAGATTCCTCAATATAAAATGAGGGGTTGGACTTGATAGTCTCTGGGGTCCCTTTCAGTTCCAAGTCTGTAAGCCTATTATCCTATAATCTGTTAAAATGGGAGTGACAACAGTACCTCTATCATGATCTTACAATACTGTTGTGAGAACAGTACTTTGTAAATTATAAAATGCTATATGTAAGTGGTATTATTATTTTTAATTACAAAAGTCTAGTAGACTTTTCCTTCCTTGACAGCTGCTGGCTTATTAGGGAATTTAAAATTAGATGTTAGTTTTTGTTGCTCACAGATTGATATAATAATTAACTAACAATGGTCATTCTAGATGGAGTGATAAATCAGCAACCTATGACTTGACTCTTTCCGTACCTGTCTCAAAATAGTTCTCTTTTTTCCATACAAACCCAAATATGATATGAAGCATGGGATGTTATTCTTTTGAACTACAATGTGGCAAAAGCTCAAAATTGCAGTAGCTTTATGATTTTTAGAATGTAGAATATTTGGGCAGTGAAAGACCATAGGCTGATGAATCAACAAGTATTTATTGAGTGCCTATTATGCACCAGGAAATAGGCTAAGTGCTGGGGATACAATTACAATGAGTGAAAAAAAAATGCCTATTTGCAAGGAGCATACATTTTAATGGAGTAACCAGACTTAGTGGTACATACCTGTAATCTCTGCTACAGGCAGGGATAAGGCTGCTAGATTGCCTGAGCTCAGGGCTAAGCTGATTGGGTGTCCACACCAAGTCTGGCATCAATATGATGGGCCCCCGGCAGAGGGAGGGAGGCCCAAGTTGCTTCAGGAGGGGCAAACTGCTCCAAGTCAAAAATAGAGCAGATCAGAGCTTCTAGGCTGATCAGGATCAGTGGATGGGGCCTATCACTAACTGTTCTATTTGCAACCTGGGCAATATAGGGAGACCCAGGCTCAAAAAAGAAAAAAAAAAATCAAACAGTGGAACACAAGTACATAAATATATATTCACAGTATTTAATGTGTTATAAAAGAGAACTAGATTCAGAATCAGGACCTGGATTCTAATGTGGGAATGAATGGAAAAGCATTTATTAAACACTTACTAAATACCTCCATTTCCTTACCTATAAAATAAGGGGGATGGCACTCTCTGATACATAAGGTCACTTTTAGCTCTAAATCTTTGATCTTGTGATAGACTTTAAATGACGAATCATGAAAAAAACAACATGGAAAAAAATTGATAGGTTCATGTACTGAGGTTAGAAAAATTAGAGGCAGGTCAATTGATTAAAAAAACCCAAGTAATTAACTGGGAAACAAAATGATCAGTATGAAAAACTAGCCATCTTTGTTTCCATGGGGACTCTTTGATGGTGCTCAAAGGTCATGCTGAGGCAGTCTCACTAGAGCAAGACTTATACTTGGAACACCCATCTTGGTGAAAAGTAGATGGAACACGTGCAAGTTTTTCAGAAAAAAATGCACCCAGGAAGCAGTCCTAGAGATCTGAAGCCAAGAGATCCAATATTTTAGTCAAATATACATCATGATCTTCAGCTACCACTTGGAGAGAGCAAATCCAATCTGTCCAAAAGAGATAATCACTTGTTATTTTTTTCCCTAAATCCTAATCTCTTCAAACTTTCCTATTATGATCAATGGTACCATGATCTTCTAGTCATTCAGGATCCTAACTTTGGTGTCATTCCCAATTCCTCTCTCTTGCTCACTTCAAATAACCAGTTTGGCAAAATTTGTCATTTCTTTCTCTCTTGCATCTCTCCAGTAAGTTTTTTTCTCTTCACTCATGCAATTACCACCCTAGTTCTGGCTCTCATCACCTCCTGGACAATTACGAGAACCTTTTAATTGGACTTTCTGTCTCAAATTTCTCTCTACTCCAACCCATCTTCCATCCACTGCTTGCCTAAGTAATTTTCATAAAGGAAAGGTCTGACCATGTCATCCAACTATTCAATAATTAATAAGTATTTATTAAGTGCCTACAATGTACCAAGCAGCATCTTACTATTTCTTCTAAGATTAAATATAAACTTTTCTGTTCAGCATTTAAAGCTTTTCACAGCCTAGTTCTTTTATATCTTTTCTAGGCTTTGAACACATTACTCTCCTCCATTCACTCTATGGTGCAGCTATTATTCTGACTTACTTGCTAATACACACACACACACACACACACCATGCCCCATCTCATGCGTCTGTGACTTTGCTTTTCTTTGTATGCTTGGTACAGCTTAGTACAGTGACTGGCACAGAGTAAGTTCTCCACAATGGAAGCCAGGGTTTATGAGAAGCAACAAGGAGGGTGGTAGGGAAGTTCTTCTTGAATTCTTGGAGTGTCTCTTCAATTGTACTGAGCTCCTGGAATTTTTTTTGAGATATAAATGAAGGGAACAGCTTGCTATAATACAAATTTAAATAAGCCATGCAGCATGTAACTTTTGTGTTCAGTTCATTAAGCATATATATGAATATAGAACATTGCATAAACAGTAAAAAAACCAGACAAATATTGTTTCAGTTGGTTTTGCTTGCCTACTTTCTTTATTACAAGAGGAGATTCAATCTTGGGTCTGAAGCGTGCTGATGGTGTATCTGGGGCTTGCCTGGGTTACTGGGATGTTATAATTGAGAGAAGAATGACTTGCTCACAGTTACATGGTAGCTAGAATGTATCAAGAGTGGGGACTTGAACCCAGATATTCATGATCAAGGCCCACTTGACAGTCACTAAATCATGCTAAAGCTTTGCAAACTATTAAGAGGAAATTTAATATATATAAATTGCTATCAGTTACACAGCATTTTAAGGTTTGCAAAGCACTTTGTATATCTTTTTGCATTTGATATATAGTTGTTTTTTTTTTTTGCATTTTGGAGGAGGGAAGACAGGGCAATTGGGGTTAAGTGACTTGACGAAGGTCACATGACTAGTAAGTGTTAAGTGTCTGAGGCCGGATTTGCACTCAGGTCCTCCTGACTCCTGGGCTGATGTTCTATTCACTGCGCCTCCTAGCCGCCTCCTATGAATTTCTCCAAAGCCAGTCTTTCATAGTGATTTCCACATATCAACCTGGGTAACAAAAATCTGATGGCTTGACAAGGCCAACGGCATGTCTCCCTCAGTTCTTATAGCAAATTATGGTATCCAGAGTTCTGTGATCTACATGAAAGCCATGCTCATTACAACAGAGTGCTTTAGTGAAAGGGATTTTCCATCACAAAACCAGAAGCAGCTGGTTGGCACTATAGTGCACAGAACACTGGGCCTACAGTCAGGAAGTCCAAGTTAAAATTCAGGCTCATACATTTACTAGCTATGTGACCCTGGGCAAGTCACTTAACCCTGGAGAAGGAAATGGCAAATTACTATCTTTGCCAAGAAAACCCTAGTGACAGTACCAGTGTGCTGTGGTCCACCGGTCCTGAAAAGTAGGATGTGACTGAAGGAATAAACAACAAAAGAGCTGCCACTTAATTAAGTAGTGTGACTTTGGCAAGTCACTTAACTTCCCTATCCTCCTTCAGTTTCTTCATCTGTAAAATTAGAGGATTAGGCTATATGATCTCTATGGTCTCTTCCAGCTCTAAACTGATAATCCCTGATAACCAATCTGTTGAGCATAATGTATCCCACTGATACCTACTATTTATGATAATATTACTACTAAAAGTCTAAAAGTGGTTCAATTATCCCCAGAAGAATAAGAAACAAACATGAATTTTCCAGTGCTTATACTAGTTGTGTGACCCTGGGAAAGTCAATTAACCTCTCTGAGCCTCAGTGTCCTCATCTGAAAAATGAGGACAAAAATGCAAGTAGTATTTCCTCCCACGGGGCTGTTGTAAAGATCCACAGTGTTTTGCGAACCTCAAAGCATTATAAAAATCAGTTATTTTTATTATTATTACTACATTGTTAGTAAACAGATGAGTAGTTTATTTTCATACCTAAGGAGTTGTGATATAGTAAAAGAAACTGGGCTTGTATATTCATGCGTCTTGCATTTCATACCAGAGAATAAAATTCAGTCACCCCTTTCATATGGAAATAATTTGTTCCAAGTCACAAAGAATGACAAAACAACTGTTTAGACTTTAGAAGCAAAGTATAAATAGAAGTAATTAATCTATAAATTTTTCTTCCTTGACCAGGTATCAAGAATACCTGCATAATTTATAGGCTTTATGTTATACCTGACTTTGTTATAACAGTAAGCCATCACAGTAGAGTCAGTTGTCTATACATGCTGATGTGGTGATAATTAATGAATAATACCATCTTACTTATTAAGCCTAAGAATCTGGGAGTGAGTAGTATCCATGTACAGTGAGTCAAAAGGTAAGAACAATTATTCAAGCTAGCAGAACAACAACCACAGTAAGTATAACACAGGAAATGACTAGAAGGAAATCTGCCCACTTAACAACAGAGCTCACATTATGCTGAAGAAAAAAAATAACCTTTGTTATTACTGCTGGAGGCAAACTATGTCAGGCAGTACTGGAAAATTTTTGTATGATGCTATTCAATAAACACTAGGCCTCCTCAGCATGGTTACTTCTGTTTTTCACTAGGAAGCATGTTTGCTTTTAAAATAAGAATTTCTGGGGAAAAAAAAATCAGATTTCAGTATCTTTCAAGATATTCTGAGTGTAATAATAACTAGAATTTCAGGTGAGGCCCTTTTCAAATTCTCCAAAGAGAATGCTTCTTACTAAGACTGATCATAGCTTACTTGACTAGTACATAATTTTACAAACTGAAATGTCAGATTATATGAAAAAAAGGAATAAAATTAACCACAGGATACCAGATTGCCCAACTGGCATAAATGAGGTCAGAATGGCATGAGGATGAAGTGGGTCATATCTGCTTTAAGCTAAATTTAGTGTTATTTTGCTTGGATTGATGTAAAAATTTAGAAAGAGATACAAGATAATGTAATATTAAATTACTTCTGATTTAAAGGAATGATTCTTTAACATTCTTAGTATTTAAAAACACATTAAGGCGCCTTGAATTTTCAATTAGATTTTTAACAACTTAACATTTAGTTAATCCATAAAAAATGTTGGCCTCCAGCAAGGAGTTTTTCTTCATACAGCTGAATTATTAAACCCAAAAGGTTTCAGATTACTAAACCATATGAATTTAGGAAATTAAAATCAAAGTGACATACACATTCTAAAAAGGTTTGGATGTGGTCCATTTAGTATGACTTCAGCCTTAAAAATGAAAATCTATATTTTTACTATAGAGGACACAGGGTTATATACAACAGAGAGATTTAATACTCTTAACAAGGACCAAGAGTAAGGGGCATTTATATTTAAAATGTAGAATTTGTATTCTCCCTGCCCCTTGCCCATGCTGTGTTCCTATTCATCTTTATTAAATAAAGATGGACCTCCTTTCTGGCATCTATCCCTTCACCTCAGACATGCTAATTTTTACGTTATGTATTCAAAGGTCTAATTTTCCTAAATAAAAATTAAGTAAGAAGTCTGAACATGAATCATAGAACTGATCTGATCAGTGACAATGATGCACATAATTTTCTCAAAAACTGATACATAAAATATGTAATATTTAACTGTTCATTCCCAAATAGTCTATTCAAATGAGATTGATTATTGGTAAATATTGAGCTGCAATGAATAAAAATAATAAAAGGAATTCAGATATTTCAGAACTAAGGAAAATTCATGCCTAAATCTCTTTAATAGTTAAAAATTGACCCTAGAAATAAAAAGAGAATACTGTGACAACGAATAATGGGCAGCCCATTATACATTTGGATAAAATTAACTGTTAATAATTCTTTCCCCTTATATCTAACCCAAAAGTGCCTTTTTACAATTTCTCCCCATAGTTGCTAGCTTAGTCTTCTAGGGTCAAACAATATCAGTTTTATCCCCTTCCCCACAACAGACCTTGAAATATTATGTCTGTCAGCTACCCCTGTACTTTGTTTAACTCTCTCTTTTGTTCTCCTCTCATGTCTAACTTTTCCTAAACATACTTGTACACAAGCTGTATTCCTACAGAGAAATGTAAGTTCTATGAGACTAAGAATGTGTCATTTAAAAATCTTTGCTTCCCCAAGGCTTAGCACAAAGTAGGTACTTAATCAATGTCTGCTGAATTGAAAGAAGTTGTTTGGCACCAAGACTTGTTTAACTAGACATATGTGTTGTAGCAGAAACATCTATCATCCTACAACTCTAATTTTGATTAGTTTGGGCTTTCTGAGACTTAGGACCAACTAAAGGACCCAATGAACTACAGTAGCATATGAGTATAAAAGAGAACCTGAAGCTACAGTTAAGTGACCTGAAAAGACCAGATAACCAGCTATCCAAAGGCTCAGTGTGTCCCATTTATTCCTATAGCATGCTGCAGATGCTAGCAGGACTCTTGGAGTGTATACTCAATATCTAAATTCTTGCCCTAGATAGGTAGCCACTAAGTAAGAATAACTATTGTAAGTAACTATAACTATTAGTGGCACATGTCTTGATTTTTTAAAAATAGTATTGATAATATTTGAGATGCGACAAATTCAATACGCCATTAACAAGACAATTACTCTATAGCCAAAACTTTTTAACACAACATGTTGTGTAAAGACAACAAAAACCAAAAGTACCTACCCTTTAAGAAGCATAAATAAGATGTGAGGATGTGCACTAATATATTCCACTGTAGGACTTCGAGTACCTATCTGTCTTCTCAATATGTTGTTAAATATTTGGGTTACATCTTTTTTCCCCTGTTAAAGAAACAAACATCACCAATTTAGCATATAACTTTAAAAGAATGGTACTTAACATAAGTTCAATAATTCACATATAATCCTTTTTTATTCTTTGTATGCAGAAATCTTCATGTTTGTTGATGACTCCTAAGTTCCTAATGGCACAGGATAGGAATAGGGACTGACTAACCATGATTTTACTGGTATAATAAAAAAAGAAATAAAACCCCCCCAAATATTCAAAAGTTCATGCTGATTACACTTGTCCTATATCCAAAACTTTGTAATATAATGAAAGAGATCATCTAGAAAGCAGAGAGATAGAGGTGGTCCCTCACTAATGACTTTTATCCATGACAATATAGACAAGAGAAAATAGAAAAACCTAACTTGAGAAAAAGAGCTGCAAATGAATTTATTATTCATTTTTCTATTGTTGAAATATACAAAATTACATTGAAATATTAATAAATGGGCTATTGATTTTCTATCATTGAAATACATAGTATTGTTCATTTCATAATCAATAAAAAATCTATAATGATTGATTTAAAAAAAATTTTACAAGTGAGGAGGGAAAGTATGAGTTATTATTGTTGCTGCTGTTTGTCCTTGGTTTTCTAAGAGGATCAATGACCTCAGGGGATGATGTCTTTTGTGTGTGACTTGGATTTAACTAAGGCAGTTACCCAAAGTTGTCAGCCTCACTCTCTTCCAGAGTTATCAAAGTCCAATGGCAAGACAAAAATCAAGATGACCAATCATGACCTGGGATACAGTGGATAATCTTGGCATCTTTGATGTCTGAGCAAGCTCTAAGTACCCTACAATGCCTGCTTCAGCCACCTTCATGGCTTATGGAAGGTTTCCATCACTTAAGGGCAAAGTTATGTCCCAAATGCCTTACAGGTATGCTCTTTAAGAGGTCATTCTATCACTAGGGGAAATGTATCACTGAACTGAGATCATGAACTTTAGAGATAGAAGACTGAGGCCAATCCCCTCAAGTTATAGGTCAAGAAACAGAGATTTGGAGAAGTGATTCAAGGTCATATAGCTAGTTAGTGCCAGAAAGAGGACTGAAACACATCTTCTAGCTGGTGTTGTTTTTTTTTAAAATTATATCTGACTGCCTGTCAATATAGCTGCTTCTTCAGTGTCCCAAAGAAACAACCATAGAACTGCAGGTCACAAGGGAAGGATAGGACAAGTAAATTCTACTGGAAATTTATTTATGCTCAAAGACTTCAATAGACCTACACATAGAGGATCCTAGCACTCTAGTCTAACAAATTCTTTATTTCAACTCCTCTACCTTCCATTTCCATTTTATTTCAGTCACTTCTGAGAGTTGTCATGTACAGATCTCGTTGGCATTCAAGGCAACTCCACGTGCTCCAGACCTTGGAAATTCCCTTCTTTGACCCGAGTTTCTGGTCATTCTGCTCCTTCTCAGCCTCATCTTCACTTTGACGGTGGCCTCGGTCCTTGCAGAACTTCCTTTATCCTCACTCTTTGATTGCTTTAAGTTATAGGCCTAGTAATAGTGGTATTCCTTGGTCAAAGGCTGATAACTTTGGGGGGTTATAGTTCAGACCTGTTTTCTATAATGGCTGGACCAATGCACACCTCCACCTCAATGTGCCTCAATGTGCCTGTTTTCCTGTAGCACGTCCCATGTGTCATTTTCCGTTATTGTCAACTTAGCCAGTCTGATGGGTATGTGATAGAGCCTCGGGGCTTGAGTTTCTGCTTTGCAATCGTTCTAGTGTTACTCATTCCTTCTTTCCATGGCTTTCTAGATTTGCAGGGATTTTGGGGGGTACTAATTGGTATTTTCTTTGACTGACTTCTCTCTCCAGCTTTTAAATAGGGGTTTCATGCTGAACAACTAAACACTCATTGTGCAGGTTGAACTAAATTAAATTAACTTTGAACTAAATTAATAAAAATTATTATCAATAAAACAATGATTATTTTAATCGGTAATCATTTAACTTAAATACTCAGGTGGATCTACGATTCCATTGCTCTGGATCTTTTCTTGAGGATGTGGATTGCTGTAGATTGCCATTCACCCATGCCTGCCCATCACACGTGACTGCTGCCTGTGTCTTCCACGATGGCTGATAGCTTGATAAGGCCTTTCTCATTTTCTTCTGACATTATGAGGGTACCAATGGAGCACTTCAGCTGCCTACTTGTGATCACACTCATACCAGGTCACTAACCCACTTTGTGTTCCAGCACACATTTTCCTCATGATGACCTTTACTTCAAGACTTCATATTTTTTGTTTGTTATGTTGCAACTTGATCACATTCACTACAGCTCTCTCCACTGCCCTTTTGTGTGATACTTATTTTTAATTTCTTGGAGTGTTCCATGACTCACAGTCATACAATAACACCAGTAAAATATTGGCATTAAAAAATATGCCTCTGTTTCTGAGAGAAGTTTGGGGTCATTAAAGAAGCCTTGCAATTTCTCAAAGTCAATACAGTCTATTCTTCTCCTGTTTAACTCTGGGTCCAAGTCACTGTTCATTTGAACTATCTGCCCCAAATGTACACTCTGAGGGACAAGCTCTACAAGTGGCCCATTTAATTCTATAAAAATTTAGCAATAAATACATATTCTTATCCACTTAGTTCAGGTATACTCTTGTGCGATTATGGATATTTTTTAGGGAGCTCTGTAATGTTCTAGAGCAGAGACTGTCAACCTGTGGGTCATGACCCCTTTGGGGGTCAAACAACCCTTTTACAGGGGTCACAGGGGTCGCCTAAGACCATCAGAAAACACATATTTCTGATGGTCTTAGGAACTGAGACACTGCTCCTCTATCTGTCTCCAGGCGGGTCAGCCCCCATGCAGATATGCCCACATACACATATTAAAGGGTCGCGGCATTAGAAAGGTTGAGAACCACTGTTCTAGAGCTTGATACAACAAGCATTTTCAGGAATAAACAAGTGGAAGATGTCATTATCCATGGGGAATCTTTCTTAAACATGGTCTCTGCACTAGATATACTACATCATGGTGACTGACACCATTAGTGAGCTGTATCTACTTAATATTAACGATCAGAGAATTACCAAATTATCATCTCTTTCAATGAATATTGATCAGTTTTTATGTATATATGGGAGGTACCTTGTCAGAAGAGATCTTTTAATGTTGCATTTTGCCCTAGCAAATTGAAAGCTTTTCATAATCAGCAAATAATAAGCAGTGGGATCTTAAATCTAAAATGTACTGTCTTCACTTTCACCTCTGGAATCTCTAGCTTCTTTCATGACACAGAGAAGCCTATATGAAGCCTTTCCTGATTCTCCTCAGTTATTAGCAATTATTATAATAATTAGTCATTATCAGCTGTTACAAATTAGTCATTATTATAACCATTATAATAATTTGTTATTGCCTCTTAAATATTTCAAATTACTTACAAGTTATATTTACTCATCTGTCTACATACTGTGTGTTACCTCTTCTTCCTCTCTCCCCTATAGAAGGTAAACTTTTTGAAGGCAGGGATTTTTTTCTCTGTCTTTGTATCTTTAGTACCCAGCACAGTGTCTTCCTTGCAAATAGGAGGCACTCAGGATGAGGTTTTCCAATTTAACTTTACAGGAATCCTTGAGGGGGCATTTGAGGAGCCTATATTGCTTGCTGGAAATTTTCCCATTATTAGCCATAGATATTGTAGATCAAGTAACTAGTCACTGAAACCCTTGAATACAAAGGAGCTTTCTTGCTTTCTTAAGCTACCATTTTCTCAGTATTAGGTAAGCCATTTTGAACCTGACATTATGTAGAACATACCTGCTCCAGAATGTAAAACATGAACCAATCTCCATTTGCATTGACTTTTTTCTTTTAATGCTTATATTTAATTTCTTCCCAATTACATGTAAAATAATTCTTAACATTCTTTTTTAATGCACTGAATTTTTTATCCTTTATTCTTCCCTATTTTGTTGCTTTACAATCTAAAAAAAAAGTCTCAATGCTTTGGTTCTGAATGGTAGACAAACTAACAGACACACTATGAAATTTCTATCCTAAATCCATTTTGGCAAGTCTTTCTGTTTCAGCCATGCAACCTGAGCACTGAGTCATAATAATGGAGTGTAAAAGTTCCTGATTTCTTTTCCCCCTTTTATTGGCCCACTATAAAGGCTTAATTCCAATGTAATAAAGTAATGGGACTCTAACTCTTAGTATGTTTGCTAATCAAACAAATTATTTTTATAGCTCTTCGACGGTCTCACTTTAGGAGACTATACTCCTTTTCGAATGATGATAACATTGTTCAAAATATTTTTAGAACTCTTCTGGAACTGCCTTCAGAGATAATTCAATAGTTACAAGAAAATCTGTATCAATCAATCAGTCAGAATAATCACTTATTATGTTATCATATCATTATGTTATTATATTATATATAATCTACATTATGCTTTGTTTAAATGTTTTCAAGGAATATATTTTATTGGACTTTTTTTAGTTTTAATTTGTATGCTATCAATTTATCAATTAAAAAAAGAAAATTACTTTCACTACATAAGAAAATAGTCCATTCTCTTGGTCTTGGTCTTATATCTGTTTTTCTCCCCTTTCCTTCCCTCTGTCCCTTCTTTACTTAGCTTGGCTTCTTCTTTGCTTCTTAAGCCAATATTTTGAAGATCCCAGAAAGGTGTTTTGGAGGGATGAAATTTGACAGGAGGCATACCAAGAAGCAGACTGAAAAACATTCATTTCAATGCTGCCTGCTTGTTCAATCACAGGTACATCTAGCTGAGCACTATAAAAGTAAATTATTTTAAATGAATCTACTGTTAGGTAAAGTTTTGCCTATGCTATATTCGCATCTGTACTATACCATAATGAAAGATATTTATAACGATGACCATGAGTCAATGATGGTTAAATTACCTTCCATATACTCTACTTCAGAAGGAAGGTAATTGTGTGGAACATTTAAGGAAGATCTCAAAAAAATTAAAAGTCTAGCATTGAAAGGCTTAACGCTCAAGCTATATGGCCCAAAGGACTATTTGCGATGATTCAGTGCTTGAATGCTCTGGATAGTTGATTATTAGGTAATAGATAAAACCATGTCCTGAGAACTTACTGATAAAATCTGCTTAGCATCTCTCCATTTCTGAAAGTTCAACTGAGCCACAAAGGTTTACTTGTTACAAGCCTGCAGTCTTAACAGTAAGCTAATATTTGAACTAGCAAAATAAACCATGATTCCTTCTTGCAAACTAGTGTTTTTTCACTAAGCTGCAATGCATTTATTCATTAGACAGAGAGAGGTAGGTGAACTACGTGACCTATAGGACAGTGTCTGCATTTACTACAGTTTAGGAGCTTACCAAGTAACAATATTGCTTACTATTTCTGTGCGTGCATGTGTGTGTGTGTGTGTGTGTGTGTGTGTGTGTGTGTGAGAGAGAGAGAGAGAGACAGAGACAGAGAGAGTGTGTGAGTGTGTGTGTGTGTGTGTGTATGTGTGTTTTGATCAATTTTCTTTTAGTCCAGGCAAGTCTATTAAAAGCTTAAAACTGAGATAGTCCTTCAGTCCCATATTAGTGTTTACTACTTGTTAGTAAACTGTTTATAATGCTTAAGGATAATATACATATATAAAAAGTTGCAGGAGATTTTGCTTTTTCCCCAATTGAATTGAAAGAAATTAATGATTTGGAAAAGTGATGGGAGACTAAGTGACAGTCATATGCAAACTAAACCATTCAAGTGACCTACTGAGACAGATGACTCAGCTTACCTCAAAGTCTATCAGCTGGAGGTCAGCTATCAGTGTTACAAGCAGTCCGCTAGTATACAGTTCTTGGGCTAACTGAGCCACAGCTTCTGTGGGTGGTTCCTTATCATTTGTACCACAAAGAATTTCCTTCATTGCTTGTAGTGACTTGGACACTTCTTCTGAAGCCTGGTAACCAAAGAGCACATTAAGAATAAAATATTGTAAAAAGAATAAAACTACTCAGACAACAAAAATCAACTGCTACTTACAATCAGTGTGACATGACTGCTAAGAAAGCTAACACAAATCTAGGCTGGAGCAATAAATGTCCTAATTACTAGAAAAATCATTACACTTTACCTTCTGCTAGCCAGATTACATCTGAAAAAGTAGTGCCCTATTCTCAACATTTTATTAAAGAAACTGCGAGAAACTTGTAAGTCCTGTAATTCCAAGGGAAGAAACCCATGTCATATAATGAATGGCTGAATAAATGGGATATTTAACTTGAAGAGAAGACTACAGAAAGATGTGATGGGCTGTTGTGTAGAAGTAGGTTAGATGTTTTCAGTTTTGCTCTGGAGTACACAACTAGAACCAACGGCTACAGAGAAGGCAGATTTCTGCTCAAATTTTTTAAAAAAGGAATATCTTCCCAACAATCAGATCTATTCAACAATGTCATGGTTGATCTCATTAAATTATTAACTTCCAGTAATAGGCCAAGTACTTGTACAGATGATCACCTGATAGGAATATTATACAAAGGATTACTGTATGCCCAGAGAGGGTTAAAGATTCAACAAAATTACTTTTAAGGGCTCTTCTAACACTGCGATCCCATCAAGTAAGAATGATGAAATTTTAAGGCTAATACCTGGGACGTTTATTTAACATTAATTTTCCTATCATGACAAACCATTCTGCCATGCTTTTTTCTCCTCTATGTGTATCAAACTCACCTACATTAGTTTGTTTTTTCAAACTTGTTTAAGATACTCAGAGCACTCACTCAATTTTTCTTTTCATGGAATTATAGAATATTAAAACTGGAAATGACATCAGAAGTCATCTAGTACAACCCTGAAGTGTGAATTCTTTTAATAATTATGACCATGTCACTTCCCTGCTCAATCCACTGCGGTGGCTCACCATTGCCTCTGTGACATGATGCCAGCTTTGCTGCTTAGCCTTTAAATCTTCACGGCTTGGGCCCCAAATGCTCTTTTGAACCTCATTCCTCCTCCCCCTGCAGTATCAGTCTTTTTCTCTAACCCTCACACAGGGAGCTCTGTCTTCAGCCTTCACACCTTCTCCTTCCTCATGGACTCTCTCTCTCGTGCTCCAGGATCACCTTCTGTGTGAAGGCCCTGACTGTTAGCACCTTCTCTCCTGACTCTGTAGTCATCCCCTTTGCATTTATTCTCCTTCCACTTATTCCCTATGTACTGATATATGTACTTGTTGTCTCCCGTGTTAGAAGATGAGCTCCTTGAGTAGAGATTGTTTCACTCTTTGTATTTGCATCCCCAGCACTGAGTACAATGCCTGGCATTCAGTAGGTGCTTAATGTTGTTGTTCAGCCATTTTTCAATTGTGTTTGATTCTTTGTGACGCCATCTGGGATTTTCTTGCCAGAGATACTGGTGAAGCAAACAGGGTGAAGTGAGTTGCTCAGAGTCACAGAGCCAGCAAGTGTCTGAGGCAAGACTTAAACTAAGGAAAATGAATCTTCTTGACTCCAGGTCTGGCATTCTACCCACTACACCATCTGCTTAATAAATATTTGTTACTGATTTACAATATCTCTGACAAGAGGCCATAAAGACTCCATTATTTTCTGATTACATTCAAGAAACACTTATTGGATACCTACTATGTGTTAGTCAGAGGAGACAAAAAGTCAAAAACCACCATCTCTGGTGCTTAAGGACTTTATAGTTTACTGGGAAGAGTCAACACTTAAGCATGTGATTGAACACGATTCAATTTGGGGAAGGATAGAATACAATTATGGGGATCAGGAAAGAAAGCCTGAGCTAAACCTTGACATAAGCAAATGATTCTAAAACATAGAAGTAAGGAAATAACAGAAATAGGGCAGGTAACAGAGTAGTGAGGTAACACTGAAACCACCAAGGGTATATACTCATGAGAATAAGATAAATGCAGTGAGAAACCTTCTGTTGAAGACAAATGAAAGGCACAAACAGAAACAAGTGTTAACAGGTTACCTGGACAAAAAGGAAAAGACCCAAGAGCTCAGGAGACAGATCATATAAGCCTGGCATGATTCAGGGGATAGAAGGAACTTCAATTATCCAGACCTCTGCTAGAACTCACTCTTTGTCCAAAGCATAGCAGCTATGAATTTTTAAAAACGTCTTAATGACAATTTCTTGTCTCAAAAGATGGAGAAAAGAGTAAAAGGAATGTCCATTCTGTATCTGATTCACACCAACAGATAAGAATATTATCTTAGAGCAGTGGTTCTCAACCTTTCTAATGCTGTGACCCTTTAATACTCGATGTGGGCGTATCTGCATGTGAGCAGACCTGCCTGGAGACAGATAGAGGAGCAGTGTCTTGGTTCCTATTTCCTAAACACGGAAATATGTGTTTTCTGATGGTTTTAGGTGACCCCTGTTACCCCTGTGAAAGGGTCGTTCCACCCCCAACAGGGTCGCAATCCACAGGTTGAGAACCGCTGTCTTAGAGAAAAGTGACCACTTCCCTCAGAGTTCGTGATAGAGTGTAAAGCATGGTCTGATATGAACCCTAGGGCTCAGAGGAAGGATTAGAGGGATCCCATGCACTAAAATTCTATAGGAAATGTCAGCCCTCAAAACAAAGAAATTCTCAAGAATGAAATTAAGAACATAAAGATATGCTTATGAGGAGGAAAACAGATGTTTGAAGACATTGATGTAGATGAATAGGGAATCAGAATCGAAATGACAGATTTTATGGCTATTTATTGACTGATTGAGAAAGAAAGAAAAAAACAGAGAAGATGGAAGCAAAGGCAAGCAACGGTGAATAAAAAAGTGTGGTGTGGCACTTTAAGAGTAACATCAGCTCAGAATGAGATAAGGTGGCAAGGAAAGCAAGGAAAGAGACTCAAAAAGAGCTCAGACTACTGCATGTGGAGGGACTATGCTGAGTGAGGGCAAGGAGGTGACAGGCTTGTTTGAAAAAAAGTTCTGAGAATTTGGGTAGGCTACAATTTCAGAATGAGTTAATAGTGTGAAAAGGCAGTCCAAAAAGTTGTTGTGATCTTGGGCTGTACAGAGTCCAGGAATCACGAGGTGAGAGACAGACCTGCTCTTCTCTGTTCTGTCATTATACATATAGGGAATGTGGTCATGCATGAACATCCCATCTTAGGAAGGACACTGATAAGCCATAGAGCATCTAGAACACCACAACCACCATGGCATGTTCCATGTAAAGGATTGGCTGAAGGAATCAGGAATATTTAGCCTGGATATGGTAAGACTCAGTGTCTCATAGGTATCTTAAACTCACCATGTCCAAAACTGACCTCATCCTCTTTCTTCCTAAACCCAGCCTTCTGAACTTTCTGCTCTCTTTTAAGGACACCACCAGTGTTCTAGTCACCCAGGTTCACACCCACAACATCACCAATAATCTTTCTCCTTCACCTTCTGTATTCAATCAGTAGTTATTGCTCTTAGGTAATGCTTGTCAGCATATATACTTATATGTGCTCATCTTCCCCAACACAATGTAAGCTCTTTGAGAACAAGGCCTTTTTCAATATTGTCTCTAAATCACCCAGCATAGTGCCCAGTACACAGCAGATGCTTAATAAATGTTTACTAATGGATTGACTTAGATGATAGCTGTCTTTAGAGGTTAAAAAGACTGTTAACTGGGGAAGAGAATCCCTCTCCTGTGTGAGGTCTAAGCATCTCTTCTAGTTAACCACGGAGGGAAGAAATGGGAGCAATGGGCAGAAGTTGCCAAGAGACAAATTAGGCTGGCTGTAATGAAAAAATTTCAAATTGTTAGAACCATCCAAAAGGGGAAACGGTTTCCTCAGGATGTGGGGGGGTTCTCCTTCACTGGAGATCTAAAATTAAAGGCTGGCTGGCAAGTAGGAGAGTGATGTAGAAGGAATTCTTTTTCAGGGATAGGTCACCCTGGATGGTTCTTGAGCTGTGGGGCAGGTAAAACAGCTCATACAAAAGCAAAGCTTGAATGCCTACATCAAGGGACAGCAAGCAGGCCAGTCTTACTGGAATGTGAAGCACATGAAGGGGAGTACTATGAATTCTGTCAGGGAAGTTAGGCGGGAGCCAGCCTGGGAAGGTTTCTACATGCCCAGCTAAGGAGCTTAACTTTTATCCTAAAGGGAAGAGAGAGCTCCTGAGGGACCACTAAAGTTCCTCTTCCAACTCAGAGAATCCTGAACTTTGAGAGCATCAATAGGCACTTAGTCCAACCCAGACATGAAAGAAATGGGGAAATGGAGGCAACGAGAAGTTAAGTGATTTGTCCAGGATCCCACAACTAGTAACCTTCTGAGACTGGAGTTGAACTCCGATCTACTTATTCCAGGCTCAGCACTCTATCCACTGCACCCCCCCAGCTGCCTTGAGTGAGCACAGCCCAACATAAACATAAAATACAGAGTCAAGAAGGAGGCTGGAAGAATAAGCAAACAAACAAACAAAAAAACCCCAAACATAAAGAGCTATTACAGTGACAGGGAAGCTCAAGATACAAACCCAGAAGAGAATGACTTGAAAACATCTATAAGCAAAGCTTCAAAGAAGAATGCAGACTGTAATTTCATTAGTTAGGAAACTCTTGGGTGATCAAACTTGTACCCAATGGAGGTCAGCACCTTCTTGGTATTGTACATTCTCAGAATGACCTAGATCATTGAGAGCTTAAGCAGCCTGCCCAGGATCTCACGGCTAGGAAGTGTCAGAGGCAAGACTGAATTTTGGTCTTCCCCAGGGCAAAGCCAGCTTCCTATCCACTATGCCACGCTGCCATCTATTCCACATGGTAGATACTTAATAAATGTTTCTTGAATGAATGTATGGGTGCAAGCTTGAGGGTGGACAGTCAACTTTTTCTGGAATCTAAATAACTGAGTTTGGCTCTAGACTAAGTTCTTATATTATTTTTCTTTAGAGAGTAATTTGATATTAAGCTAGTCTATCTTGAACTCCAATTAAAATTCCAATGTGGGTGTGGGTGGGAGCAGTTGATTAGGGGATATTATAGGGGGTGTGTGGGTCTTTGTTTGTAGAGGCCATGCCACTCAGGGGTCCATAAAATGAGCAAAAAGATCAGTTCAGGTGCTCATGGTTTCTCTTGGACCTTGAGTAGAAACACCAGCACATAGCAAAACAGATATGCATTCAAGAGGGGAAAGGAAGGAAAGGCTATATCCAAGTGCAGATTCCTCTTCACAGAACAGGAGATTTCCTGGGCAACATGAGCTCTGGGAGTTGTCTCAAGAGTAGGCCAAACTATAAAAATTTCCAAATGTGACAGTTCAGGGATCAGACCTACTAGAGGGAGAGAATTTTCTGATGTAGTGTACTCCTTAGTGGGAGGTGGGGTTGGGGGAGAGGGAGAAAAGATAGTCCAAGTAATTCCTACTTTAAGATCAAAACCAGTGAGTGAGTTACTTGATATGCAGGTCAAGTAGGATGGAAATTTCTTGCTTAGCAATCTGCAAAATATGCTAACCTTCTAAGGGAAATCTAAGCCTCAAGGTAGTACTGTCAGTCTCTGGGGACTATATAGGACTCTCTGGGAGTACGGGTCTTGTTTGAATATTAAAGGGTTTCCCAATAATTACCCCATGTTTAGCTCCCATCCAGGGTATCTGATGGGATATCCAAAGTTCTGTAGGCTCCTGTGAGGCTTTTGTATCTCCTGTACTTTCCTTGACATAAAAGTTGTCCTGAGTCCAGCATATTTTCAGTACCTTGAGTGTTCACAGAACTAAGGATTCCTTTAACCACTTTTGGGAAAAGCTAGATATAAGGTATACCATGAGTATATTAAGAAATTTCCCTCAAATAATTCTAGGTATGAACAATGAACTAAAGCAAGCAAAATGACCTTCTTAAAATTAGCATTCGGGAATCAAACCCAATCCTTCTGAGTACAAAACTGTGGTAGGTGTGTGGTAGGGGAAGGTCCTGGGCCATGGGTCACCCCAAGAAGACATTTCTGTAGCCAATAAATTTAAATCTAAAAATAATCAAATGCAAATATATACCTGAAGACAATGCTGACATACAATATTTGAAATCTGAATCAGAGCTACAAAAGATCTCAAAGGTCAGTGAGTCCAACATTTTCATTTTAAAAACAAGGAAACCAAGGGCTAGAGAGGTGAATGATTTGTTCAGAATCTTACAGAAAGCATGGAACTTAAGCTGAACAGTAGGACTCTTCCAACTACACAGATGGGGGTCTTCTAATAGGCAGAATCAACTTCTAAGATTCATAAATCATTCATTCAATTAGTTTTATTCTTAGAAATAAATACATTTTTACAATGCTCTCATTATATTATCTCATACCTTGTCTGTCTTTTTTTCCTGCTTTTCCAATATGGCCAGGTTGTCTTTTAGAGTTTTCACAATTTCTGCTGGATTTTTGTGTGATTTACTAAACAGAGGCATTTTTTTTTCATTCACTCACGGTTCTTCTTCTAATTATCTATGGAATGCTTTAAATAAAAAATGAAAAAAAGAGAAATTTCACATATTTTTAACATGCAAACTATGCAAAAATATCTTGTAAGTTTTAAACCACATTAATTTGGTAGTAAATTAAGCATTTTCTAATTATAATGATAACTTTGTCAAGTTCTACACAAAATAGTCTATAATTAAATTGTTTCAAGTGAGGCATTTTCAATGGTTTTTACACTTACAGGTTCTACTTAGGCCACTCTCTGGAATTAACAAATAGAAACTTACTTAATGGCACTATAACACTTAAACTTTTTAAAAAAAAACTATGTGAAGTAATATAGGTATGATTATTGTTGTTTTATGGCTGAGTTCAGTGAGGCTATAGTTGAGAGGTTTAAGTGACGTGCTCAAGGTCATAGAGTTGGTACTAGAAGTCAAAATGAGGTCCTGACTTTAATGCCATCTTAGGTAATAGAGCTGAATGGGATGTCAAAGGTCATCTAATCCAACCCCTTTATCACAGATAAGGAAACTGAAAGTCCCCAAAAGGTGAAGGGGTCTGACCAAGGTCACACAGATGGTAAAGTAGAACCCAAGTCCTCTGACCCCAAATCAGTGATCTTCCTTACTAGAGTGAATATAATATTAGAAATGCTGTAAAGGGGTTAAGCAGATAGAGCCAGTAGAATCAAAAGTTTGTCTAGTTTAAATATTTAATATTTAAAAACAAGACATAAAATACATTGAGAAGATCAAAATTTTGTCACCTCCCCAATCTTTGCCAAACTTCCCTCCCATCCCCATTCTAACTAAACCACCAGTCAAATTAACACTATATAAAGACAAGGTATAAATAGAATTAGTATTTAGGTGTCTTTTTGCTTAAGCAAATTTATCTAATCCTTTCTTTAAAAGTTTATTGATGTCTTTTATTTTTCTTTCACTCACTTCAAGATGCCTCTAACCCTTCTTCCTTCCCCACTCCATTAATCTCTCTCTCAACAAAGAAAATTAACTGACACCAACCAAAAATAGTGACCATATCTGACAGTGACTGCAATTGTCAGTTCTCTTCCATACCCATAATACTCCACCTCACTACCAAAATGAGGGAGGTGCATTTCATTATGTGTCATGATTACTCAGAGTTTGGTTTCCATTCACTAAAACCCTTTGTCTTGTAAAACATTTTTCTTTCTTTCCGTTTAAAAAAAAAAATTAACACTCATTTATTTACTTTGTCTCCTAGCCACCACTGGGGAAAAAAAAGAAAAAGAAAAACCACACCCTTTTAACAAATATGAAGAGTCAAGTAAAAAAAAAAAAACAATCCTGAAATGACTGTTCAAAAATATGCTTCATTCTGCAATGAGTCAATCACCTCTCTATCAGGACATGGAACAGTGCACTTTTAACAAAGTTTTGTGGAACCTATGCAATAAAATATTTTTAAATAATTAGAAAAAATGTCCTAATTTACTAATGGTACCAAATAGCCTATTCTAAAAATAGTCTATTTAAAAAAATAATATTACAAACAAATGAGGATTATGTCATTAGACACGGATTTTAATGCTGGTTATGCCCCTAACTAGTTGTGTGACATTGTTTCTCTGGGAAGATCAGACTAAATGATCTCTCAATTCCCTTTCTGCACTAATCATCTATGATTGTAATTTTTATTATCAGTAACTTTTATAACTGTACAATGTCAGAGGTGGTAGCTTACCTTAACATATAAAGACAGAGGGATGAGGCTGCGGACCATATGCTCTAGGACAATGATGGCAAACTCAAATAGAAACGGTGGTCATAAAACCATATGTAAGGATTCCTGTGGGCTGCACACTGGCTTCTAAAACCACATATCAACATTACCTGTTTTATTGCATTTTATCTGTTTTATCAAATATTTCCCAATTACATCTTTTTTTATTTTTATTTTTTGCTTTTTGGAGAGGTGAAGGCAGGGCAATTGGGGTTAAGTGACTTGACCAAGGTCACACGGCTAGTTTTTTGTGTTAAGTTTAAAAGTTTATTGATGTCTTTTATTTTTCTTTCACTCACTTCAAGATGCCTCTAACCCTTCTTCCTTCCCCACTCCATTAATCTCTCTCTCAACAAAGAAAGTTAACTGACACCAACCAAAAATGGTGACCATATCTGACAGTGACTGCAATTGTCAGTTCTCTTCCATACCCATAATACTCCACCTCACTACCTGAGGCCATATCTGAACTTAGGTCCTCCTGATTCCAGGGCCAGTGCTCTATTCTTTGCACCACCTAGCTGCTTCACCCAACTATATCTCAATTTGGTTTGGGCACACTCAGGAGTGTGGTGAGTTTAATGCTGCCGATGTTTTTTGCCTCTGTTCTAGGGAACACAGTTTGGTCACTTCACATGTTATTCATGATACTATTAGAATAAGGTTTATGCAAGGATGAATGGTATTCTATTATCTTCATATTAGCCAAACCTCCATCAAGATTTCTGGAGAATAATACAATTCTAACAATATACCATAAGATCAATACAATATGTATTGGAAAATTGAAAAAGACTATAGATGTAAAATAATCAAAGGATTCTACCAGAAAAGTCCATTATAGCAATGTCTCTCCTGTAGGTTCTGCCAAAGAGGCTATTAGGAAAATTGAAATTGGGCCAAGTATGGCAGCACACATCTCTATGGTGTACCTAAGACTGGAGGATTGCTTGAGTTGGGGAGTTCTTAGCTCTAGTGGTGTTAAAAGCAGAGTAGGTGTCTGCACACAAATATGATAGGCCCTGGACACTGGAGGGTCACTAGGCTGCTTCCTATTCAGTCACAATGTAAAGAATCTTTGTCATTATTAATAATATTGTTGGTTATTATTATTAATAATCATTATTAATATTTTACTATGTTTTATGTAATATCATTATTGACATTTTGTTAAGTTACACATGCACAGAAATCTGGAAGAGATGGGAGCACCAGATCATCATCCCTTTCTTCTGTGGAATCTATTATGTGGTCCAAGAAGCAACAGTTAAGACCGAATGTGGAACAATTGATTGATTTAAAATTATGTAATGGAAATGGGAATTTGATGATCTTCCCTGCCCTTTAATAGACCTAGGGGAGTTTGAAGACCTTCCCTGCTTTGAGAGTAAACTCTGCCTCCAAACAGCCTGAATGTAATCACACAGAGTCTGTGGTGGGAGGAGTTTGCTGAAAGCTAGGGCAGAGCCACAGGAAGCTGGGATTCAGAGCTAGACTAGCCGGCTGGGGAGAGGACACTCAGGCAAGGAGTTAGTAAGGTTTGTGAGTAAATATTGATCTTATATTGGTCTGTGGAAAGGCTACAGAATGCTGTGGCTCTCTGTGTTGTCCTGGCTTATTAATATCTTTGCTACTATGATGGAATCAGCTTACTGGTTTGGTGATTTGGTTTTCTGGTGTGTAAATAAATGTTTTGGTTCTGTCTGCTGAATGGAGAACCTGTTATATTTTTCAAGTGAGCACTATACAGGAATAGTTATAGTCAAGACCAGTGATGTAAATATTGCACTGGCACTATATATTGTTACCTTATAAATAAGGTAACAATAATTTAATTTATATGCAGGATATATTATGTGAAATTCCAGGCTGGATGAATCAAAAGCTGGAATTAAAGTTCCTGGGAGAAATATCAACAATATCAGATATATAGATGATATGCTTTGATGACAGAAAGTGATGAATTAAGAAGTCTCTTGATGGGTGAAAGGGAAGGGTGGCAAAGCCAGCTTGAAGCCTAACATAAAAAAAAAATCTAAGATTTTGGCAACTGGTCCCATCACTTCCTGGCAAAAAGGAAAAGCAAATTGAAGCAGTGTCAGATTTTATATTCTTGGGCTCAAAGATCACTGCAGATGGCAACTGCAGCCATGAAATTAAAAGACACTTGCTCCTTGAAAGGAAAACTATGGCAAATCAGGACAGCATACTGAAAAGTAGAGACATGACCTTGCTGACAAAGGTTTGTATAGTCAAAGCTATGGTCTTTGTAGCAGCAATGTGTGGCTGTGAGAGATGGACTATAAGGAAAGTTGAGCACTGCAGAATTAACACTTTCAAACTGTGGTGCTGGCAAAGACTTTTGAGAGTCTCTTGGACAGCAAGGAGACCAAATCAGTCAATATTTAAATTCAGACTATTCATTAGAAAGTCAAAAGTGAAGCTGAAGCTTAACTATTTTGACTACATAATGAGAAGACAAGACTCATTGGAAAAGACCTTGATGTTGGGAAAAATTGAAAACAAAAGGAAAAGGTGATGGCAGAGGATGCAATGGATGGATAATGTCATGAAAGAAATGAATGTGAGCCTGGACAGATTTCAGGAGATAGTGGAGAACAGACGGGACTGGCATGCTATGGTCCATGGGGTCATGAGGAGTAGGACATGACTGAACAAGAGAACAAAAACCACAAAATATATATCTATATGTGTGTATGTATTTGTATGCACATTTTTCCCTTTGAGTAAACTGTAAATGGTTTTGAGATTATGACTTTATGTATAATTTGTATTCCTTAAACTGTTTATTTGATTGTTTTTGTTGGGAAAGTTAAGTTCATAAGAAAAATTATTGTAAAAAGGCCTAAAGGCTTTTAGCACCTTAACTGTGTAGGAACAGCTCGCTAGGTTACTCAGTGGATGGTGTTAGGCTTGGAATCAGGAAAACTTGAATCCTGCCTTAGACATTTACCAGAGGTATGACTCAGGACAAATCATGTAACCTCTCCGAGCCTCAGTTTTATTATCTGTAAAATGGGAATAATAATTATAACTGCTTGACAACGTTGTTGTGAGGCTCCAATGAGACAAGTTGTATAAATTGCTTTGTAAATATTAAGGCAATATGCAAATGCTAGCTATTATCATTCTTTTTTTTTAAATGAAAGATCTATGATTTTACTAAGCATAGGGAGCTCCTAGTGTGGGAATGTCTTCTATCAAGGCATAATGAAATTTCCCAAAGCTTAGGAAGAGATGCACAAATTTAGAGACAGCCCCATTCCAAATATTCCTGTGGACTACTTGTACGTCTACTTGTAGTAGAGCTTTCTAAGCTTGTGCTGGTCTGATCAGTCACAGCTGGACACACTGTACCTTGACCCCAATATAGTGATGTCATTTTGGTCCTCTTCAAGAACAAAGGACAACAATGAACCTGTACGGAAGTTCTGGGGGTCATGTAGCTAGCGTTAGAGGCTGGATTTGAATCTAGGTCTTCTTGACTCAACAGCCTGTCACTTGATCCACTATGATGTGAAGCTTCTTGAATCTTAATTCACTCTAACTCAAGCAGATAGTTAAGTAGCACAGTGGATAGCATATTGAACTTGGAGTGAGAAAGATCTGAGTTCAAATCCTGCTTCACACACTTATTAGCTATGTGATCGTGGGCAAGCCACTGATTCTCTCAGTATCAGCTTCCTTATCTGTAAAATAAAGATAACAGCACCTATTTACAACCCTATATAAATGCTGATCGTTAATGTCATAAGCATATTTTGTGACAAGAACATAGTATTGGGTACTCATCTTTAAAATTCCTTCTTTTAAATTTATATCAACATTATCTAACATGAATTCAGATAGTATAAAGATATGGTAAAAGTATTTGCAGAATTTTCCATGAGTGATTTTATTTTATTTTATTTTATTTTTTGTTCTTTTTGGAAAGGGGAGGGCAGGGCAATTGTGGTTAAGTGACTTGCCCAAGGTCACATGGCTAGTAAGTGTTAAGTGTCTCAGGCCAAATTCGAACTCGGGTCCTCCTGACTCCAGGACTGGTGCTCTATTCACTGTGCTATGTAGCTGCCCTTCCATGAGTGATTTTTAGCGTACTAGGGGCAAGGGCTCCTAGGTGAGCCCAAAGGAATGTCAGGTACTTTGGAAACCAAACACTGTAAGAAAAGCAGAAATTAGTTTGTAATGGGAAGCTCTGAAGCAACTAGAGCAACTCTCTCCCTTTTGCCCACTCCCCACAAAATGGGACAAGTTGTGGGTACATGTGCAAGAGCAGGCACAGAGCAGTCAGTGCTGCTGAACAGAAGAGGCTGGGGAAACTGACCATGCTGCAGAAAGAGTCTATGAATGCAGAACTGAGTTTGGAAATGAGAAGACCCCCAAAACAGTTTAGGGGAGCTCCAGAGCAGCACTAGGTCAAGCTGACCAGAGGAGAAGCAAGCAAGAAGCAAGTACTGCTGTTTCTTTACTGAGGCCTCAAGTCAATTCACTATGTACAAGACTATGAACTACAGAGATAGTACTGAACTTCAGGAGGCGGGGAGCTATATTTTGATTTTTTTTTTCTGTATACTTTTGGTCTCTAACCAACCTATTCTTTGTCTAAGATTTTGCCAGTTCCAGAGTAGAAGTGTCCTTAAGAGAGATATGAGCCAAATTACAGAGCTCCCAGGGTTTCAGTCTGGAAAATCAAAGCCCACCCCTGTCATTTACTACCTCTATGACCTCAGGCAAGTCACTTAACTCAAGTCTCTGTTTATTCATCTGTAAAAAGAGGGGACTGAACTAAATGACCTTTGGAGTGCCTTCCAACTCTCTATGGCTCAGTGAATATTAAGAGAGAGAAGGTCCCAAGACTAACCCAGTCTGTATGTGCTCAGTGAGTCTGGACAATGGGTTATGGCAGAGGTCAACCCTTTTACTTCTTGTTCTTATTGTGCAAAGCCTGGCTTTCCTGAAATGAAATACTTAAATACAGGTTCTAAAAGTTAAAATTATATAGCATCTGATTTTCAAGAATCTTCAAAATATTATTCAGACCAGCCAACCCATTTAGTCAAATATGATTTTACAATAGTATTTCAGAAAATCTAGTATGTGGCTTACAGTCCGATAAAAATGCCAAAAAGAATGTTCGATTTCTGTCTCATGTAACTCAAGACAGCAAACATATACTAGCAACATTCCCTCTCCTAACATAGAGGGAAACATTTCAAATTCTCACCTTATACAAGGATTGAACTGAAGATGGGCCAAAAAAATTTCATTAAAATCTCAATCATGTAAGCATGCCCATTAATACCTGTGTGGGAGAGGAGAAAATATTTTGGGTTTTTTTTGGGGGGGGGAGGAAGAGAAGATCATTTTTTGACATTGAATATTCCAGTTAATGTTCTATTTTAAAAATTGTAAGGGTAAAATGAGAAGGCTGAACTAAAACTTTAACATGTCTTCCAGTTCTAAAAATTTAAAAGCATACGCATAATATCTAATTTTTTTTTTTAATTTTTGCTTTTTAGAGTGGGGAGGGAAGGGCAATTGGGGTTAAGTGAAGTGCCGAAAGTCACATAGCTAGTGAGTCACATGGCTGGTGAGTGTTGAGTGTTTAGTGTCTGAGGCTGGATTTGAACTCAGGTCCTCCTGACTCCAGGGCCCATGCTCTATTCACTGCGCCACCTAGCTGCCCCCTATCTAATATGTTTTTGCCAGAAGGCCATTCATCATTCATTAATGAGAATTGTGAAGTTTTATGTATGAACTCTGACTGGGCCATTTCATAAGTATAAGATCATTTCAAAGATCTACCTATAAAATCTAGGGCTGTTGCTAACGCAGTTACTTTCCTTAGGCTAAAAGAGTAATCTTAAGATTTCCTAAGTGTGACAATCAAGTGGCCTGAACTGAAGGAGAACAAATGGTTCTTCAAAATCAATATCCCCATTTGGCTGTTTTTGATCTGGAAAGTATCTATTTACATAAAATTATATCATCATAAAAACTATGACTAAGCAGCTCCTACTCTGGCAAGAGAGCCCATATGAAAAGAGACCTCACCTTCACAAATGGCACGTGACAAGGTGACTCTTCAAAAAGTCTTTCTAGGGAGCCCAGAATTATAAAACTAAGTACATTGTATAAGTTCCTTGTTTGTAAGCTAACATTACTTTGTAATAAATGTACTGAAAAAAATTTGCAGAATTACCATTGTTTTATAAGTATAAGGAAATAAGTCCTTCTTGTCCCTTTGCCTTCTCCTCAAATCAAAATCAAGAAACATGGTAGTATTCTGAAGTATTAAAAAATGGATAAAATTCAAAATATACATCTAACGAAGTTTCTCTTGTAACGTAATTTGTCCTAATGTCATCGTTGATAGTAGCTTGATGACATTTTTGACAACATGCTTCCAGATTATGCTTTTTGGTTAGGTGCTTTGCAATGCCCCATCCATTTTAATGCATCTTGTCCTATAGGCAACTACAGTCCTAACAAATCAGTGTCTCTTCTCCCAATTTCCCATTATTTTTTCCATATATATTTTAAATATAATTGGAAGGTATAGCTAGCTATTCAAGCATGTAGTAAAAACAAATAAATAGAAAAATAAAGTAGATAGGAAATAATACCTAATATCAACAATTAGCACTTTTACATCAAAATTACTAACAGTTTTTAAAAAAATTATTTTAGCTGAGTTGAAATAGACATTTTGTGAAAATACATCATTTATGGGAAAAAAGAAAAACTAAAAGGATTTTTATAACATTTTTCTGGACCATTAGCTTAAAAATATTAATGCCTGATGGCCTTGGTCATTTGTATTAAAATAAAAATTTTCATGTGGGAAGGGAAATTTATATCCCTTGGGACACAGTCTACCATTCTGGCATGTCCCAAGCAGATCATGTTGCCTAATACATTGTGACCACACAGTAAATGTTAAAATAACAATAATAATGGTACTCTCTTGAGAGCTAGTGGTGGCCTTCTCTAAGGCTGCCAAATGATTTTTTTTTTAAATAAGAGAGGAAAAGTGGGAGGTAGGAGGATGGCTAGAAGAATAGAGGGAAAGAATCTAAATAGTACAAAGAATTCCTTAGATTAAGTGGATTTTTAAAAGGCAAGAAAAAAAAAGATTCAGAAAAATATAATTACCTCTAGGTATGGAGGTATCAAAGAATAAGAAAACACAACCATCTAACTCCCCAACAAAACTTTAATATTTATGTAACAGGGTAAATGCAAAGGTTCCCTATGTGTAACACTTCAATATCCCATATACAGTTTTTAGAGGGTGCTAAAGAATGTTCAGTTGCCTCCTTCAATAAATTAACCTGGGGTGGCTGGGTGGCCCAGTGAATAGAACACTGGCTCTGTAATCAAGAGGACCTGAGTTCAAATACATTAACTTGGTATTTTTTCAAATCTTTCTGTTATTTTTTTCCTTATACCTAAATCTCTACAACTAGAGTTTTGTTTTGTTTCATTTTATAGTTTCTGGAAATACAGAAAACACTTGTCACAATGAATAACATGGAAACCAGTAAGTTTATTCCTTATCATTCCTTTTTTTAGATGCATCACCCTACATTAATTAACTTTTATCCTGTATGTCATCTTTTCCAATCCTTTACTCATTTTTTAATCTCTCTCTGAACCGTGAACAAATCTTCTATTACATTTTTAAGTTTCCTGTAAGGCAATGTTTTTCCCCTAAGGCAATGTTTCTTAAAATTTTTATAGACGCAAGGTCCTTCACTGAAAAAAGCAAAAACAAAAATGAAAACAAAGTCTTCAATAGAATTTTTTCAAAACTATTAAAATGTCTTTTTTTAAATGTTGCAAATGAAATAAATAGCATCTGTCTTCAAGCATCTGAATGATGGTCATGTGGAAGAAGCACTAGAGTTGACAGGATCACTGATTTGGAGTTGGGGGAAAGCTCAGACATTTTACAGTTCAAACCTCTTCATTTTACAGATGGCATAGCTGAGGCCAGAGGAATACAGATACTTTTCCAATGCTACACAAGTAGTAAGAGACTGAGCTGGGATTTAAGGTCATCCAAACTCAGCATTCCTTCTACTCTATTAGGCTCAGTGAGATTTAAGTTGGGAAGAACTTGGGATAATGGAAGAGACGATCTCAGTTCTACAAACCACTGTCTGACAATTAGAAGCCACCTGAAAATAGAGTGGGTGAAGTACACGAAAGTTCCCCACCTCTGGGGATCTTCACAAAAAATCTGGATGACCACTTGCTACATATGTTGTAGAGGAATCTCCTATTTAGGTATAGATAGATTAGACTACATGGATAGTCTCTGAGGTCCTTCCCAACTTGGAAATTTTGTGACAGTGACAGACTCCTAAGTAACTTTCTATTGTTTCCTACTAGCATGTCATTTTCATGTTACACATATACAGTCTGAATTGCTTACTTAAATATTCTTTATTTGGTTCATTCTGTTTGTTTCTTCAGTTTATTAAGATAATTTAACATTTCCAGCCTAACTTACCAAAAAAAAAGTATCATATATTGGTCCAATTACTCTAGAAAATAATTTAGAATTATGTGAGAAGTCACTAAAAATTTAGTGCTTTGAAACAACAATTGTATTACTTTTCCAATATACCCCAAAGAAGTCAAACTGAAAGATCCTATATATACCAAAATATTCACAGAGACTTTCTGAGAGAGCCAAAAACTGAGTGTTCATTGACTAGAGCGAGGGTTAGCAAACCACAGCCCTTGGGTCATTTGTAGCCATCATACATTTTTGTACGGTACTTGAGCTAAGAATGGTTTTTACATTTTGAAATACAATAAAACTTTATTTTAAAATGTAAAAACTAGGTTATGTGGCACAGTGAATAGGGCACTGGCCCCTGAGTCAGGAGGATCTGAGTTCAAATCCGACCTCAGACTCTTAACACTTACTAGCTATGTGACCTTGGGCAAGTCACTTAACCCCAATTGTCCCACATTCCCCCCTCCAAAAAGGAAAATTTTTTAAAATATAAAAACTGTCCCTAGTTGAGGCTATATAAAAACAGAGGACAGTCAGATTTAACCCTCAGGCTAAATTTACTGGGTAAGATCAGCTATGCCTGAGGTTTTAATGGTAATTTTTGTGAAGAACAAAAGACTAGACAGTTTAATTGTATAAATAAGAGAATCATAATAATACTACCTAACATCTGTATAGCACCTACTACGTCTCAGGCTCTGTGCTGGGTGCTCTACAAAGATGATTCTTATTTGCTCCTCACAATAACACTGAGAGGCAAATATTAATATGATTATCTCCCATTTTTACAGTTGAGAAAACCGAGGCAAACAGAGGGTAAGTGACTTGCTCAAAGTGATACAGCTAATGTGTTTGTGAGAGTCACATCTGAACTCAGACCTTCCTGACCCCAGGCCCTAGGCCACTTAGCTGCCTGTGTAGAGTTCACAGACTACTTTTGTAAGACCCTGCACAGACACCTTCAATGATAAAGCAAACTTTGAAACTTGGTTCTAAACATGGGTTGACAAAGGTCAATGGCAGTCCTAACCTGGGCTATGGAACTGGAAGATTGTCTTGTACTTTCCTCCTTCTACAGCTATCTGTGTCAAAAGATCAGTGTGTGTATTCTAGTGAATCACTACATATTTTATAAGTGGACTAAATCAAGAACTATAAAATGTAATAAACTTAGGTGTTTCTATTTTGAATATATGAACATGTAATTAAAATAAAACACTACCATAATATACTTTAAAAAAAATTCAAGGATTGAATTATATTGTTGTGGAGAAATCAAGTATAGATCCCACCTTATCTTTTATAACTTAACCCCCCCTTCCCCCATCTGTGATTTCAATAGTGTAGAAAGCTCAGTAAGGAACTTCTAACAATAAAAATCAATACTGTGCAATCCTTGAGAGTAGTGATGTGCCCAGGATAACAGAGTCTATGAAGTATCACACCTGAACCCAAGTCTTCCTGATTCTTTAAACCCAATCTCTATAACACACTGGCTATTTCTCATATCCCTCCTCCCTCCCTCCCTCCCCCCCCCTCTCTCTGTCTCTCTCTCTCTCTGTCTCTCTCTCTCTCTCTCCTCCTCCTCCTCCTCCTCCTCCATACAGGCACGCATGTGTGCACACACACACACAGAGTTAAAATCTGATATAAAATAATGTTAACATAGCCAAGAAATACATTCTGTAAAGCTCTTTCCCCCTCATTTTTAAAGCTTCTGTGTGTTTAAATAAAAGAAATATCCTTCTGATGTGCTAACAGCCCTTAATGAGGAAACTAGCCTATAGTAAATTATTTTGTTAAATTGGGAAAATAGTTGTCAAAAAGAAATAATTAATTTGTTTATTGTTATTCAGACAGCTATATATCAGGGTTAACATCTCAATCTGGGTCAAGGTCTCATAAAAGAAGAATTATTAACTTTTACGATCCTACGTATGCTTCAATTGTCTATTTTAAATACTTTGCACTAAATATTCTGCCTTAACTGTAATAATTAGGAATTATGATTATGAGAATATGGATCAATTTACAATGGTTTCAGTCAATTAAAAAACTGAAAATATGTCTTTAATTACTGGACTTGCTAATATCGATTTCCTGGTTAGGGGGAATAAATCTAAGCTCAGTTTTTAGTTATATACTATATACATAAATATACATATTTTTGTGTGTGTATGCATATGCATATGTGGGGCAGCTAGGAAACACAGTGGATACAGTATTAGGCCTAGAGTTCAAGTCTATTCTCAGACACTAGCTGTGTGATCCTGGGCAAGTCACTGAACCCAGTTTGCATCAGTTTCCTCATTTGTAAAAATGAGTTACAGAAGGAAATGGCAAAACCACTGTAGTATCTTTGCCAAGAAAACCCCAAATGGGGTCACAAAGTCAGACATAATTGAATCAATTGAGCAACAACAATATGTAATTGTGTGTGTATGTATGTATGTATGTATGTATGTATGTATGTGTCAGTCTCTTCACTGTTTAGACTCATGTATACCCAGGTCAGGTATGGAAATTCAGCCATCTGGACATGATTATACCTATCTACAAATGCCCAAATGGTCCCTCCCTACTATGAAGAACATTTTAAGGTTTTTTAAGTGATAAAAGCTATAAAAATATGAAAAAATATCCTCAAGTGGAAATTTTCTACCTAAGTAATTAAAGCTAACTTCTAAAATCCTTAATGCTTAATGAGTGCTTTCTAAAGCATTAGTTTTCTTTAATCAATTAAGAAATATTTAAATAAATAAAAAGGGAAGTAATTCTTGCCCTCAAGGAGCTTATATACTGTGACGGGGGAAGAGTAGTGAGAGAAATATACTTTTCACATTGTACTGGGGAGGGATATTTAATTATGTACAAGTATAATGAAAGCAGAAGTATATATAAAACATATAGTCAATAATCAATAAACATTTATTAAGCACCTACTTTGTATCAGGCCCTGTGCTAAGCATTGGGCATACAAAAAGAGGCAAAAGATACATCCTGCCCTCAAGAAGCTCACCATCTAATGGATATAAAATTTGGCCTTATAGGTACACACGTGGAATTTGCCTGATGGTCCAACAAAGAAAACCGAGAAGAAGCAATTAGTCAGGCAGGAGGACAACCCAGAGGGAAAACATCCAGAAAGAGAAAGATGAGAGCCAAGTGAAGCCAATGAGAGTTAAATAGGTTTTTCCACCCTAGAAGTCTGGCTGTGAACAGGAAAGAGATACAGAAGGACAGCTGGAGGAAATGGTAAGATGAAGGAGTTTTTTAATGATGGGGAGAAAGAGGCTTATTTGTAGACTCCAGGGTTTGAGTCAATAAAAAGGGAAAAGATGATTGTCCTAAATAATCTGCCAGAGGGGATGGAAGGAGAAGGAATAATCAAGTTTACCTCTAGAGAAGTTGGTATTCATGAGAAGAGCTACCATCTCTTTGTCAGAGACAGGGGTAAAGGATAAAATAGGGAATGATGTCAAAGACAGAGAAGGAGAAAAGAGAACATTCATGGTCAAAGGCCTTTATCTACTTCCTCAATAAAGCATGAACTGAGCTCCTCAGTTCAAAGGGTAGGAGAAGGAAACAGGTAAGAGAAGGCTTTAAAGAAAGAGAAGGCTTTGAATAGATATTATAGGAAGTCAGTTGGGGAGAAGAAAAAGAATTGCTTTGCTGCAACTGAGATTGGATAACCTAAATTTGCAGTGGCCTTGCTCAGCACAGATGTGTGGCATCCTCTATCCCTATTCAGCTACACATGAGAAGGAAAAGGAGGAGGAGGTAGATTTAGGGAGCAATCCAAAACTGAGGTTTGGCAAAACGTCAGCAGGAGTTGCAAAAGAATGGGTATGTGCCGGGAGGGGATTTAAGAGTAAGGGAGAGTATGATGTGACTCATTTAACTAGGATCAAGACTGATCAAAGTAAGGGTACTGTGGGAAGTACTGAGGGGCAAAGGGCAAACTACAAACAACAGATTAGGGGAAGAGATGGAATAATAGAAGGTTATGACTAGATTAAAGAATTTAATTAAAGAATTAAAGAATTCCATGTTGATCATGGAAGCAGAACAACTGTGAGTAACAGTAAGGTCAAGATTGTGGCTGTCCCTAAGTATGGCTAAGGTACAGTAACAGAGCAGGTGGAAAGGATGTTTGAATGGATATCAATATGAATGTTAAGGCCCTCTCCTCACTCCTACACCCTCCCCCCCAATAAGGGCAGGGGTTGAGAGAGAGAGGAAGTTATTTATTCCAGTTATAATAAAGCTGAGCTAATCTGACATTTGGATCACTGATGTCACCTTTCACTACACAAATGGTTTCATTAATTTTCAAAGACATTAATGGTTCTCTATATTTGGGCCTACTTAATATGGAAATGTCTAGATAAACAGTTACATGTCCACATATTGGTAATAATTATATGTATGCCTATATATAAAGATATCTGTGTACATGTATATTTATTTATGCATATATATGTAAACAAACATAATAAATATATGGTAAACACCAAGAGGTACAACCCAAGTTGCCCAATACAGACATTCTATACAGACAGAGAGCCAGTTGTTCTCTCTGCTCCAAGGTCACAACTGAGCTGTCCGGACCTGCTAGTGCCACTTCAAGGCCAGGCTGGAGAGCTGTCTTATCTCAGTCTTAAGCCCCACTCTCCCCTTAGACCACCCTTCAGTGGTCCTTTTTCTCCTTTGAAATCTCAGTTATTTCTACCTCAGGTGAACTCCCTCTCATATAAATCTCACTTTAACACTTTGCTCTCTTCTAACTCCTACTGTTACCTCAGAAAAATTCCTTTTTTTTTTTCATCCATTCAGGATCCCCAAATGACCCTGCTTAAATGGCTCCTAAGCCTAGTAATAATGTTTGTGAATTGACCTTAATTTTAGGTGGAAATAGGTATAAAAAGTATTTCCATTCTCTTTTTATCTTCCTCTAAAACTTCTTTCCTTCAAACATGAGCATTTATAAGAAATAAAAAATGCTTTCTCCTTTAATTCTATTTTTCTTCTTTATTTAATTATTGAGCTGCAAGAATATTGTTTTCTAAGGTTCTTCTTTACAAATCTGTAGTATTTCTGTTATGTTACGGTTTAAATCAGCCTTTGCAGCACAGCCTAGATACCTGACCACTAATCACAATGTTTCTAATGGAAATGACTTTTTGAGTTTTCCAAATCTAACTTATAAATGAATTTTCAGGATATAATCCATTGATAAATTAGGAAAATGCTTTGAATTCTCAAAATCTAAATATGTAATAGTTTGTAGTACTAGAAATATACTAATTTAACGCCAGTAATAGCAGTTCAAAATATAAATCTGAAAACTATGAAGGTATATGGCAAGTTTATGGCCAATTTAAGGAAGGGGTGTGTGTGGGAAATGCTTCACTGAAGTAAGAAAACCTTTGTGATAATATCACTCATTTATTTATTTTTAACTTTCAGGGAAAGATATGAGCCCCCCTCCCAAATAAAAAAACCAGATGAGTTTCTTATCTCATCACCAGGTGTGGAAAAAACCTAAACCCAACAAAACCAACAAAACCCCATAAATCCAACAACAACAACAATAATAATAACAATAGCCTGTCTTATAGGCTTCTTCCTGTACACATAAAGGAGATATTAAAAGTACAAGCAAATTATCATATTAGTTAAACTACATTTAATATGCTTATGAAAACACCATCCAACTTTGATAGCTAAATAGCTCTCTTTCTTTAAAGTTTTTCTTGAATCCATACTTAAGTAAAATTTCTTGCTAACTCTGTGATTCCCTAGCAGAACTGGCAGAGTACTGATTAGCCTTTTGCCTAGCACAGAACATCTTTATTTAATGACTCAGTTTTAACAGCTAAGAACATACACTTCCTTTCTTCCCCAACAGAATGACTGCATGCTATATTTATTCGTCCATGCCTCTTAAAAGATACATAATGTTAACATATAATTTCCTGTTTTAAACATGCACAAATAGACAAAGATTTATTAGAATTCAGGTAAATGCTTTAAGATTTCCTAACTCTCTTTTCTGCCATTTTCTTATAAATGCATAACTGTCCTCATATAGTAAGGTATGAACATAAAGCTAAGATGTAAGTGAGACCCCAGATGAGACTTGGAAGAAAAACAAGAGATCACCGGAATTGTCGATTATTTTGACTTTGTAGTATGTTACTGAAAAATGACTTATCTAACTTTAGTGACTATTAAATGACTCATTTTATGGTATTTCTCATAGGTCTAACAATCATTTAGCATTTAAATAATATTGCTGCTTTCCTACTGGTACTATCATTATTATATGACTTATTTAAATTCCGAAGCAATGTTTTACTGTCATTTTTGCACTAACACTGAATTTTATCACATGATTGTAATAGTAGCTTTGCATTAACTATAAGTGGCTCTTATATAAGGAAAATGATCAGTTTCTACATTTCTAGGCAGTCTAGAGAGAAAGATGAAAAATGATACACTGCAACTGTTTTATTTTTGGAAACCTTCTGTAAATAAAAACCCATTTCCAAAGTAAGATATTCCATGGCCTCAGAATAGTTGGTCATGATTCAAGTGCCTTAGGCAACAGAGAAGTATTGTTTGGTAGTTGTGTTTTTTTTTTTTAGCCTCTCCTAGTAACAGCAGTTTACAAGACACAAAGGCAATAAGGTAACGCAGCGCAGTAACTATAAATTGTATCTTAAAAGTGCATATTTAAGCACTAATTTTAAGAGTTACAATGTTAACCGTACTTCTTTATTGATCTAAATAAGAAGAGCTCACCCGACTGATACTCACCCAGCCTCAGAGGAACATCCGGGCTTAAGCAAAGACTAACAGCCACATGGTGAGGTGCTGAAGACAGCTCTCTCCCAGTCCCAAAGTCCCTTAGAAGGAGTAGTCTTTATCTTCCATTTAATAGATGTTGTCTTTTATTGCTGACACGTGGCATAGAAAAGCGGTTCCACAATTCAGTCTTGACTTTGTCTTTTTGAAGATCAACTGTTACCAATGGAAAATGTTAGCAGAAAAAGATCACTTGAACACTCACGGAGCAGCTGTAAATTTCCACTCTCCTTTGCCTGGACTCAGATTCCAAGCCTCCCTTGTCTCTTAATCTGTCACGGGCAGTTCTGTTTCTGGTCAAACCAGCTCTCTTGTGTACTCTTTCTCTCTCTCTCTCTCTCTCTCTCTCTCTCTCTCTCTCTCTCTCTCTCTCTCTCTCTCTCTCTCTCTCTCTCTCTCTCTCTCTCTCTCTCTGTCTCTCTGTCTCTCTCTCACTCATATATACACATACCTCACAGCCAGTTTAGCTCCCTCTCTTTCTTCCTCCCTCCCAACTAAGTACAACGTCAGAGGAATGTGTGTAAAGCAAGGAAGCAAAATGATTACTCAGTTGAAAATAAAAACAACTCCTCCCACTTCCCCCCCAACAAAACTCTACAGATCACAAATGCAACAAATTCACATTTATTGCATTTGTATCCTTAGTGCTTGGCACACAGTAGGCACTTCATAAATGTTTTGTTGATTATTTGTCCAAGTTTCCCTCATCATATTTTGGGGGACTGATGCTGTAATTAAATAGTATTTATTTATTCTCTCAGAAAAGAGAGTTAGGAAATCTTAAAACATAAATAGTATTCCAGCAGTATAAATCCTGCTGAAGATTTATACAAATATTTCTAATGATGACTTTTTATTAATAATGATAATCAAATATATTTGGGTATTAATTCTTTAGAGGAAGATGCTATTCTTGATCATAATAATAAAGCTGCTAAAGTAATGCTAAAACAATTACCATTTCTTTTTGAGATAAAATAAAAAAACACACCACCATAGCAGTGTTATAGTACCATTTCATTCAGACTGCTTTTGTCAAAAAGTCAAATTCTAGATACTAGAACTGGATTTCTGACAAAAGCAATTTGAATGAAATGAAAAGTTCTTTTAATTGTAATTTTTTTTAACTAATTATTTTTAAGACTAGATTTTCAGTTCAGGATAATAAGAAAAAAATCACAGAAAAAATGTTGGAAATTAAATACCACTCAATTTAACTTTAAATATTACAGCTGGAAAAATATTTACTTCTAGCACTGACTGGTTAGGATAATTCAATGGGGATCATAAAGTCTATCTTTAGATGTTTAACATACATAGGCAACTAGGGGGCATGGTCAACAGAGCACAGAACCTGAAATAAGAAAGTTGTTTGTTGTTGAGTCATTTCCGATTCTTTGTGATTCCATTTGGGATTTTCTTGGCAAAAATAGTGGAGTGGTTAGCCATTTCCTCCTCCAGTTCATTTTACAGATGAAGAAACTGAGGCAAACAGAGTTGTGACTTGTCCCGTGTGAAATAAAAACTAGTAAGTGTCTGAGGCTGGATTTGAACTCAAGTCTTCTTGACTCCAGGCCCAGTACTCTATCCGTTTTGCCACCTAGCTACCCAAAATGGGGAAGACCTGAGTTTAAATGTGACCTCAGACACTCTGATAGCTGTGTGATCCCTGGGCAAGTCAATTAACCCTTATCTGCCTCTATCTACCTCCTAGGGTTGTTGTGAAGACAAAACACAATAATATTTGTAAAGTGCTTTGGAAACTTTAAAGTCCAATATAAAGGCTATTTTTACGTTAAAGCATACAAAACATGATTCTCCATTAGTGCATACTCATAATGCATTCAGTGGTACAATTTGAAATTGAATATCTTGTTGCAAAACTTGGAAAAGGGTGTGACTTGGAAGGAAGAAGTATCAATATATGCTTGTCAGATTTAAGAGATAGGGAGCTAAGGTGGTGTTGAAGTCTGGAAGTGAGAACAGAAGCTACTGGTTAATTATACACATCAGTTGTGTAAGTAAACACATTTATTCCTGTTCCTACCCAGCAGGTCCTCACCCAACTAACATTTTAGGTTTTCTAACTGCTACCATTCATTCTTAGATACTATCTAAGTTCTGGGATGTCCAAGTTAAAGGTCTTCAGGGACAGCAAATACTCTATATTAAGTATCATTTTAATCTTATTCTATTCCAAGAGTGTACACTTCAGAAAACTACATGACAATCATTTACAGAATGGGCTAGAATCTCTATACCCATGTAATAGTAATCAGTTTATTAGATACTTAGGGTTAAGTAGTACTTAGGGCTAAGTAGCACCTAGGCTAAGCATAGAACTCCTCCATTGGTGAAAAGGTGTGAATTCCCCTGTTGACTTGGGAGAAGGCTATTGGCTGAGACAGGGGACCAGTGCTGTTTATAAGGAAGAATTTTAGAGGGACAAGACAGATTTTGGAGTTGGCTCCTCAGTGAAGGAGGATTAGTGGAGACTGAAGTTAGCTGAGGGGGGGGGAAGAGAGAGAGAGAGAGAGAGAGAGAGAGAGAG
>CM053596.1:79406699-79421946 GCA_028646575.1 Pseudocheirus occidentalis | reverse complement strand
CTGGCAGGTTTCAGCTCCTGAATCTAGGTGATTGTCCGGCAGATTCAGGAGGGAGCTGGGACCAGGGAAGAGGATCCAGGGAATCAGAGAGACCACCCAGAGTCAAAATGAAGAAAAGGCCTCCTCTTGGACTAAACTGAGGTTTGTTGGAAATCAAGGGGTAGAAAGTTTGTGTGGTTTTCTAAGAACTTTATTTGGAAACTAAAGTTAATGGTTGCCCCTTGAGTGGAAGATCAGTATATTGTGAATTGCTGATTGAATCAACTCCCTCTTAGGGAAACTAGATGATTCCTTTTGTTAATTGATTGATTGGATCTTTAAGTGTTTCTTCTTTTGTTCATTAAGTGTTAAGCTGGTTCCCCTCTTAGGAAAACCAGGTGAATTGATTGATTGAATCTTTAACTTGATTGATTGAATCTTTAAATATGAAGCTGGTTTCCCCCTTAGGGAAACCAGGTGATTCTTCTCTTGTTCCTTGTTACCTTCTGTAATAAGATATAATATTGAGACTTTCCTTGTTCTAAATATTATATATAATATTGTGAATTGTTGATACTGTGAATATTGTACTGAATTTTGATTTGTAATGGAATAAACAGTGTTCACTAATACTGTGTAATCTGAATCTTAAAAGCTGTTCACAGTAGCATTCTTTCAGGAATCTACTGTTAATTGGCTTTACAACCCAATAAGTAAATAATAATTTTATCCTGCATCCCATTTCCTACTTTCAACTAAAATTTAAATTAGTTAAAATTAGCAAACAGAATAACAGTAGGAATAGTAATAATAATAATAATAATGATAGCTATATAGTCCTTCTATAGCTATAGAAGTTATATGGTACTTTAAGGTTCACAAAGAGCTTTACATGTTAACTCATTTGATCCTCACAATTCAGCATTTATTAAGCATTTACTATGTACAAATATTGATATTAAGAGATAAAAAGAGACATAGTCTCTGCTTTCAAGGACTTTACAATCTAGTAGAAAGACAGGATTAATATACCAATAACCATAAAATCTGAGTGCACAAGTACAGTCAAATAGAAAGATATGTGTTTTAGGGAGGTAAGGATTATTTTTATTTGGGGTCCAGAGAAGGCCTCAATAGGAAATGAGATCATGAGCTGGTTCTTGAAAGAAGAGAAGCATTTCGGCCATCAGAGATGTGGAGGTGAGTCTTTACAATCACTCCACAAATATGAATAATTTCATCTTTCCTTGAATCTCAGTGTAGTCTGACCTCTCTCATTCATTTAATCATTTTCTCACTTGCTTTAAAGTTATTTATGTGGCTAGTTCCTCAGTCTATTAGATTGTAAACTTCATGGATAGGGATCATGTTCTTTTTATCTTTGTAGCCCTAGTACCTTGAGCATACTGGGTGCTTTATAATTCAATGTGTATTTACCCTATTACCTGGAAGCTATTTCCTGAATACATCTTGAAAAAAAAATTGTCTCATCCTATCAACACATACATGTGAACAGAACAAATGAGAAACATTAAAGTTATATATGTTTTTTGGTTATTTGGGTTCTACATAATTAGATTACTGTTCTCTTCTTGCTATAACTGATATAACTTCCCCACATTTACCGACAAAGAACATAGCCTTCCAAAACTCTAGAAATATCTTTAAAGCTCTATAATTATAAAACTGAGTGACTATTCCTGGCCTCTCCCTATCATATTTTAGAGGATGGAGGGACTGTGTAACACAGTGGGCCCTAAGACCTGAGACAAGCAGCTTTGATTGTGTAGTCAAGGGCCACCAGAGGAGCAAGCCCAGGAGAGGGAAAAGCATTGCTTTTTTCTCTTACTTTGTCAACAATGTTGTGGCCACCTCCTGACACTGGGGTGTAAGAGCAGCTTTTAAGTAATGAGTATTATTAAGTAATTAATGAGTTCTAAGGAACTTAGACTCAATCGTAGCTCCAAAGAAGCTGAGAAATGATATTGTTTATTAGTTCATACCTGAACAGGAATTTCTGTCATGGCTAAATTTATGTCTTTGAAACTTCTTGCCCAATGGTTAGCTCTCACTTCTGCCATCTGGGACCAATCAAAACAAACTGAATCCCTCTTCCACATGACATCCCTTCAAAAACCATAAGCAGGGTTTGAAGAACTGAAGCAGGACAAATCTAGGTCAGAGCTAGAAGGAAAATGCTCCAATTCTTTCATCAGTGTAGGTCATCTAATCTAATCATAACTTTTGATTCCTAAACTCTGAATACAATACTTCTAAAAGCAATGGTCATATCAGGATCACTGACAGGACCAAAGTCAACATTCTTATTGAATACCATACTCTATGGGTAGTGTTGTTTTGGATTCTCTGGAAGGCTCTGTTGGAGGATGGATAAAAGAAATAATAGGCAAGGTTTTTGTGAAAACAAACAAACAAAAACCAGAGGCTCTTGAATTGGACCCGTGGTAGAGGGAGGGTATCAACAGATGAAGACTGGGATGTGTGTGGGAGATGCAGTTAGTGAGTCAGTTAGTCAATAGGCATTTATTGAGCACCTACTATGTGCTCAGCACTATGACACTTGCTAGGGATACAAAGAAAGGCAAAAGATGGCTCCTGCCCTCTAAGAGCTTAAAATCTAGTGGGGGAGGCAGCATGTAAACAAATATATGTGAACAAACCATATACAGGATAAATGGGAAATAATAAGAAGAGGTGAGGTGCTTCAATTAAGAGGAAATGGGAAAGACTTACTATAGAAGGTGGAATTTTTAGCCAGGGCTTGAAGGAAGTCTGGGAAGCCAAGAGGCAGAAATGTGGAGGAAGAATTTTCTAGGTATGGGGGGTGGGGAAGCCACAAAAATTCCCACAGCTAAGAAATGGAGTGTGTATCTTGTTCTGGAAACAGCAGGGAAGTGTTTGTCATTACATATAGAAAAGTATTTAGGAGTCGAGAGGGTTAAGATGTAAGGAGACTAGAAAAGTGGGAGGAATGGGTTGTAATGAAGGGCTCTGAATGCCAAAAATGAGCCCCTGCTCTCAAGGACCTCAGTCACAAATATAAACAGCTACATAGAAACACAATATACACAGAATAAACTGGAGATAGTCTCAGAAAAAGGCACAAAGATTAAGGATTGGGAAAGGTTTCTTGCAAAAGGGGGGACTTGGAAAATACCTGAAGGAAGCCAAGGAGGCCAGGAGGCAGAGCGTTCCAAGCATGGAGGACTAGTGAAAACACTCAGTTGGGAGATGAAATGTTCTTTGAGGAACAGAAAGGAAGGCAGTGTCACTGTATCACAGAGCACATGGAGGAGAGTAAGATAAGAAGGCTGGGAAGGTAGGAAGGGGTCATATTAGGAAAGGTTTTAAACCCCAGAGAATTGTGTGTTTGATCTTGGAAGTGATATGGAGCCAGTGGAGTTGATTGAGTATGGGGGTGATGCAGTCAGACCTGCCATTTAGGAAGATCAATTTGACAGCTGAGTGGAGGATGGAATAGAATGAGGGGAGTTTAAGGCAGTCAAAGTGGGAGGTGAAGCGAGCCTGCCCCAGGGTAGTGGTGTGTATGATAAAGGAGGGCTAGCACTTCTGGTGTGAGGGCTTGCCAGTACTCTTCCGGGCTGCTCATCCACCTGTGGTGTCCACTCAACTCCTCAACTCTCACCTGTGGCTCCAAGAAGCTGCATCATGCACAGCAGCCCAGGATAAGTGCCTAGGCAGATGGGTTAAACTAGGCTGAAGGTAACCAACACCAATTCAAACTTGTCCATGAGTTATAGGGATATCTACCACAAGCATGTGACGACTTCCCCTGTGGAATGGGTGGATGAGGACAATTTGTTCCAATGGCCATGAAGACACTTAGAGCTTGGTCAGACATCAAAGATGCCAAGGTGATCCACTGCATCCTGGACCATCTCTAGTCATCTTGACTTTAGTCTTGCCACTAAACTTAATAACTGGAAGAGAGACAGGCTGACAGTTGCGCAACTCTGCCTCACTTAAATCCAATTCATGCACAAGTCAAGACATCACCCCCATGATGTCATTGGTCCTCTTTGAAAACAAAGGCCAAACAACGGGTCACGTGTCTGAGAATATAGTATATGAGAAATATGAAAACCAATAGCACTTGGAAACAGACTGGAGATAGATGGTGAGAGAGTGCAGCCAGGAGTGACACCTAGGTTGTGAGCCTGCATGACTGAGAGGATGGTGTACTCTTAACAATAATAGGAAAGTTAGGAAGAGAGGAGAGTTTGAAGGGAAAGAAAATGAGTTTAGTTTTTTACATGTTTACACGAGGTTTAAGATGTGTATAAGACATCTGCTTCTAGATGTCCAAGAGGTAAATGGGGATGAGAGACTAGAGGTTAGGGTTAGATAAACAGATATGAGAATCATTAGCATAGAAATGATAACTGAATTCATGAAAGCTGCTGAGCTTACCAAGTGAAATAGCACAGAGGGAGAAGAGATGAGAGGTCAGGATAGAGTCTTGGGGGACACCCACTGTTAGCCAGCTCAGTAGGGACGAAAGTACAACAAGGAGACAGAGAAACATTGCTCAGATAGGGAGGAGAATGGGAGAGAGCAATGTCACAAAATCTAGAGGGAAGGAGAAGAGTATGATCAACAGTGTCAAAGGTTGCTGTGAGGTCAAAAAGAATACTGAGAAAAGTCCATCAGATTTGGCAATTAAGAGATCAATGATAAATTTGAAGAGAACAATTTCAGCGGAATGATGAGATTGAAAGCAAGATTACAGGGATTTAAGAAGAATAAGAAAGGAAGTTAAGACATTGTACATGGCCAAAGTTTTCTTGAAACTAATAAATCTGGTATGCTTATCAGAAAGTCAACGAGCATAAGCATAAGCATACGTAAGGATAAAATGAAGTAGAACATGCAACTCAAAAAGTTTATTAAAATCCCTTTACATTTAAAAGACTAATAAAAAATGAAAATTTTATGCTACTTTGTATTTTTTATGTCATGATATGTTCAAATTACAATGTTTGACATTAATTAGGATTTTTAAAAACATTATCTTTGAAATCAAGTGGCTATAGTTTCAATCCTAGCTCCAATTCTTACTAGCCATGTGACCATGGGCAAATAATATTTCCATAAATCCAGGGTCTGGTTTTGTTTGTTTTTATCAGGAAGATGGGGATAATATTACGCTATCTATCTTATAAGTTGTAATGAAAGAACTTTTTAAGTCACAAAATACTGTTTATTTTTAAGGACCATATTTGTTCTCATTAGAGTTTGGCAGGATGTCACTTTCTCTATTTTTTTGTGTGTGTGCAATATACTTAATACTGGAGCAAATTGTTCATTGGATATCTGATAGGATTTGCTTGTTAATTTCTCTTTTTCCCCATTTGGAAATTCATTTCTCCTTCATTCTCATTTCTTGAGATTGGGATTATTTAAATTCTCCCCTTATTATGTTAATAATATGGCTATTTTATGTTTTTCTAAATATTAATCCAATTCATTTATATATTTTTCTGGACAAATAACTGGCAAAATTATTTCTAATGTTTTCTCTTCTTTTTTTTCATGTACTGTGAATCTACTTTTTACTTTTAATTTTTGGTAATTTGGTTTTCCTTTTTTTTAAACTCAAACTAGGTGAAAGTTACTTATTTTATTACCTTTTTTAAAACTGAAATTTATTTACTTTTAGTTTACAACATTTCCACAATCCCTTGAGTTTCAAATTTTCTCCCCCTCCCTCTCTGTCCTTCCCCCATGGTGGCATATAATCAAATATAGGTTCTACAAATACCTTCACATTGAACATTAATCATGTTATAAAGAAGGATTATAAATGGGGTGAACAATGAGAAAGAAGAGACTAAATGAACAAAATACAAAAGAGAAAGAGCAAGTAATTTGCTTCGATTTGCATTCAGACTCTGTAGTTCTTTCTCTGGATGTGGATATCCCTTGTCCATCATGAGTCCGTTGGAGTTGTCTTCTAACCTTGTATTGCTAAGAGGTACCCAGGCTATCAAAGTTAGTCATGTCTGTAATTGTGTACAAAGGTCTGGTTCTACTTTCTTCACTCAGCATCAGTTTATATAAGTCTCTCCAAGTTATTATGAAGTCCATCTGCTCCTTATTTCTTATAGCACAATAGTATTCCATTACATTCATATATCACAACTTGTTTAGCCATTCCCCAATTGATGGGCATCCCCTTGATTTTCAATTGTTTGTCACCACAAATAGAGCTGCTATAAATAAATTTTTTTTTGGCTTTTTGGAGGGCAGTTGGGGTTAAGTGACTTGCCCAAGGTCACACGGCTAGCTTGTGTGTAAAGTGTCTGAGGCCGGATTTGAACTCAGGTCCTCCTGACTCCAGGGGTGGTGCTCTATTCACTGCGCCACCTAGCCGCCCCCTGCTATAAATATTTTTGTATATATAGATCCTTTTCCATTTCTATTATTTCTTTGGGACACAGTCCTAGAACTGGTATTGCTGGGTCAAAGGGTATGCACTCTTTTATAACACTTTGAGCATAGTTCCAGATTGCTCTCCAGAGTGGTTGGATCAGTTCAAAACTCCACCAATAATGCATTAGTGTTCCAATTTTTCCCTGTCCTCACCAACATTTATCATTTTCCTGTTTTGTCATCGTAGCCAATCTGACCAGTGAGATGTGGTACCTCAGAGTTGTTTTGATTTGCATTTCTCTAATCAATAGTGATTTAGAGCATTTTTTCATATGCTTACAGATATCTTTAATTTCTTCCTCTGAAAACTATCTGTTTATATCCTTTGACCATTTATCAACTGGGGAATGTATTCTTATAGATTTGGCTCAATTCTCCATATATTTTAGAAATGATGCCTATATCAGAAATACTGGCTGTAAAAATTCCTTCCAAATTCCACTTCTCTCCTACTCTTGGTTACATTGACTTTATTTGTACAAAAACTTGTCAACTTAATGTAATCAAAATTATCCATTTTGGATTTCATAACACTCTCTAACTCTTGTTTGGTCATAAAATCTTTCCTTCTCCATAAATCTGACAGGTAAACTATTCCTTGCTCTCCCAGATTGCTTACAGTATCAGAATTTATACCTTGATTGTGTACCCATTTAGACTCAATTCTGGTATATGATGTAAGGTATTGATCTATACCCAGTTTCTTCCATACTATTTTCAAGTTTTCCCAGCAGTTTTTGTCAAATAATGAGTTCTTATCCCAGAAACTGGGGTCTTTGGATTTATCCAACAGTAGATTAATATAATCATTGACTGCTGGGTCTTGTGTACTTATCTATTCCACTGATCCACTACTCTGTTCCTCAGCCAGTACCAAGTAGTTTTGATGACTGTTGCTTTATAATATGGATTAAAATCTGGTATGGCTAGGCCACCTTCCCTAGTATCTCTTTTCATTAATTCCCTTTATATTCTGAACCTTTTTTTCTTCTAGATGAATTTTGTTACTAATTTTCTAGCTCTATAAAATAATTTTTTTGGTAGATTCATTGGTATGGCACTGAATAGATAAATTAATTTAGGTAAAACTATCATTTTTATTATATTAGCTTGACCTAGCCATGAGCAACTGGTGTTTTCCCAATTATTTAGATCTGACTTTGTGTGAAAAGTGTTTTATAATTTTGTTCATATAGATCCTGGATTTGTTTTGGCAGGTAGATTCCCAAATATTTTATGATATCTACAGTAACTTTAAATGGACTTTCTATTTCTATTTCTAGTTGTTGAATTTCATTAGAAATATATGGGAACACCAGGGATTTATGTGGGTTTATTATATATCCTGCAATTTGGCTAAATTTATTTATTATCTCAAGTAGTTTTTTTTTTACTTGATTCTCTGGGATTCTTTAAGTATATCATCATATCATCTGCTAAGAGTGATAGCTTAGCCTCATTACTTTTTTTAAAAATCCCCTAATTTTACCAGTTTAATGTTTTTTTTGTTTTCAATTTTATTCCTATGATTTTCAGAATTTTTATTTTTGCTTTTTGTTGAGGTTTATTGATTTGTTGCTTTTCAACTTTTTAACCGTATGCCCACTGATCTATTATTTCTCCCTTTTAAAAAATGAAAGTATATAGAGATATAAATTTCCCCTTTAAAACTGCTTTGTATGGAGAGAAGTTTTAGTAAGCTATACACTGTTACTTTCTTAGATAACAACTATCATTTTTATGATTTGTTCTTTGACTCATCAAGTTTTAGGATTAAATTGGTCTAAAGTTAAAATTCTTTCTTGGTTCTTTATTGATTATAATCTTTAATTCATTGTGGACAGTGAAAAGTATGTTTAATATTCCTACCATTTTTTCATGTGTTTATGAAGTTTTTAATGTCTTAGCACATGGTCAATTTTTGTAAAGGTGTTATACATATCTGAGAAATATGTGTATTCCATTCAGTTCCCAATGTGTAATTGCCAGAGTTTTGTCACATCTAACTTTTCTAAAATTATATTCAGGTCCTTAACTTCTTTTTTGTTTTTTATTTGTTGGACTTATCTAGGTCCAAAAAAGCCCACTGTGAGGTCCTCAATTATTTTGGCTTTGCTGTCCATTTATCCCTGTAATTTGATTAGTTTATCCTTTAACTATTTAAATGCTAGGCAACTAGGTGGCACACTGAATAGAGCACCGGCCCTGGAGTCAGGACGACCTGAGTTCAAATCTGACCTCAGACACTTGACACACTCAGTAGCTGTGTGACTTTGGGCAAGTCACTTAACTCCAATTGCCCTAAAAAAAGCCCCCCAAAAAGTATTTAAATGCTAATCTCTTTGATACATACACACATAAATATATATGTGTGTGTATATATGTATATATATATATATATATATATATATATACACAGACATATATATGAAGAATTGACATTTCATTATCTATGGTAATTTGAAGCATAATCTACTCTACTTATCACTCTTTACTTATCACTTTTAACCATGTCTTTTTACAACTGCCTTGTCTGAGAAAATGATAGCTACCCCTATTTTATAGATTTGCCTGAGACACAATAAATTATCCTCCAACCACTCATTTAACTCTATGAATTGTTGTTTCAAGTTGAGGCACCAGAGGAAAAAGAACAGGGCATGGAGTCGCAAGGCAGAGAATGAGGGAAAGGTGGAATGACTACAAATTATGATCAGATACAGGAATTAAGAGTACATGAACAAAGACTGGAAACATTTTTGTGCTTAATGTTAGGTCAAGATTATGACCACCTCTATCTGTAGCTGCAGTGAAGTAGAAGAGTAGGGTATAAAAAATGAGTTGCATTGGTTTTGTTTTATACAAAAGTTTTTTTTTATTTTATATAACTGAAATTGCCCATTTTCTCTTCTGAGATCCTCTTTTCTCTATCTGTCATTTGGTTATCAATTCTTATCGTATCTATAGATATGAAAGGAAAATTTTCCCTTATCCTTCCAATGGATTTATGATGTGACCTTTTATATCTGACTTGTATCCATTTAGTGCAGTGGTTCTCAACCTTCTTTTTTTTTTTTTTTGTTTTTTTTTGTTTTTTTTTGCTTTTTGGAGGGCAGTTGGGGTTAAGTGACTTGCCCAAGGTCACACGGCTAGTTTTTTGTGTGTGTTAAGTGTCTGAGGCTGGATTTGAACTCAGGTACTCCTGACTCCAGGGCCGGTGCTCTATTCACTGCGCCACCTAGCCGCCCCTGGTTCTCAACCTTCTTAATGCCGCAACCCTTTAATACAGTTCCTCATGTTGTGGTGATCCCCAAGCATAAAATTATTTTCATTGCTACTTCATAACTGTAATTTTGCTACTGTTATGAATTGTAATGTAAATATTTGATATACAGGATGTATTTAAATTGAACAAAACCCACAGGTTGAGAACCACTGATTTTGTATATGTTGGAAGAGGTAACTTCTGCCACACTGCTTTCCAGTTTTTCTAAAAGTTTTGGTTGAATTTCTTGTTCAGTCATTTCAGTAGCATCCAACTCTTTGTGACTCCATTTGGAGTTTTCTTGGCAAAGATATTGGAATAGTTTGCCATTTTCTTCTCCAGCTTATTTTACAGATGAGGAAAAATGAGGTAAATAGGGTGAAGTGACTTGTCTATCATCATACTGCTAGTAAGTGTCTGGGGCTGGATTTGAACTCAGGAAGATGAGTCTTCCTGAATCCAGGCCCAGTACTCTATACACTGGATGACCTAGGTGTCCTTTTGTTGAATAGTGAATCCTTATCTCAATAGTTAGGATCTTTGGGTTTATCAGACTCTAAACTACTCTTTTTTAACCAGTACCAAACAGTTTTGACAATTACTGCTTTATAGTATAGTTTCAAATCTGGTACTACTACTTCTCTCTTCCTACTATTTTTTTTTAATATTTCTTTTGAGATTCTTGACCTTTTGATTCTCTAGATGAATATCTTTATTATTCTCTCTAGCTCTATAAAGTAATCTGTTGGCAGTTTAATTAGCATAATACTGAATAAGTAAGGTAATTTAGCCAGAATTGAAAATTTATTATATTAGCTTAGCCTATTCATGAACAATTAATAAAACACTAACTATAATAATAGCTAACATTTTATATAGTCCTTAAAGTTTTCAAAGTACTCAGATCTCATTTTATTCTTTCAACAACCACAGAAGGTGTTATGTTTCTCTAATCAATTAAATTTGTCTTTATTTTCAAAGTATTTTATAGTAGTATTCATATACTTCTTGTGTTTGTTTTGGAAAGTAGACTCCCATATATTTTATAGGGTCTATAGTTTTTAAAAAAATACAATTTCTCTATCTCCTCCTGCTGGATTTTGTTGGTAAGTGCAAAAATACTGATGATTTATGTGGATTTATTGTACATCCTGCAACTTTGCAGAAAGTATTGCTTTAATTAGTTTTATTGAACTCTTTCCTAGGTTTTTTTTTTTTTGGTTGGCTAGTCTCTGGCTAGTCTCCAGATATCATCTGCAAAAAAACCAAGATTTTCCCCCTCTTTTCCTATACTTATTTCTTTAATTTCTTTTCTTTTTATATTGCTACTGGTAACATTTTAAAAGAAGTTGTGCTACCCTGGACAAGTCACTTAACCCCTGTTTGCCTCAGTTTCCTCAACTGTAAAATGAGGGTAATAACAAAAACTACCGTAGGGTGGTTGATAAAATAGACTTTAGAAGAATTCTTTATTTTCCTATTTATGCTAACAGTTTATAATACTGGAATTAATTATTCTGTCCATATTTGATAGAATTTATTTGTAATTCTAATTGGATATGAGTTTTTTTTCCTTCTGGAATTCATTTATGACTTGTCTAATTACTTTTTCTGATATTTTATTATTTAACTTCTCTATTAATTCTGTTACTCTGGGTATTTCATATTTTTATAAATATTTATCCATTTCATTTATCAGTTTTGTTGGCTGTATAATTGGCTAAATACTTTCTGATAGCTTCTTTTATTTAATCTTTAATTGTTGAGAACTATCCTCTCTTCATTTTTGATACAATTTGGTTTTCCTCTCTTTTCTGATCCCACTAACTGCTTATCTAGTTTTACTACTTTCTCAAACAGATCCTAGTTTTATTGGTTCAATAAATTTTTTTGTTTTCTTTTTTCAAGATGTCTGTTTTGTGTTTAATTCCTGATTTGTTGCTTTTCTTTTTTGTGGTTGTATAATCAATTCACTGATCTGTTTTCTTACTTTTGCTGATAAATTACTTTAGAAATAGAAAATCTTTTCCTGAGGACTGCTTTGGTAGCATCCCTAAAGTTTTGGTATGTTATCTCATAGTTATTTTCCTTGGTGAAATTTTTTGTTGTTCTATGATTTGTCCTTTGATCCACCAATTCTTTAGGATTAAATTAGTTTCTAATTAATTTTAATCTTTTTTTCAGAGGTCCTTTATTAAGTACAATTTTATTATACTATAATCATTAAAAGATGTATTTGCTTTTTCTGCTTTTCTGCATTTGTGAGATTTTTATTTTCAAAAATTTTATCAATTTTTGTAAGAGCCATTCATAGTTAAGACTACAAACTCCTTTCTATTTCTTGTTAGTAACTGAAAAAAATTTAGTAACCATCACAATTAACTTTTCTAAAGTTCTATTCTGGTCCTTAACTGCTTTCTTGTTTATCATTGTTAGATCTACTTAATTCTGAAAGGGATACATTAAGGTTCCCCCATTGATACATTTAGTTCTTATAATTTAGTTCTTCCTATAATGTGATTAACTTTTCCTTTATTTATTTACAATATATGCTATGCCATGCAATGAATATACAGTATATCCCAAAAATCTTAGTGGTTTTAAACTTTAATAACTCCAGATCTATAAATGCTACAAACTTAAAAAAAACCTAAAAAGGTTAATTATGTAAAAGTTAAAATATTGACATTTCTTATTAAATTTCAACATAACTGCCACTTTGTATGAGGCATCTCTCTAGTCAGTTTTTAAATTATAAATTTCATCAGTGGTTTCTCAGTGATTAAAAGGATTGCACTTGTAATCCTGGCCTTAAAATCATTCAAAGAACAAGATTTCAATGCAAACACAACAGTTTCAACAAAAACCCCTCAAGAAAAAGTCTAAAAGAGACAGATCAGATGACTGAGATGCCCAAGCAAGAGGACCTTCTCTACCTATCCACTCATCTGAGAATGTATCATCCAGAAACTTTTACACATAAAGAACAGAAAGACAGGTGTCCTATCTTGTTAGAACTGGAATTAAAAATGCATTATTCAGAATTCACAAAACTAAATACGGGAAATTTAAACACAATTTCAAATGCTATTTTTGTAAGGCTGCAGCATTTATACTTCTGAAGTTATTAGAGCTTAAAACTGCATTACGACTTTTGTGATACCCTGCATATTAGGTACTGAAATGGACTCACTGGGGTGGCTACGTGGCACAATAAACAGAGCACCAACCCTGGAGTCATGAGGACCTGAGTTCAAATGCGGCCTCAGACACTTAATGCATACTGGTTGTGTGACCTTGGGCAAGTCACTTAACCCCAATTGCCCTGCCTTCCCCCCTCCAAAAAAAAAAGGCAAAAATTAAAAGAAAAATGAAATTGACTATACCTGTGGTGCTTTTAGGCATAATGTCCTTTTCCTTCTTATCTCTTTTTATTATAATTCTGCTCCTGTGAGTCTACTGACTCCCCTCCTTTTGGTCTCTTCTCCCACTGGTGAGTTCCTCCTGATCGTATTTGGGGAAGGGCCCAGAGAAGTTATCCTTAATTCTCAGGACTTAGACTTCATGCCTTAGCTGTCTCCTCATACCCCTCCTATGGGCCCTGTCTACTACAGGCTAGTTCTTAGAACCTCCATTTTGAGAAAGGGCCTAGATCAGTCACAGCTATTATACATCTACATGGGGACCTCTTCATGAAGAGCCCATTCCTCCCACCACTTCCTCCAAATTTATATAATCTTCACCTCATGTACCCCTATCAACGTAAGATAAATTCCTTCTCTTTTCTTATTATTTGTTTCCTAGTATCCTTCCTTTCTCTCCCACATTCTCTCTTCTGTTAAGATCATTGAAAAGGAACAAAAGCACATCTAGATTCTCTGCCTCTTTTATATTTAACTTTCTCTAGGACCCTTGGAAGCATTCGAATTCTGAGAGCCCCAAAACTTTTTCAGTGTGGTTAGTTTTGTGAAAGTTGGTTCCTGCTTCCTCTCTTATTTATTCTTTATTATAAGGGACTGGAGGATGGGGGTATAATATAAAATACAAATGATGCAGCAATGCAAGATATCAATGAAAAATTAAAGGTGAAAGAATCAACAAGGTGAAAAATCGATGTTAGAAAAATTATTATCAGCTTTTAAAAGAGGACGGTTTTTAAGTCAACTCGATTTCAGACAAGAAAAATAAAACAGAATAACCACTGCAAAAAAGCATCAGAAAATCAACAAAGAAATAGTTACCATGATCCAGGAGGCAGGGGAAGTCAATTTGTGAGGGAAAATGGCTATGGTTGTTGCCAATAGCTTTCAACAGCTTTTTCCCCCACTCTAAGACTACCTAGAAGTAGCAGGTAAAAACAGAGAGAGCCCAGGCCACTAAACAAGTGTTTAAACTGACCCATGAATTGTAATGGTAGAGCTGTGTGAACTGAAAGAAAAGAGAAGAGCCAGATCAACCTTGTCTACAGCAGAGAAAACTGTCCTAAGGGTTTGGTTCTCCTGGATGCTGCGCTTTGTGTCTGCGTTCCTCTGTGTTTTGTGCATCCCTAGATAAGTTTTATATATCAGGTGAGGCTGCAAGCTCCCTGAAGTCCTGGGTACAGAGAACACCAAAGGATTTAGAAGACAGTAACTGTCATACCAGGAGGAAGCATGTTGTAGTGGAAAGAGCACTGGAAATCCAAAGCTCTGGGTTCAAATGCCACTGCAAATGCTTCCTCCTGTCTGATCTCAAACAGGCCATCAGACCTCCCCCTTTCTGTAAACTGAAGAGACTGGATGAGATGGTCTCAGGGCCTCATCCAGTTCTAAACCCATGAAGTTCTATTTTTGCTACTTAGTATCCATATCAATTTAGAGTCACTTTAGTTTATCCTCCATGCAAAGTGGAGGGGTTAAAAGAAAGCCCTCTCAGTTCAAAGTCTCCAAACCATGAAGCACCATGTTGCATTTTTGACATGTGTGTTTATGTCAGAGGATGTGGGCTCTTGACAAGAAGTTAGTAAAGGGATTGAAAAATGTAAAAAAAACCCAAACCTGAATCCCCCCCGCCACACACATACACACAAAAATCAACCCCCCAAACCCCAACTCAGGCAACAAGATGCAAGTAACTCCTGGAAAGAAAATCCAAATGCCACAGGCACAGCTCCAGAGAAGAGACAGGCGGGAGTTATCTGAGTGTGGAACATCCACTTTGGTTTTCCTAATTTTTATCTTCTTTTTATTTAAAAAATATTTGTTATTCCCCAATTGATAAATGGTCAAAGGATATGAAGAGGCAATTTTAGGAGGCAGAAATTAAAGATATCTTTAAGCATATGGGAAAATGCTCTAAATCACTATTGATTTGAGAAATGCAAATCAAAACAACTTTGAGGTATCACATCTCACCAGTCAGATTGGCTAAGATGACAAAGCAGGAAAATGACAAATACTGGAGAGGATGTGGAAAAATTGGAACACTAATACATTGTTGGTGGAGCTGTGAACTGATACAACCATTCTGGAGAGCAATCTGGAACTATGC
>CM053596.1:79387253-79406599 GCA_028646575.1 Pseudocheirus occidentalis | reverse complement strand
GTATCCCAAAGAGATCATAGAAGTGGGAAAAGGACCCATATGTACAAAAATATTTATTGCAGCTCTCTTTGTGGTGGCAAAAAACTGGAAATTTAGGGGATGCCCATCAATTGGGGAATGGCTGAATAAGTTATGGTATATGAATGTGATGGAATAATATTGTGCTATAAGAAATGGGAAGGAGATGGATTTCATATTCACCTGGAGACGCTTATATAAATTGATGCTAAGTGAGAAGAGCAGAACCAGAAAAAATTTGTACACAGTCACAGATACATCATATGTATAACGACCAACCTTGATAAACTGGACTCTTCTCAACAACACACAGTTAAAAGACAACTGTACAAGTCTCAGGATGGAAGGAGATGTCTACATTCAGAGAAAGATCTAGAAAGACCAGAGTTTAAATGGAGACTGAAGCAATACATGCTATCGTTCTTTTCTATGTTTGATTTTGTTTCTTTTTTTCCCATTGTTCACTCCATTGGTTACAATGCTTCTATACAACCAGACTATTGTACAATGTGAAAGTATTTGCAGATCCTATACATGATTGTACACCACCATGGAGGAGGGGGGAAGGAAGGGGAGAAAATCTGAAACTCAAGTGATTCTGGAACTGAATCTTGTAAATTAAACGTAAATAAACAAGTCAATTAAAAAAAATCATTATATTACATGACCAAATGGGGGAAGGAGAGGAGAAATGTAGACAATATAAAACAAAAGATATCAATAAAATTCAAATTAAAAATGTGAGTTAAAAACTGGTTTCTAGTCCTCCATGGTATCAACTTAGGGATGACAAGAGTTTCTGAGGAAAAAAGTCTCCTTTTTATTCATTTTTACTAAGAATGGAGGCTTTATAAAAGGAAAGTAAAAAAGAAAAAAGGACAAACATTATTAACATTTTTATTTAAAGAAAATAATTTGTTTATACAGAAAACTGCATAAAACTTCACACAATGTAGCTTCATTTTATAAGCTCAATATCAACTAATCAATGTACTTCAATTATTTTAATTCACATTCAATTAAGTTTCCTTAACTATTTATTAAACAATGAAAATGATTTCCACTGCTCAGGGAGTCTACCGCTACCTGCTGTTGCCTCATTTCCTGTCTCTTAAGCTGAGAAGAGGAGCCAAACCTTCCTGTGACTGCTCCCATATGCCTTCTATTTCCTACTGGGCCTAGCATGTCATTTGAGGAAAGGCAGCAAGGAGCAGGGCTGATGATTTCTATGTGTCTCAAAGTAATGCTTTCTGTCATAAGGCACTTCCTCCAGCTTGACCTCCAACCTCATTTGGAAAAAGGACTGGCACACTCTCAATGATAAGCACCCTTTATGTCCCAGTGATTCTGAAACTCTGCAGATCATCATCCAAACCCTATTTCCCAACCCATCCCCAAATTCCTTATTCCCATCCTCCTCAACCCTTCCACCCCAAAGTTTCAACCAAACACCACCCAGCCCTTCCATTGTGCCCTGTGGAGTGGCTGTTCCATAGGCAACAGACTTCATCTTAAAAATCCTCTTCTCCTTCTCTTTCCATTTACTAGCTATTATTGAAGCTTGCCTCCCCCTTGATGACACACACAACCTCCCTAATCAGCCTATTTAGTATCAACTACACTTTCACTCATTCCCCTTGGCTCACTGGTGGAAGTAGGAGAGTTGCTCGCCATGGATACATCCAGGTTCTCCCCCTATTTCCACCACTTAGTAACCTTTCTTCCTTTGAGGTTCATGCTATTCATATGATACCATACAGTCAAAATCCTGGTAGCTATTGTCTACAGACCCCCAGATCACCCTCTTTTCCTTCCTTCCTTCCTTCCTTCCTTCCTTCCTTCCTTCCTTCCTTCCTTCCTTCCTTCCTTCCTTCCTCCTCCCTCCCTCCCTCCCGTCATAAGTTCAACACATTTTTTCTTCTCAACACCTGACACTTAGCAGAATGCTTAGCTTAATGTAAATGCTTAATAAATGCTTTTTCATTCATTCATGAAATGAGATGAAATATGTATAAAGTGCTTGACAAAGTTTAAAGTGCTATATATAATTCATCTATGATTATTATCAGATGTACATCTCCTCCCCCTCACTAGATAATAACAGAGTGAAGGCTGAATATATATTTTATTTATCTTTATACTTCCTGTGGTGCCTTGGACAACATTATATATTAAAAAGTTTGCTGAATGAATGAACTGCATCTTCAATTAAATCTACATAGCTTCCTGGGTAGACAGCCACAACATGGTATGGAAATTACCGGGTGACCTTAAATGACATGGCATCAAGATGCAAGCTCTGGGTTTTGTGTGAATACTGGTCAAAGACTGGATATTTCTTTTTGAATGATCAACCTAGTTAAATGCAGGAAGGATCAATACCAGAAGGCTGGATGCAGGGTGAGAAATTTTCCAGAGTGTAAAACAGGATGAGAGTATTATCTGTGTCAATGGAGGGAATGCCTAAACCTAAAATTATAGAAATTACATATAGAGAGGAGGTAAGGACTAGATCTATGACTTAATTTGTATAGGGAAGGGTGCTGAATTTGAGTCATGGGACTTGGATACAAATCCCAGCTCTGCTATTTACTTCCTATGTGCTCTCATGCAAACTGCTAATTCTCTTAGGGCCTCATAAAAAAGGGGTTTGGACTAGATGTTCTCTAGGTCTTCTTTTTATGTTTTCTATCAACAAGGTTAATTTAGAAAAAAGAATAGGAGACAGAACAAGGAAACAGTTATTATAAAAGTCTAGGCATGTAAGAAGGCCTAGGTTAGTGACATCAGTGGGAATGGGAAGAAATGAATTTGACCCATGCTTTCTAGGACATATTAACATAACTTGGTTAACAGGGTAAAGCAAGGAGGAAAAGAAAGGAAGGAGTGAAAGATGGCTCCTAGATTTCAAGCAGGTGAATCACGTTAACCTGCCACCAATACAGAGTCCCACTCTTACTGTACTTCTTCCCCTATCTCCATCACCTGAGAAAATCAAACCAACAACTAAGCTGGGACCTAGGGAACAGCTATCATTGGTAATCAGAAAAGGAGAGAGTATCAAAATTTACTATTAACTATTTTAAACTAGAGGCAGAGATATTTAAAGGTTCTGTTTTGCTTGTTATTTTGTGGCTGCTTTTGTGGTTTTGGTCAAATAAGGAAAGTCTTACTCTGATTACCCAGTGATGTTAATCCTGACTATAGGTCACTGTAGGTTCTTGATGTATATACTAATGGAGTTCAAGTTCTGGCTTGTCCAACATCCAACTAAGCTAGAAAGGCTTTGAATACGGTCCAGTTACAGACTGTGTTTGCTATCAGAGGACCAGCCTAAGGTCAGTCTAAAGTCAGTTCACCAAACTGGGTAAAGGATGATGAATCTCTCTTTTTTTTAATAGCAACTCTCAAACATTGTCAATTTAGTCATAGGTTGTGATCTGCAACAGTGAAAAGAACACCAACACAGATGGTCTTGTCAAACATTGTTGAAGTAAAGCTACTTCTAGAATTTTTAAAGTATCATATATACTGACAACATGACTCTGTTGTATAGGGCCAGCCTTAGCTTCAGAAAGACCTATGGTTAAGTCTAAAATACACAAACTGTGTAACTACTGGCATGTCACAAACTCAGAATTCCAAATAGATTGTTAGGATGAATTATTGCTTATCTGTATTCATGGAAACACACACACACACAAATACATACAAACAGAGTAACATATACTTTAAATAAAACAAGTACAATGGTGTTCCTAATTGTCAGACTTTCAAGAACCTCAGTCTTTTAAAATATGACAATCTAAAGTTATCATCCATGAAAACAAAATTGTCACAACTGGAGACAAGTCAAAATGATTGCACAGGAAGAAGCAGTACAGCCCAACTCCTTCACAATGACTCCAACAAAGATCTAAAGAGAGTTCCCAGCTCTGCCTTGACCAAGGACTGATCAGGAAATCTGAGGAGAAATTATAGTGAGGCATTTTTCCAGTGCCACTATTAGAAATTTGACCATCGGCAAGTCACCATTGCTGGAACTAGAGTAACGAGGTCAGCCAGGATTGAGGACTCATTCCTTGGTCTAGGCCAGCTAAATCCCAGGAGTTGGGGTCTTGTACTCAGCCTCCAGGTCTCCAAAAAGACAGTAGGGTGGATCACAGGTTCACGACTAAGTTGAGAACAGAACTAGGTTAGCAGTACAAGGTCATCAAGAAGGGATCACAGACTAAGCCTTGGGTCTAGAAGAGGGTTTGAACCATAAGCAGTCCCAAAGCATATTTGGTGACTTAGTTCCAAGCCCAAAACAGGGCTAGGGCAACATAAGCCTAAACTTGCTGAGAGCTGTTGAGACGTTGAGTCAGCAGTCAGGGCCTGGGGCCAACTATTTCTACCAGAACTTCATCTAGGGACAAGTCTGTAGCTATGCTGTTTCAAACAAATCAAGGTCTGGAGTCTGGAAAGTCCAGGAGGGCAGCAATCAATCCATACCCTTGATCTGACCATATGAAACCCACTGAAAGTATACAACTCTCTGGCCTCATGCATCCCTGTGATCCTTAAAGAAGACAGCATTCAAAACCCAAAGAACATAAAGAGCAGCAGGCCAATACAAGGCGACTATAATCCCAAAAGAAATGGACAGAGCCTGGTTCTAATACAAAGTCTCAGTCAAAGAAGTAAGGCTGGAAAAAAAAGAGTAAACAAAGAAAGATAAAGCACTATTGTAATGTCAGGGATGATTAAGGCTAGGATCTAGAAGGGAAGAACTTGGGCACAAATTCTGTGAGACTTAGTAAATTAAAAAATGAATCAAGGGGTTTAAAAAGTTTAAAATTATATATAAGTAAAATGAGAATGATAAAGAAAAAAATTGGACAAGAAACGAGAGCTTCAGAGAAAAAACTCAGAAAGACAATTAGCAGCTTAGCACAAGAGGTATGAAATTATACCCAAGTGACAGACTCCTTGAAAATTAGAACGGATCAAAGAGAAGTTAATGACTACTTTAGATAACAAGAAATATTAAAACAAAGTCAAAAGATTGAAAAATAGAAGAAAATACATGATATTTCATGTCAAAAACAAATGACCTGGAAAATATATAAAGTAGAAATAATTTAATAATTTGAGGGAAACAAGCCCAGATAACATATTTCAAGAAATCATGAAAAAAAATTTCCCACATATATTAAAACAAGAGAGCAAAGTGAAATTAGCAAAAAAAAAAAATCTAATGTTCATCTTCTGAAAGAAACCCCAAAAGGAAAACTCCCAGAAATATTCTAGTCAAAATACAGAGGTTCCACGTCAAAGGAAGCATTCCTGGTGAAATAAGAACTAAATAGAAACTCTGAAATATAAATGGTGGGGAAGGGGCAAAGGGGGACAAAAAAGTAAAAAACACATGAGGAATGGCAAGGGACTAAAAGGATATTTACATTTTTATGGGATGAGGAGAATGATACAAATTTCCTCTAAGAACCATGTCATCCAGGGTCATAAAGTCAAAGAAGAAAGAAGGACTAGGTATGATTTTTATATTTTGATGATCTTAAAAGAAAGAAACAAAGGTGGAAGTAGGATTTATTTGTGAAAAGGGAAAGAATGATGAGTGTAATACCTCACAAAATCAAGAGCACAAGCAGAAATCTATAGAAACAAGGAAGGGATGGCATAAATTGGTTTACTGGGACTTCATTTTCATATAATATGGTCAAAAGAAGGTAGAAAAGACACACAGACACACACACAGTTTATTGTATAAAAACATTTAATTCAACAGGGAAACAGGAAAGAACAGGAAGAAGGAAAGCACGGAATATGGAGGGTAGATTTAGGCAGTGATTAACCTATAAGCAAAACAAATCCTAAATTTGAGGAGACGATAAAAAGGAGGTTTTTAAGGGAAAATGGGGTTTGGGTAAAGGAGAGAGAAGAGAGATAAGGGAAGAGAAACGGATTATATTAAGTATACAGCACTGATGTGGAGCACCCGCTTGTTCCAGAATGCTCTTTATCTCTATAAAGGGGAAGTGGGGAGCAAAGAATGTGAATAAGCATAAGATAATAAGGAGGGAAATAATCAGCTCTTATAACTGTGAATAGGAGTTCATCCATAAAAAATAGGAGAGGATAGAAGAATGTATTAGAAAACAGAGTCCAACAATACATTGTTTATAAGAAACACATACAAACATAAAGACTGACAAAGAGTTAAAACAAAGGAGTTGGAAGAAAAACGTATTCTGCTTCAATTGAATTAAAAACTACTACATCTGTACTCTAACATCCTTAGGACCTGATGTGTCAGATGAGAAAGTGGAAAAGGCACCAAAGAAAATATGATCAGAAAGAACAAGTGGAACTAAACATAAATGTGACTTAAGAAATCCCTGCTGTAAACACACAATTTTAGAGGCATTTAGTCATTAACGATTTAGTAAATGCTTTTTATGCGTGAAGCAGTGTGGATACAAATATATACATTTGGAGATGTCCAAAAGGCAGTTGGAGATGCAAGTCTGAATGTTAGGAGAGAGGTTAGGGCTGGATAAAGAGATCTGGGAATCATCAGAGTAGAAATGCTTATTGAAACAATGGGAGGGGGATGGCTAGGTGGCGCAGTGAATAGAGCCCGAGCCTTAGAATCAGGAGAACCTGAGCTCAAATGCAACCTCAGACACTTAACACTTACTAGCTGTGTGACCTTGGGCAAGTCACTTAACCCCAACTGCCCTGTCCTCCCCCTTCCAAAAAAGAAAAAAAGAAAAAAAGAAAGGAAAAGAAACAATGGGAGGTGATGATATCATCAACTGTAATAGTATAAAGAGGTATAAGAAAAGAAAGCCCAGGAGACACATTTAACATGTATTAAATACAAGGTAGTTTGGGAGGGAGGCACTAGCAGCTTAGGGGATCAGGAAAAGTTTCATGCAGAAAATAGTCCCTGAGTTGCATATTAAAGGGAAAAAAGGATATTATGAGCTGAAAGTAAAGATAAGTACATTATAGGCATAGGAAATGATGAAAACAAAGACACAAAGGCATGGGAACTGGAGATGGAGTGCTATGAGAGGGAATAATGTCTAATAAGTCTAGAAAGATAGTTTGGGGTCACACTGGGTAGAGGTTTAAATGCTAAAGAAGAATCTATATTTTTTCCTAGAGGCAACAGGAAGCCCCTGGAGTTGGTTGAATAATGAATCAAATGGTCAGATGTGTATTTAAGGAAAATTACTTTGGCAGTAATATATAAGATAGACTGGAGTGGGGTGGGGGGAGACTTGAGGCAGTGACACCAAATTAAGAGCCTGTGCCAATATTCTAGGCCAAGGGTGGGGAACATGTAGACCCTTGAGGCCCTATGTGAACCTCTAGGTCCTCAAGTGTGGCCCTTTGCTTGAAACCAAAATTCTTAATAAAAAAATAAAACCCCTTAATAAAAAGATTTGTTCTGTAAAATTTGGACTCAGTCAAAAGGCTGTACCCAAGGACCTAGAAGGCCACATGTAGCCTCGAGGCTGCAGGTTCCCCAAATAGTGACAAAGGTCAGAAATGAGGCAGTAGCTGGTTGTGGTGAGATAAGCAGAGAGATGAGAGAGAAAGATGTAGATGAGGTAAAAATAACAAGATTTTCCAACTGATTAGATATGTAGGATGAGAGAGCAGCAGGAGCCTAAGACAATACAAAGATTATGTATGATTCTAAGACACTGGAAGATTGTGCCTTCCCTGGAAGCAGAAAAATCTGAACAGAAGAGATTTTAGGGGGAAAGACAAGCCTCTAGAACATCCAATTTGAAATGTCTAACAGGCAAACGTTAATAAAATTAATCAAGTTACTGAAATGTCTAACAGGTCAAGGTCCAGTAGCTTGGGGAGAAAAGTAGCAGAGAAATGACAATGTGGGAAATACCAACTAAAAAATGGGAAGAATTTTCTATTATGATAGCCCACTGTTGAAAAGGGATTCTTGGGAAGCTGTAACTAACTTCATGTTGTTCTGTGTTTGCTATTCTTCTCAGGACCAGCTGCAACAGCTGGTTCCCTTCAGTGTCTTCTTTCCTCCTCTAATAGGGACAAAAAGACTTAATTGCTACAAAAGGAGGACTTCAACAGCCTAAGGAAAGTTCTCTTATCTGACCTGACAGGTGACGTATGGTTAATTTTGATGGAGTGCAGCTGGTTAAAACCAACAAGGACACATTCTTTCTCTATCTCCTATAGCTAGTGAGGTCCATTTTCCTTACTGAATGCACTTCTTTTCTTTTTCTTTGTATAACCAGCTGCATTGTAACAAGCAGCCATCTTTTTTTCATTGTCTCATGTAACATTTAACCATTACTAGCCAAACTGTGAATGGCACACGTTTCCAACAACTGCTGGTAGAGTGCGTCACCCTCTGAGTGAATAAAATGCAGTGAAATCCGCCTCCAATTCATGCTGGCTTATTTACTGGCAGCGGCTAGCTGACCGATTCACACAACGCTACTAAGAAGAGCAGCTTGTCAAAAAGCCCAGATATTTGGATATCAAATCATTCCTTCCAAGCATAAGTGAAGAAAGCAACTGTCCTTCTCAACACTTCAGTTTGCATAGACTAAGCCAAAAATCTATTTGAAAAGCATGCTGCCCCAGTTTTACATCTATCTGGCATGGATGTGTCTATAGTCAGGCAGGTCAGAAAGCACACACCAAAAAGAGCATTATAATGAAAATTATCCATAACTCAGACATGGCACCCACCACTGCCCCACTCCAAATTTAAGAACAATATTTTAACAGATATTGCCATACCAAATATACATAACTTCCAAATTAAACAGAACAAAAAGTTCTCAAAATGTATGGACCTAACAAAAGAAAGCAAAACCTCATGGGAAGATGAGAAGGTGTATGTGTGTGTGTGTGTGTGTGTGTGTGTGTATGTGTGTGTGTGTGTGTGTGTGTGTGTGTATATAAATATATCATCCCCATCACTGTCTAATGCATACTTTCAGTGTATCTTATCTACAGATAAGCTTGCATCCCAATACTTTCATCTAATTACAAAAATCAATCATATTATCTGCCTGCATAATAGTTGGCTAAATACTAAAAGAATAACAGAATACTGCACTACTTATCCCAAGACCATTTCTATGTAAGCTCCATTGAACATAAAGATGAGAAGGAAATAATAATGATTTCTATTTATACAGTAAAGTTTTCTTTAACGTAACTGCAAAATAGGTGGTAAAGGTATTGCTATCACATTTTACAGATGAGGAAACTGTCATTCAGTAAGATGAAATGACTTGCTGGAAAGTATTACACTCAGGATCTGAAGCCTTCTGGAATTCAATGTCACTTTCTATATACGAAGTCTATCTTATTTGAAGCATGCTTTTTGTTATTCTTTTTATTTGATTTTTAAATTATTTCATATTTATCCGACAGAGAAATAAAAATATAATCATCAGTGGGCAAAAACATTTTTGAATTAAAAAAATGAACTTTGTTCATCTCTTCATTCCTGATAAATGAATAATACCCATACTGTAAAATTTGTTTACAAATTTCTGGCATGTGTTGAAGTATTGTGTACCATTGAGAAATGAATATTAAAAACAGAACACAGGTTGCTAGGGATTAAAGAGATATTTATTTAGAATACTGACCAAATAAAATTTTGAAATATTAAAAAAATGTATATTTTATTGACTTATTGTCTTTCCAGTAAGTGTTTTTTTTATTTTTCAGGGCAAGAATTTCATTCTTCCAAAATGTATTTCCTTTTATTTATCCTATTTAACTACTTTTTTGATATATTAAAAAAAATATAAACAGCAAATCTCAAAAAAAAATCTAGTATTTGGCAGATGAGGACAAAAAGTACAAAGGCAATCTGAGGATTTAAAACTCACTGGAAATCAGCTGTAAAATAATTTAAGAATGGAATGAATACCCAAACTCATAAAACCCATAGGATTTCTGAAATACCAGAAAATGTAATTACAACCTAATAGCTTTATTTCTACATACTTTATTGTCTAGGACAGTGGGTTAAATCCCATTTAGGATTTAGGATTCCATTCCTAAATCATTCTAAAGCACTGTGAATATGAATTTTAAGTTGTGGTTTTAAATAATGATTGTTATAAACTTTAAACAGTTATCTTAAAAATAATGTTATTTAGTGGATCCTGTGGAGGATTTATTGAAAAAACACATAGAGAGAAGTGCGCAGAACTTTAAGAAGGTATTGATGGATACCAGTGGCTACAGTACTCACATGGATATCACAATTCCATCAGAGTATAAATAAATTTTAAAATAAAACCTTCAGCTTAGAGTTATTCCCTGTCTGTTTTCATTCCCTTCCCCACCTTTGGATATGTATGTTTACAAATATTTATGAATGTATTATTTTTACATAGTTGTAATATATTTGTTTATGGCAGCTAGGTGGCCCAGTGGATGGAGCGCTAGACCTGGGGTCTGAAAAATCTGAGTTCAAATGCAGCCTCAGACACTTATTAGCTGTCTGAGTCAACTGGACAAGTCAACTGTTTGCCTCAGTTTCCTCATCTGTAAAATGAACTGAAGAAAGAAATGACAAACCACTCCAGTACCTTTTACAAGAAAGTCTCAAAAGGGGTCACAAAGAGTCAGACCAAAACCAAGTGAACAGCAATATATTTATATTACCATTCTTTTGGTTTTTTGACTCTATAGCATTTGGTATTTTTATATATTTCACTTCATTATATTTTATTTGCAAAATAGCATTTTATTATGTTTGTTCATTCACAACTGATATTTGCTATATAATATTTAAATGAACGACCTTTGAAAATTCAAGTAATAATGTGATTTGTGTATCTTTAAATAAAAGACTTTATTTTTTATTGTGTTCTTAGGATAAAATTTCAATAATGGGGTTATTGGGTCAAAGGGTAGGATTATTTTAACCCATAAGCAGACTGCTGTTTCTTCTCTCCAAAAAATTCTACTAATTTACAATACTATCACTAATGGATGAGTGTGTTCATTTTCCCCAAGTTATTAGCACTGAGTTTTGTCATTTTTTTGAAAAAAATTGATGGGTATAAGGTAGTACTTTGGGTTGTTTCAAGTTTCACATGAATTCACTGTATTATTTCTTTTCTTTTTGCTTTGTGGAGGGGGGAAGGCAGGGCAATTGAGGTTTAGTGACTTGCCCGAGGTCACACAGCTAGCAAGCGTTAAGTGTCTGAGGTTGGATTTGAATTCAGGTTCTTTGGACTCCCAGGGTTGGTGCTCTATTCACTGAACCACCTCTACTGTATAATTTCAAATGTCAATTTTTTTAACTGCACTATTTGCACTTCTACAAAGTCTTGCTCTGAAGCTTCATTATAGCATGAAGGTTAGCCTGTTTTCAAAGGCTGTTTTCAAACATTTTTTACCTTGATGGGAATGTTTCTATTATAGTCTTGGAAAGAAACTATTTGCTTTCTGAGAACCAGTATAGCTAAGTACTGGAGGCTCATCACCAGTAGGTTTGCCAAGTAGAGAAGGAATTCTTTGTCATGGTGGGATGAATTCTTTGACCATGGAAACCCATAAAACAAAGAAAAATATAAACGTTTTATGCAGATTGAATTTGTGGATTCTTGGTTCTTGCATTTTCAGCAATTTTATAGAAAGATCTGCTTTCTCAATACCAGAACATCATGGCACTTTGTTAGGTTTCTTCAGCCCGCTTAAGTTTGCATTGATGAATTAGAAAGGATATTCTTCAATGAATCAGGTATTTAGGAGTAACTGAAGAGTGCATCAGCAAAACACTTTACAAAATGAAGCCTAAGACTTATGAGACATACTGTGGTTCTTTGAATTATCTTTAAGGGGAAGCTTTTCCCCCCACAACATGATGTCAAAGGGAAATCTGAACTAGTTATAGCTATTGTGGAAGTTAAGTTATATATGGCACTGATTAATTATATGCTTTCCAAATCCTATACATCAATTTAGATTCATTAACCTACAACCGGTCTTAAATGCTCCAACTACTACATAATTAGTCAATTAAAGTGCTGCTTACTTCAACCTGGATAGACAACGCACTTCAGGCTCTCTAAGATGAATTGTTACAAGAACATTATGACAATAACATACCCCATATGAATGGTTTTAAAATACAAAGCTTTATACTAATGGTCCAGTTTCATATCAACAATAACTGTTATTTAAAAGCTCTAGTGTTAACATTAGCATGTATTGCTTTAGAAAGATATAGCTTGGAGCAACTAGGTGGCACAGCGAATAGAGCACCGGCCCTGAAGTCAAGAGAACCTGAGTTCAAATTTGACCTCACATATTTGACACACTTACTAGCCACGTGACTTCGGGCAAGTCACTTAACCCCAATTGCCCTCCCCAAAACAGCAACAACAACAACAAAAAAAAGCAAAAAAGAAAGGTATAGCTGAGGTTTTAGACTGGCAGGCTATGAGAGTTGCTTGTATAATAGAAATTAGTTTTTTTTCTTAAGGGGCTAGATATTGAGATAAAAGTCATTCTGTATAAAACTTCGTATACCATATCACTTGTTTTCTAGGATAATGTTGAAGATCACTTAAATTGAACACTTCTGTCTACAACTTTAATAGAATTTCATAATCAAATTTAAATGAAAAAATGTCAAACAAAAATAAATCTTTAGAATTATTGGATTATCTAGTTGAAGGCTTTAATAAGGTTGTTTATACTGCTTCAAAGACTAGCAATCTTGACTATACTAATGTGCATCATACCATTTTTCTGAAGTCGATTTATTTTGATGTGAGTTTGTATCACAATTCAAATACCTCCTATAATCTGTATACTGATCCAGATACTACTAGACTGGATCAACATTAACTGTCAATTCACAGTACCATATCTGAGTTTTGGTTTTTACAAACATGCTTCAAAGAGGATCACAATTTAGTCCTGACCACATTTCCAACTCCAGCACACATAGCCTGTTTTCCTCCCAAGTCTGAGAACATCAATGCTAACCTAGTTGCTATGCTTCAAGCTTCACAGCTTAAATCCATTCTAATATTGGAGTCCACAGTTCTGATGTGAAATAAGCCTTCAAAGGAGATGAATGTTTTCACCAGAAGAATCTTATTAAGACCCAATTTCAGGGATCGTTGGAAGATAAACAATTTTGTAATAACTATGCTTCAACTGACATGCAGTATGCCCAGACACAATCCACTTCAACTTCTGAACATTTGGTTTAGAACACTTGTTTGATGAGTTTTCAGCTAGGCACTTTTGTGCAGACTGAACTTGTAATGACAATGGCAAAGTAGAAGAAAGAAGAGAAGAAGGGAAACTTCTAGGAATTACCATTTTTAGATCATCCACAAACACGTAACTATAGGTACTATAAAACATGAACTCTCTCCTGAAAGATGAGTAGATATTGAACAGTGAAAGAACTTAACAGAATATTGAAAGAACTGAAGCACAAAGCCAAAAGAGAAAAGAAAATTACAACTAAGTAGGAAGGTGGCTCATATATTCTCCTTAAAGAGGCAAGCAAAAGAGTTGTTTTCATGGTGTAACTAAGGGCAAGAGATACCATTTCATAAGACATAGTCATCTCACAATGAAGTGCTCATTATAAGCAAAAAGATCACCATGATTCTGGCAGCTAGTGTCCCAACAACTGTTGTGAAGGTTAAAGAGATAGAGAAATGCTAAATAACTTCATGAGATCCTAGAAATGATATTTGCTTCATACTCAGTTATAACAGCTGTTGATTATGTCCCTTTTTTCCTTTTAAAACTGATACCACCCTGGTTTTCTTCATCACTTCATGTTTAGACTTATTTCAGAAGCTTTTGGTTGGCATCCTGGTCTCAAGTCTCTCCTTACTCCAAAATATCCTTCATTGGGCTATCAGAGTGATTTTCCTAAAGAAGATGTATCACCTGACCCCCTGGCCCCCCCTACTAAGTAAATCACTAGTGGCTATAATTACCTTTAGCATAAAACATAAAATCCTGTTTGGCTTTTAAAGCCCTTCTTAATGTGGCCTTGGAGCTTAACTTATTTCCTTCCATGAACTCTACATTTTGTGACCTGAGCCTTCTTTGCTGTTTCTCACACAAGACTCTCTACTCCATGCTTTCTGATTTTTTTAAATTAAATTATTTTATTTCATCTTCCACCTCACCACCTCCAATCCTGGGAAAGATTTTTCCCCCTAAATTACCTGCTTCTCTTTTAATTTTAGCTGCACTGGTTTTGTTTGTGCAAAATTTTCTGGGGGGGGGCACAGTGAATAGAGCACTGGCCCAAAAGTCAGGGGGACTTGAGTTCAAATCTGATCTCAGACATTTAACACTTACTAGCTGTGTGACCTTGGGCAAGTCATTTAACCCCAATTGACTTGCCCTTCCCCCTCCAAAAAGCAAAAAAAAAATTCATTTAAGATTTTATGTAATCAACTAATATGGAAAGATGGAAAAGTTTTGCATGACTGCAGATGTATAACCTATATTGAATTGCTTATCATCTCAGGGAAAAGGGCAGGGAGGGAAGCAGAAAGAAAATTTGAAACTCAACTTTTTTTTTTTCCAATAATAAAACTGTATTTTTATTTACTTTTAGTTTACAAGATTCAGTTCCAGAGTCCCTTGAGGTTCAAATTTTCTCCCCTCTCACTCCTGCCCCACCATGGTGGCATGCAGTCAAGTATAGAATCTGCAAATACTTTCACATTGGACATTAGTCTGGTTGTATAAAAGGGTTGTAACCAATGGAGTGGGGAAAAGGAAAGAAAACCAAACATGGAAAAGAGCGATAGCATGTAGGTTGCTTCAGTCTCCATTTAAACTCTCTTCTTTCTAGATCTTTCTCTGAATGTAGACATCTTCTTCCATCCTGAGACTTTTAGAGTTGTCTTATAGCTGTGCGTTGCTGAGAAGAGTCCAATTTATCAAGGTTGGTCATCGCACATACAACGTATCTGCGATTGTGTACAAGTTTTTCTGCTCGTCTCGCTTAGCATCAATTTGTATAATCCTCTCCAGGTGAATATGAAGGCCATCTCCTCCCCCATTTCTTATAGCACAATAGTATTCTGTTACATTCATATACCACAACTTGTTTACCCATTCCCCAATTGATGGGCATCCCCTAAATTTCCAGTTTTTTGCCACCACAAAGAAAGATGCAATAAATATTTTTGTACATATGGGCCTTCCTCCCAGTTTTATGATCTCTTTGGGATACAACGCCAGAAGTAGTGTTACTGGGTCAAAGGGTACGCAATTATTTATAGCCCTTTGGGCATAGTTCCAGATTGCTCTCCAGAATGGTTGTATCAGTTCACAGCTCCACCAACAATGCATTAGTGTTCCAATTTTTCCATATCCTCTCTAGTATTTGCCATTTTCCTGTTTTGTCATCTTAGCCAATCTGGCTAGTAAGATGTGGTACCTCAAAGCTGTTTTGATTTGCATGAAACTCACTTTTTAAAAATGAATGTTAAAAATCGTCTTTACATGTAACTGAAAAAATTTAATATCATTTAAAAAATTTATGTAATCAGAATTATCCATTTTACCTTTTGTGATTGTACCTCTTCTTCAGTCTTAAACTTTTCTCCCATACATAGATGTGACAGTTAATTTCTTATGAGGTTATCCTTTATATTTAAGTTATATACTCACTTGGAATTTTTCTTGGTGTAAGGGTGAGAAGTTGGTCTATAACTAGCTTTTGCCATATTGTTTTCCTAACTGTTGAATGATAAGTTCTTAACCTATCCAGATCTCATCTGTGGCTCCAAGAAGCTGTAAAATGTGGAAAAACCACATCCTGGTAAACCATTTCAGCAGATGTGCTAAACCAGCTTGAAGGTAACCAAGGTGCCTCAAACCCATCACTGAGGTGGAGGGTGGCAGAGGGGCATCCATCCCGAGCATATGAAGACCTCCTTGGCAGAATTGGCTTACTATGACAGGAAGGCATCCAGTACTGAAGCCAAAACACAAAAATTGTACAAAAACTTTTCTGAACATGATTCTATTTGCCACTGGTACATGTAATATGTGTGTGCTTATGGATATGAAATATAGCAGACCTGAAAGATGAACAGCTCTTGTTGCAAGAAAACTCAGTAAGAATCCCATGAAATAAGGCTGGCAAATGAAGGCCATCTTATCAAAGTCAGAGCTGCATACATGTTTGTTTTTTTTCTGGAGTAACTGAAATGATGGGGAATGCCATGAAGGTAGCATTGGTTTTGCAATGAAAATTAATCTGGTCAGCAAGTTTGTATGCTTTCCAAAAGGAATGAATGATAGGCTGACAATGTTATTGCCACTTGCAAGAAAGCAACACACACTTTCAAGGATGCATATGCTCCCACCATAATGAACCCTGATAAGGTCGATGAAAAATGTCATGAAGACCCGAAGACTCTCATCATCAATGTGCCAAAAGAGGGCAAGTTTATAATTCTGGGTGACTTTAATGCAAGAATAGGCACAGACTATTAGATATGGTAGGGAGTCCTTGGGAGGAATGGGGTTGGAAACAGCAACTGTCACTTATTACTAAAGACTTGTGCATCACCTTCTTATCACCTATACTGTCTTCTATTTACCTAATGGTAATAAAACTTCATGGATGTAGCCTTGCAGGAAACACTGAAATTTAATAGAATATGTCACTGTAAGAAGAAGGGACAAATAAGATGTGAGAGTGATAAAGGAAATGTGTGGCACAGAGTGCTGGACTAATCATAGACTTATTCTCACCAAGCTAAACATTCACTTTGAATTAAAGTGATAGCCCCAAGGCAAGATGACTACCAGAAGACTTAATATCCACAGATTAGAACCCTTCTCTGTGTGTGTTTGTTGCTAATTTGGAGGCAAAGCTGAACCAACACACAGTGAGCAACAGCAGAGCAGAAAAGGAATAGGAAGCTTTCAGAGACTTGCTGTGCAGTGTTACATCCACTCAACTGGAACAGAACACTCACAATCATTAAGACTGGTTTAACAGAAATGATGGGGGAAATTCAGAAGCTTTTCAATAAAAAAATGAGAACTCCATAGGTTTACCGGAAGGATAGTTCATCCCTTTCTAAGAAGGCAGTGTTTAATTCCATCAAAATTAAAGAGCAAGTGAAGCATAGAGTGATGCAGGATTCTTGATTCAGTAAGAGGGCTGATGAAATTTGAATTTCATGCCGATAGTAACAATCCAAAACACTTTTATGATGCTCTGAAGGCTATTTACAGGCTAAAGACATAGAGTGTACTTCAACTATTCAGCACTGATGGAGCCACATTGATTAGTGATAAGAACATGATCCTGGAGAGATGGACTAAACACTTCCCTAGTGTTCTAACAGACCATCATCAATCAATACTGAAGCTACTCACAGATGGAAGTCTATCCCCCTCTAGCCAAACCTTCAACTGAAGAAGAGATTTTGAATATCATTGGGCTCCTCTCATGTGGCAAAGGACCTGGTGCTAATTCTATTCCAGCTGAGATTTAAAAGACAGGGCTTCTACTGCTCTTACAAAAGTTGACTGAAATCTTCTGGGTTAGATGACAAGAATTCCTCCAAGAGTTCAAGGATGCCTCCATTGTCCATCACTATAAAGAAAAAGGATATAGATTGTTTTGTGACAAACATGGGGGCAGGAGGGTCTGTCTCTTAGTCACTGCCAGCAAGATCCTTAATAGGCCATTCCTTCACTTGGTAGATGATCATCTACTTGAGAGCCACTGTAGCTTTAGAAAGGGCCAAGGAACAGTTGCTATGGTGCTTGCTGTCCTATAACTCTAGGAGAAATGCCAGGGGTAGAATAGAGATCTGTACAAGATTAGTTGCTATGACCAAGGCCTTTGATACTGCCAGTTGTAATGGCTTATGGAAGATCATGGCAAAATTTGACTGACCACAGAAGTTCAACAGTATTATATGCCTTTTTCATGACAGAATACTTTCACAGATTTTGGATAATGGAAAATGTTTTTGACCTTTCCCAGTCATCAATGGAGTGAAGCAGAGCTGTATGCTTGCTCCTATATTTTGTAAGATAATGCTTTCATTTTCAGCAATGCTGTCAGATACCTTCAAAGATGAAAGTGGCATCCAATCCAGGTCAGCTACCAGACTGATGGTAAATTATTTAACTTGAAAAGACTACAAGCCAAGACTAAAATGAAGGGAGAATTGACGTGTAACTTTTTGTTTGCAGATGACTGTATCTTCAATGCAGGCTGAGATGCAACAAAATATGGATCAATTTCCTGCTATCTGTGCTAATTTTGGTCTGTCAATATCAAGAAAACAAATGTTCTCCACCAGCCCAAACCATGCCATCCATACATATAACCATCAGTTACAGCAAATGAAGAAATTCTGAATACTATCGATAAGTTCACCTACCCTGGCAGTGTACTTACCAGGGATGTACACATAAAAGATGAGATTGCCCCGTGCATTGCTAGAGCTATTTCAGTGTTTAGGAGGCTCCAAAGGAAGTATGGAAGAAAAGAGGTATTAGGTTGCCTACTAAACAAAGTCTACCAGCCACTGTGCAGATGTCATTACTGTATGTCTATTAAACCAGGATGGTATACCAGTGCCATGCCAGGGAACTGAATCGCTTCCATTTGAAATGTCTTAGGAAGATTTTGATGATCACCTGGCAAGATAAAGTAGCAGACATTGAGGTCCTTTCTTGAGTTCAACTGCCAAGCACTCAAAGTTACTGCAGAGAATGCAAGTCCAATGGGGTGGCCATGTTGTTCAAATGCTAAACATGCATATGCCTAAAAGACTTTTACAGAGAACTCACATAAGGCAAGCACACACATGAAGGTCAGAAGAGGCAATACAAGGCCACTCTAAAGTCTCTCTGAAAACTTTGGAATTGATTGTAAGACACAGGAGATGGGGGGTGGAGCCAAGATGGCAGCGTAGAAGCAGCAAAGCACTGCAGCTCCCACACAAACATGCTAAAAAGCTCATAAAATGGGACTCTAAACAGATTTCCAAGCTCCAAAACTCTCCAAAAGACAGAAAGCACATCTGTTACTACAGGCAGCTCTGGGGCTCTTCGCAGCAGTCTGGGAGCTGTGGCCGGAACCCCAGCCGGCTCAGGCCCCAGGGCATCGGGCAGGGAGTCGCATCTACAGGAGAGCAGATCGGCTGCACTGGAGGCACAGTTACCACATTTATCAGGCCAGAAGACAAAAAGGCTAAGAGAAAGGTCAGTGGATTTTGCTAACTCTGGAGGAGAAGAGCAGGTCCGGCCAAACTGCT
>CM053596.1:79354870-79386753 GCA_028646575.1 Pseudocheirus occidentalis | reverse complement strand
CCCTACCAGAAAATAGGAGAGCAGAGCAGGGGAGGGGCTTTACAGTGGGATTGCTGATATGGGGTTGGGGCAGGAGCAAGACAGGGAGAAAATGTGTAATTCAAAAAATGTAATGAAAATGAATAATGTAAACAAGAAAAATAAAAACTAAATTAAAAAAAGAAAAATGCACTTGTCAGATCTATGGATCTAAAATGGATAATTTTGATTACATGAAATTAAAATGCTTTTGTACAAATAAAACCAATGTATCACAATTAGAAGGAAAATGGAAAACTAAGGGAAAATTTACAGCAAGTTTCTCTAGTAAAGGCCTCATTTTTCAAATATACAGGGAACTAAGCTAAATTCATAAAATTAGGAGCCATTCCCCGGTTGATAAATGCTCAAAGGATATAAACAAGCAATTATCAGAAAAAGAAACTAAAGCTATCAACAGTAACATGAAAAAATGCTCTAAATCACTACTGATTTAGAGAAATACAAATTAAAACAACTCTGAGATACCCCCTTCACACCTCTGAGATTGGCTTTTATGACAGAAAAGGAAAATGACACATGCTGGAGGGAATGTAAAAAAAAAAATGTGACATCAGAGTTGCAAACTAGTCCAACCATTCTGGAGAACAAATGGGAACTATGCCCAGAGGGCTATAAAACTGTGTATAACCCTTTTATTTACCAATATCACTATTAGGTCTGTATCCAAAAAGATCAAAGAAAAGGAAAAAGGAACCACTTGTATAAAAATATTTATAGCAGCTCTTTGTGTGGTGGCAAAGAAATCAAGGGGATGCCATCATTTGGAGAATGCCTGAACAAGTTGTGGTACATGATAGTGATGGAATACTATTATGCCATAAGAAATGAACAAGATGGTTTCAGAAAAACCTAAGAAGACTTATATGAACTGATGCAAAGTGAAGTGAGCAGAACCAGGAGAACACTGTACACAGCAACAGTGATATTGTAAGGATAATTAGCTATGAAAGACTTAGCTACTCTGGTCAAGACAATGATCCAAGACAATTTCAAAGGACCCTTGATGAAAAATGCTATCCATCTCCAGAGATAACTGATAAACTCTGAATGTAGATTGAAGCATACTTTTTTTTAAACTCTCCTCATTTTTATACTTTTCTTTTGCAACATGGCTAATTTGGATATGTATTTTGCATGACTTCACATGTATTACTGATATCATATTGCTTGCCTTCTTAAAGGCAAGGGGAGAGGTGGGAGAAAGAGAATTTGTAATTCAAAATCTAAAAACATTTGTTTAAAAATGTACTTGTAATTAGGAAAGAAATATTTAATGAAATAAAAAATAATGAAAAAATTAAAAAGAACATATAGGCCCCTTGATTAATGCAACTCCAGAGACAATTCTGTTCAGTGGTTTGCTGATTAACAACATTGAATGAGGTATAACATTGAGATAAATTCTCAAAAAAAGTTATAACACAGGCTTTCCCTGGAGGATGTTTTCTGCAGGGTTAAAATGAAAAAGGGATTTTCTTTAGATAATGAGGTCCTTAAAAAAAAAAGATAACAAGATCTTCTAGATGTACATATTTACAAATTATATTGTATGGACTGCAACAAAACCCAGGGCATAACAGAGCCTCCTTTATGAGACCCATGATTCTTCAAAAGAGATTGGTCTAATAATTTATATAGTTTTTTTCTTTCTATGTTGACCTAAGCTAGAAATAAGACATTGATTTTTTTTCCTCTAGGATTTACCAATCAAGATCCAGTCTGTTTTTCTTTTACTGGGGACAGGGAGAGGGTGGAGGAGCAAGGAGTGGGAAAATAAATAAATACCGTTAATTCAATAAAAAAAATTTTTTTTAAAGAACTTAAGAACTCTGATCAACACAATGATCAATCATGATTCCAGAGGACCAGTGATGAAGAACATCACTCACCTGCCTGACAGAAAGGTTATGCAGTCAAGTTGCAGGATGGGACACACATTTTTAGACACAACCAACAGGGGAATCTGACTGTACATATTTGTAATGAGGTATTTGCCTTTCTCTTTTCTTTTTTTTTCAATGAGAGGAGGGAGAAAGAAAAATAAAGACTTCTTCACTGAAAAAAGTAAAATAAAATAAATTACACTAAAAAAAATAGTAAAGGGGGGGCAGCTAGGTGGCGCAGTGAATAGAGCACTGGCCCTGAAGTCAGGAGTACCTGAGTTCAAATCCGGCCTCAGACACTTAACACAAAAAACTAGCCGTGTGACCTTGGGCAAGTCACTTAACCCCAACTGCCCTCCAAAAAAAAAAAAAGCAAAAAAAAATAGTAAAAAGAGAATTGGCCTGTCTTCAGAGATTCCTTCTCACTCTAAATCCAATATCATGATTAAGCCTATGATCTATGACTATTACTAATAGCTTTATATTTCTCTCTAACCAAATTAGTCTGGTTAAGAGCAAAACAATGAACTTATGTTGCCTCTACCTTCATTACACTCAAGTGGATTTCTTCTCCCCATCTGTACTTTCTGCCACAAACTTTCAATAAAATATATATATATTTTTTATTTGCATCTCTTAGATAAATCTTAATAATGTAATCCAATAGAGCACTGCTTTAATTTGAAAGAGTTGTAACTTTAAAATCATGTCTTTGCACCTCTATAATTTAGATATTTTTCCCCTCAGAAAAAGTCATTCTTTGGAAAATATCATTCTTTTGAGAAGATGTGTACCACAACAGAATTTCTGAATAGATGGATTTATGAATAGTTTTGATTCATTTTTGGTCAACCCCCACTATCAAGGAAATATCAAGAATGTTGGCATGAATATTATTTCAAAAATAAACTTTGTAATTATTTCTCTGTCAAAAGAAATTCTTGGCCTCCCACAAATTAAAATAAATCCTTTATGCTTTAAAATTTTCATTATGATGCTAATCATTAAATTATGAGCTCATATCTTATTCTGCACATTGTTACTTGTGCATTAAGGATTCTGTTCTAGCATACCCCACAAATTCTTGCCCCAAAGTTGTTTCGCAAAAATATTCCTCATATATTACAGCCCAAAATCAGCACAAAATTTTTTAAAACAGTATAATCAGCTAAGTGACAATACCCTCTTATCTCCAAATGCTGCCTTACCTCACACATAAGAGAGGATAAATAGCAAAATTCCATGGTCTGCTCTAGAGCTCACCTCGTTGGGTACTGAGCCTATTCCATGGCCATATCTGGGGAAATATGTGGTTCAATACTGAAAGGATCTGGTAATTTTATATGACTTAGCTAACTAACTCTGAGTGGTCCCTTGATATCCTCCTTACCATTTGATAGCAACAGGGGGACAGGGTTCTACCTCAGTTAAAAAGGAAAGAATTTCCAGCTCACTCTCTTCCACCAATGATTTCTTGTGGCAAGTAACTTTGCCTTCCTTGACTTTCTGTGACAGCCCAGGGAAAAAGTGGCACATATTCCATTCCCTCCAGTCTACCCCACAGCTGTGTAGCACCTACACATGTATGATGGCTAGAAGAGTGGCTTGGGAGCCTGGGGACCCTGGCTGCCTTTTGTGTTTTGTTTCTTTCCCAAGCATACATAGGTAACCAAATGATGATCCAGAGGAAGTCATTTCTACCCTACAAGTATCCTCATGAATTTGAGGAGTTAGGGATCTTGGGTAGTCCCAAAGTCAGGACAGACTGGCTTTTGAAACTCAAGGGATTGTGGAACTGAATGCTGTAAACTAAAAGTAAGAAAATGAATAAATGAATGAATGAATGAATAAATAAATAAAAAGAAAAAAGAAAAAAAAAGAACAGACTGGCAACAGGAAAAGTTTCTGGATTGGAGAGGATGACCACTAATGACAAAATGAGACCAACCCTTGGCCTAGCTTTCTGAAAAGACTTGGACCTGGAAGAAATTATTTGGACAGTATAAAATGTTAATTCAACAGTTGCACAAATTGCTTCATATTCTAATGTCCGTGTCACAACCACTCAGGAAAGTATAATAGTATAATATTAATAACAGTGGTTATAAATTATTATAGCTTCTTTAAGCTTTCTGTCAAAGTAAAATTGTCAATCTTTTATATTTAGCATTTCTTTTGCATATGGATGAAATAAATTGTTCCCTATAGCACTGTAGCATACAGAATAGAGAGCTGACTTTCAAAGCAGGGAGATCTGGGTTCAAGTTCTTCCTTTCATATATATTAGCCATGTCTCTTTAAAAAGTCCTTTAACCTCTCAGTGCTCTACTCTCTAAGCCAGAATTCTTAACCTAGGTTCTAAAAACTTAATTTCAAAATTGCTAATTATATTTTAACATAGTTTATTTCTATCATAATCCTATATATTTTATGCATTTAAAAACATTATTCTAAGAAGGAATACAGTTTTCATCAGACTGCCAAAACAATCCATGGTATAAAAAATGTTAAGAATCCCTGCTCTCTGGCTAAGTTGCAGAAAACATGAAGACCTACAATGCTAGAGAGAACTTCCTCTCCAGGAAGCTAGTTTCCAGTACCAAGAAAAGCACAGGTCCAATCCTCAACCCTGTACTAATTTATAGCATATATTGAATATCGTTCTACTCCTCGTTTTTGAGGATACCCTAGACACCAGCCAAACTTAATCTTTGAACAATTCTTCCTGGGGCAAGGGAATATAAAAACTTAATTCCTCTCTTTTGAGGCCAAAGTTCCCCAGGAACTAACCCAGTCTAGGTCTGAAACAGAAAGGGATCCCTTAGTAGAATGGGAGAAGGCAAACACCCAGACTCGGTGGGCCCAGCAGCAGTTCTTATATCTTTTCATGAAACCCTGCAATCTGTCCTTACTTCACACAAATACATTAACATACTTCTCTATGTGCTCATTTATTTTAAACTTTATTCCCTAAAAAGTTTCCTTTTCTTCTTGGTTACTTGTGAAATAAATAGCATAGTAAACTCTGAAGACTGAACCTAAACAAAGTTTAGTGCTATTATCAGACACAACTTGCATGCAGTGCAAATTAATCTGGCATAAATGGTAAGCATTTGGAGTAAATTCACTGATATCATACATGCCAACAAAATTTTCTTCTTTGATAATTTTATAAATACTTCCAGCATTGAAAGTTTTACCTAATTTTATGTACAATATAATACTCATTGCATACACAGGCACACACACACGCACACACACACACACACACACACACACACACACACACAAATTCTCATAAACCAAAAGAATTTAATCCTACTACACAGGGTTTTTCACTTGACCTTAATTTAGGAATGAGGCATCCAATATTTCCTTCTTCTGCATATCTCAACCTAAGAGTTATTTCTCCTTCAGAAGAATGAGCCCGTGGTGTCCTGGGTACGGAGCAAAACCAAAGAATTTGTGAATCCAAGGCATGATATATGCATGCATAGAAATTACTATGAAAGTATCTTTCACTGTAGGCAGCTCCCTAACTTTCCTAGCCTAATGGCTAAAAGCCTTGAATCAACAGGTACTTGGCTTTACACTGGGCATGAAACTGCCAAAGGCTAGTTCAGAAGCATATTATTATGTAGAATATAAGTTTCTTGAGGACTAATATCTTTTTTTTGTCTTAGCATTGCCAGCGTTTAGATCAGTGTCTCTCATATATTAGGTGCTTAATGGATAACTGTTAAATGAATAAATTAGGGAACCTTTTTTTCGAAGGGGCTAAGAAGAAGCAGAGAAAGGAAAAACTAGTACTGAAGAATGATTCATTTCTCCCCCCTTTCCTCCCTTCCCCAAGTGTAAAACCATTTAGGCTCAATACAAATGAATTATGTATATATAATATATATACGTATATTTGAGAATGTGTGTGTGTGTATGCATGGATACACTTCATATATTCACATGCCTATACTACTTGGAGGAACTAATTAATCCTAGAGGTCAGCTCTTTCTCAGAGATCAAAATGCAAATTAATTATAAGACCACAAGTCATTCCCCAATTGATAGTCAAAGGATATGAAAAGGCAGTTTTCAGATGAAGAAATTAAAGCTATTTATAGAGATATGAAAAATGCTCTAAATCACTATTGAGTAAAGAAATGCAAATTAAAACAACTCTGAGGAACCACAACATACCTATAAGGCTAAAATGACAAACTAGAAAAATGATAAATGTTGGAAAAATCATGGGAAAATTGGAACACCAATGCATTGCTGGTGGAGTTGTCAACTGATTCAACCATTCTGGAAAACAATTTGGAATACTTTTTGATCCAGCAATACCACTACCACTACTAATATGACTACTAGAGTCGTATCCCAAAGAGATCATAAAAAAGGGAAAAGGGCCTACATGTACAAAAATATTAATAACAGCTCTTTTTTGGTGGCAAAGAATTGGAAACTGAGGGAATGCCCATCAATTGGGGAATGGCTGAACAAGTTGTGGTATGTGATTATGATAGAATACTATTGTGCTATAAGAAATGAAGAGCAGAATGCTCTCAGAACAATCTGGACTTACATGAGCTGATGCAAAGTGAAAGGTACTCTACAAAGTAACAGAAATACTATGTGATGATTAGCTATGAATAACTTAGCGATTCTCAACATACAAGGACCTAAGAAAACTCCAAAAGACTCATGATGGAAAATGTGATCCACATCCAGAGAAAGAACTATGAAGTATGAATGCAGATCAAAGCTTACTATTTTCTTTTTTTTTCCTTTCTCATGGCTTTCCTGTTTTGCTCTGATTCTTCTTTTACAACATGACTAATGTGGATGTATGTTTAATATAATTGTACATATATAGCCTATATCAGATTTCATGCTTTCTGACAGAGTGGGAAGGGAAAAAGGGGGGGGGGAATTTTAGAACTCAAAATATAAAAGTGAATGTTGAAAACTAAAAAAATAATTTAAAAAACTTTAAAAATGCAAATTAAAATATTTTATAGCTTTAAAATGGGCTAAAGTGAAATGAGAAGAAAGACAGTAGAACAAATGAAAGCTACACTTCTCATCCAAGAACTTCTGATTTACATTTCCCGGGGTACAAGCAAAGGTTTACAATACATTTTGCCTACATGACATTGTGTTATTCTCACATTTTCTGTCAATAACCTATAATATTAATACTACTTAGATATCAACAATCCTAATTTAATTCTTCATGAAAAGTTCCTTGTTCACAGGGTGACATATTTCCCTTTACTCTTTATTAGAAAATTATATTTCCCTCCCAATGTCTAAGTATCTTTTACATTTACTATTTTACATGTTCCTTAAAAATTTAAGTTCTTTAAGAGTTCTAAAATTGTGCTGAATGCTTGGCATACATCTAAGGCTACAAATATTATATTCCGTCATCAAATTCTATAATGTCTTCTAGCTTTTGTAAACACTGTTTTCTGGACTCCTACATTTATTTAGTAACTAAGAACACTGCCTAATTCAAACATTTCTTTTGCAGTTTTGAGTTGAAGTTAGTCTACTTAGTACACCCTATATCTTCTGTTTCAGAACATCAAAACCACGTATGTACACACACATACAGAGTATGTGGTTTCAACAGCTCAGAAAAATCAGTCAAGATTAGAGCATTAATGACGATTTACAACACTTTTAAAAGTAGAACAGAGAAAAGCCCAAGTTAAAATGTATGACTCCCTTGACATTTTGGGGTAAAGTGTGAAATTCTCTAAGATAAAAAAAAATGAAGTATGTTTAGTTTCTATTACGCACATGCTGATGAAACCATTCTTTAGTCATATCACCCATTTACACAAAAGAAAAAGACTCATTTTCCCACACTGTCCTTTTAGTAAAACTGTCTATGAAAAATGCTTTGTTGGCAATGAGAAATAACTAAATAAGATGCGTGATACATGAGTGTAGAGGAAGACCACTCTTTTAAAAGTAAGATGTAACAAATATGAAAAACTGAGAGTATAATTGGAAAACTTAGGTGAACTAATACAAAGTTAAGCGAGTCGTACTGGAAATATAATGAACACAATGATCAAAATAATGGAAGAATCAAATGAAGTATATTGCCACATAATTAGAATGACCAAGATCTGAGATGTACCTGTCTTCCATTTGTGCAGGAAGTAAGGGATTGTGGTTGCAAAATATTTAATACATCAATCAACTGACAAGTATTTTAGTGCCTACTATGTGCTAATATGGGGATGCAGTTATACTAAGAATGAAACAATCCCTACTGGCAACAAACTTACATGCTAATGGGGAGACAAGAAATACATACAAAAATGTATACACATAAAACATAAAGTTAATAAACATAAAAATATACAAAGTAGTTGTACATGAAGTAGTTTTAGAAGGGAAGCCACTAGCAGTTGGAGGGATCATGAAGGGAGTCATGGAGTTGGTGCTTAAGCTTCATTATTAAAGGAAGAAATGAACTATACGAGACAGTTCTGGAGAGAATAACATTCCCTATAGTACTAAACAAGGCTGATCTACTGGACGGTTTGACTGAAATTTTTTTTCTCTTTATTTTTTTAATCTTGGTTACAAGAAATGGCTCACTAGATAGCAAAGGAAGAGAGGTTTAATCAGAAATAAATGTGAAATTGCAACAAAAATCAATTTTAAAAAGTCTTAAATATTAAAACAAAAAAAGCTAGTGCAGTGTTGGTCGCATTAGTTCCACTGACAAATGTTACCAACTGAGAATTTTTTAAAAATCAGACACTAAAAATACTTCCTTGAGGATGCCCTCTATGAATATTTATAATACAGAAAAATAATAACTAGCAACAGAAAAAATGATTTGAGACTCGGGTCTTCTGAACTGAAGCCTTCATGCTTGCTATTATACCACAGTGTCTCATATTTATGACACAGTTACTTTGGCTCTCCTTGAATGTTTTCAGTAATGAGGAAAATACTTTCTCCCAAGGTAACCCATTCCCTTTTAGACACTTCTAATGCTAAGGCAGTTGTTCTTGATATCAAGCTCAAATCTGTCCTATAAACTTCTACCCACTGGTTCTGGTTCCTACCTTCAGTGCCAAAGTTAAATCTAATCTCTTTCATGCTAATAACCGATATTTTAAAAATGATTTATATTACTGGATCTTCCCATGTCCAAGTGAATGTTGCTTTACTGTTCTCGTGTGACAATCCTTCATATAGTGGAAGATGATTAGATTTTCCCCCATGCCTGATTCTTTACTCCTTGACGTTAAACTATTCCAGTTCCTTTAGCCATGCCATGGCTTAAAAATTCAATAATCTCTGGCATTCCCCTTTAAATGCTTTGTAATATGTTAGTACCCTTCCTAAAATACTTTAAAGATCTGTCCTTTCTTCTATGCAGGTATTTCCTTCATCAGCTCAGATCACTCAGATTTTTCAAGATTGGTTGTTATATACTTAAACAAGCTGTATACAAAGAGACTCAGTTTCCTGTATAATCTTTTTTCTGCTCTATTTTTGTACGTAGAAACACACATTTTATCTGGTGTCTGTTAAACTCAGAACGAAAAATAAAATGTAAAATGCTTGTGACCAAAAAACTTCATGACCCTTTGTTCAATATAGTGATGATACTATCTAAAGTTAGACTGGCAGGTTCTGGGACAATGTATTTGAAGCTGTTTTTTTTTTATTCTTAGGATCTGTTAGTCCTAAATTCCATGGAAATTGTTTTTGAAAACTCAAAGTCATTTCAATGGCACAATGAAACATCAAACCAGGACTTTACTAGAGGTCCTCTTAAAATGTAATGCCCCCAAATAATGATCCATTGGAAATGCTTCCAAATAGGATATAATCGATATAAAGTCTACAGTGAGACTATTATCTCCTGGATGCTAGACACTAAACTACTATTAATTCAGTCTAAGAATGTTAGCTTTTTTTTTTTAAGCAACCCATTACACTACTGGTTTACACTTTAGCTTATGGTCAACTAAAATTCCTAGACATGTAAGAATCTTGTACTGGTGCAATGTGTTTGGACAACATGGGCCTAAATTTAGAACTTTAAATTTATTCCTGTTAAATTTTATCATTAAATGTCCTACACAAAACTTTACGAGTGAGTATTCTACACACTGCAGTGAAAGAGTAAGAGTATGGATATATATATATATATATATTTTTTTTTTTTAAAGAGAGTAGTCAGAACATGAAAAGTGACACTAAACAAATGATGACCCTTGGCAGAAGCCACTGACTTTTTCCCTCTTGATGGCTTGTGGACAGACAGATTGCCTTCATTGGGGCACTGAGGAAAGCTGGATCTGAGAATGGAGCACCATTCAATGGAAGCCAGCACAGGCTGCCCTGGATACCAGTCTGCCACACTGCTTTTTCATGAGTGAAAAATTCCCAAATTAATATTTTTGCTAAGAATGGCTGGGAAGGAAAATATAAGTGATCAAAGGATATGAACACATAATTTTCCAAGGAAGAAATCCAATCCAAACTATCCACAACTTTGTAAGAAAATGTTTTTCCAAGTCAGTAATAATGATAGAAATACACATCAAAGTTAACTCTTAGCTTCTAGGGGAAATTAGGTAGCACAGCAGATGGAGCGCTATGCCAGGAGTCAGAAGACCCAAGTTCAAATCAAGGCTCAAGACACCAGCTAGCCATGTGACTCTGGGCAAATCATTTAATCCTTGTCAGTTTCCTTATCTGTAAAAAGGGAATCATACTAGCCCCTGCCTCCCAGGATTGTCATGAGGTTCAAATGAGATGATAATGATAAAGCACTTAGTACCATGCCTGAAACACAATAAGTGATACATGTTAGGTACGATTATTATTATTATTATTATTATTATTACATAATATCCATCAGACTGACAAAAATGTCAAAAAAGTAAAATGCCAATTGTTGCTGGGATTTCAGGAAAACAGAAATGAAGGCAGAAATATGAATTATTATTATTATACCTAGCATTTACAGAGAGCCCTACAGCTCTTCACAGTAATACTGTGAGGTAGGTACTTTTATTATCTTCATTTTATACTGGAGGAAACTGAGATAAAGGTTAAATGCTCCTAGGGTCACACACAGCTAGGAAGTGTCTGAGGCATTATTTGAATACGGGTCTTCCTGGCTGCAAGTTCAGCATGCCCTATCCACTTTGTTACCTAGCTGCTCTTCTGGAAAGCATTTTGAAACTCTACCCCCAAGGTCACTAAATTTTGACCCAGTAAAAGCACTACTATACCTAAAGGCCAAAGAGATTTAAAAAGTAGGAAAAGGGCTTATATGTACCAAAATATTTATGGCAGTTCTTTATGTAGTAGTAAAAAAAAAATCTGAAAACTAAAGAGGTGTCAAAAGAAGTATCCATCTATTAAGGAATGGCTATGCAATTATGGCTTATGAACATAATGAAATATTGTCGTACCATAAGAAATTAAATACATGAATTCAGAGAAAATTGGGAAGACCTATATGAACTTATGCAGAACAAAGAGAGCAGAATGAAGAGAACAATTTATACAATTACAGTATAAATAAAGACAACTTCAAAAGGCTTGAGAAATCTGGTCAAACCACAAAGTGACAGGATCAACGAAGCATGCTTCCCACCTTTTGACAGAGATTGATTCAAGATGCAGAATGAGATAGATTTTTGGACATAACCAATGAATTTGCTTTGACTATACACAAATAATAGTTTTCCTTTTTATTCTTATTCAATGGAAGGTGAGAAGGAGGCATAAAGAAGAAAAAAAAATCAATGCTTGTCAATTGAAACAAATAATGAAATTAAATTTTAAAAAGAGTGATTGGGAGGAACTGAACATCCTGGCCTCTTTACACTATGGGCTTGATGCAGGCACCCCAGAGCTCTGATATTAGGTAGTGAACATGAGAGTCAGCACTAAGTGCTTGATTGATATTTGAGAATTGACCTACAGCTGGGATACCTTTCCTGCTGTTCTGCCCCTCCCCATCCCCACTGGATTTCATGTCAGACAACTTGTGCTTGCTTGAATCCCAGCTTAAGAAACATCTTTAATCTAAAAAGCAACAGCTCTGTTTCAACCCCAGAAGTCCCATTTGAAAAGTGTTTAACTTAATGTCTCCTGTTTAACCTAAAAGCAGTACACTTTATACAATAAATGTATGACCAAAAGGGTATGTACGAACAGTCTTATTTCCAATAAAATCTTATTTCTATCTATTCTTATTCTAAAAATCATATTCTCAAATTTTATTATTAGAAAAATATGACAAGGCAAAATTCGTTAAGATAACACCATTCAATGTCAGGAGCAATGCAGATGGTGGAGGAGCTCTTCTGGTCCTAAGAAAATTGATGTATCTCTTTCAGACTGGGCTTTCTAGGCTGTAATCCCCCAGGGAAAAGAAGGGTTGAATTGGATAAGAAGGTCATATATGGTCCAGGGAATACTAAAAAACACCTTAGCAGATGTGCTCAGCTTCTTGGATTCCTTTGTTTTGTTTGGGTTTTTTTGGAGGGGGAAAAGGCAGGGCAATTGGGGTTGAGTGACTTGCCCAAGGTCACACAGCTAGTAAATGTAAAGTGTCTGAGGCCAGATTTAAACTCAGGTCCTCCTGACTCCTGGGCCAGTGTTCTATTCACTGTGCAACCTAGCTGCAGTATCTTTACAGTACTATCTTTACAATAGATACATTGAGACCTTTCTGTAGACTTTTTTACTTTTAGGACAGAAAAATTCACTTTCTTCCTAAATTCTGGGTCTAGATCCTGAATCCAAAGCAAATTTTTTGGAACATTTATTTGAATGAATAACTTCAAAATTTGTTCCCACAGAAAACAAAATGACTTAAAGGATTACAAACATATCGAACTTAAAATATATGGGTGCAGTTAAGTAGTGCAGTAGATAGAACATTGAACCTGGAATCAAGGAAAACCCCTTTTTGCCCAAGAAATTTTTATGCAACCGCGGGTATATAGGTATATAAAATAGGTATGCAAATAAAAAACTTACTGATAATAAGTCACAAAGAAATAAACAATTCTTTGGTGTATGTATGTGTATATATACATATATATATATATATAATTTTTACCATTTATTAAAGACAAGAGCCTCAAGTCTGAGCCAAGGTTTTCCCAGCAGTGTTCACTGGCATTGCATGGTGTGATGCTAAGTGTGCACCTGGCGTGTTCAGAACCAAGGCTGCAGGGAAGTCACGTGGTGTAACATGGGCAAGCCTTGCCAGAAACACCTTGGAATCATTATGCATTTGATTTTGAATTAATTATTTTTAGTCATTTGGAGTTCAGAAACCTTTTACTATTGCCAAATTTTTCAACAACCCCACATTCAGTTACAATGAAACCCACCTTAGAAGAAGCACTTACTTATGGAGTCAAAGAAGAGGATGATCCATCTTTTTTAATGTCATTTTCTTCAATAAAACCATATCCCTTTTTGATGCTGAGTCATAAGTCTATACCAAAAGCTGTGATAGAGGAATTTTTTCTGGGTTTTGGTAGTTACAGCTGTTGTGGAAGACAAAACTGAAGCACCTTCAAAAAGGCTGCTCTCTTGCCTTCCAGTGGCTTCTCCCCCAAAGTTGGGGAAGACCTGGTTAGAAGTAGATCTGGCAGTGTAAAGAAGGCTCGTACGGCTTTGGGTGTACCTCTGTTTTCAGGGCAGATGGTCAGTGTTCACTGGTACTGATACCCCTTTTTGCCAAGGATAATGACCTGGGGGGAGGGGAAGGAAGAGTGGGAGTGCCACTAGCCCTCAGGCTTTATAGACATTTGGGTAAACATTTCAAGATCCTTAATTAATATAAATAAGTTGCAGGACAATTACAGATCTGCATTGGCAAAGGGGATTTCTTTGATGGGAAATTAATTCCTTATATCAATAAAATCATACATCTAGCATAAAAAAGTTATTCCATTTAATTTAAGGTTATTGCTACTCTGGAGTAATTAACAATTAAAATGGATAAACTCACATGAATTTGGTTTATGAAATATAAGCATCCCAATTGTTTAAAACAGTAAAACCCCACTGGGCAATGTGGGAAAGTCTAATGCTAGCAATATTTTCCTTTCTAAAAAAGAAAAATTCTATATGTATATACACACATATGCACACAAATATCACATATGATTTAACAAATGGGTAACAATAAAAAAATTATGGCATTTTCCCCCAAATGGAAATATATGTAATTGCCTCTATTTTGCTTTAGGCAGCTAGGTGACCCAGTGGATAAAGCACTTAGTCTAGACTCAGGAAGACCAAAATTTAAATCCAACCCCAGACACGTACTAGCTGTGTGACCCTGGGCAAGTCAATTCACCTATCTGACTCAGTTTCTTCACTCCTATAAAATGAGAATAATAGCACCAACTTCATGGAGTTGTTCAGATCAAATGATTTATTTGTAAAGCACTTAACAGTGTCTGGCATACAGCAGGCACTAAATAAATGCTCATTCCTTTTCTTTCTCTAATAGTTTACCTACCTTTTTTAAAGCAACCCCTTTAGATTTAATTACCTATGTTGATGAGAAAACCCTTCTCTCTCTCTCTCTCTCTCCCTCTCTCCCTCTCTCTCTCTCTCTCTCTCTCTCTCTCTCTCTCTCTCTCTCTCTCTCTATATATATATATATATATATATATATATATATATATATATATATATGTAAATACAAGAACATTTTTCTGAACTTGTGGAAAACCATGGTGTTTCTAATCAGAAATCTTTTCCTTTAGGGAAAGACAAGCAATAATAAAAGAATGAGTACAAAACAAATTTTTAAAAATGTATACTGTGTGATAATTTACTTTGTTGAGTGGATATAAAAAGTAAATATCAAATACTGTTTGGTCAAAATACAAGTGAATCACATTATACACATTCACAATTCATTTTCAGTTTAAACCTTTACTGATCATATAGTTTACGTAAGAAAGGTAGTGTGACAGATACCCATAATTACTAAATCAAAATGTGTTCTTTAAAGCAAAAAATATTCACATGATTTTTAAAATACGTGTATTTAACTCAGTGATACAAACTTATTTGTATATTATGGTCATTAGAGTCCTTTGCCTTTGTTTATTATTGTTCAGTCATCTTTTAGTTGTGTTTGACTCTTTGTGACCCTATTTGAGGTTTTCTCGAAGATTCTACAGTGGTCTGCCATTTCCTTCTCCAGCTCATTTTACAGATGAGGAAACTGAGGCAAACAGGGTTAAGTGACTTGGCCAGGGTCACACCACTCGTAAATATTTGAGGCTAGAGTTTTCCTGATTCTAGGCCTGGCACTCTATCCATTGTACCACCTAGCTGCCCTCATTTGCCTTTAAGTGGTACTAACAAAAAGCTATAAAAAGAACAGACTCAAGGCAAAGAATCATGGGATATGATGACTGGGTAAGGATAAGGGCTGGCCTAGACAATTCCCTCACCCCACTAAAAGTAAGTGACAGGATACCACGCCTAGAATCCATAAATAGGTAAGAATATATCTTCACCAAGAGTAAACAAGGCCTGGATATTTCCTAAGATATGACAAGTCATTCTGACTGGCTGATAGGTTTGATCATGCCCCTTAGAAGGAACTGCCTTGTTCCCCTCCTGCCTGCTTATGACAGGAAGACATTGTGGACTTTGGAAGGGCATAGGATTTGGACTTTTCAACTAATGCTAGCACATCCCCAGGACTGAAAGAGCTGACAGCAACTGTATAGTTATCCGGAGCCAAAGTCAGGAGGAGGGAAGGCAAATTCCCGGCTCTGCACAGAGCCCAAGAGAAAAGTTATACCAAACTTAAGGAGCATATCTTGAGGACTCTAGCAAATGAACTTCCAGGATCTGTGGGTTACACCTTTGCCACATGTGTGCTCTAAGCCTGAGCCCATCTTCCCCTAGACCAGGGGTGGGGAACCTAGGGCCTCAAGACCACTAGTGGCCTTCTAGGACCTCAATGCAGCCTTCTGATTAAGTCCAAGTTTTACAGAACAAATCCTTTTATTAAGTGGTTTTGTTCTGTGAAGTGTGGATTCAGTCAAAGGGCTGCACTTGAGGACCTAGAGGGTTGAAAGTGGTCTCAAGGCCCCAGATTCTCCACCCCTGCCCTAGACTCTGTATGTATTGGTGGTCTAAAAGTGTGTCAAGGATTTGGTGGGGGGATGTTTTGTAAAAACTGTACCAAATATACCACTTTAGTGAATACCTATTTCTAATGGCTAATTATGTCAGTCAGACTATTCATTATCAATGGCTCATCACAGAGGTAAAGAAGCATATTATTGAGAGCTGAAACTTACAGAATTACAAAGACTACCCTTATGGCCCCTCTGTTACCAAATCCTGTGGTGGGTTAGGACAGTGGATCCAAAGCATGTGCTAAAAAACTCTAAGGGATCTTGGTACTCACAATAATTAAATCATTTTACATATTAGGAAACAAGCCCTAAAAAGATGATTTAGTATGGTTAAGCTAGTGGCAGGGCTATGACTAGAGTAAGTCTCCTGACTCCTGATTCAATGTTGTTTCAAGAAGTTAAATTAAGACACTCATATAAGTATCGGCTTACAGATTTTTCAAGTAGTACTAAAGTTCAAAGTTTGCTGGGGGGGGGGGGGGCGGTAATTTACTCTGGGAAAGAAGTGAATGATAAAATCCTAGATAGCACTTTAGTAGTATCAATTTTACTAATAAAATAATCATTCAAAAGCCCAACTGATTGTGAAATCTGCTTGACATGTGGATGCACCCTAAGCAAATACATTCAAGTAGTCACAATTTCAAAAGGTGAGAAATCAATTAAAAGCATATACTTAGTTAAAAGTTTTATCTATAACTTAGAGCATTGCACTCCAGTATCCTGTTACTCAACAATATCAATTACTGATAAAACATTGTAAATAAACTAAATCTTCTCTCAATCCTCCCCAAATTCATCATTGCATTCCTGCATATTATTCAAATCTGAACAAAGACTTTTTGAAATTTAAGTCCTTTAACAACCGCGGGATAGAATTTATAATTTCCTATTATTACAGCTGTTTGATTCCTTTGATGTCCTTGTCACCAAAACCCATCATACATACAGCTGGATCACTGGCTAGCCTTGAATAATTGAAAGCTTAACTCAATTCAATAAGATAGTTATCTTCACCTCCTCCACCAGGATGCCAAAACTAAGAACAGCACGATGAAGACTTTCAATAGCCTGGTTGTTGACTTCATAGTTATATTTATACATATGTGTCCTTGATACAAATCAACTTCATAATTTTTTAATGGTGCTTGGGGAGAAAAAAAGCTCAGAAGTATGGGAAGTTTCTAAGGAAAAAAAGAGAACACCTTAGATCTTAAAAGTTAAGTCAAATGACACCTAAAACCTAACCTATAAATAGCACAAGCCTTCTCATTGTATACAAATCATCCACAAGTCCAAGCTCCTGTTGTGTTAATTCTTCCCCGCCGGTATGAGATTTACAGGGCATCAGGGCAGCAAGGACGGCAAATTCAAGGAGGTGGGTGACTCAAAACATCACAATCTCCTGAACATTCATCCCCAGGTAAGGAGGAAAAGGTAGTTTGGTGACTGGGAGCTGGAGGGCATGTGAGGACCATTTGCTGGATGGGAAGCCTTTATCGTAAGGAAGGCAACTGATTAAGACACAATCTGATGTCAGAACCCAGTACCCAGTCGGGACGATGTCAAGCAAGATCATGGTCAAAAGCCAATTCTAGCGCTCTCAAAAATGACGATGCAAAGAAAGTCTCCCTCGTTTCCACCTTCCTATTACCATGACGACGGGAATCGGGAAGGCCAACGGGAGGCAAGCCGGCCCGTAGACTGCGTAAGCATCTTCCCAACACGGATGCCCATCAGCCGGGTCAAGGTCAAGGCCCAACGATACTGAGATCCTACACCCTCCCACACCCAACAAAACAAAACAAAAACAAACGGATGAACTAAAAATTAGTGGTGGCTCTCCATCACGGCCACAACTCCCTCGCCTTCTCTCTTCTCCCTCCTATGATGATAAACTCGGGATAACGGAGTCGTTCCCCCTTCCAACAGGAAGGAGGGGAAGGTAGTGGGGAAGACCTTTCCTCTGCCGGCCCCAACTCCCGAGCACCCCACCCCCTTGCACCCAGGGCAATGCCACACACAAGATGGCAGCTACACACCTACCGTAGGGAAACGCGGCTCCACGGCTGCAAGGATGCCGGCTACCCGACTGCGGTTGATTCCATTGGCTTAACCCCGGAACGCGAGACAATCTGAGACTGGACCCAGCCAATCAGGCTCCGGGAAGCGAGGTGTCGGCGGATGACCGTAGCCTTCCGCAGGCTTCGAAAGCCCGTACGAAACCTGTCGAGGGGTGTGGCAAAATAAAGAGCAACCAATGGCCGCTTCACTTGGCTGCGCGGGCTGGGAGACCCAGACTCCGCCCACTTCGGTTTTAGCCTTAGGGATGCCCGGGGATGCTCGGAAGCGCGTGTTCCGTTCCCGGTGAGGCGGGAATCTAGCGATTGTAGGTATTCGGCGGGTATTTGGAAAAAAAAAGGCCGAGGAAGCCTCCCAATGGAGGTGTGCAGGAGGGTGGTGGGAGCTACGCCCGGCGCCCCGCGGATGGGCAGGGAGCCAGGCCGCAGGTCAGAAGGAGGTGGCCAGATTAGACACCTTGATCGACCCGGCGGCGGAAAGACTTCTCCGTTCCGGAATTGCGGAGTCGTCCTTCCTCCCGCACTGCCCGCCCACAGGGTCACGCCGCTTGCGGCTGTAACGGGAGGAACCGGGGAGAGGTCGGTTGGCCGAGGGGAGAAAGCCAGATCCAGCCGGCCGACTCGCGGGCATCTGGGCCAAACGGGGTTCTTCCGGTTCCTGCGCCGGCCCGTTCGCAGGCGCATGGGTCCCACTGACACCCTTCTCCTCCCCCACTCCCGCAATCTGGATTGAGCCAACTTGTGGCGGGAGGCTGCACCTCCTTCCTCAGAAGCCCTACTCACAGCTGCGGGCCCCAGGGGTGCGGAAACCAAGCGTTGCGCTTGTTGAAACCAAAAGGGAGCTTTGTGGTCTCGGGACCAGGCGAACTCCTGCGGTCCTGGTTCTTTCCACCAACCCAGGCTTGCTTTATCAAACCTAAGTGTCTTTACACCAAACCTGTAAAGCCATCATTTGCAGGTCTAGACCTCTGTAGTTCATCTTCACTACCCCAAAGAAAAGCTATGGAGCAAAAAGAATACATTTTCCTTTTAGCTGTTGTCAAAGGGAAGCAGCCTTCTAAATAGTAGGAGCCCCTAGGAGAGGGATAACTCAATCTATATGCCCCAATAATGGTGGAAGGAATGACAGCGCTAAAAAGGCATGGCTTGTTCTGGTCTGGTGTCTGGACCAGGAGCATCAATTGATGTTTAAAAAATGTGCTTAGTCCTTTGACGTGTTCTTCAATCCCAGTCCTTTTGGATTAACATAATAAATAAAAGAAATAATAGTTCCTTCTTACATATGGAAAGGATGACCCATTAGTAAAACCTAAGTAAGCTTGCTTTTTCTTAATAGGTGTGTTTCTGCCATTAAATATAGCAATGGGGGCCGGAACAGAATATTACCAGATTTCATTTCTTGCTTGGTTATTTAACGTCTTTGGTGTTGAAAAAAAAGTTTTGAACTTAGAGTTGTTGGCTTCAAGTTGGAAGCCCATCAAAAATTTAAACAAAATTGTTTGGACTCTTAATTATATTCTATAAATGCGTTGCATTTTTCTATTTGACCTGGATCTACAGGTTAAATAACAACGTTCATTTTCATAGTTCCTTATGGTGGTGTCCTTTGGACAAGACCTGTATTGTAGTTATTGAAAGTATCCTTACTCATTTTACAGATGCAATTGAAACTTTGAGAATCGATAGCTTGTCTATAGTAATGTAGCTAGTTAGTATCTAGATAGAATTTTAATTCAGTTCTACTGATTCCAAGTTGGATGCACTGTCTGCTAGAGTAACCTGCCAGTTGTTAGAGATGTCAGAATTTAAGTGTGATATACATTTAGGGGGCAAGAATTCCCTTTGGTATTCTTGAAGTTGAATAGCCATCTTTGAAAATTAAATAAGATGGCAAATGAATATTTAAAGATTAGAAAAAATACTTTAGGAAGCTATGTGTTAAAACTGACATGGTTGGTTTCTTTTTGAAAGGGAAAAGTAGCCATGCAGTTGAGGGCATCATGAGTATTTCTCATTTGGAATTGGACTGAACCCTCTCTAAAATATCCCTACAACATCTAATATCCTGTGGTTTACTGTAGATTCCAATGAAAAAGACCTGGTTTATGTATAAGTTTTATCTTAAACATTCTGTGATTAGATAAGTATATATTTGCTCTTTTAAATGTTTATAAAAGGAAGTCAACCCAACTAAAGACTTAAGTGAAACAAACCTACTTAATTACTATCTCCTATAAAAAAAGAGTCATGGGGACAAAATTTTTTGTTTAAAAATTATAGTTCAGTAGTTTCTGGTATGAGTAACCCAGGTGAGAACTTATTTTAGGAATTCCAAGTGTACTGTGATTCTGTGGCTTTTATTATCATTTAAAATCATCTAAATGATAATCATTTTTAAAATCATTTCTCAGCTCTGCATTTTTCAAATGTGTGCTCTTTTCTTGTTTTCCATATAGAGTGTTTTACTGATTCACGGATGCAAAGAATGACAATGTTTTCGTCGTGAATTTGCTCACATTCTGATGAAGACTTTTAAGTGTAACTTGAAGAACCCAACATGGAGTTTGAGTATTAGTCACCTCTGATAGTTCCTTTTATCATGATTTCCAGTCTGAAAACTAACCAGACTAAGTTTATCAAAAGGCGCTGGATCCAGAGTAGGATAAATAAAAGAGAAATGTTGTCTAATGACTGCCTATGCCTCAGAGGAGGGAATATAGGAGTCAAAGTTGGATACTAGTTATGTTTTCCAACTATAGTCAGTGTTTCCTCTGATACCCCTATAAATCTCATCCTCAAGAGTTTAACGTACTTCAGTAGCTGCTGCAAAAAATGGAAGAAAGAAATGGTAAGTTGAACAAAATTATTAACTTACTTGTTAGAAAAAACTTTTAGAATGTTTTGAAAAGCATCTATGATTTCAGCTTGTGGAACTCTTACCATCAACCCTCTTAATGGCTTGGTATCTCTAGTTAGAATACAATATAGTATGAAACAAAGTGATACAATAAACATTTATTAAGTGCCTACTATGTGCCAGGTACACAATCTGTTGGCTGAAAATAACCATTCTAAATTAGATGGCTTTTAAGCACTGTTAACAAAGACTTTTTTTTTTAAACACTTAAGTAATCAGAGTCAGGAAGACCTAAATTCAGATTCAGCCTCAAAAGCTGTGTGACCCTGGACAAGTCACTTAACTTCTGTCCGCCTTAGTTACCCCAACTGTAAAATGGTGATGATAAGAGCACCTGCCTGCCAATGTTTTAGTGAGGATCAAGTGAGATACTTGTAAAGTGCTTAGCACAGTGCTAGCACAAAATAATCACTTAATGTTAGCTGTCATTATTACTATACTTATTATATTATCTATAAAGTACTTAGCAGAATGCCTGGCACATACTAGGCACTATATAGTTGCTTATTCTCTCCCTCTCACCAGAGTGGCTAATAGTGTGGTCATATTCTCATTTTGGTCAGTAAACCATTACTAGGTGCTTACCATTTGCTAGTTACTATACTAGGAATACAAAGACAACCTTGCTTCTTGCCTTCCTTCCTTTCTCAGAACCTTAAGCCCATTTCTCTCTGAAACTCATAGATTGGACCACAATACGTCCCTGCCCAGCTCTACTTAATGGATGTATTTTAGACCTTCCTGCCTTAGAGTGAATGTCTATGGTAAATGTTTTTCTTTGGAACTTCAAGCCTGAAGTTCCCTCCCAGCTTGATTTTTTTCTTCTTCTTTTTTTCTAATTAAAGAGACCATCCCTTGACTCACTTCTTAAAGAGGCCTACTCACTGAAAGTGAGAACCTGAAAAGGTCTTAACCTAAAAGGACCAGGGTCTCCCATTGTGTCCTGGGCCATCTCCAGTCATCCTGATGAACATCTGGCCACTGGACCCAGATGGCTCTGGAGGAGAAAGTGAGGCTGGTGACCTTGCACAGCCCTCACCCAAATCAAAGTCAACTGAAAGTCATGTCATCATTTCCCTGATGTCATGGTCCTCTTTGAAAATGAAGGACAAAGATAAGGTATATAGCATAGCATATATTTTGTAAGTATTCTCTCAGACTATCCTAATGACATAAACTGACACTTCCAAGGGAACCTTTCAAATGAAAGTCACTGTGTTGATGACTACAAATTTTAAATAAGACTAAATTACTTTTTTCAACATCTGCCACTTCTTTCCTCAAGCCAGAAGAAGGGAGTAATAAATGATGCCATCAGATTATGGCGAGTTCTTCAATAAACAATCTTAACAGAATTGACAGTTGTTCAGAAATAGTCTCTTAATCCTTCCTGACATAAATGTCTATCACAAGTAAAGAGATCCCTACAAAAATGTTTTTAGGTTATTGTTGGCTAGAAGCATGAGTCCACAATTCCTAAAAGCATCAGTAAAGGGGAAAATAGACTTAGGACTAATAAAGTACCCTAGAGCAATCTCTTACCTTGGAGGGAGCTCTTTGAGACCTTTGGGGTTTTTTTTGTCTTTTTTTATGTTTGTTTTTAAAATAGTATTTTTTTCCCCCAATTACATGTCAAGACAATTTTAGTATTCATTTTTAAAAGATTTTGAGTTCCAAGTTTTTCTCCCTCTTCTAAAACTGGTAGGCAGTTTGATAGAGGTTATACATGTGCTGTCATGTAAAATATATTTCCATATTAGTCGCAAAAAGAAGGAACAGGTCAAAAGGGAAAAAAAGAATAAGGTAAGTGAAAAGAATATGCTTTGATGTGCATTCGGAATCCATCAGTTCTTTACCTGGCTATTGGTAACATCTTCCTTCCTGAGTCCTTTGTATTTGTCTTGGATCGTTGTGTTGCTGAAAAGAGCTAAGTCATTCATCGTTAATCACCCCACAGTGTGCTGATGCTGTGCACAATATTTTCTTTATGCTGCTCATTTTGCTTTGTATCACTTCACACAAGTCTTTCCAGGTTTTTCTGAAATCTGCCTGTTCATCATTTCTTATTACACAATAGTATTCCATTCTGTGCTTATACAGCTTGTTCAGCCATTCCCCAATTGATGGGCAGCCCTTCAGTTTCCAATATTTTGCCACCAGAAAAAGAGCTGCTATAAATATTTTTGCACACATAGGGCCTTTTCCCTTTTTTATGATTTCTTTGGGATATGGACCTAGTAGTGGTATTGCTTGTTCAAAGGGTAATTTCCAAATTACTTTCCAGAATGGTTGGATCGATTGGCAACTCCACCAGCAGTGCATTGGTGTCCCAGTTTTCCCACATCCTTTCCAGCATTTATCATTTTCCTTTTTTGTCTTATTAGCCAATTTGATATGGGTGAGGTGATACCACAGAGTTGTTTTAATTTGCGTTTCTCGAATCAAAAGCAATTTTGAGCACTTCTTCATATGCCTATAGATAGCTTTGATTTCTTCATCTGAAAATTGTCTTTTCATATCTTTTGACCATTTATTAAATGAGGAATGATATGTATGCTTATAAACTTGACCCATATTTTAGAAATGAGGCCTTTTTCAGAGACAGTGGCTATAAAAATTATTTCACAGCTTTCTGCTTCCCTTCTAATCTTGGTTGCATTAGTTTTGTTTATGCAAACCTTTTAAAATGTAATATAATCAAAATTATTTATATTTCATAATGTTCTCTATCTCTTGTTTGTTCATGAATTCTTCCTTTCCCTATAGATCTAACAGGTAGACTTGCTCTTCTAATTTGCTTATGATGGCACCCCCTTTGTCTCAATCATGCCCTCATTTTGATCTTATCTTAGTATACAGTGGGAGATATTGGTCTATACCTAGTTTGTGTCTCATTATTTTCCAGTTTTCCCAGCAGTTTTTGTCAAATAGTGAATTCTTATCCCAAAGGCTTTGGGTTTATCAAAAACTAGGTTACTATGAGTGATTACTGTGTTTTGTGTACCTAATCTATTCCACTGACTCACCACTCTATTTCTTAGCCAATACCAGATAGTTTGAATGATTACTGCTTTATAATATAGTTTGAGATCTAGTTTTGCTAGGCCACTTTCTTTTGTATTTTTTTTTCATTAATTCCCTTGATATTCTTGATCTTTTGTTCTTCCAGGTGGATTTTGTTGTTATTTTTCTAGCTCAATCAAATATTTTTTGGTAGTTCGGTATGGCACTAAATAAGTAAATTTGTTTAGGTGGAATTGTTACTTTTATTATATTGGCTCAGCCTACCCATGAACAATTGGTATTTTTCCAGTTGCTTAGATCTGACTTTATTTGTGCCAAAAATGTCTTTTTTTCCCCACAATGGTAAATTTTTATTTTTCAACCTTTAAAAGTTATTTTAGACAGATTCTTGAATTGATGGTTCATAGCCATTAGCCCTTTCTACTTTTTTGCCTGTTTCATCTCCCGAAGGTTTTCCAGAATTACCACCTTCACCATGCAGCTCCATTAGCTTTCCCAGTTCAGAGTTGGGCTTCTTGAGCATCTTTACTTTTCGGACAGATATATCATGGAGAGGGTAAATGGACTGGCAAGCCTTTTCTGTGTCTTTTCTGTGCTGTCTGGAATCAATTTATTGACAGTTTCTTTCAAGTCGTTTGTCTGTGCCTCTTGGGTCATGATTTCCATCATTTTCTTTTGAATTTGATGGACCTGTTGGTGCTGGGCATAAGAGGTCTTACAGATCTGGTTATTGTGCTTTAGTAAAACCAACACAAAAGAGGCGGAGCAAGTACCCATCAGTAGTTTTTACATCAACATGGGCTTCAGTCATGGTCTGCCACTTTTTGACCATGGAGCACATCTTGTCCTGGGTAAGATCCTTCCATGGAAATTAGTCAAACAGTTTTTACCCTGAACATCTTCAGTAATTAACTTGGAACTTATGAAAAGCAACCTCATTCTGCAGATCAGCAAGGCTGGCTTCAAAAACTCCACCCTTGACACCATCAGAGGCAATTTTTATTCCTTGAGTCCTTGTGACCAGTGTCTTGCCAATATTTTGAATGTTGAACATAGCTGGTGCTTTTACATCACACCAATCCTTCTTCGAAAATGGATCAAGCACTTTCTTCTTGGCTTTTTTTTTTTTTTTTTGCCACCTTTAGTAAGGCACTTATTCTTGCCAGCACCATGATCCTGCTCTGAAAGCCAAAAGCCAAAAATATTTTTGAATTATGTTCTTATAGTTCCTGGATTTGTTTGTCTTGGCAGGTAGACTTCCAAGTATTTTATATTGTTTACAATTATTTTAAATGGAATTTCTCTTTCTGTGTCTTGCTGCTGGGCTTTGTTGTTTGTATGCTGATGGTTTATGTGGGTTTATCTTACATCCTGCAACTTTGCTAAAGTTGTTAATTATTTCAAGTGATTATTTTAGTTCATTCTCTAGGATTCTCTAAGTATACCATCATGTCATCTGCAAAGGGTGGTAGTTTTATTTCTTCTTTGCCTATTCTAATTCCTTCAATTACTTTTTCTTCTCTTTGCTCTAGCTAATATTTCTAGTACAATATTGAATAATAGTGGTGATAATGGGAATTCTTACTTCATCCCTGATCTTATTGGGAAGGCTTCTATCTTATCCCCGTTATAGATAATGTTTGTTGATGATTTTAGATAGATCATTTTAAGGTACTCTCCCTTTATTCCTGTGTTCTCTAGTGTTTATATAGAAGAATGGGTGCTATGTTTTGTCAGAAACTTTTTCAGCATCTGTTGAGCATAATCCTATGATTTCTGTTTGTTAGTCATTTACTTTTTAAAAGAATCTTTATACTTAGCAATCATCAGCAAAAAACAACTATCCAGATAAAATTTTAAATCCATTATTAAGATATATTAACTTTGATAAAAAAGTAACAAAACCATTTTATTTTTCTCGATTTTGTTGATGTAGTTTTTATTGTTTTAGGCAGTGTGTTTATTATGATTTTACTTCCTTTACTCTTTATTCATCTGTCTTCCTATATTATATTCTTTACCCTTGTTAATTCTAATGGCAGAAAAAGGTTCCATTTAATTAATTTTTTTTTTAATCAGTTGTGATTTTTTTGGTATAAGTAACTCTTCAGGAGGAAATTCCTCTACCAAGTCAGTAGCCACTCTGCTTAGAATCTTAGAGTTTCTTGGATTTACACAACTGTCAGAAGTGAAAATGTGAACCTGGGTCTTTCTAACTCAGAGTCCTGCTCTCTGTTTGCTAAGCTGCACTGCTTTGTAGGCCTCTAGGAGATAGAACGTTGGACTTGTAGTCAGGAAGATCCGAGTTCAGATCCACCTCAGACCTGTAATAGCTGTGGGACTCTAGGCAAAGTCATTTAATCTCCTTTAGCCTTCACCTTCTTCATCTGTAAAATGGAGATAATAGTGCTTCTCAAGGTTATTGTGAAAATCAGATTAGGTCATATATGTAAAATGCTTTACAAAGTGCTTTTGCACATAGTGAGCGCTGTGTAAATAGGAGCTATTACTGCATTCACATGCACAGGCCTTTCCCCAATTATTTGATGCCTGAGTGATTTATGGTTTTTTGCTATTACAAATAACATTGCTATGAATATAATCTATCTCCTTAGCATGGTTTTCCCTAGGATTCTGTCCTAGGGCCTCTCTTCTGCCCATACTCTTGCTCAGGCATCTTCTATCATGAGATTCAGGTTTCATGTCTATACATTCCTTTGTAATCCTTAATTTCTCACTTAAACTCTAGTCATGCATTATCTAAAGCCTGAATCATAAAATCAAAAAATTTGAGAGTTGTAAACAAGAAAATAAATTTACAAAAATTAAAAAAAAAAAAAAAGAATTTGAGAGTTGAAACAGACCTCAGTGCTTCCATAGTCTAACTAAACAAAAGGAATCCCCACCATGATGTACCTGATTACAAGTGGTTATCCGGACTTTGCTTGAAGACCTCATATTCAGGGAGTCCAAAGTAAAGTCCATCCAAAACAAAATCCATTGTCTTCTAACCTAAATCTGTATAGCTTCTTGAGGGCTTCACCAGTATTGATTTATAACCTCAGAGTCATACATAATTATAGTAATAAAGATAATAATAGTATCAGCGAGCATTTATATAGAGCTTTAAGGTTTTCAAAGTGCTTTACAAATATCTTATGTAAAGGTTGTGCAATTATCTTCTTTTTGCAAATGAAGAAACTGAGACAGACAAAGGTAAAGTGACTTGCCCAGGGTCACACTGCTAGGACATATCTGAGGTCAAATTTGAATTCAGGTCTTGCTAATTCATTGGCTTTATTCACTGTGCCACCTTACATTGATTTGACTCTTCCCTCTTACCCAATATCCAATCAATCACCAAGTGAATCAGTCAACAATTGTTAACTCTTACTAGGCACTGTGCTAAGCACAGGGGATACAAACACAAAGAGGACAGATAATCAAATTCAAACCCTCCTCTGAAGGAGCTTAAGATCTAATGGGGAAATCAACCCACAAAAAGAAAGGGGAAAGGGGAAGGGGGGTGGGAGGAAGGGGCTGGGGAGGGCAGAGGGAGGAGCAGGTTCTTCAGAGGAGCACCACCTTCCCTGGAAATGAAGGAAAGACTGACCTGGCCCTCTTAGGATTTTTTTTGCCTGCCTTCATAATTAAGTTCACTCAGAAGTTAGTGAAAATAAAGATGTAATTTTTTTTTTCAAGTTGATGGATACCCTAATGTCTATTCACAGACCAAGTGGGCCATAAACCCCAGCTTAAGAACTCTTGTAGAGGTTTTCAGTTTCTGTTATAGTCTGGAATGTAGGAATTCTTTATCGACTTGTTGTGTTTTGTTTTTCCTATGTGGGTGGTCGTACCAGACTCTTGACTTTTGTATTGTTTGGGAGGCTCCATTGTGTTCCAGGTCGCGCAGTGTCACCTGCCAAAAGGAACTTCTTGACAACACTACCATCTTCAGAGAGGCTCATTGTCATTTCTCATACCACACTGACAAGCATGCTTCCACCAATTGTATGACTTGATATTAGTAATGAAGTTTGTCAGTTAAGGTTATATTTATTGTTTTATCTTTAAAGTAATCATGTACAACTTTCAAATATGTGAGAAACACTTTGTTGGAGGAGAGCTTTTAAAGGAGCATTTTATTCTGCGAAATCACATATTTTCTTTTTTAATGTTGGCAAACAGTGAAGTGCGTTCTCTACATATTTGTGTCAATTGTGTGATGATAAAGATTTGTCTCCTGTGGAGTATCACATAGAAAATCCAACCTCTTCCCTTCTGATACTCTCATCAGGGATGTCTTTGATCTATATGTCTATTGTGATTTTATGTAGATGGGGAAATAGATGCTGTATATGGATCAGTAATTATTGATGTTCTCCCAGCTCCCTTTTTGATATTAATAAAACAGTTTAAGAGGTTTTTTCCTACCCCGTTATCTTCACTTCTTTGAGATACCTTGACAAATGATCTCTCAAAATTGTCTCCAGACTATTAGACCCAAGGACAGCTTCTGTTCCCATTTATTTTTTATTTGAATGCCATTTCCATTTCTTCTATTTTAAGTCCAAATGTTGTGGTTCCATTGTCCTTGGTAATGAAAAAAGGTTGTCATGAAAATGTAGACCAATCTTTTGTCTGTTAGCCTTCCAGTTTCATCCTTAAATGTCCTTAAGACTGCTTTGATGTTTGTGTTTTCAGCCAAGGTTCCGTAAACTTTGTTTTGCCCTTTGCTTCTTACTGTTTTGTGGGGTAATAATCTGTTCGTAAGTACATATAAAACTACTTAATCTTCCATCAGCCTTCTCCTTGAGACTTTACAAACCAGCTGACCTTCTAACTGATGTTGCCCTTGGTTGCCTTTCTTTCTGTTTGAAAAGTCACGTGTCCACTAACTAAAGAGGTTTTTAGGCCCTTGAAATATCATTGTTAGAGGCAGCTCCTATAGTGTTAAGTTCAAGTCCTGGCTCAGCTTCTTCTTTTTATGTGATCTTAGGCAGGTCACATAACTTTTCTGGACCTTGGTTTCTTTATCTATGAAATGAAAGGTTTGGACTCATACTTTAAAGCTATGATCTTGTGAACTAATATACAACATTTTTGTAATTAATGTCAATGGTCTTTCCTCCAGCCATTTCTCATTTTTGGTATTAAATTAGCCAAATTAGAGTTGTTATGATTAATTGTATTAACATACCTTTTTCTCATTTTTATTCTCATAGTTTTATATTTATTTTTATCTTGGCTATCGGTAGTCTGACAGAACACACACAAATACCAGATTCCGAAATGACTCCCACATCAGTAAGCATTTATTTCCTGTCTCTTAAAAAATATTTTGAATTTTGGGGATATTTGGTACCTGTCTTGACTAATACCTTCATTTATTTCTTCCCTTGCTCAAAATTCTTTAGTGATTCTCCATTGCCTGTAGGATAAAATACAAATTCCTTGACTAAGAATTTACAGTCCTCCACAATCTGGTTTTCAAATGCCTTCCCAGTCTTACCCTCACAAATGCCATTTTTTAGACCTTGATGCTCTGTCTCCTACCAGAAGGAAAATAAACAGCTTCATAACCCACCTGGCCCTTGTGGTTAGAACACGTTCCTTCCTTGGCTCCACCCCTTGGAGTGGACAAGAAAAGACAAGAATCCTAGTCTTTCTTTAAATGTGAATTCAGGTGTTACCTCCTCTGTGAATCTCTCTTCCCTGGAAAAATTCCAGATATACTTTATTTCCTGATCTATCCTGGAAACCTTGTGGAAAAAAAAAAGTAGTTTTTAAAGATATTAGTTCTGTAATCAGAGATTTGTCACTCTGCCTTAATACTTTGTCCTCTGTTAAAATGCTTTTATTTCTAAGAATGCTAACATTTTTTTTAAAGTTTTATAAATGCTTTTTATCACTTCCCAGTGGGCCCACCCTGCCTTGTAACAAAAAAAAGTACAACCAAGCAAGAGAATACATTGGCAGTACATTGACAATGTACGCTTCCTTCAGCCCTACAAAATCTACCACCTCTTTTCTGAGAAAAGGGAGTATGCTTCATTGTCAGTCTTCTGAAGTCACAATCAGTCACTGCATTGATCCAGTTCTGATGTAATTTAGTGTTCTTTTCCTTTACATTATTGTACAGACCTTGTTAGTTGTCCTGTTTTTGTTTTATTGTTATTTTATTTTATTTTATTTTATTTTTTGCTTTTTGGAGAGGGGAATGCAGGGCAGTTGGGGTTAAGTGACTTGCCCAAGGTCACATGGCTAGTTTTGTGTTAAGTGTCTGAGGCCGGACTTGAACTCAGGTCCTCCTGACTCCAGGGCCGGTGCTCTATTCACTGCACCACCTAGCTGCCTCAGTTGTCCTGTTTTTATTACCTTTGTCTGTATCAGTTCATATGATCTTCCCATTTTTCTGAATTTCTTATACTTGTTTCTTGCAACATTTTCCATTGCATTCATATTCTGTAGTTTGTACTGCTGGGTCATAGTTAATGAGCAGTTACTTGTTCCTTATGGGACCTTTCCTCTGTCTTTGCTCTCCTTAGGGTATGTGACTACTTAGTGGTATAATAACTAGCATTTAGTTGGCACGTTAAAGTTTTGCAACATGTTTTACACATATTATCTTAATTTTACCCTCACATCTGCCCTGGGAAGCCAATTGAACAGTTTTGATATTTGTTATCTCTTCTGGGGACTCTTGAATGATCTTGATTTATGGATGGGAGATACTTTATTGTAAAAGAACCTATAAGATGGTGTTTTGTTCTACAGAGTCAAACAATAGGCACAATGGAACCTACCTTCTCTAAACTTTTTAGTAAATTGTGAAGTAGTAGGGATGTGTCCCATTGCTGAATGTGGTGAATGAAAGCCAACTTGTTGCATATGCATTCTCTCAATTTTTCTAGAGAACTCTCTTAAATATTTTGTATAAATAGAATAGGAATACAGATTGGTAGTTACTGGTATTCTCTCAAGTACCCTTTTTTCAGTGTTAGCAAAGTCCTTAATTTGTTTTCCATACCTTTCATGTATTTTCTACCTTCTGATGCCATGTGTGTATGTAGCACCTCAACACTATCATGATTTTGTTGCCTTTACAGATCCCCCTTTATATATATTTGGTTTAATTCAGTTGTCTTTCTTCAGGTTAGTGTCTTATTGCCTCTTCTTTATTTCTTACCAAGCTTTCTTTAAACTGCTTTTAACCTCCACTGTTTTTTCTCTGTGTTATAAGACAGTGCCAGTCATAATGGCCCATCATCCTTCTTCCTAAAATTTTATAAACGAGTATATATTCTAACCTATCGTTACCCTCTGCAGCCATCCAGCTGCCTTAGTTTGTCAAGTGTGTAAGACGTTTGCTGCCTTGGGTGCTTTGGGGCTCTTTTGGTCTCTTTGTTGTTGCAGGTAATTCCACTGATTTCCTTTGGTTAAACGTCTGGATGAAATGAATAATCTAGTTGGATATCATTTATGTTTGCTATTTCTAATTTTTCACCTTCAGTTACTTATCTGTTTCACAGTTATTTCTTTTGCATGCCACCTTTTTCTCATTATTTTTTTTAAATTTCAATTTATTTTCTTGATTACATCATTCATTACTACAAGGTTTTGAGTTACAAATTTTCTCCCCTTTTTGCCCCTACCCCCCAGCCCAGAACATTGATCCCACTGTAAGGCCCCTCCCACAATCTGTTCCCTTTTATGCCCTCCTCCAACACCCCTCTAGCTCTC
>CM053596.1:79306164-79354370 GCA_028646575.1 Pseudocheirus occidentalis | reverse complement strand
AGGGATCTTGGTGGGAGGAGTAGGTTAAGTAATAGGAGGGCAAGGTAGTAGGTAGATGTCAAGTAGAGGAGTCAGGAAGGATAGGAAATGAGAGATACATACAAACATAAAAACAAAGATTAGGAGTAGAATCATTGAGAGAAAGTCTATTTATACACACACACATATAGTGTATATATGTATGTATGTACATATATATGTGTATGTATACGTATAGGTCAATATCTATATATAAATATGTCCACATTTAATTGTAGCCTGGGAGGGGAAAGGAGGGATGAACAAGGGGAAAAGAACAAAGTAAAAAGTGCACAGCAGAGAACAAAAGAAAACCTATAGGAAAGCAAAGAAAAGATGGACAGTTTTCAACACAACTCATAGTATTAATACACAGGCTGTTTTGAAATGGGAATTTATTGCTATATATTTTGAATCCTCTTACATTGTGCTATGCACATAGCATGCTTCTTTGCCCTTTTCTTATTTTATATTTGTTTTAATATTTAAATTTATAATACATTTCTTTTTATTTTCTTATTATACATTTAAGTTTTAGTATTCAAGTCTAAAATTTAAAATTATTTTTAAAAAGAGATGATCATTAAATTGATGACACTACCATGTGAAACAGAATATAGGGAGAAAAGAAAAGGGCCCAGGACACAGTCTTATGGGACATCCACAATTAGCAGGTATGGATAAAGAAGAAACCAGCAAAGGAAACTCTTTGAGAAAGAGCAGTCAGGTAGGAAGAGAACCAGAAGATCAGTGCCACAAAGAAAGCTAGAAAGAAGACAGTGTCAAGGAGAAGAGGGTGGCCAAGAGCACTAACGGCTGTAGAGAGGTAAAGAAGAGTGAGGATTGAGAAAAGGCCATTGAATGTGCCAAGGATTAGATCACTGGCCTTCTGAAGGGAGCACTTTCAGTGGAATGATGAGACTGGAAGCCACGTTGCAGAAAGCTTTAAGAGTGAGAGAGAAGGAAGTGGAAGCCCCTATTGCAGACAGCTTTCTCAAGGAGTCTCCTCTCCTTTCCATTCTTTGCCCTGCTGACAAAATGTCACTCCCCTGCCTCAAGAAGTTTTATCATTCCCAAGTCTTATTCCAATGCAAGCAAGGATGCATGACAAAAGGAAGCACAATCACATGAGAAAAGGGGAGCACTTCAAGGGATCAAAGTTAAGTCAGTCAAACAGTTCACTGCCTAGAACATACATTTTTTAAATTTAAAAATGAGACATTAATGTACAGTTGGTGGAGTTGTGAACTGATTCAACCATTCTATAGAGCAATTTGGAACTTTGCCGAAAGGGTTATAAAACCATGCATACCCTTTGTCCTCACAGTAGTACCACTACTAGGTTTGTATCCCAAAAGAGATTAAAAAAAAAAAAGGAAAAGAACTTATATGTACAAAAATATTTGTAGCAGCACTTTTCTGGGGTCAAAGAACTGGAAATTGATAGAATGCCTTTTATATACGTATTTAAAACCCCTTCACCTCTTTTCTCTCTCTACTCCCAGGAGGACTATGTGGCTTTAACCTACATTTTCAGATTTGTTTCCTATTACTTTCTGTTCCTGTTCAACTGTCCTACTGTCCCAGTCCAACATTTTCCCTAAATTAATGTCATTTTCCTCTTCTATTTTTCAGAAAACACTTTAAAAATTTATTTAAGTATTTTATTTTTACCATTACATGTAAAAACAAATCTTAACATTCATTTTTTAAAGCTTTGAATTCCAAATTATCTCCCTTCTTCCTCCCCACCCACCAACCCCATTGAGAAAGCAAGTAATTTGATATAGGTTATACACATGTAGTCATGCAAAACATTTCCATAAGTCATGTTGTGAAAGAAAACATAGAATAAAAAAAAAACCCCAAACCAAGCCCTCAAGAAAAAGCACATTTCAATCTGTATTCAGACACCATCAGTTCTTTATCTGAGGATGGATAGAATTTTTTATCATAAGTCCTTCAGAGTTGTGTTGCATCATTGTATTGCTGAGAATAGCTACATCATTTGAAGCTGATCATCTTACAGCATTGCTGTTGCTTTGTACACAGTGTATTTCATTTTACATCAGCTCATGTAAGTCTTTCCAGGTTTTTCTGAGAGCATCCTGCTCATTGTGTCTTATAACACAATAGGTTGTTGTAATCACGTAGCACAATTTGTTCAGCCATTCACCAATTGACGGGCATCCCATCAATTTCCAATTCTTTGATCCCAGGAAAGAGCTGCTACAAATATTTTTGTACATATAAGTTCTTTTCCTTTTTGTTTTTGTTTTTTCATCTCTTTTGGGATACACACCTAGTAGTGGTACTACTGTTAGGACAAAGGGTATGCATAGTTTTACAACTCTTTAGGCAAAGTTCCAAATTGCTCTATAGAATGGTTGAATCAGTTCACAACTCCACCAACAGTACATTAATATCTCATTTTTCCCACATCCCCTCTAACATTGGTCATTTTCTTTTTCTGTCCTATTAGCTGATCTAATAGCTATGGGGGTAGTACCTCAGAATTATTTTAATCTGCATTTCTTCCAATCAATAGTGAGTTAGAGTATTTTTTTTAACTATGGCTATAGATAACTTTGATTAGTTCATATGAAAACTATTCGTATCTTTTGATCATTTATCAATTGGGAATGACTCTTATTTTTATAAATTTTACTCAGTTCTTTATATGTTTGAGAAATGAGGCCTTTATCAGAAAAACTTGCTTCAAATTTTTTTCATTTACTATTGCTAACTGTATTTCCCTCCATACTATTTCTTCCCCCATTTATTCTATTCTCCCTCTTCACCCTGTCCCTTCTCAAAAGTGTTTTGCTTCTGACCACCCCCTCCCCCAAGCTGCCCTCCCTTTTATTACCCTCCTGTCTCTTATCCCCTTCCTCTCCTACTTTCTTATAGGGTAAGATAGATTTCTGTGCCCAACTAAGTGTGTATGTTATTCCTTCTTTGAACCAATTCTGAGCCAATTCACCTCCCGCCTCTTCCCCCCTACTGTAAAAGCTTTTTCTTGCCTTTTTTATGTGTGATAACTTATTCCATTCTACCTCTCCCTTTCCCTATCTCCCAGGACATTCCTCTCTTACCCATGAATTATCTTTAGACATCATTCCTTCATACTCAACTCATACCTGTGCCCTTTACTATATATACTCCTTCTAATTGCCCTAATAATGGGAAAGTTCTTATAAGTTACAAGTATCAACTTCCCACGTAATATTGTAAACAGTTCAACCTTAAAGTCCCTTATGATTTCCCTTTCCTGTTTATCTTTTTGTTTCTCTTGAGTTTTGTATCTGAAAGTCAAATTTTCTATTCAGTTCTTATCTTTTCAAGAAGATTTGAAAGTCCTCTATTTCACTGAATATCCATTTTCCCCCTGAAGGATTATACTGTTTTACTGGGTAGGTGATTCTTGGTTGTAATCCTAGCTCCTTTCCCCTCCGGAATATCATATTCTAAGCCCTCTTATTCTTTAATGTTCAGAAACTGCTAAATCTTGTGTTATCCTGACTGTAGCTCCACCATACTTGAACTGTTTCTTTCTAATTCCTTGTAATATTTTTTCCTTGACCTCTGGAATTTGACTATAATATTCCTAGGAGTTTTCATTTTGAGATCTCTTTTAAGAGATGATAGGTGGATTTTATCAATTTCTATTTTACTCTCTGGTACTAAACTATCACGACATTTTCCCTTGATAATTTCTTGAAAGATGATGTTCAGGTTCTTTTTTTGATCATGATTTTCATGTAGTCCAACAATTTTAAAATTATCTTTCCTAGATCTATTTTCCAGACCATTTGTTTTTCCTATGAGATATTTCACACTGTCTTCTATTTTTTTATTCTTTTGATTTTGTTTTATTGTTTCTTGATTTTTAATAATGTCATTAGCTTCCATTTGCTCAATTCTAATTTTTAAGGAATTATTTTCTTTATTGAACTTTTATACCTCCTCTTCCATTTGGCCAATTCTACTTTTTAAGGAATTTTTTTCTTCAGTGAATTTTTGTGCCTTTTTTTTCCATTTGGTCAATTCTGCTTTTTAAGGCATTCTCCTCATCGACTTTTTTGAACCTCTTTTACCATTTGGCCTAGTCCAGAGGTGGGGAACCTGCGACCTCAAAGCCACATGTGGCCTTCTGGGTCCTTGGGTACAGCCTTTTGATTGATTCCAAGTTTTACAGAACAAATCCTTTTATTAAGGAGATTTGTTCTGTGAAGTTTGGATTCAGTCAAAGGGACACACTTGAGGGTCATGTGGCCTTGAGGCCACAGGTTCCCTACCCTTGCCTAGTCTGTTTTTAAGATGTTTTTTCCTTCAGTATTTTTTTGTATCTTCTTTACCAAACTCTTGACTTTTTTTTCATTATTTTCTTGCATCACTCTCATTTCCCTTTCCAATTTTTCCTCTACCTCTCTTACTTGATTTTCAAAACCCTTTTTGAACTCTTCCATGACCTGAGTCCAATTCACATTTTTCTTGGAGGCTTTGGATGTAGGACCTTTGACTTTGTTATCTTCTTCTGAGCGTTTGTTTTGATGTCATCCTAGTAACTTTATATGGTTAGAATTTTTTTCTGTTGCTTCCTTGTTTTCCCAGCCCATTACTCGACTTTTAACTTTTTCAAAGTAAGGATCTGGTTCCAGGACGAAGGGTGCACTATCTCAAGCTCCAGCAGTTTTGTGTAGTTGTTTTCAGAGATAATTCTGGGACCTGGTAGTTTTTAGTTCTTCCAAGGCAGTATGATTTAAGGAGGGGTGTTTACTCCTCTCCTGGCCTGTGCTCTGGTCTGTGAGCAACCACAAGCACTCTTCTCTGACTCTGGAAGTCTGACAAGAGGGCCCTTACCACTGTGGTCACAAGCTCTGCTGCTCTAGTGCTCTTGCTTGCCCTCAGATGGCAACCAAGACTGCAGCTTTGATCATCTGTGGGCTGAGAGCTCCAACAGCAGCCTCTGTCATTGCTTTTCCTGATTTAGTCACCGGGGGGCCTGCTCCAGGTTTGGTGGGGCCAGGTCTGTGCTGGAGCAGTCTGAGCTGGACTGTATTCCTCTCTCATTCTGGTACAACAGATCTTTTCTGTCCACCTTCTAAGTTGTCTTGGGCTGGGAATTTGTTGTACTCCATCTTTTTGTGGGTTCTGCTGTTCTAGAATTTGTTTAGAGTCATAACTGACAGCTATTTGGAAGGGCTTGGGGAAGAGGTCGGATGAGCCCCTGCCTTTACTCTGCCATCTTCGTTCTGCCTGTAATTCCCCTTTTCTTTGCCTTTGCATGGGCTCTCCGTTCATACTTCTTTCTCTGGGAATTTTTCATTTCCTTCTAAGACTCTGGTCAGGTGCCAGCTTCAAAGGGAAGCCTTTGCCAATCCTCTCAGAATTCATGTTCTCTTACGCCTTAGATTACTTTGTATTTATTGAGAGGATCATAGATCTTAACTGGAACTGGAAGAGATCTCAGAGGTCCTCTATCCAGAGGTGTCAAACTCCCAGTGTTTGCAGCAAACAGCTGTTAAGACTCTCAAATGCCACAAGAACCAGATGAGAATGTAACTGGGAAGTGTTTAACAAAATAAAAAAAAATACAATACAACCTAAATAACCTTAGTTTGCATTTTTAACATTCAAAATGTGAGGCTACAGTGATCCATTTCTGTTTGACTTTGATACCACCGATCTATTCCAACACACTCCTTTTACAGATGAGAAGAGGAATAGGAGCAGGGAGATGATGAGACTTGCTAATAAGTCACTTAGCAGAGGCAGGATTTGAATCCAGGTTCTCTGATTCCAGAACCAGTGATCTCTCTATTGTACCAGATACTCCTGAGTCTCTGTATTTGGTGTAAATCCTATTCTCTCAGCCTGGGTCCCCAAAATAGAATGTGGGATTCTTGTGGACAAGGAATTTTATTTTTAACTTCATATCTCCAGGCTCTCAAGTAATATGTGTTTGCCAAACTACGTAGGAAAAACATCACAAGCAACTCAGGAAATCAACTATTGTTCAGTAAACTGAGATTCTCTCCTACAGTTATGAGAACCGTGGGTCAATAAGCTTATTCTATCTCCTTGCAGGACTGATCTTATTAGAAATAAATGGTCCTAGAAGGAATATAAGAAAGGTAAATGATGTAAAAGCAAAATATTAATGATGCTTTTAGAAAGAATAACAAAGGATAACAGTCTTGCATACCATTTAAAGTTACCACTGTGTAGTCCAACAAAGAAAGGGGATTATAGAATTTAAAGCTGGGAGGAGACTTAAAAATATCTAGTCTATGTGGAGCTAAGATAGTGAACTAGTAGGAAAAATTATAGTGAACTCCACCTCTCCTCTCCTGTCCCATCTAAAAAATAAAAAAAAATGGGGTGGCTAGGTGGCACATTGAATGGAGCACCAGCCCTGGAGTCAGGAGGACTTGAGTTCAAATCAGACCTCAGTCATTCAACACTTAAGAGCCACTGACCTTAGGCAAGTCACTTAAACCCAATTGCCCTTCCCTCTCTCTCAAAAAAAAAAAAAAAAAGAGCAAAAATAAATAAATAAATAAAAACAAAAAGCCCACATCCAAACAGTTCTAGAAAATGTACCAGGTCTGTATTCTTATGGGAAATTCCAAGAAAAACTCCACAGTGAGTTATTTTTTCAGCCCAGGAAATTCCAACCTTTGTTTCCTCAACTGCTATCATGACAATACTAGGGAACTGCAAACTACAGAACAATTTTCAAAGTCTTTTTTTTGGTTGTGGTTTTATAGGATCAGATGATTCTTGTTTTTTTTCTTTTCTTTTTAAATTAATTTTTAGTTTTCAACATTCACTTCTATAAGATTTTGAGTTCTAAATTTCCCCTAGTCCCCCTTCTCAAGACAGCATGCCATGGGAACATAAGCTATACTGGTATTTTATATACTGGTATTTTAAATGTATTTCCACATTAGTTACGTTGTGAAAGAAGAATCTGAGCAAATGGGAAAAACCACAAGAAAGAAGCAACAAAACACAAACAAAAAAGAGAAAACAGAACGCTTTGGTCTGCACTCAGACTCCTGTAGTTCTTTCTCTGGATGTGGGTAGCGCTGAACATCCTTCTGAAGTCTTTTTTTAAAAAACCTTTTGAAGTCCTTGCAACAATAAAATGACAATCCCCCGCTCCAGAGAGATGTTAATGGGGCAGGCAGAGAAATAATGGGTGCTAGCTGCGGCCTGCCAGAGGAAATGGTCATCAAAGCGCCTGGCACACGGTAAGCGCTTAATTAATGTTTGCTTGCTGATGCTCCCCACTTGCTGACAGTCTGGACTCCGGTTTCGGAATGAGACAAGTTTTTGGACATGGCAATGTGGGAATATGTTTTGCTTAACTAATACATATTTTTTATTTTTATTTTTTAAAAGTTTTCCATGGGGGGGGGTGGGGAAGAGAGAAAAGATAAAGTTTAATTAAAAAAAAAGAAAAAAAAGCGGGTGGGCTGTGTTAGGATCACAGGGGCTAAGTTCTGGAGGTTCAGGCTTAGCTTTCGAAGGAAGGGGTGCCTCTTCCCCTCCTTCCCGCCAGCCTGGACACGCCTTGTTGGGCCTGAAAGCGAGCGTGGGGGGAAAAGCAGGGGAAAACTGGTCTCTTTCCCCAGCGCCGTTAGGGGCGGCGGGGGTACTTACCAGCCGGGTCTCTTAGGGCTTCGTTCATCGTGACTGACAAGCAGCTGGGCCGGGCTGGCCCGGGGTGAGGGTTAAGGCAGGGCTAGGTAACCGGGGCTCCCCAAACTCCTCCTCTCCCTTAAGCCGGACCCGGCAGCGCTTGGCTTCTCCCCGGTGACGCCGAGGGGTTGGACCAACTCAGTTTCTATTCTTCATTGAGCTGTAGGGCTTGAGTTTCGGTTTCTTTTGGAGTGGACCAGGTGGGGATGTGGGTATTCGGTCGGCCGCACTCGCCTCCTCGCTGAAACCAGCCCCGAGGGCATCCAGTGGGCTCAGCTCACTTGGGCAAGGGCCTTCCAGAACCCGGGGCCTTTCTTGTTTTGCTTTGTTTTTTAAATTATTTTTATCTCTGTCGTGGTTTTCTCATGGCTAGGATTTCCCCCCAGCCTTTCTTCCCCCACTTTTAACAAATATGTATTTTTTAAAGTTTGGTAAAAAAAAAAAAAAGAAAGAAACTCCAAATCCCTTTAATGTAACTTGCACATCAATATAATTTTTCATTCTTGCCCATTAGGGCAATGTGATGCAGTGGAAAGAATACTGGATTGGGGAGGAATTGGGGAGTCTGGTTCAAATGCCTTTTCTGTTGCTGGTGACTATGGGAAAGCATTTCAGTTCTCAGCCTCAATTTCCTTGTCTGTCAAATGGATAAGGACTGAGACCATCTCTCCTCTGCCACCCCAGTCGCCCTGGACTCAAATTCATGGTCCTTTGCTTCCTTTGGGGGAGAAAAGCTAGTTTACGCTATTCCAACAGTGTGTTGTGTGAGAGCATTTTAGTGGGTGACCAGGTGTGCTTGTAGTGACAATCTTCCCAGCCCAAAGCCAAGAGCTCTGGGGACATTGTTTGGTGGGACACGATTCCGTTCACATCCTCAGCAAAACTGATCAGTCACCAGTCCATCTGTCAATTGGTAACAAGTTATTTATTGAGCACCCATAGGGTGCACACACAGCACCATACAATTTATGTGTGGGGGTACATAGTAAGGGTTAGACACCATCCCTGCCCTCAGAGAGCTTACAGTATAACAGATGAGACAAAACAGAATTAACAAAATAGGTACAAATTACAGAAATAGTTTGGTTTTTTTGTTTTTTTTTTAAGTTGATCCAGGAGTCAGGGATTAAGGGTAGTTTATACAAAGGCTGGGATCTCAAATATTGCCTCATTAGCTGTACAACCCTGGGCAAGTCACCGAATCTGTAAAATGAGGCTAACAACAGCCACATCACTTACCTTACAGAGTTGTGAAAATCAAATGAAATGATGCATATAAAGTGCTTTGCAAACCTTAAAGCATTACTAAAATGTCAGCTGTTCTAATTTCTTTAAAAGTAGGATCAATCAGAGGAAAGCTTGGGCAGATGTGCCTTGAGCTTGTTTTAAAGGAAGGAGTGCATGCATAAAGGTAAACTTGGCAAAGTCTGAGGAGGGGAGGAAGATTAGTATATTCAAAACAAATACAGGCTTTAATATATACTGGAAGATGAACAGTGAGCTAAGACTAGGGTTTGTCTTTTGTAATGAGAAAAGCTCAGAACAGTCACTTGACTGGTGTTGGTCATTTAGCCCCTCTGCTCAAAACTCTTCATTAGCTGCCTTCTGACCCCTGAGTAAAGTTCAAGCTTCTCTGCCCAGCATTCAAGGCCCTCCATAAAACCTCTCCTTTGGACTTCTATCCCTTTTCTTCAGGCTGCACTTCAGACAACCGAGGCAACTGTTTTTCCCCAAACACATGTTCCTCTGATGCCACACTACTGCTCAGGCCATGGCCTGGAATGACCTTTCTCTTTATGGAATCCTTACCATTCCTTTAAAGTCCGCCTGAAACACAGCTGCCTTCAGCAATCCTTTTCCAATAGCCCTCCCTCTCTCCAAGTATGACCTCTTCCCAACAGGTGTCTGTCTGAGGGAAGTGGGTGAATCTTACCTAAATTATTATCTCCACCAGTATGCAGCACAACTGCAAACAACAAACATCTAATCAACGTGTGTTTTATTGTAACGTATTAAGGAAAATGTGAAGCTTTTTAAAGATGGGTTCAGAAGGAAAGGAAGTTGTGCAAAGAAAGTGGTTCAAAGCCTTCAACCAGGCAAGAGTTTATTCTTAAATTCCCAGTTGATGAATATACAGAGCAGTAATAGAAACATTTCTTTAAAAGTATCCTCCAATTCAGGCTGAGCTCTTACACAGTCAAAATTAGTGAGGTCTTTGTTGGCTTTTGTTCTATCATATGGTTTCCAATTCCCCTACAAATAAAGCTTTTACGTCATGTCCAGACATCTGTCATAATTTAAGTTATAAAGGGCCAGGAAGATGTGAGGTTCGGCACCTGTGGGGCATGAGCCAAAAACAAATATTCCTAAAAAACAGGAATAAGGAGACCGAAGAATCCTTCTGTGACATATGCTTCCTTAAACATATTCATATTAAAACAATGAACAAATTATATGTTAATATTCCTACCATACTTCCACACTACTTATTCAAAAGCCGAACGGAAGTAAACAGCCTATATCTACTTCTATTTGTCCACTTTCTGTTGTGTTTCTATGTCATTCTTATTTCAGGATTCATAAATTACATTTAAGAAATGAGGAAAAATCCTAACACCTCACCAGAGCCCCACTCCAGAGTGGAATTCTTAAGACAAATTTCTTGATGGTGCATGCACTATTAATTAGGGGGTATTTTGTATAGTTCTTTCTTTACTAAATGACATTAGCATACATGAAACACTTGTTTATAATATTCTTTTTCTACAAGTGTGAAAGCCACACTGACAGGGAATCTCCTTCTCAGGTATACTTCCAGCTTCATAACCATAATCCCATGTGAGCTCTGTTCCTGCCTTCACATGCCTAAAAAGCAATAAATAAAAAGATAAATAAACAAACACAGCCACCCACCCACAATGAACAGCACAAACACACATGGAGTTGGGTTTTGTATTATTCAGTTTAGCAAATGTAACTTTGCAAAAGGCCTTGTGCTAGATGTTAGTGATAGGAACAGTAAAATGACAGTCCTTGCCCTTGAGAAGCTTACCACTTACCAAAAAAAAAAAAAATCAATTATGACACAACTTCTAATTACCTGCATAGAGGTTTTGAAGAATGAAGACCTGGATAAATAGCCAGGAAAAGGGTTTACAGGGGACCTTTTGGACTCTATAACATTTAATTTTCTGGGTTATATTTTATCTGAACCAGGTGTTCATACCTGCGACCAAGGAGAGCCTCAGAACCAATATGTTAATAATTCCAAATTGCATCAAATTGGAATAACATTAGGCACTAAAAAATAGACAAAGGTGCCAAGTAGTTGTTCTAAGGACATAAAGAACCTGTCATTTTTTGGTTGTTGTTTTAAGGTCCCACCTTTTATATTTTTCCCCTACATAAGCAAAGTTAAATTCAAACCTTTTTGTGAAGAATGCCACCCATGGAAAATTTCTGTCATGTGTCTCTACAAAAACATTCTGCACGAAGAGATTGGGGTTACAACTATGCTGTAGAAAAAAAACAAACAAAAAACCAAAGATCTGAAATATAATACAGATTAAAAAGAACTGGAAGGTTCAAAGCTTTTTTCTTTAAAAGCACCAGGACATAATTTGGTTTTCAAAGTTTATTCTTTTCTTTCTTTCTCTTACTGTGGACCAAGCGTTCAGATTTCCTTAGTTCCTGTTGATGGTTTAGAGTTATTTCAGATGGAAAAGTCATTTTCTTTGGAAAACACATTCCCATTCCATTCTTCCCATGAACCTAAGGAGCCCAGAGCAACCCCATGGCAAATAAGGATAGGTGTCCTAGGTGTCCTCACACAGGTAAAACAGATCACTGAGGAACACAGGCAGGATGCAAGGCCCATTTTTGTTCTTTTGCAAGCATCCTGGCTTTTGGTTGTCTCAATGCTAAGTATTCTCCCCACTATATAAGGCTACCTAGCTGCTGGGAGAGGTAGAAAAGGCTTTGCTTGGATCCTCTGGGTTCTAATTTCCCCAGAATTTAGCCAACCTGAAACATAACAGCTGGGTATCCCAGAATTACATAGTCTAATGCTGAGCATGGCTGCGCCCTGAGGGGTGGCATGGTGTAATGGAGAGGGAGTCAGATTTGGTGTGAAGGAGCCTTGGATTTAAATTCCACCTTTGACATTTACCATGGCACTGCAGAAGTCATTTATTTACCTTCCCTCAGCCTTAATTTCCTTTTCTGCAAAATGGGGATAATAAGGTACTTCCTTCACAGGGTTGTTTGTTGTGAAGGTCAAAGTGGTTTTGTAAAACCTACAGTACTATGTAAAAGCCAGCTATTATATCATTATTAAGCTGAGGGGTAAAGTGGAAAGATTCCTCCCTCATCTTATTAAGTGTCCTTCTGATCACGACAGGTAGAGCCTAACCTGGCAAATACACATTCATTCCTTTCACACTGACGGAAAAAGCTTTGTGCACTTCTATAAAATTCTTCTGCATATATAATTCAAGGCAGACAAAGCTAACATTTGAAGCAGATGTGACAAACTTATCCTAGACGACTTCACATGGGGGAATTCCACTAGGAAAAGGATCTTCTAGTCTAGGGACCAGCAAAACTACTGCTGAAGGCTGAATTTGGCCCACTGACCACAAGTTGAGAATGATTTTTACATTTAAACATAATAAAACTTTATTATAAAATATAAAAACCATTCTTAGCTCACTGGTCACACAAAAAGAGGTAAAAAGGTCCCTTGTCCTTCATTCTACCAGTGCTAAGGGATATACTTTCATGGCAAATGTATCTATACATTACAGGGTAGTTAGGAAGAAAGTATTTATAAAATGTAAAGTGCTATTTAACCAATGACTCTAAAGACTACCATCCCCTCAAAACCCCCCATCAGCAACTGTGATCCTGGGCAAGTGATTTAATTTCTCTGCACCTCAGTTTTCTCATCTGTTAAATGGCTACTTATCTCCTAGAGTTGTTGTGAAAACATTCTGTAAGCCTTAGAGTGGTATATATACCAATAAGAGCTATTTTTCATATGACAGTGAGGAGGAATCTTTCCCACAGCACAGATATAGACATACTTCAAACTGAATTTAGGATAAACAGGAAATCACACATCTCAGTCCCTTCCCCTGACTCCATGTAAGATATATTCTTTAATAAACTCAGAATGTTTTACCTTATGTATTAATGAATAGCACTTCAGAGAGAAAAATCACCCTGTGTTGGAGCCTAGATGTTTCTAATATTGACATTTTTTTGTGGGTAACTTCAACCTTCCAAAATCTTTCAGTAAACTGTAAGAGAATCTTCCCACACCCCTTCTCTAAATTATATTTTTCCTATGATCTTATTTTTTAAAAATCCTAAAGCACAAGTTAGGAATCACAGCTCAAAGCACTGAAAGGCCCTCAGGGTCCTTAAGTTCAGCCCAAAGCTGAACCTGACATAAGGCCATCCAAGCCTTTGTTTGTTTGGAGAGCGGCCTATACCTCATCTCAGTGGAGATACTTACATTCAGGAAGCGACCCACGTTTCCTTCTTTAGTAGCGTCCAATAAGTAAATGCTATCTTCATGAAGATTCTTCATAGACTCTGAAACATAGCTTTGTGTTTCAGGCAGCGACTCTTCATCACAAAGGATTTCTTGATCTTGCCTCTCCAGCATTCTTTCCTCTTGGGAGATGTGCTCCTGAACCTCACATTCTTTTATCCCACTCATATCGCACACCGAGGCCCCCTGATCATGCGTGTTCTCTACTAGACTTTCTCCTTTACGGTGATGGTTATTTAGCAAAGTACAGTTGGTCAACAGCTTGTCTTTGGAATTTTCCCCAGGGCAGCTTGACTCTCCTATGAGAAATGTCAGAACTTTTAAGGTTTGGCTGAAGAAGAGCACTAGGATGAATACCGTAATCATAAAACTGCATGTATGCTTGGTCATGGTCTCAAACTCATGTCCCCAGAAAACTGCTCTTTTTTCTTCAAATGTGGAATTAGCTCCTGACATGTATGGGCAGCATTCCTTAACAGCTGCAACAACTCCATTTAATTTTTAAAACATTAAGTGCCTACTATATGCTAGGCATTGGTGGCACATGGCCAAAAATGAAACATGCACTGGTCTCAAGGAGTTTACATTCTATCAGGAAGGGCTGTGAGGCAGGAGAAAACTAAGAGGCTTGCTGCCCTGGTATGGATTACGCCCTTATTCTTTTGCTCACGTCCTCTTCTCATGCCTGACAACGAGGTGCCGATGACCCTGGGATCTTCAAGACTATGCCAATAAAATGGAAGTTCTGGCTGATTCTACAAGCCAGCAGACCCTCCAAGTACAGGCCAGGTGACGTGAATGTCATCTGAAGACCAAACTCACAAAAGTCAGAAAGATTAGCCAGAGCCCAACAAACTATTCTGGTACAGCAACCTGAAAAGACCATCAACTAGGCAAAGAGAGGCTGGAGCCAATTTCAGTGGACATGTCTTACTAAGACTGATGAAGCCGCATATCTTTACAGTATGTACTGTTGTTTTGGGTCTCAGTTGGCAGAGTAGTCACTGCTTGTACCTTTTAAAGGAATAGAAAAGTAGTAGTAGTAGCATGGATGCTGCCTCATGAACCAACCAAAGTAAAGCTACTATACTATGTCAAAAGACCCAGGAGAAAGCCTCCAAGGAACGTGGTTGGATGCTTACAGGACAATGAGCTGTAGAAGGGGGGGGATTACCTACACCAATAATGTCATGGGTCCAATGAGGAAAAAGTTCTTGAGTAGCAGGGAGGCAGAAAGAGCATTCTCTTTAGGCAAAGGAGAAAATCTCCTCTGCAACTTAAACTTAAATGGCATAAAAAGTTTTATTACTTTTTCTCTCCTGGAGTCAGGAGTACCTGAGTTCAAATCTGGCCTCAGACACTTAACACAAAAAACTAGCCGTGTGACCTTGGGCAAGTCACTTAACCCCAACTGCCCTCCAAAAAAAGCAAAAAAAAAAAAAAAAAAAAAGCTCATTTTATCTCTTTAAATTGACCTTTTCTCTTCAGTTACAGTTATGCTTTAATCATGTTGCTGTCTGCTGTTCCTAAATGTATTAATATTTAAATCATGCTTTGTCCATGAAGCTCAGCAGCATTCCAAAGAAAGAATCCTGAAAATGTAAACTATGAATGAACTTACCAGTGAAATAAGTTAAAAGTTAAAGAATGGGCTTAGAAATAATATTTGATTCTCTAGTACTTTCTCCTTCAACATGCTGTAGCCCCAGAAGCTGTCCTGCCTCCCAAAACAAAGTCCTTAGGAGAAGATAAAGGGGGACAGGTTTTATCTGACTATTCATTTGAGTAGTAGGTTCTCGGGGAATCCTAGAGAGTGGTGATAAACAGTCTGCTTCTTGTAACGAAAATCTGAGTTTTTCATGTGGCTCCATAAATACAGAAGCCAAATACTTCTGTAATGAATGATGCCTATCAGTTGTTGGCCCCCAAATATATACCTTCTCAACTCCAATATCCTATTTCCTTATCTGTAAAATAAGGTGGGTGTACTGGCTGGCCCCCAAGGTCCTTTCCAGTTCTGGTCCGTGACCCTATCATCCAGGGGCTTTTGGATACAATGAGCAGGGCGTGGCAGTGTTTTGGCATGACACTAGCAGGAGGCTGAGGAGGGGTCACAGTTCTCTTAGGAGTACTGCTTACCCTCCAGAACCAGGTTCCAATTCAACTACCGAACCAAAAGGGCTCTTCTATCCCAAGGCTTCCTGGCCCAGAAGAAGGGCTGCTTTTGCCTGACACTCATGAAGGTTCCATTGTCGAATTTCTTCTAGCAGTCCTGACACTAGAGGACCAGGCCTCATCCAGTGTCTGTAGCTATTAGGTTAGTTCTAAGCCCCAGGCTTGACAGCATGCTTGTTACATTGTTCAAGAATAATGAAAAAAAGGGATGGATGATTCAGGGTTAGATTAAAAACAGGCAAGGAGCAAAAGAAAACCCTACTTTTCTTTTCGTTGTTTTTGGGGGCTGGTTGGACTTTAGCTGGCTGAACTTCATCCTCCTCTTCGGAGCTTATGCCAGACTCCAGGGTAATAATTCCCTTTAAAAATAAAGAAAGGAAGAAAAAGAAAGGCTGATACACTTATTTTCCTTATTAGCATCTAAAACTTTTCCAAGTGAATTTCAAAATTAGTCTTAATCAGATTCGTTTTTCATTTCAGGTATAGGGGGTGGAATAATTTCTTAACCATAGTTTGGAGACACATCAACAAAAACAGAAGCCAAACTGCAGCTTTCCTACCCAAACCCAGGCTGGGTCCTATTTTCCTATACTGTCTGAGACAAGAGATGCTGATGACTGTGCAGATGCCAAGAGCTGGTACTAAAATGCTTTTAAATAAAGAAGAGACTTCTGTCCACATTCACAATATTCCAATTACCCTCAAGGGAAAAGTTCTCACCCTTAAATCATTAGTATAGCACATTTTTCTTTAACAGCTGGGAACACTAGAGATGATCATTCTTCCCCTTCTCCCACTTTAAGCCCCTTCTCCCACTTTAAGGAGTCAGGTTAAAGGACCTGCCTCCTCCAATTTTAGACACTGTACAGAAAAATTCCTCTTGACATTGTAATGACAATATATGTTTAAAGGAGAGAGACTGGGACTGATAATACTCAAAAGGGTACATTTTTGTATATATGGGCACTGTAGAAGTTCAAATAAAATCAAGTCAATAAATAGTATATTAAGTGTCTGAAGTAACCCCTACTGTCTATAAAGAATTTAAATCAAGGGATCACAGATCTATGTACAGAGAAGGAAAAATCAGGATACTAAATGAGGTTCAATTCAATACAATAAGCAATTACTAAGCACCTGCTCCTTGCCAGGCACTGACAATGCCAACAATCAGGAAAGGCACTGTGCTCCTGGTGGTGCTTGAGTTAGACTCAGAGAAACCCTGAGGTTCCAACAGGCAGAGGTGAGGACACAGCATTCTCCACGTGGGACACAGCCTCTATAAAGGCCCAGAGGTAGGAGACAGAATCTCCTCTATGGAGAAAAGCTAGTAGGCAAGCCTGGCTAGAATAGGGAAAACCTAAGGGGGAGTCACACAAAATAATTCCAGAAAGCTGGCTCCAGCCAGACTATGAAGGGCTTTAAATGCTAAAGATAGGGTTGTGGATTTTATTTTAGAGGCAACAGGGAACCATTAATACTTCTTGAGCAGGAAAATGAGACAGTTGGATTTAAGTTCTAGGTCTATCAATCTGGCAGCTGTGTGGAGGATGGGTTAAGAAAGACTAGATGCTGGGGGACTAATTAGGAAATCAGTATAATGCTCTGGTCAACAGGTGATGAAAACCAGAACTAGACCGGAAACTGTGAATGAAGATAAGGAAAAAGATGCAATAGATGTTGTGGGGAGAGAACTGATAAGACATGGCAACGGCATAGGGGTGGGTGAAGGTCAAGCGTGACGCAGGTGATGAGAACCTGGGTGGCTCAAAGGATGGCAGCAGCTTTGCCTGAAACAAAGAGAGACATGGACTTGGGTTCTGTGTTGCATCTGCGATGCCTATTGGACATCCAGGTGTAGATTTCCAAAAGTAGGTCAATTGATAAGCATTAATTTAGAGCCTACAATGCACCAGTCACTGGGATAAGCACTGGGGATCCAAAGAAAGGCAAGAGAGAGGCTTTGCTCTTGAGGAGCTCAGTCTACTGGGGGAGACAACATGCAAATCATGACATACGATGAAGACTTACACAGGATAAGGAGGAAACAACCAATGACTATGAGTAGGCACTAGAAGTAAGATGGATTATAGAAAATGGGATTTTAGCTGGGACTTGAAGGAGGCCTGGGAAACTGGGAGGTGAGGAGGGAGAGCATTCCAGGTATGGGGGACAGGCAGTGAGAATGCCCCGAAACAAGAGGTGGATAGTCTTGTTTGAGGACCAGCAAGGAGGTTAGTATAACTGGGTCAAAGATTACATGTAGGAGGGGTGGGGCTGAGGGGGTTTATACCAAGTAAGGAGACTGGAAAAGTGGTAGTCAGCTAGGGAGGGGGCAAACCAGGAAAACACAGTGGCACAAAAACCTAGAGAGAAAAGAATATCAAGGAGAAGAGGGTGCTCAGTAGTGTCAAAGGCTTAAGAGGGGTCAAGAAGGACGAGGACTGAGGAAAGAGCACTGGATTTGGCAGTTAAGAGATCACTTGTAACTTTGGAGAGAGCAGTTTTGGTGGAATGAGGCTGAAAGTCAGGAATCTCTCCCTAGAAATTCTCTCTCTTCCCTGCTCCTACCCCACCATGGATCTCCCTCATTCTAGTCTCTTCCCTCTCCAATCCATTTCCTACACAGCTGCCGAATAATCAAAGCTAAGTCTGATGATGTCACTCCTATACTTGAAAGTTTCAGCTGCTCCTTGCTGCCTCTAGGATAAAATAAAACATGATCAGAAAGCCCTTCAATACATGGCTCTCACCTAGCTTTCTAGACTGAATTCCCACTGGGACACCTTACACACTCTGTTCCCTTAATGGAGGATGACCCCCAAACCTGGAACATACTGCTCTCCCACGGCTACATTCTTAGAATGCCTCTCCCTTCCCTCGAGGCTCAGCAAAGGTGAGTCTCCTAAGTGAAGCTGTACCTGATCCTCCTCCTGGTACGACTCCGCAGTCATTTATTTGTATAAACATATCCCTGTCAGCAGAACAGAAACTCCTCAAGGTCACAGATTATTTCATTTTGTCTTAGTGTCTGTCCCTAGGACTTAACACAGCGCTTTACACAGAACAGGTGTTTAACAAATGCCGGCTGAACTAAACCATTTCCACTTGCTTTATCCCCCACCACCTCCTCTCAATGCTTTCTTGGCCTGTGCTTGGAAGACCCATGGCTGGCTTGCAGTCTGCATACAGGCAGGCTCAGTGGCACCTTTGCTCAGTCATATTCATCATCATCTTTGGGCTGCTATCTACCTAAAGGACTGTTTTCACTCTTTGATATGTTTCATGAGGAAGAGAAAGAAGGTATGCTGTGAGGTGGCACATCTGTATTGTGACATGTCCCTCAAAGTCCATAAAACATCCTTCACTGAGACTCCCTCCAGAACAACTGCTTCTTCTAACGTCCATAATGGCCCTAACTGAACACATCTCTTCTTTTCCTTTCCTCCTTCACAATTACATTGTGTGCCCTGCACACACTGGGTACTTAAGAAACATGGGCCGCATGGATCTTGCTCTGCTTCTTGTAACTTTATTCCCTCAATGAGATGAATCTCACACCCAAATAAAAAACATTGTTATAAGATAGTAGAAGTGGAGGAGAGTTAATATCATTTTACAAGAGACAACTATGTTCCCAGAGCCTGTGGCTCCTTTTTGTAATTCTTACCCTTTTTTCCTGAAAGTTTTGAAGAAGGGCTGTTTTAGTTTTAGGTCTTCCAGTGGCAGGCTGATTTTCAATTCTTAGATCATATTCATACTTCTCACCCCTGGGGCAAAGGACACATCATTGTGACTACAGATACAACACAAAATCTACACTTTGGCTCTCTCTCCTGGGCTATGAAGTTTCTATAGAACAGAGGGGATTCATTTCCAAAAATTTAACCAGTAAAGCAAATAACTGCTCTTTCTCAGAAATGCATCATTACTATATAGCAAATACAAAGCTATATGCCTATATTTATACATGTGAGTATATACAGAGCTATCAATCTATCTATCTACACTCCATACTAAGAAAAACACTACAGTTATACCTTAAAACACAAAAAGGAGGAAAACTTAGAAAATGAAATTTAGATTAGATGAATTGAAAATAAAAATGAAAAAATACTGAGCATCTAAGGAAAAGTAATCAAGACTATAACTCCACAAATCTGAGAGAAATAAAGTACCATTGGAAAGGTCTTTAGAACAAAATACCCTAAGTTTCTCAAAACATTCTACTTTCAGATTTTCAAGGCAGGTGAAATTAAGATACAGGCTTTTGAGGTTGAGGAAAGATGTGAAAGCCTCTTTGATTGATCAACAATCACCTCCTTCATGTGGAAGGATTAGGGGAGAGCTTACTGAATAGATGTATCTGCATCACTGGTGAGCTGAATCAAGTACTCCTCAGTCTCCACGTCTCCAGGAATTGTTCCTACTTCAATTTGGACAAACTCAATTTCAGGATCAGAATAAACAGCTTCCGTTCTCCTCTTCTTCGAAAGTGCTGGGGATCCACTGTCATTGGTAATAGTGTCTTCTTCCTCTTTTCTATCAAGAGAGCCAATTTCTGCCAGGCCAGCTCTGCTTAGTAATCTCCCTGAAAGAAATGATCGAGCTAAGAAAGAGACTTAGAAAATGAGTGCTTAGTAACTGAGGACAAGCCACTTGTCTCACCGTGTAAAAAATAGAAAAAGTATTAATCTCACCCACAAAACTGAGATCTGAACAATGAAGTAAGTTCTGAAATGTACTGGACTTCAACTACTGGAGTCCTGGGTACAAATCCCATTTCTTTTTTTTTTCCTGCCTTTTTTGGATGGGAATTGGGGTTAAGTGACTTGCCCAAAGTCACATGGCTAGCAAGTATGTCAAGTGTCTGAGGCTGCATTTGAACTCAGGTCCTCCTGACTCCAGGGCTGGTACTCAATTCACTGCGTCACCTAGCTGCCCCTACAAATCCCATTTCTAACACTTATTAGCTGTGTGGTAACAAGCAAGCCACAACTTCCAGGCCTAAGAATACTCAGAAATGAAATTCTCTGTGATACCCCCCTCGCATGGCTGCTGTGAGGTTCAAATGCTATGATGTGAATAAACCTTAGTTGTATGAATACTGGATATCAAAAGGATGATGACAACTATTACATTTTTACCTAAAATATCATAAAAGAGAGGACGTACAACTATAGTAATATAAAAGGTTGGCAATTCTAGGCTTAAAAGTGCAGATTTTAGAATCTTGTAGACTCCAAACTCTTGCTAGAAATATACTTGTCTGAATTGGTAGTTCATTTTTTGCCCCATGTTCTGATCCTAAAATAAAATCTTCCATTAAGATTTACACACACACACACACACACACGCACGTACACACACATGCACACACTCTCTCCCCCTCTTTCTCTCTCTCACTCATTTTGTTTTGGTTTTTTGCTTTACAACATTAAAAATTAAAGGATGCCACATCATGGCTCTTGATAGCTCTTCCTAGCTGGTAACTACATCAGGAGAAAGGGTGAAGGTCCACTGCTTATGCTTTGCTCCACTAACACAGAAAACACTGATGAAACTTCTCGGGCACCATTTAGCCTTTGGACACAGTCAATGTGCTCTCTTCATCCAAGAACTCTTGAGAGCTAAAAGGTACAATGACCATGTGCTAGGACTGAGGGACAAGGGGGCAGAGGAACAGAAGGAGGTGGAAGGGCAATGTGTGGATAGAGGCTGAGTGTTGTTGCTTTTAACTGACTCAGGTCTGAACTCCTCTATTCCTCAAACACGGACAGTTCAAATTTAGAGATCTTTAGAGATATAGGACACTTTTTTTGTTTTGTTTTGTGTTTTGGAGGGCAGTTGGTGTTAAGTGACTTGCCCAAGGTCACACGGCTAGTTTTTTGTGTGTGTGTTAAGTGTCTGAGGCCGGATTTCAACTCAGGTCCTCCTGACTCCAGGGCTGGTGCTCTATTCACTGCGCCACCTAGCCGCCCCAATCTAGGTCATTTTTGACAGTGGTCCTGTAAGTGGCAGAATCAGGCCTAGAACTCAAGTCCTGTGATGAAAATGCCAGGGTTCTTTCCACAACAGCCTACTATGCCATGCTCCACTTTCCCCAGAAATGAGTGGTCAGTGTTGCTCCTGCATTCAGAGTAAAACAAATGCCAGACAACACAAGAGGGGCCAACTTAATTTCACTGTTATACCTAAAGAGCTGTCTTCTTCTTTCACCTCAAATACTTCCTGGAGTTGATGGTAATAAAGTCAGGAAGATATGGAAGTATACTGTATAGGCTCAAGAAATATTTGCTGATTCAGAAAACTGGACCTTCTTTCCTTTTGTTTTTTCCTGTGTCCTCTTCTTTAAGGTCAGAACCAGTTTTTACAGTTGTTTTCTTCCCATACAGAATATCTGGGACCTCCTCTCACCTTTAGTCATCAGGTTATAAACCCCTCAAGTTACCTTCACCTCTCTCTTCTTCAATGCTGCTTCCTCCATTACCAGCATAGCCTCAGTAAATAAAGCAGTGTCTTTGAAAGTATCATCAATGACTAACTCTACTGCAGATTTCTTTTAATATAAGACTTTATTTTACCTGAGTAAGTGCAAACAAACGTCCCTTTGTCAATGTCATCAAGGCATCGGACTCCCCATCCTTTCTTCTCAGTTTTGAATACCTGAAGGCGCACCTGGAGACCCTGCTGGACAACTCTGTTTTGACATGTTCGTGGATCACATTTGCACAAGAGGCTGCATTCAAAAATTCTGCCATTGAAAAGTGTTAACAGAAAAAAATTAATCAGATGCACCTAAGACATTGATATATAATTAAGAGAAAACATCCAGGTGGGGGGGGAGCAAATATTGACACCAGCAGTAATTCTCACTGACAGATGCAGGAGAACTCTGAACATAGAATGCCTGCCCTTTTAGAGCTATGCTTCATTCAGACTGCAGGGGCCTAGGGAGGAGGCAGAGAGAGAGAGAGAGAGAAGTCATGTTATATCAAAAAGAAAAAGACATGTACATAGAAATTTCATAGCAGAACTTTTTGTGGTAGCAAAGAACTAGCAACAAAGTGGACAAATGAATTTATGGCATACTATTGTGCTGTAAGAAATGACAAATATGACTCACTCAGAGAAACTTGGAAAGACTTGTATGAACTGAAGAATGAAGGGAATAGCACCAGGAGAACAATTTACATGACGGTCACAGTAATGTCAAAGAAAACTTTGAAAGACCATAAAACACTTGGATCCCTGCAGTGACTCATCATAATGACAAAAGCCTAATGATGAAATATCCCACCCTGCTCCCACCCCCAAACCCTGCCATTCTGGCAGTGGTAACTGGATGTGGGTGCAGAACAAGACAGTTTTCAGGCACAGCCAATGATCAGATTTGTGTGACTATATTTACTAGTTATAAGAGAAGGCTTCCTTTGGAAAAAGAGAAGAGTTAGTAAGGAATAAAATAACTTTTAAAAAGAAGAAACAAAAGAGTATCAATAAAACATTAAAAAATATACAGAAAATTTATAAAGTTCAGAAAGGGACATAAACAGGACAATTCTGTTACTATGCTTAATTTAATAGACACTTTAAAAATATTTAACAGAGGCAATGGGTTCATATACAATCCTGTTTTTTATTCTTCAAATAGCAAAATGCCCATGTTTGTTAAATTCATAATAAAGGGTAGGATCTGGACTTGTGATTCCACTGGCATATGAAACTACGAAGTGAGGAAATTCAGGTCAGCAGCAGCACCTTTTTGAAATTTCTAGTTTTAAGAATTCTCTTGAGCATTGAAGGTTTAAATGACTTGCTGAGAATTACACAGTATGGGTAAAAGGTAGGACTTGGATTTGAATCCAAGTCTTCTTGGATTTGAGGCCAGCCCTATATCTATTATCACACACTATACCTCAAGTTCTTAACAAAAAAGAAAGTTTAAAGGTAAATAAGAAAAAATAAATAGGGAAGAAGGCTGGGTTGCCTCACATGGTATTAGAAACAAGGGAGCCAAAAGGGGGCTGCCCTGAGAATTCCAGACTTCTGTTTACTCTTGATCTCAAGTGATCCAGGTAGATAAGGTCTTTCTCTATCTGCTACATTTAAATTTGCAAATGCTAGTAGAAGATGACCATATTTCCAAAGTTTAGATCCTTTAAATTCTCCATATAAATTTACTAGTGAGCAAAGAATTTCTAGGTGTAGGCAACTCTTGTAGTAGGGAAAAATTACCCATTTCATTAAAAAAATGATTAAATGTGCACTATAAAGAATGCACTAGTAGGTATAAGATCAGAAAAAGGAAAAATCATTTTTAGTTGAAGAGATAGGGAAAGCAGCATCTGGGAACGGTCTTGAATGGGCACAATGGCAACAGGCATGATGAGTGTTACTGAGTATAAGTAAGTCTCTGACTTCCATTGCAAGGACAAATGTACTGTTTACTTTTTCTGGATTTTTTTTAAAGCAACTGTGCTCAGTACTATGTTCACAGCCATGTGAAGTTCTGTTGTACCTCTGAGAATCAATCAAGCAATAAGCACTTAGTAAGGGCTCACTACTACTCAGGATACAAAGACAGAGATGAAACAGTCTCTGCTCTCAAGGAGATTACATCCTCTTGGGGAAGGCAATGTGGCCACAGAAATATGTATGAAAATATAAATTATACACCTAGGAAGACAAATCATGTCAGGGGATAATAAGAAAGAGGAAACCTCTCACCAGCTCCAAACCCTTTCAAACAATATAGGAATACTTCTTACCCGTTGGGTACTGGCTGCTGCAGTCTTTTATAGCTATAGCCATGAGTAGGTTTAACACTTGACCATGCAGAACTCTCATCATAGCCCTTTGCTGTCAGCTGGAGGCATGCACATTTTTCTCTAAAAGTCGGGCGATAGGTGAAGGAAAAATATATAAGCACAAGGTCAGCAAGTGGAAAAGGACAGCAGTGAATTGGGGAGGGAAGGGGAGGAACATACAGTAAAGGATACAAGTAGAGTTTGCATGTTCATTTGGGGTCATTACAGCACAACCCACTCCCCAAAAGCCCAGGGTCCTGCTAAAAAGGGAAAGACGTGACTCCAATTTACATGTTATTATTCCAGGACTTTATTCTGCTTCTACTCCTTCATTTTGGCAGCTTAAATTTCCTGAAATTTTCAAATATATTATAACCATCTTCTCTTCCATAGGAAAGGTCTGGAATTTTTCTTGTGCTTTCCGATATCAAAGCTTCTGCTTGTCAGCATGGAAGTATTACTTCCTCTAGTACTGGTTCTCAACCTTCCTAATGCTGCGACCCTTTAATACAGTTCCTCATGTTGTGTTGACCCCCCCCCCCAACCACAAAATTATTTTCGTTGCTACTTCATAACTGTAATTTTGCTACTGTTATGAATCGTAATGTAAATATCTGATATGCAGGATGTATTTTCATTGTTACAAATTGAACATAACCCACAGGTTGAGAACCACTGCTCTAGAGATTAGGTATCTGTTGTTAAATGTAAGAATGATATACAGTCACTAGAAAAACAAAGTGGTACTATACTAGCCCTTCCTGAACTTCTATAAATTTTCCTGATGAAAGTTCCATGGTACTCAAGATTACTACCTACCACTCCTTTGAACCCTATTCCCTATAGATTAGGCCCCCATCTTCTTTAATGAAAATATGGCTCAGATCTCTGGGCCCTGATGAGCCAATATGTTTGTGCTGGAAAAATAAAGACTTTTGTACATGCCTGTAAGGTATCTTCACTAGCACATGGAAAGACTGGGCAAACAACAGCTTGGCAACTAGCTATCGATATCTCTTTTTCCTTCCTTAAGTGGCTAGGGAAGGCAATCAAAAATGATTATCAGTATATAAATGTTTGTGTATATGAAGGTGGATAGGTATTATCAAGAGTATTAGATAGAAAATCAGACTTAGATTCCAGTTCAAAATTTGCAAATAACTCATTCAGTGACTTTTAGCAAGGTAATTTAAGCTCTCTGGATCTTGGTTTCCTCATATGTAAAATGAGGAATCACAGAACTAGAGTCATCTAGACCAATCTCTACTCAAAGAACAAATCCTATTTTTATTATCTCTGACAGGCGGTAAGCCAGCCTCCATTTATATGCCTACAGCAACAAACGGACTCATTCTTCCTCAAGGCATCTTATTCTAGTTTTAGATAACTACAACTGTTAATAAATTTTTCCTTATGTTTAGCTGAAATCCACTTTTCTATAATTTGATTCACTGGTCTTAGTTCTATCCTTCAGGGTAAAGCAGAACAAGTCTAATCCCTTTTCCACATAATGACCTTTAAAATACTAGAAGACAGTTCTCCTTCCCCCTTACTCTCTCTTTATCTTCTCCATATTAAACATCTCCAGCTCTCTCCGCAGATCCTTGTATGCTCTGGTTTCAATGCTCATCATTCAGGTTACTTACCTCCCCTGCACGTACTCTATCTTACCTATGTCCTTTCTAAAACATGGTGTCCAGGACTGGATGTCACACTGAAGACTGGTCTAACATGAGCAGAATTTGCTCTGGAGACAATGCTTCTGTTAACCTAAAATTGTATTAATTTTTTAAATCTACTACATCAGCAGTTCTCAACCTGTGGGTCACAAACCCTTTGGGGGTCAAATGGGGTGGCCTAAGACCATTGGAAAACACATATCTCTGATGGTCTTAGGAACAGAGACACTGCTCCCTCTGTCCATCTCCAGGTGGGTCCACCCACATGCAGATACGCTCATCCAAGTATTAAAGGGTGGAGGCATTAGGAAGGTTGAGAACCAATGTACTATATGATAATGCTGACTCACGCTGAGTGTGTAGCTCACAAATTACTAGGTTTTTTTTCCCCCCACGTGAATCAGGCAATTAAGTAATACAGTGGAAAGAGTGCTAGATTTAGAGGAACGAAGACCTAAATTCAGGTCCTACCCTCAGACGCTCACTAGCCATGTGACTGCTCACATGCCCTAAACCTTTCTGTGCTTGTTTTCTCCTCTGTAAAATGAGGTGGCTAGACCTGATGATCTCCAAAGTCTCCCCCTGTTCTCAGGCTAGAATTCTAGGACTTTGTAGCCATGTCTTCCTTATCTTCTATAGTTGATTAAAAAAGTACAAGATTTTGAATTTAGCTCTATTGACAGTTGGTCTCATTAGCTAATCATTCAGTCATAGCAAAGCACCATGGTACATTAGAAAAGGCAGGAGAATCAGAGACTGAAGATCTAGGTTCAAGTTCCAAACCTACTACGTAGTAGACATGACACAAGGCAAGTCCTTTAACCTCCTTGACACTCAGATTATTAACTCAGGTGAAAAATGGGGCAGCGATCATTCACTGTATTACGTGTCTGAAAGGGTATGTTGTTATGAGGAAAGCACACTAAATTTATGAAGTGTTATGCGAACCGAATCTATTAAAAGTTACTTGGATCATATTTCTATCATCCAAGCTAAAAGCTATCCCTCCCAGTTTCAGGGTATGCAGCAATTCAACAAACAAACTATCTATGCCTACACTGAAGTTACTGAGAAAACTGCCCAACAGAACAGGGCCAAGCACGGTCAGATCCTGCCACAGGACTCAATGCTTACCTCTACACAGTGAGATCCATCAGCATTCTTTGAGTTTGGTTAGTCACAACCAGGTCCCTAATTGTAGTTTACATCTCTTCATCATGTCCACAAGGATATCATAAGAGACTGAACTAAATATGTAATCTGCTAGCCTAGCAAGCATAGGAGGGACTGGACTAGAAAATCTCGGGTTAAAAGGTCACTCCAACTTTAGGCTCTATTGCTGACATATATCTAAATAGGTAAGAATAGTTTATATGTCTACTGATAATATGTTTTCTTTGTTTTACATAAGTATTTTTACCTTTGTTTAAACGTTTTGTGCCATTATTAAAATTAAAGCACCATTAAATGCCAACATAGTTTCACTTATCTTATATTTCAAAGTGAGGATCAGGGTTCTTCAACACTTTGGTGTACTGACCCCTACAGAAGGCAAAGACACTTACACTTACTAGTAATTATCCTTTCCAACAGAAGCAGAAAAAAGCACTTCAATTCATGAACTTCCCAGTTATACTTCCCTGCTGTGGATAGTAACATCTATAGACTTAGTGTAGGTTACATATAATGTCTAAAATGTGCTAATATTTGTCATTACTCTAATGGTTACATAATTGTTGACCGCCAACACTAGTTCTAACCTTTGAGTATAACTATCAAGTAATTAGAACAAATTCGCAAGTCATACATAACAACGTTATGTATAGCTGCAGATTCATGCATAGATATCTTTAGTTCAAAATTTACTCTTCAAAGTACTTTTTTGTAACGTTTCCCAATTTTATATTATTCTGTTCCTGTGATCAGAAGCATAAAAGCTTCATGTTGCAAGTATACAATTCCCAAGTAAAAACAAATGAACAAATCAACCATTTAAAAATGCTTTGTAAATATCAAATAATCTGTGATACTAAAATTTAGTCTAATTGAAGCACATCCTTGGACAAGATAGTTGGAAACCATGGTACTATTTGGTTAATAAGGCTCTTCCCCCTTATCAACCAACAGAAGGCATCCTTGCATCTCAGCCCATCCGATAGGCCACGTGGCTCCCCAGCAGGAATTCCCCTGGGAAAAGGCCTTCGGAACCCTGATTAAAATGCCTAATTTTCTACTCACATATCCATGCAGCCTTTTGAACAGTCACAAGAGTTACTAAACATGCCAGAAAAATTGTTGAGGTAGTAGGCATGTGGCCACGTCCGCCTCCGGTACTTGAAGTGTGGCAGTCTTCTGTTGTCGATTTCGTTACAGAAGGTAACAGGCACAGATTCGGTTCCGTGGCTAATATCAGAGTCAGAAACAAAAACTTCTTTCTTCACTATGTTCCTGTTCAACTGCACATAGGTATTGAAAGAAAAATGATGCAAAAATAAAAAGCTACACTCTGTCTCAAGCAGGTAACGATGTACCTCCTTAAAGTTCCTCAAGCTCCTTCCACAAGGGGTTTTATAATTCACGTGGAATGCAGCACGATTAGAGTTTGTCTTTGCATGGCGCCTTTGGAAACTACTCAAGATGGGGATCATGAGTGGGTTTTCCACTCCAGAGGTGAGAGGTATGTTCGATAGACATGTATCACAGCAGATATGATTCTGATAAGACAGACGCACAGATATTATTTTCTCTTCATAATTTGAACCTTCATTTTCCAAAGTTAGAACTGCTATATCCTCTACGGTTCTGTTAAAAATAACATTAGAATGATTAGTGATACAAATTTTTAGGGATATACCTTTAAAAAGAAAACATACATCACAGTAGTACCTGGTGTCCTATCATACTCTGCCACTGTCACCACAAACCTAGGGCAGGACCTGAAATAACCACATTTTGTTGCATTCTGGTCTCATATAGTTGTTCCTAACTTCAGATTCTAAATCTCCAGCAGTCTAGAACCATACTTGGAACTTCTGAGTTCATGACTATGCATTAGGTTTATTACAACCACTCACCAAATTCCCACCTGAGGAATGTCTATAAGCTCACAGAATACTGATATGGGGAAAAGCAGTCAGACTAGCTGTTTTTATTAGTATTTCAGGTGATCAGATTTTTCCATTTTCTCTTCAGTTATTATTACCACTACTAATAGCTGATACTTAATAACATGTTAAGGTTTTGAAAAGAGTTTCATATCAATTATTCCTTGTAACAGTCCTGGGGGATGTCACTATTATTCTCATCCCCATCTTACAGATGAGGAAGCTGAGCCTTAGTGAGGTTAAGTGGTTCACTAAGGATCATGGAGTCAGAGGCAAAATTCAAACCTAGGCCTTCCTGATTCTAAGACCACTGTTATCTACTACACCACCTTGTCTATCTATTGTTTGAATACTGAAGATGGTGAAAAGGCAGTAAGAAAGGAGTGAACACGATAGTTCCAAATAAGGAATGGGACTGGAGCTTAAAGCTTTGTATTATAAAATCCTATAGCTTTTCTTAATTTAGTTCTGTCTCTATTCATTATAAGAGACCTAATATTTTAATTCTGCAAGCATCACAGACTAGGGACTTCTGGGAAAATGGCAGACTAGATCTAGACAAGGGCACCAGCTCACTTGCTCCTGCCTCCACCCTCTAGAACACTAAAGAGACAAACCGAGAGGTACACTGACAGAAACATGGACAAAAGATGTCCAGGCATAAGAGTGAAGACACTCAAATAAAACCAAAACTAATGGTGAAGACTCTTTGATGGAGTAGGAGCTGTTTCTTCTGCTACTGTCACTACTCTCAGCAGTGCTTCTCCAAGAAGGAATACAGAAGGCTGGAAGAGCTCAAAGACAGCCAGAGTTGTTGCTGTTTGCTCTTTGAGGAGCCACGGCAAGACAAGGGCATCTGACTTGCCTCTGCAGCTGCTGCTCCCGTGGCAGGCCCTCCAACAGCAAACTCTCTAAAGCCTAGTAGGAGAGAGAGATCTTTGTGGCATGTGACACGGTCCAGCCCCCTCTGCCCCGAGATACTCACTCCTCTGAGTAAGCCTGGCACTGCTCCCTCATGGCTCTTCTCCCATCTCCACAACCACTTTTTTTTGTCTCCACTGCTGACTCTTCATCCACACCACCCACACTAAATGGGCCCCTTTCTGTTCTTGCTCTGCCCAGTCTCCCATGGGTTAAATGATCATCATCATGCGCAGAATTCCAAGACCTGTACATCCAGTCCCAGTCTCTCTGCTCAGCTGTAGCCACACATTTCTAACAGCCTCTTGGACATCTTAAACTACACACATCTCAAACTCAACATGTCCAACATAGAACTCATTATCTTGTCCCCAAAACCTGTTTACTTGAGAACTCTGCTCTTAGTCTGGAGGGCAGCCCTGTTTTTTTCAGTCAGTGTTATCCTTACATTCTCTCTCCTTTCCCTCTCATATACTTTCCCCTCTCCCTACTCATATAGCCAGTTTAGTTCAGGCCCTCATTCCCTTTCACCAAAACTACCATCAGCCCACTGACTGGGCTCTCTGCCTCAATGGGTCGCCAATTCCCCTCAGCTCATGTGCCAAACCGCAGGTCTGACCACATCATTCTCTTTCACAACAGGAGCCACAGTAGCTCTAGAAGCCTCCTGGGTCAAACATCAACTACTCTGCTTGGCCTTGACACAACAGCTGATGTTTCAAACCTAGTGTCTTTGGCCTCTTTTCTGATGTCATTATTTGTCTCCCTATCTTTTTAAAATGGTATTTTCTTAGGTTTTTCTTTGTTTTCCAAGAGTTCACACTCTTTTGTTCACACACAGTCTTAACATTTCTAAAGTGCAGCTTCTTGTGGAATCAAAGGATGAATTTAGAATATAAACCAGACATTGGTTCTGCAAAGGCTATTCCCTTTCATGAGGGGGTTAAAGCAAAGGTACACAGAGCTAGAGCTTAAAAGGACAGTGGAAGGGATCCAGTTTAACATTCTCACTCCACAGAGGAATAAAATGAGGCCCAGAGAGGTTAAGTGACTTGCCTGACATCATAAAAATTGGAAACATCAGAGGAGAGACTGATCTCAGGTGTTCTGACTCCCCAAGTCAGTGGTCTGTCATGTCAAGAAAAGAGGAAAAAAAAGAAACAAAATGACAAAAAACAAGGTAAGATAATGAAGTCAAATTAGGATTCCAGATATTTGTACAGATGCTCTGCAACATAAAAGACCAAGAAACAAAACTAATAAAAACAACAACACTTATACAGGGCTTTAAAGTGTTTAAAGAGATTTAGAAATATTAGTCTTATTTGATCCTCACAATAATCCTGGAAGGTAGGTACTATTTCCCCCATTTTACAGATGAGGAAACTGAGGCAGGTAGTGGTTAAGTGACTTGCCAAAGGTCACACAGCTACTAAGTGTACAAGGCTGGATTTGAACTCAGACTCTCCTGACTCCAGGCCCAGCCTTATTCACAGAGTCACTTAGCTGGCAGAAATACAGAACTGCAGGATGGATCTGTATCAAAAACGATAGAAGAAATACCAGAAAATAAAACAAACTGGATAGTAAGGGGGATTCTAATTAAGAAAACAAAACAACAACCAACAACCCTCTACCCCAAAGTATCACATTAAAAATGAAAGAACTCAGAGGACCTCAGCATGGAGAAATTCAAAATTCAAGTCTTCAAACATATAACTGTCATAATTCAAAATTCTAAACATGAATAATGAATTCTTAAGAGTCAATAAAGAAAAAATAGAAAGTATCAAAGAGCTGATAAGAATTTTTCTTTTTTTAAATCTCTGACTCCAGTGGAGAGAGCACAGAGTGAACAAGGGAGAACAAGCTTGAAGGCTAAAACATTGTGTGGACAAGCCAACATTACTTTTTGCTATGGCCACGTACTTTAACCCTAATTTACTAAAAGAATCTAGCTATATAAACATAATGTCCACTTCTGAAACAATTATGTTGGATCAGTAGCATCACCTCTGTGAGATGGATTAAAATATAAGCAAACACGGGGGAAAAACTGGAAAATAAAAAAAAAACCCTCAAGAGGCTAAAATTTTATTTCCCTTTGAATAACGGCCCACCTAGTGTTGCATCTATGGGGTGACGCCAAGTCTTTGTTTTAATCTCACTTTATTCTTTCTTAGTCTGGACAGTCTCTACAATTCTGGTCTCCTAAAGCCACCTCCTAAGCTCTGGGATCCTACCCTTTTCTTCTACCTTTGCAAAACCTTTCAGCATGCACTGGAGCCTCAGCACACCCTCTGTGTGTCTGGGGTCCTTCCCTGTGTTCTGTTTCACTCTGCATACACTTGGCCCTCCACACCCAACTCTCTGAAGCTTTGCATGACTGATTCTTCGTTCTGGCTCAGGTTTGGTCACTTGTCAGGTGACTTGTGTAAATAACATGCTGGGGTGCTTCACTGCCTTTTTCATCTTGCCCGGACACAGTGACTTATGTTTCAAAAGTAGTTTCTCTGGCATCTCTTCCAGTCTCATTGTTTGTTCCTGTGATTTGTTCTCCATGAGGGACATCAACACTGCTGAAATATAGCTTTTAATAGCTCTGAGGCCAAACGATGACTTTCAAGTGAACAGCAAGGAAAGAAGAAATTTTGATTGCCTTAGTTTCCAAACAGGTATTACCCAGAAGCTACCCATTTCCTGAACAGTTCAAAAGTACTCCAGTTTAAGTATCTTAACATTTGGGTGGAAGTGAAATTTACTCATTAGGAAATTAGAATGTCAAAGATTAATACTAACAGTTGCCTATCTAGATAAGCCTGATGAATGTATTTCAAATGAAAAGGGAACAATACAGAATACTGGGAAAGAAGGCAGAAAAATATGAAAACTCCACTAAAAATTACAATTTCAGTTATGCCACTAGTATATACTATTATTCTATAAGGTAAGCTCTTTCCAAAGCTTCTCCTCCTTTAGGGTTCACTCCAGATTATGTTACTATCTATTGTACCCCACCCCTGACTTTCTCCATCGTTGCTCAAACTCAATAGTCTTCTGTCCACCCTACCCCTTATACTCACATGGGGAGACGGGGTGGGAATGGGGAGAGGGGAGGATGCAGAGCATCATGAAATATTAAATACTGGTGTTCCAGTTCACTGACTTCCTTAACAACCATGATGTACAACTTCCTTATGTCTCGGCTACAAATGGCAACAGATACATTCTTGATTTTATAACTCTGAAAGTCTACTGACCATAATCTCCTGCCTTCCATCTCCATCTTTCTCTTCCTAAACCTATTCATCTTCACTGAACCCTCTACTCACTCTACCCTCCTAACTCTATTTAAAATTTGGGTCTTATAATCCTTTACACTGTTCTCTATCCTCAAATACCTTGTCCCCTTCTCTTACTGTTGCTCATCCTGTTCTTAACCCTGATATTAATCCTTATTACCTGCTCTTTCTATTTCTACTATTTCTGTGCTACTGCAAATAACTGGAGTAGATCACACAAGTGTGCAGACTAGGGCTACTATACATTTATGTTATATAATGTCAACTGGATTTCTAGAGAGAGAGATCTGAGACCATCCATTACAACCCTCCTTTTATTAAGTCTACAACCGCTCGACATCAGCTCCATTCTCCCCTTTGCTCTAATTTCTGTGAGAAAGTAGTTTGTTTTTGGTTTTTTTTGGCCAAGGTCAAGCTGTCTATTTGTGCCTTTGAAACCAACCTCTGTCTTCCCTGCTAACTTGACTCTATGATAATCCCTTCTCTCTAATCTTCAGTATCTCTTATCCACTGGGTCCCTTCTTGCTCCCTACAAAGATGCCAAGATCTTCCAAATCCTTGAAAAGACCCAGCTTGATTTGGCCATTCCTCCAAGAAACATGCTATAATTTTTCTTCCCTTCACTGCCAAATTTCTAGAAAGAGCTGCCTACAAGGATTGCCTTCATTTTCTCGGCTACCATTCACTTCTCAATCCCTTCCAATCTGGCTTCCAAACCTGAATTTCACAGAACAAATTCCCTTAATAAAAGGATTTGTTCTGTAAAACTTGGACTCAAAGGGCTGCACTTTAAGGACCTAGAGCAGCGGTTCTCAACCTGTGGGTTATGTTCAATTTGTAACAATGAAAATACATCCTGCATATCAGATTCATAACAGTAGCAAAATTACAGTTATGAAGTAGCAACGAAAATAATTTTATGGTTGGGGGTCACCACAACATGAGGAACTGAATTAAAGGGTCGCAGCATTAGGAAGGTTGAGAACCACTGACCTAGAAGATCACATGTGATCTCAAGGCTACAGGTTTCCCACTTCTGCTCCAGGTTATTAGACTCCTCACCCCTCCCCCAAATTCACTTTGTCTACATGTTGTATTCACACATCTATGTGCATTTCTGTCTCCTCAGTAGATTATAACCTCCCAGAGGGGAAGCTCTGTTTGTCTGTTGCCTTTGGTATCTCTAGCACCTCACACAATGTCTGTTGCCTAACTGAGGCCAGCTGAGTAGAGTTAATCTGTGCCTTCTGATCTGTAAAATCTACCTAACATTACTGATATGAAGTATGTTGAATTTAATACTCTATTTAGGGGAAGACAGGACTTTTTTGGGGGGGGTGAGGAGGAACCTAAGGGAAGGAGATGGGGACAAGTGGAAAGGAAAAGTGAGACTATTTTTCTCCATATGCTTCAGTACAAGTAATAAGGAAATAAACAATTATTAGCCGAATTCTCTGCTCGTTTCCCAGGCTCCCTATATAAGGGAGGTGAATAGGGGGTAGTCACATGAGGCAGAGAGGCACCAATTTTTCCCACCACAGGCAGTTATTATGCAAAAGGCTATCTTGTATGTGAACCATGAGGGTACATGATCATTTTTCCTTTGTTTTAAATCTGAATAAACTAAACGCTACAATCCAAAAACATCAGCTACTGCTTTAACATATACAGTTGCATCATGTGACAAAAGTATTTCCTCCAGGGGGAAAAAAAAGGGCAGATCTAGATGCTTTATTCACAATGTATAATGATACAACTTGTTGATAAATGTTAACTTGGTTCATTGTTTTACTTTGGTGATAATATAAATGAAAAGGATGTTCTCAGAGAACTAGGGACTGGTGAAATAATTAGTTTTTTCTATAGGTATCAGTGCTCTAGGTTCTGCCAAGATAGCAGAAATTCAATTAAAAGAACCAGTTTTTAGTTTTGTTTGTAAATTTTAAAATCTTTTTGTTTTTTTGACATACCTTTTTCTACTCTAATTTTCTTTTTTGGAGGGGAGAAGATAAAGCAGTTAGCGTTAAGTAACTTGCCCAAGGTCACACGGCTAGTTTTTGTGATAAGTGTCTGAGGCTGGATTTGAACTCAGGTCCTCCTGACTCCAGGGCCAGTGGGCTATTCATTGTGCCACCTAGCCACCCCTCTACTCTTAATTTTCAAGATTATTCTTTCGCACTAATTTATGTAGTTGCATATTCAGTTCATTAAAGCTTTCTTTTCCTCTTCTGTTAATTCATGTCCTCAGAAACAATTTTTCCTCTGAAGATTCTTTTAGCTTCAAAAAAATGATGGTATGCTGTCCCATCATTATCACTGTCTTTCTATAGTTAGTTTCTGATTTTGACTTATTGACTATTCAGATGTCACTACTGTCTCCATTTATCTTTTTCCTGTTAAAGGAAGGATATGTTTTAGTATTTCTAATTTTTTACATTTATATTTTCTCTACAGTACATGGTCTATTTTTTGTTTTGTTTTTAAATTTTTTAAAATTATTTTTTCTCAATCATATGTAAAAATAATTCTTAACATTGTTTTTTTTTTGAAAATTTGAGTTCCAAATCTTCTCCCTTCACCTTACCCCATACTTGAGGTGAGAGATTTGATATAGATTATACATGAGCAGTCATTCCAACCTATTTCCATATTAGCCATGTTGCATAAGAAAAAAGAAAGTTGGAGAAAACTAAAGTACAAAAAGTATGCTTTGATCTGCACTCACCATCCATCAGTTCTTTCTCTGGAGATGGATAGCATTTTTCATCGTAAAGTCTTTTGTACTTGTCTTGTCTCACTGTATTGTTGAGAATAGCTAAGTCATTCAGCCGTTCATAGTATAATATTACTATTACTATACAATGTTCTGATTCTGCTCACTTCATTTCATATATGTCTTCCCAGGGTTTCCTGAAAGCATCCTGATTATCATTTCTTATGGCACAATAATATTCCATCACAACCGTAGCACAACTTGTTCAGTCATTTGCAATTGACAGGCATCCTTTCAATTTCCAATTCTCTGCCACCACAAAAAAAGTTACTAGAATTATTTTTGTACATATAGGTCCTTCTTTGCTCTCTTTAGGATACCAGCATAGAAGTGGTATTGTTGCTTCAAAGGGTATGCATAGTTTTATAACCCTTTGAGCATAGTACCAAATTGCTCTCCAGAAGGACTGGATGAGTTCATAGCTCGACTAACAACAGTGCATTAGTTTCCCAATTTTTCCACATCCCCTCCAATATCTGTCATTCTCCTTTTCTGTCATATTAGTCAAACTGACAATTGTGAGGTGGCACCTCAGAGAGGTTTTAATTTGCATTTCTCTAATTCCGACGCATGAACACTAAAGTCTCAGAATTATTGTATTACCATCTGGGGCCTTTTTACAATTCAGTTAACTCTTCTTTTATGAATCAAGAAGCTATGCCATTTGACAAACAGATATTTAGTATTAATATTCGTTCAATGCTACTAGTTTCTTTAAGGATAAGGAAATTAAATTCAATTAGATTTGGTAAGAATTTGCTGCATGCCTATCACTGGCCTAGGAGTTTGGAAATACCTGGAGTTTAATCAAAAAGCTTTTTTATCTTAACTACTGTGTCTTTTTTTTAGCATAAGTTTAAGTAGGGAATATCAAATTCTTAAGCTTATCAGCAGAACAAAAGTGAGAAATAATTTAGTCTATCCTGCACTTGATGGGATAGCGCCCAGAAAAGGGATAGGTCTTAGATATGAAGTTGGAAAGGGCCTAGGCCATCAAATCCATACCCCTAATTTTAGAGATGAAGGAAGTAAGGCATAGATACAGTAAGACAGTGTTCCAAGGTTATATAGCTAGTAAGTGTCTGAGGGAGGATCTGAACCCAGGCTTTCCTGATTCTAAGCCCAATACTTTACACCCATCTCCCTGCCACCACTTTGCTTCTTACATGTCCAAGGTGACACAGGTAGTATGTAGAAGAGCCAACACTTAAACCTAAGTCCTGTGCATCCAAGCCTTGCATTCTCTCCACTACATTTGACTGCCTCTTGTGAGTACAAGTTATTGCACTTGGAAAAAAGCTGAAAGCTTATTAAGAAAATTGTTGAGGGCCACTCAGAGGCAAAAGTTACTTGTGAAGTCACAAATTAATAGTAAATCAACATTTTGCCTGTTTCTTTATCAGGGAAAATCAGCAATGTGTTTTTAGCTATTACCAACACTGACATTCAAACAATGAATGGACCAGTTAGAGACAACCCAACTACTCTGTTGGAGATTCCATATGACTTTCTTCCAAAATGTTTTTCTACCTGTAGGCATCTGTCAGAATGACATACATTCCAACTGGGGAGAATTAATGAGATTTCATCAAACTTTGAAGCTTGAAATTCCTCTCTCTCTCAAATCTTGCAATATCTAATTTTATGCTTCAAATGCTAATTTTACGCATCAAAAATTTTTTAGGTTATAAAAATGCCATTTCCTGAAAAAAAGTTAAATCAGGGAACTTTTCCTTTAAAAAGCAAAATAAGTTTTTAAAAAAAAGAACTTACCTTCCCCAGTTGATAAATGGTCAAAAGACATGAACAGGCAGTTTTCAGATGAAGAAATGAAAGCTATCTATAGTCATGTGAAAAATGTTCTACATAACTAATGATTAGAGAAATGCAAATTAAAACAACTCGGAGGTACCACATCACATCTATCAGATTGGCTAACATGACAAAACAGGAAATTGATAAATGTTGGAGAAGATATGGGAACATTGGAATACTAATACATTGTTGGTGGAGTTGTCAATAAATTCAACCATTCTGGAGAGCAATTTTCAACTATATCCTATAAAACTGTGTATACCCTTTGATCTAGCAATATTACCACTAGGTCTGTATCTCAAAGAAATGTTAAAAAAGAGAAAAGGACACATGTATAGAAAAATATTTATAGCAGCTCTTTTTGTAGTGGCAAAGAACTGGAACTTTAGGGAATGCCCATCAATTGGGGGAATGGCTGAACAAGTTGTGGCATATGAATGTAATGGAATACTATTATTCCATAAGAAATGACAAGCAGAATGCTGTCATAAAAACCTGGAAATACTTGCATGAACTGATGCTGAGTGAAGTGAGCAGAACCAGGAGAAACACTGTGCACCGTAATAGCAAATACTGTGTGTGATGACCAACTTTGTTAGATTTAACTCTTCTAAGCAATGCAAGGATCTAAGACAGTGGTTCTCAACCTTCCTAATGGCACAACCCTTTAATACTCGTATGTGGGTGTATCTGAATGTGGGCAGACCCACCTGGAGACAGATAGAAGAGTGGTGTCACGGTTCCTAAGACCATCTGAAATATGTGTTTTCCCATGGTCTTAGGCAACCCTTGTGAAAGGGTCATTCAACCCCTAAAGGGGTGGCGACCCACAAGTTGAGAACCATTGATCTAAGACAACTCCAAATGACTCACAAGAGAAAATGCTATCCACATCCCGAGAAAGAACTATGGAGTCTGAATGCAAATCAAAGCATGCTAATTTTCTCTTTTAGTTTGTTTTTTCTTCTTGTGGCTTTTCCCTTTTGTTCTGATTCTTCTTTTACAACATGACAAATGTGGAAATATGTTTAAAATGATGGTACATGTATAGCCTATGTCAGATTAGAACTCAAAATCTTATAAAAGTAAATGTTGAAAACTATAAATCAAATTTTTCTTAACAAAAGGGAGCACTTAAGCAAGTTGGCCTTTAAGCCAACACCAATCCACACTTTCTAGAAATCTCATTTTGCTAAAAGCAGAGCATCCAAAAATGCTTGACTTGCCTCCCTAACAATTTCATCTCTCAGGAAGAAGAGGCAGCAAACAAGGGATTGCTATTCTGCATGAAATATTCTGCTCACAGAAAGCTGGTGAGGTAAAAGCGATGGGAATCTTAAGAGAAGAAAGTGACTGTTATGTTGGAATGCATGCCAAATGAAAGGAAATCTTGGCCCAGGCAGACATATATCCCAGACTCTAGAAAAACTAATTTCAAAAGTTCACGGAAAACAGGTATGATCCGAGGCCTAAAAACTCCAAACAGGAACACAAGTCAAAAAGAATAGGAACATCTAAAATTAAAAAAAATTTGACTAGATAATAATTCCAAAGAAAAAAATAAAGGGAACCAAGTAAAGAGATTAGACTACTTGGATAGGGATCTCTCTAATAAACCCAAACTTGAAACATAGGGAAGGCAGCAGAGAAGCTGGGAGCCAAGCACAGTCCCGCATGAGCTGTTTCTGGCCCGGGGGCAGCCTGACCAGCAGTACAGACTGGCCAGAGCTGAATTCAGGATAGTGAATCACCAGCAGCTGTGGCAGTTACCTGACTTCTCAACCCGTAAATGCCAAAGAGAAAATAAAAGGTCAGTAGGGAGCTCTGTTGGAACCAGGTGACAGAAAAGTACAGTCCAGCCCCTACACTCCAGAGTGAGATGTGGAGGAGGCCTGGCAGCTGCAGCTGCTGCATGGCTGCCTCCTAAGCTCATGGCCTGAAGATTGTAAGGGGACCAAGTGACCATTCAGAGGGTAATTGCTCTTGCTTTGACCTGCCTGGATCTGGGTCACTGTCTTGGGTGGTGGTCCTGAGGTGTGTGGCCAGTGTGCCAGAGCTTGAGGTGTCTATAGAGAGGGTGCCTTCCTCATAGTTCTGACGCCTTCCTCATAGTTCTGACAACATTTGTGAAAACTCCAGTGATTTGGGACTTAGCTCTCTCCACTCAGGAAGCAGAGTTTTACTGTGGCAAAAAGCTCAAAAGTCAAGTAATTGGCTGGCAAGATGAGCAAGCAGAGGAAGTGCAATCAGACCATAGAATCCTTTTTTTGGGACAAAACATGGAACCAGAAGAAGACAATGGAATCAAAACTACCTGCATCAAAAGCTTCCAAAAAAAATATGAACTGCTTACAGGCCATGGAGGAGCTCAAGAAGAATTTTGAAAATCAAATTAAAGAAGTGGAGGAAAAACTGAGGAGAGAAATGAGAACGATGCAAGAAAATCATGAAAAGCAAGTCAACAGCCTGCTAAAGGAGACCCCGAAAAATACTGAAGAAAATAACACTTTAATAAATAGACTAACTCAAATGACAAAAGAGGCCCAAAAAGGCAATGAGGAGAAGAATGCCTTAAAAAGTCAAACTGCCCAGATGGAAAGGAATTTCAAAAACTCATAGAAGAGAATAATTCCTTCCTAATTAGATTAGAGCAAATGGAAGCTAAAGACTTTATGAGAAATCAAGATACTATAAAACAAATCCAAACAAATGAAAATAATAGAAGGCAATGTGAAACATCTCATTGGAAAAGCCACTCACCTGGAAAATAGATCCAGGAGAGACAATTTAAAAATTATTGGACTACCTGAAAACCATCATCAAAAAAAGAGCCTAGAAATCATCCATCAAGAAATTCTCAAGGAAAACTACCCTGATATTTTAGAACTAGAGGGCAAAATAGAACTGGAAAGGATTCACCCATCAGCTCTTAAAAAAGATCCCCAAAAGAAAACTCCTGCAAATATCATAGCCAAATTCCAGAGTTTCCAGGTCAAGGAGAAAATATTACAAAGCTGCCAGGAAGAAACAATTTGAGTATTGTGGAAACACAATCAGGACAACACAAGATGTAGCAGCTTCTACATTAAGGGATCAAAGGACTTGGAATATGATATTCTAGAGAGGTCAAAGGAGCTAGCCAAGAATCACCTACCCAGCAAAATTGAGTACAATGCTTCAGGGGGAAATATGGTCATTCAATGAAATAGAGGATTTTCAATTATTCTTGGTTAAAAAAACCAGAGCTGAACAGAAAATTTGACTTTCAAATACAAGAAGCATGAGAAAGTAAACAAGAAAAAGAAATCATAAGGAACTTATTAAAGTTGAACTATTCATATTCCTACATGGAAAAACAGTATTTGTAACTCATGATTTTCTCAGTATGAGGATAACTGAAGGGAATATATATATACATAAATATATATGTATGTATAGGAGAGTGTATGTGTGTATAATTACATCTGTGAGTGTGTATATATGTGTGTACACATATACATAGACGGAGGGCACAGGATCAGTTGAATAGGAAGGGATGATATCTAAAAAATAAAATTAAGAGGTGAGATAGAATAGGGCTAAGTTAGCTCATATGAGAGAGGCAAGAGAAATCTGTTACAATGGAGGGGAAGAGCAGGAAGGTGAAAGGGAATGGGTCAACCTTACTCTCAATGAATCTGGCTTAAGGAGAGAATATCATACATGCTCATTTGGGTATCTTACCCTACAGGAAAGTAGTGGGGAAGGGGATAAGAGGGGGGATGATAGAAGGGTGGGCAGATAGGGGGAGAGGGTAGTTAGAAGCACATACTTTTGAAAACGGACAGAGTCAAAGGGGGGGCAGGATAGGATGGAAGGAAGGATACTTGGTCTTTCACAATATAACAATTATGGAAATGATTTGGGTAACTACACATATATAACCTATATTGAATTGCTTATCTTTCAAGTGCAAGTGGGTGAGGGGGGAAGGGAAAGAATCTGGAAATTCAAGTTTTAAAAACAAATGTTAAAAAAAACTGCTTTTACATGCAACTGGAAAATAAGATATACAGGCACTGGGGACAGAATTCCATCTTGCCCTACTAGAAAGTCAGAAAGCGTACGGGGGGAGGCTATAAGAGAGAGAAGATTGGGGGAAGGGGTAATTGATTGGTAGGCTCCCTATCTTGGGGGTGAGAACCAAATGATATTGAATAAAGGCCATATGACATGAGACTAGAGCACTGGACTTTACAGTCAGCAAGTCTGGGCTTGAATGACCCTGGGTAAATCACTGAATCTCTCTGAGCTTCAGTTTCCTCATCTGTAAGGTCTAAGGTCCCTTTGAGCTCCAGGTCTATGATACTATGATTCTAACAGGAATAAGCAAAGTAATACATTTAGGTTCAAAAAATCAACCGTACAAGGACAGGATGGAGGAGACCTGGCTTGACCGAAGTTCATTTGATAAAGGCCTAGATCTTTTCACTACCATCTCAAAATGATCTAATAGTATGATGAGGCTGCTAAATAAAGATAATTTGACCTAGGCAACATTAACAGAATTACAGGATCATGAAAAATAGGGGAGAAGAGCTCCGCTCTATTCTGGGCAGGTCAGCCTGTATGTATCATGCTATGTTATATGTTATGTGCTACATGGTAAGGACAATGACCAGCAGAAGAAGCTGCAAAGGAGTTCACCCAGAAAGGGGAAGAGCGCAGAAATTATCTCATATACTGATCCAGTCAAAGAACCAAGTACATCTAACTGGGAGAAGAAAAGATTTAAAGCCAGACAAGGAGGCTGTCTTAAGATATGTTAAGATTAGGAGTTAACTCCTAACTGCTAGGAGTTGACAAAAGAAGGAGTTAACTATTGTTCTAGAGAGCAGATATAAGATTAAGAGCAAGCAGAATTTGGTTAATTATAAAGAAGAACTATAATAATGAAATGTACTTCAACCTCAGGTACTACTGGGGATATCAGGCAGCTTTTTCAGGAAGAAGCTGCATGACCACCTGTAAGGAAGGTTGTGGGAGAGAATCCTGTATGGGGAGGAGACTGGCTGGGTTAGATTAGAAGATGATCTCTTGGTTCTCTTATGAAAACTCTTATGATACTCATTTAATCACAGGGAGAGAACTAAAGCATAGAAAGCTTCTCACTCTGTGGCTGCTTTCTCCTCAAGAGGAAAGAAAGCATTGAGTGAAAGCTTTCATAACCTACTTAAATGTTTGGTTAAATAATCAGAAAACCTTTAAAACCTTGGGATTTTCTTAGAAATTATTTTGATAGGCTTCATATTTCTTTTCAAATAAAGTTGAGATATTTCAATGCTTATTCTATATTTTTAAAATAAAATACATTTAAATACTCAAAACTGACCCTCACAAATTTATGTTGAGAATTTTCATAATTTCAATATTCATATTCAACACCTTCTTTCCCTGAAAGAATTCAAGAACATGTGCTCTACTGCCAAAATGTTTTTTAGAAATGTCTCTTGAATGAATATCAGAGCTTAGGTTCATGTGTTACCTGACCGCAGACCAAGAGCTGAGCCAGCTTCCTCCCTGAGTTCTCTTCCTCTTACCTAAGGAACTCTCACTAATACTGGGGGCAGCAGTAGGAAGAACAGGTCAGAAGGGCTTAGCTGCCTGAAGTGACTTCCCATTAGAGGCTACTAATGTTCTTAAGCCTTCCTGCCTGGCCTTTCTTCTACAATCTCATTTTAAGGACACAGGAAAAAATGATTTCTCAACCAAAACCCAGAGGTGGCCATTTTAACACTTTTCACTATGCCATTAAAATAAATATAAAAAATAACAAACAATGATATATTATGCTTAGGAATACAGAAATTGGAACAACCTTTTGCCAGAATGAGGTAACTAGTATTTGACATATAAAATGTTCAAATGTTATCTTTTAAAACCTTTGCTGGCAAAAAAAAAAAAATTTATTATATGTGAAATCAACCTCCAATTCCAATTTATAACAAAATTTCTTTTTTGAGACATAAAAACCATTCATTAACCATAAAAATAAATTTAATTTATATACATACACAATCAAAGCATCTTCTGCATTGGAGCCTTCATGTGATGTTGGAGGTAAAACACTTGACTTGCTCTCTTGCTCACTTTCTCTGTCAGTTATATCATTATCTATGCAAAGAATTTAAAGGTGAATAAAAATCACGCCAACATAAAAATCATTTAACTGTAATCACTACTGAGTATCCTGAGATGTATAACCCAAGAAAGACCTAAAGACGAGGCCCAAAAAACTTAACCACCAGACAGGAATGGCACACAGTGGAAAAAAACAATATAGGTTTAAATCTGCCCTTATGCTTCATTTCAACCTACCTATGCTACAGAATACTGGTATATAAGTATATATCCCACTCATTCTTGTAAAATCACAGCATAAACTTTAGTTGCTGTTACCATAACATCATAAAGGGCTACATCATGGAATTATGTTTCTGTAATGTCCACATTGCTCTTTGTGTATCTTCCTCTCCTAAAATGTGTTTACCTTTTACATATCCATCCCTGTAACTCCTTAGGTCTGCTCTTTTCTTTTTCTGTATCTTTCCTCTTGCATTGGTGTCTCCATTTTTTACTCATGTTCATCGCATTTATTTATACATTGTGCTCATTTTGAAAAGGGATGTGTGTTATATTTCATAGTATCATACCATTTAAGGCATCTTATTCTATGCTCTTGTAGAAGGAATTTAATTCCTTTTTATGGGTATGGATTTGATTTTTCTTTGGAATCAATGTGCCCTTCAAAATAAAAATATCCTCAACTGAATTTATATAATAATGTTACACTGATCCTCCAGTACAGATTAGTAATGTAGAAAGGTCAGGCAGATAAAGGAATACTTAATATACACATATACACACAGATATATGTGTATAAATGCACACATATACACATACAGGCATGTATGTGTGCATACACATATATGCATATACATACACACATCTATCTCCATTACACCATGCATACACATAGATATATACACATAAACACATCCATCTCCATTACACCATGCATACACATAGATACACACACACACATCCACACGTCCATCTCCGTTTCACCATGCATACACATACACATGTTCATCTCCATTACACCATGCATATACATAGATACACACACACACGTCCATCTCTGTTACACCATGCATACACACAGATACATACACATACACGTCTGTCTCCATTACACCATGCTGCTTCATATACATACATGTATGAGGTGACATAGTATAGTGTACAGAGAAGTGGCCGTGGAGTCAGGAAGACCTGGCATCATGCTTTGCCTATGACATATTTTGGCTGTGTGACTCTAGATAAATCACTTAACCTCTCTCTCAGTGACTCAGGCAACTGTCTTATATTTTAAGCGCAGAGCCACAGATCTGGTCACATCCCCCTCTGGGGTGTGTGTGTGTGTGTGTGTGTGCGCGCATGCACGCACGCGCATATGGTTTATGAAGCACTTAAAGACAGATCACTTCATTTGATCTTCACAGTAACTCTGTGAGGTGGGTACAATAGGTACTGTCCTTACTTTACATATGAGAAAACTAAGGCTCACAGAAGTGAACATCATTTGTTCATGACTCTGAGACTAGTAAGTCCTGCGGTTCTCTTCTGATTCCACTGTCAGCATTCCTTCCTCTACACCCGATTGTTTTTCCAGTAATACTGTGAGCAAAGAAAGTGCTTTGTAAACCTAAAAAGCCCTATATCAGTTACAATTATTATGATCAAAATGATTAATAAAGTTAAGAGTATAGGAATCTCATTGTGGCATAAAAAATCCTATTAGTTAAGCAGAAGAAATCAATCTAAAATATGAGAACTGCAGCAGACATACTAGAAAATAATTAAAAGTCAGAATCCCATGTCTGTAAATAAGACTATATCTTTTTTTCCACAGGACACATGAAAATGTATATTTACATTAGAGTAAAACAAGATTTGCAGGTAAGTTGTCAGAAAAGAATTTTGAAGCTTCTGGCTTTTCAGTTAATAACTAAATGGGACAGGGGGAGGGTGCAATGCTTTCTTTTGTAAAATACAGTCTTTTAGTTCACTTTCATAGTAAAGTACACAGATTCTAGTTATGTAATTATAGGCTAGGGAGCTGTAGCTTAAGGAGTAATCAGTGCTTTAGGCCCAGTACAGGGAGCCGTGAGTTCTATTTCTGGCTCTCAGATAACTTATTATTGCCTCTAGGTGATAGCAAGTCATTAGGCCACTGAGCCTCAAAAGAACAATATTTTACTCATGGAGAAATAAATCAGGAAAGATTAGAATGTATTTGTAAAAGCTTTTTTTTAAATGAACAAACAAACAAATGCACACACATATATCTTAGACTGACAATAAGGATTTAATTACATACGTTCATTTAATTTAAAAAGTAAATTTTAATATTTTCATCTTTTAAGAAAAGTTGTATAATTTATGTTTTAAAGAACCAAAGCTGCTCTTTGCATCAGTGAGGTTGTACCTCCCTCTCCTTGTTCTCCTACACTTTGTAGTCAACGTCTGACTGGCAGTATAAAGAAACCAGCCACTGTCCATTAAGGTTATGAATGACACTTGATCACGGCAGCTTGCTACAAAACATTACTATGAAAGGTGGTAGGGATTGGTACCCAACCTCAGGTTAGTACTATGGTTGGAAATGCCTTTTCATTTCTCTGGCTAAGCTAGGGTTTGTAGTCATCTGCATTTTATAAGGCAAATTATAATTTATAAGGACTTAATGGTAAAAAAAAAAGTGCCTTTTAAAAAGTTTAGTGAACCTTGACCATGTATTCATAACACTTTGAAACAGGAGTTACAAAGGAAAATGGTTTCTACGTTGTTTCCTCTTGGCATATTCCAGGGCATAAAAAGTTTCATTCTGTCTCTGTAACCCAGTCTTGCACAATCTGTTGCAGATGATTGGTGCTAAATAAGTTTGCTGAATTAAACTGAATTTAAAACGTCTGGAATTTTAATGACAATTTGCAGTTTTAATTAAAATCTGTTCAACAATTTGCATTTCCTTTACATCTGTTAACCCTTGAGCAAATTCACAATGGAAGAAAAAACTTTATGGATAATTATTTTGTTATATACAACTTTCATATTATCTTTTCTCTTGAATCATTTTAATATAGACCAAGTCCCTTAGAAGTCAAGTTAGCAAGAGTTAGGAAGAATGACACCTTACACACACACACACACACACACACACACACACACACACACACACACACACACACCCTTACCAAGAGGAAAGGGAGATAATAGCAGCATGGGATCCATAAGCCTACAGGGACAATAATGTTTATCCTGTTGAAAGAGGCTACAGTGTATTATTACAGTATTTTAGAGGGAAGGTGCAGAGAAAGGTGGGGGATAGGACAGCTCCTGGTGGGAACTGTATTTGTGGGAACCTTCACTGTACGAAGCAAATCATGATGTATGTAAACTCAGTAAAGTGGATCTACCATTGTATCTCTTGTTGTTTTTAGTTAACATGCCACATTAAGGTTGGCTGAACTGCCATGTGCTGAGAAAATGACTAAATCATGTAAATGTGGGTGTCAAAATCAAATGTACATACCCTTTATCAATACTAAAGTGTTACTTCTAACTGCTTCGTTCACCAGGGTCATGGCTTGGAGATATTCTGTGATGAAAAAAAGAGAAGAGGGTGGAGGCATGGGTCAGGAATGTGAAGGGCTGTTCAGTTCTTGAGAAACATAACAAATATTAAAGCATCAAGAGAATCCCTAATTCATAAAACAAAACAAACAGTGCAGGACAGAACTAAGTTTCAGAACACTGAAAGAATGCTGCTGTCAGGGCCGAACCCAGATGGTTTTAAAGATAATCTCTACACTGGATAAATGTATTGACTGTGCAAGCATAATGTGAGCTTTTCTTCCAAAAGGCTACTAGGTAAGGTTGTTTTAAATGACAATGTAATGATAAAAGCCCAGTAATTTCAAGAGTTAAGTACCTTGTCCTCATAGCCCCAAATGCCCATAACATGTTAAAAAGCGAATGGACCACCAAAGCAAAAATGAGGAACATAAGAAATTATTTTGTTTTTCTGCAATGGTACAAGGGATAGTTTCATTAGAACTAGAATATCAGTTTTGCTGGGTAGGTGACTCTTGGTTTTAATCCCAGAGTCACCTACCCAGCAAAACTGAGTATAATGTTCCAGGGAAAAATATGGTCATTCAGTGAGGTAGAGGACTTTCAAGCATTCTTGATGAAAAAACCAGAACTGAACAGAAAATTTGCCATTCAAACACAAGAA
>CM053596.1:79284610-79305664 GCA_028646575.1 Pseudocheirus occidentalis | reverse complement strand
AATACCTAGCTTGGTTCCCACACCCCAGCCTTGCCCATAGGCAGGTTCATTGTCTTCTAACTTGCTGATTTCTAATTTCACAAAGTATCACTTAACTATTTCCTTGCCACTTCATTCTTAAATCCATGAAGTTTCTACTTAACTAGTTCCTGCCCGCTTCACTTTAAGAGGGAAAAAAAATTCTCCAATGTTCTTAATCCCTAATTCTTATTTCTAGATTTACTATTGCCAAATGCTGTCAACAGTCATGCTTAAACACAAATAGGACACAAAAGAAACAAGACAAGATTTGCCCAACAGTGTGTGGTGGTGGTGGGGCTTACCTTAGCTCAGAAGGCTGGGACTGAGTAGGGAACTCCCTTCCCAGTGGAAAGTCTCACTTGAGTGCTGTTAAAGGGGGAAATCTCCCTAAGAGGCTGTCCCAGAGCTCAGTTTCCCACCCCCAATCCCTTTGTGGTTGCCAAACTGTAATTGTCAAAATTAAAGGAGACTGAGACACAAAGTTTCAAGCCCAATCAATTTATTAGTAAAGCACGAATTCACCAATAAATAGGACCCTAGCCTCCCAGCAAAAGTAAGACCCTGAATGAGGGAGATAGCTCTCTTTTATAGTTTTGGAGAGTTCACAAAATAGGCAGCCTAACACCATAGATGGAAGAAAATATGATTCGATGGAAGTTTGGGAACGAAGGCTAGCAATAACACCCTCCTTCCCTCTTGTAACTAAGAAATGTCCGTTGTTTGAGCCTTTGCATTTGCAAGGATAGAGAAAACAAACCATACTATGGATAACAAACCAGAAATCCTTGAAGGATAGCTTAGTGGTATAAAGATACTAGAACAGACTCCTTGGGATCCAACTGCTTCCTTCAAGGGTAACATTTCCTTGACACAAGAATAGAACAGTGAGTAACAAGAGAACTAGATTTCTAAACTTGGCTCATTATAGGCCAGTTCAGGGACAAACATGTCTTAAACCATTACAGGACAAAATCAATTAACTATAAGTAGGATCAGTTAAAGGCAACAAGATGGTGAAGTAGAGCACTGGGCTACAGTCAGGAAGACATGAGTCCAGATCTGGTCTTTGACACATGCTATGTGACCCTGGGTAAGTCACTTGACTTGTTTCCTCATCTGTAAAATGAGCTAGAGATGGAAACGGCAAACCACTCTAGTATCTTTGCCAAGAAAATCCCAAATGGGGTCAGACACAACTGAAAAGACTGAACAACAAAGCATCAGTTTTTTAAAAAGTCATGGAATCAATCTGATTATTTCATAATAAAGGTTATGACTTCCTCATAAATCCATATAAAATGTGTTGGCTTGACTAGTTATTTGTTATCAATCAATCAATGAACATTAAGCACCTACAATGTACCTGAAATTATGTTAAAAGTATCGGGGATAGAAAAAAGAGGGAGAAGACAGTCCCTGCCTTCAATGAGTTCACAGTCTCATGAAAAGAATTACAAGGGAGAGTTCTACTTGGAAGTGGAGGGAAAAATCATTGGGAAGTCATAGTATAAAAAAAGTACATTGATAATTTTTTAAAAATTCTATAAATCCCCAATTTAAGAAATAGTAGGTTAAAAAGAAAGGTCAAGAACCAACTGAGTGTTTAATGCTGCATCTCTTTCTGAAGAGGAAATATGTTTTCTCCAAGGTCTTTGAGTACTTCTATCTTCTTCTGCAGGTGTTCCTGCTCAGTCTGAAATTTTGATATCATAGTGTCTGTGGTAAAAACAGATAAAATTATTTCAAGTTATTCTGTTTTTTCAGCATGAAATGTTGTACCCTTTCTCACAAATCACTTCCAGATATTTCTTAAATCATTTTAAGGATGTTAGATCAATTCTTAATATCAAAATTCTACTTTTTCCCCCAAGATTTCTCTGTGAAACATGGTACTCTGATTGGGGAATGGAGGGTAATTATTCATATCTTAAATGAAGTAGGTATTTTAGGTCTCACACACACACAAAGAATGAATAACTCACCGGTTATCTCTACCTGCAAACACACACACTTTTCATCCAGGGCACAATTCTAGACTTGGTTTTAATCCCACCTTAAAACTAGGTAGCAAATCCTTGTAAAGACTCTATCTACAACTGTCATTTAGATTACTTCATGATAGAACATAAATATCAAATTCCACTGTAAGGAGATACAGTGATGTAATTTAATAAGAACATTTGCATGAATGATCTATCATGAAAATGCTTCAGAGATCTTTGGTGGTCAACTAGATAGTACCTTTAGTTTTATCTTTCTTCAGAGGGATCACTATCTGTAGCCCATGAGAATCACCCTAAATAAGGTTACAACTTTTCTCTAATGGGAAAATGAGGTTCCCCTCTCCAAACACCAATATGAGGTTACCTTTTGCAAAGTATTATTTTTTCATTCATTAATTTATTCACAGGTTTAGAGAACCTCACAAAAAGAAATACCTTTTTTGTGTTAAAAAAAAAAAGATGAGAGTCACCTACCCAGCAAAATTAAGTATAACTCTTGGAGGGGGAGGGGAAACAGACATTTAATGAGACACAGGACTTTCAAGCATTCTTTTTTGTTTGTTTTGTTTTTTGCTTTTTAGGGGGGGGGAAAGGCAGGGCAATTGGGTTTAAGTGACTTGCCCAAGGTCACATGGCAAGGAAGTGTTAAGTATCTGAGGTCAAATTTGAACTCAGGTCCTCCTGACTCTGGGGCCAGTGCTCTATTCACTGCACCACCTAGCGGCCCCTCAAGCATTCTTGATGAAAAGACCAGAGCTGAATAGAAAAATTTTGACTTTCAAAAACAGCACTCAAAAGAAGCATAAAAAAGTAAACAGGAAAGAGAAATCAGGCTAAACTGTTTACATTCCTACATGGGAAGATGGTATTTGTAACTCATGAAACTTTTCTCATTATTAGGGTAATTACAAGTTATAGACAGAGGGCACAGGTGTGAGTTAAATATGAAGGGATGATATATAAAAAATGAAATTGAGGGGTGAGAGAGGAATGTACTTGGCGAAAGGGAAAGAAAGGGGGAGAATGGGGTAAATTATCTCAAAAGAGGCAAGAAAAAGCTTTTACAGTGGAGAGGAAGACAGGAGAGGGAGAGTAAGTAAACCTTACCCTCATCAGAACTGGCTCAAAGAGGGAATAACATACACACTCAATTGGGAATAGAAATCTATTTTACCCTACAGTGAAGTAGGAGAGGAAGGGGAGAAGAGAAGGGGGAGGGGAGAAGAGAAGGGGGCGGGGAGGAGGGGGTGACAGAAGGGAGGCCAGATTTTGGGAAGGGGTGGTTAGAAGCAAAACACTTCTTTTGAGGAGGGACAAGGTGAAAGGAGAGAAAGAGGGAGACGGAGAGAGAGACTGGGGGGAGAGAGAATAGAATAAACAAGGGTGGGGGATAGGATGGAGGGAAATACAGTTAGCAACAGTAACTGTGAAAAAAATTTCAAGCATGTTTCTCTGATGAAGGTCTCATTTTTGAAACATATAGAGAACTGAGTCAAATTTATGAAAGTAAGAGCCATTCCCCAACTGGTAAATGAAATGTAAATTAAAACAATTCTGAGGTACTACGTCATACCTATTAGACTGGCTAACAGGACAGAAAAGGTAAATTAGACTGGCTAACAGGACAGAAAAGGTAAACAGGACAAATGTTGGAGGGGACATGGGAAAAATGAGACATTAATGCACTGCTGGTGGAATTGTGAACTGATTCAACCATTCTGTAGAGCAATCTGGAACTATGCCCAAAGGGATATAAAACCATGCATACCCTATTAGGTCTGTATCTCAAAAGAGATTAAAAAAAAAACAACAAAAAGAAAAAGAAAAGTGACCTATATGTACAAAAATATTTATAGCAGCTCTTTTCTTGGGGCAAAGAATTAGAAATTGAGGGGATGCCCATCAACTAGGGAATGACTGAACAAGTTGTGATATATGATTATGATGGAATACTATTGAACTATAAGAAATGATGAGCAGGATGATCTCAGAAAAACCTAGAAAGACTTATATGAGCTGATGCAAAGAGAAATGTCCTGTGTACAAAGTAACAGCAATATTGTAAAATGACCAGCTGTGAATGACTTAGCTATTCTCAGCAATACAACAATCCAAGACAACTCTGAAGGACTGATGATGAAAAATGCTATCCATCCCCGGAGAGAACTGATGGTGTCTGAATACAGAATGAAGCATACATTTTTTGCTTTCTTTTTCTGGAGTATTTTTTTGCTTTGTTTTATTTCAAAATGTGACCGTTATGGAAATGTTTTGCATGACTACACACGTATAACTTACATCAAATTGCTTATCTTCTCAATGTGGGGAGGAGCGGTGAGGAGGGAAGGAGGGAGAGAATTTGAAATTCAAACTTTTAAAAACAAATGTCAAAATTGTTTTTACATGTAACTGGGGAAAAATAAAATACTAAATTTATTTTTAAAAAATTAAAAATTATGAGGGATCTAGATCTGGGATTTCATTGGTATAGCGAAGTCCCAGAAAGGAACTCCCATTAGCAAATATTCTGCAACTTACAGGAAGAGGTGCTCTGGGTACTGAGTGGTTAATGGTCACATGGGCAGTATAATGCCAGAGGAGGAATTTGAATTCAGGTTTTTTTGACTGGGGGTCAGTTCTCTGTTCACTCACTCTTTCAATGCCATAAATGGTTTTTATCTAAACTCTAATATAATGGTTATTTTATAACCCAAAAGTACATACCTGCAGATATTTTCCTCAGTGATTTTCTAAATATGGCAGAGTCAAAAATTAAGTTTGCGATTTCTTGTAACTCTGGAAGGGGAGAAGGGAGAAAGATTCATTTTAGTCAACTGTCTACATGGGGATCAGACCTTCATTAGTCAATCAACAAGTGTTTTCATTAAGCACTTAACTGTGTACTAGGTATGAAAAATGATCATTTCCCCCTACCTCCCATGAATTCACTTTCAAATGGGGAAGACAACATATACCCATCATAGTATGTGCAAAGAAGACAAAATTTACACATCTAGGAAGATGTTAGAACAAATATAAAATAATAGTGTGTTCCTTATCAATGATTTAGACAAATGAAAAGAATAAGCAGAAATAATTTGCTTTTCATAATTCTCATTCTTAGGAATAAGGGAAATTTTAATTTTGTTGAGGTTTAGTGTATTTGCATCTGTGGTTATAAAGAGTTCACCCCTTCAAATGGGATTCTTCAGATCTTTAGCGAAGAGTTATCAAGTTAAGCTCAATCCAAATGTGAACAATTATAAAATAATTCTTTCCAACAACTTTTTTTTGTCATTTGAGAGAGCTTTGCTGTTAAAATCTCAATTCTGAATAAGAATAAAAAGAGATAGATACACTAGGTTTTAAAGGGACTGAATTCTGCACAAATCAACTTAGAACATTTACCTGCTTTTCTCAAATTTCATTTGAGTGTTCTGTGGTTGAATACAGCTCTGAATGTACATAATTACATATTTGCTAAGTAAATTTTTATTGATTTTTTTAATATTGCTTCTATTTCCAAATATGCCCATTCTCTGTCCCCTGCCAGGGAACCATCCATTTCCATAAAGAGTTTCAGCAAGACTAACACATCAAAAGAGTCTGGCACATGAAACATCCTCACATACACACACACACACACACACACACACACATACACACATACACACATACACACACACCTGCAAAGAAGGGGAGTACATAATTTGTCAAATCTCTTTTAGGGGGTTAGGCTCATTCATTATGTTTTCATTAACCTTGTTATTTAAAATGAGGTTTTGCTGATAGCTTTTTGTTTTCATGTCACTGACGTTTCTCAGTGTATATATTATATCTTGTGAACAAGATTCTCCCAGAGCCTCTGGAAAACGTGGGAGAACTTCAAGAGGTACCCTCCTTGCTTCTGTACATTTATCAGCCTTCTGATATAAAAGTTCAAGAATGTTTGAACTTGGCGTCAGGACAGCTGGGCTGCCGTCCCACTCAATGCACTAGAACAAACATGTAGTAAGGGCTCACTAGATACAAGGCAATATGCTATGCACTTGTATGGCTACAAAGATAAAATGTTTGAAACAAAGACAAAAATAAAACAGCCCTTATCCTCAAGGAGCTCCCACTCTGCTAAACCAGAAATATCAAACTCCCATCAAAACTCCCAAGTGTGGCCTGAACCAGATTAAAATGCAATGGGGAAATGTTTAACAAAATAAATAAGAAATACAACATGACATGGATAATGTCTAAGTCAATATGGGATGAACAAGGATCAGTTTCTATTTTAGTTTAACATTACTGTGCTGAACTCTAAACTCTAAAAGAATGTGGAAGAAAAGTAACAGAAATAGAGAAACAATAAAGAGAAAAAATTGTTAAGTTTCATTTGCTGGTCTTAAGTAGGTTCTCCACATTTTATGGTAATTATGGTACCTTTTTCTGGGGTGGTGTTATCCTTAATCTTGAAATGAATCCCATCGAGATCCTCTAACAGAGCTTCAAATAAATTTTCTATGAGTCCAGTATTTTTCATTTTCTTCAGCATATCAACTTTTGTTGAGGAAACACCTTTTTGACACAGAAATTGCTTTAGTGAGCTTGAGTATGTAGTATCTAGTAGTGGATTTATCATGGCTTACTGAATGCCTAAGTAACTCAGTGATGGCTAAACTGAGTAACTGACATCTTTATTATTTTTCTAGACATCTTGCAATTTCCTAATGGACCCTTTTCTTAGATGGAACCGTGAAGTGTATTACAAAAGACAGTGATGATAAAAACTTAGGATTGGGACAAATTTATATGTCTTTCAAGTAAGACTATTTTAGAAATAATTTTCATCTCTTTGAGATGACAAGGCCCTAAAGTATAGTTTTTAACCTACTGTCCATGGATAGACTTCAGGGGCTCTTTAAACTTGGATAGGAAAAAAATTACATCTTTAATTTCCCTAACCTCCAATTGAAAGTTATAATTTCCTTTGATTATCAATGTAGGCAACAGACATTACTCTGTGCCTGGTTCATAGCAGGTACATAATAAATGCTTATGGACTTGAGAAGGAGTTCATAGTCTTTGCCAAATTGCTGAAGGAGTCTATGACACAAAAATGATCAAGAATTCATGCCCTAGAGTATAATTTTCCTTTGACATAGCATCTCTACATTATAAGAAAAGAATAGAAAGTGGAATGTCATTTAATGCATGATATCTTACATTCTAAGCCCAGACTGCCCATTTATATATAGCAAGCCCATCGAGAATACACATGTATAGCAAGCCCATAGGCTTGATAAAGAATTGAGATTAATCTGTTTCCTAAAATAACAAAAAAGCCACAATAAAGGGCAGGGGAAGGAGTTTTACAAATTGTATTATCACTGTTTTAAAAGAGAAGAAGCATTTATTTATAGGAATCAAGTGACTTTGCTAAAGGTAAAGGGGTGCAAGATTGTCTTCAGTATATCTGGAAGATTCCACATACAGAACAATGTGGTCAGTCTGAGAAGTATTGTATGGTCCCATATGGTACATTAGTTACCAACTGATAGGGGAGGCAAATTTATTACACTGGGAAAATTAAATCTTAACAAGTAGAAAATAGGCATTTTAACATGTTATACAGTAAAAATAGAGGCAATGCTACCTAATCGGAGGGTGGAGAATTGGCTTCAAAGCCAGGAAGACTAGGTCAAGTCCTGCTACATCCTGTCTGTGTGACCCTAAGAAGTCACTTGAACTCTCCTTTCCTCACCCAGTAGTTTCCTATACCAGTGAAATCATAGGTTTGGATCTTATCTCTACACATTAAACTTATGCTGTTACTAAAGTCAAATAATAGTTCTCTATTTGGTATCTGGTGTAAAAACCTAAATTGAGAAAACAAAGAAGACAAACTTACGGTTGCTTTTTCCAAGGGTATGTTTTTGGCAGAACACTCTAAAATATATAATTTAAAAGAACTGGTAAGTATTTATTTTGCATTTCCTTTGACTTAAAAAATTCTGAAAAACAAATTTTTGAAATTTTTCTCCAAGCGATGAACAAAAATGCTATCTTAAATATTTTTTAAAATTACTGTTTGTATACCAAAGTAAAGTCAAAATGGTCAGATAGAGAACATTATAAAATGCAAAATGGATGATTTTGATTATGTTAAAACTGAAAAGTTTTTACACAAACAAGGCCAATGCAACCAAGATGAGAAGAGAAGGAGAAAACTGGGAGACAATTTTTACAACCAGTGTCTCTGATAAATATATAATAAATATACTGTCAATATGTCTCTGATAAATATATATAAATAAATAAATAAATAGGGAGCTGAGTCAAATTTATAAGAATACATTTCCTAATTGATAAATGGTCAAAGGATATGAGCAGGCAGTTTTCAGATGATGAAATTAAGCTATCTATAGTCATGAAAAAATGCTCTAAATCACTATTGATTAAAGAAATGCAAATCAAAACAACTCTGAGGTATCAGATTACTCCTATCAGATTGGCAAACATGACAAAACAGGAAAACAGTAAATGCTGGAAGAGATGAGGGAAAAGTGGAACATTAATGCATTGTTGGTGGAATTGTGAACTGATCCAACCATATTGGAGAGCAATCTGGAACTATGCCAAAAGGGCTATAAAAATGTGCATACCCTTTGATTCAACAATCCAACTTCTGGATTGGGCTGTATTACAAAGAGATCATAAAAATGTGGAAAGGACCCACATGTACAAAAATATTTGTAGGAGCTCTTTTTGTGGTGGCCAAGAATTGGACATTGAGGAATCTATTAACAGGAGAACAGTTGAGCAAGTTGTGGTATATGAATGTAATGGAATACTATTATGCTATAAGAAATGATGAGCAGGTAGACTTCAGAAAAACCTGGAAAGACTTATATGAACTGATGGTGAGTGAAATGAGCAAAACCAGGAGAACATTGTACACAGAAACCACCACACTGTGCGATGACTAACTTTGATAGACTCAGCTCTTCTGAGCAATGCAAGGATCTAAGACAGTTCCAAAGGACTCATGATGGAAAATGCTATCCGCACCCAGAGAAAGAACTATGGAGTTTGAATGAAGATCAAAGCAGACTGTTTGCTCTCTCTCTCTTTTTGTGTGTGTCTTGTTTTGTTTCTTCTTTCTTCTCAGTGGTTCTAATTCTTGTTTACAACATGACTAATGTGAAAGTATGTTTAATATGAATGTATATATAGGACCTATATCAGGCATGCCATCTAGGGGAGGAGGGAAGGGAGGAAGGTGAAGAAAATGTAAAATTCAAAAGGTTATGGAAGTGAATGTTGAAAATGAAAAATAAATTAATTTTTTAAAAAAATACTATTCTATATCATATAAGCTCCCTTATAGCTCTACAGTTCTTTGTGTGGTTTTCCTATTCATCATTCACAAGACATAGCTTGCACATTCCTATATTCATTCATTCTTTTTCTTCCTTTCCAAATCCTTTTTAGTTTGGGGTTGTTTTTTGGTTTTTGGTTTTTTTGCTTTTTGGAGGGGGAAAGGTAGGGCAATTGGGGTTAAGTGACTCACCCAAGGTCACATGGCTAGCTAGTGTTAAGTCTCTAGGGCCGGATTTGAACTCAGGCCCTCACCTAGCCCCCCTTCTTTCCAAATCCTTAAAGCTCAACTCTGCCCCCAGGTACTCAAAAAAGCAGGGACTTTGATGACAGAGAACCTGAGTTCAAATCTTAATACCTCCTACATATTACTGTTTCTTACTCTTACTACCTGTTTGAATTTGGGCTGGTTATTTAAGCTCATTAAGCCTCAGTTTTCCTCATAAGTAAGATGAGATTGGATTAGATGAATGGTGGCCCCTTTCAGATCTCTTATCTATGACCATATTGTGATAAGAGAATTTTTCTGTACTGTCTTTATGACTGCCATTTCCTTAAGACAACTAGTCACATAATTAGCTGAACCATGGAGAATTTAGCTGACATCAAATTTAAGCTCTGGTGATTTGCTAGTGAGTGATAAGAGGATTTCTGGCTCTATAGCTTACATAGAAGACAGATTAGAGACAAGAGAGACTGGAGACAAAGAGATAAGTTAAGATTATATTTCAATAGTCCAGTTGAGGGCATGGGACCTGCACTAGAGTGGTGGCTGTGTATGGAGAAATGATAGACGCAAGGTATTTTGGAGATATAGAATCAACAAAATTGGTTGGCTTTGGTAGGAGGTTGGAAAGAGCAGAGTTGAGACTGATTTTGAGGCTCTGAATCTGTTGACTGGAAGGATGGTGGTATCCTTGAAAAAAAAATAAGGAAGGAAAAAGGGAAGAAGAGAAGGAGTTTATTAATCTCGTCTCTGAGATGCTGCTATGGGACATAAAGTTGGAGATGTCTAGCAGCCAAGTAGTGACATAGGATTACAACTTAGAAGAGAGAGGTCAAGTCACTGTGATGAATGAAAAACCTGAGAAACAATATTTCTGGGCCTGGGCAACTAATAATAGATTTATTAATTAGGCTAGCTGGCAAATAATAAATCTATAGTCAGTGGTTTCAGTAACCAAAGATGAAACATGGAGAGCCTGAAAACCTTACATATTTTTTGAAAAAGAATGCTCTTGACCAGTGAAAATCAGCCCTGATTAGTGGACATTTAATGAGGAGTTGGGCTAAAAGTCTTCAGCTCCTCCTGCTGAGATCATGGCTTGAGCATGAGCCTCAGCTGCCTCCAGCAATCTGGACAAGGAAATCCATCTCTATCCAGACCACTCTAGCTGGTTTTCTCCTTCATGAGCTGGGTCACCCAAAACTCTAAAAGAGGGGTACAAGGACAGAGGTTTCTTCCCCCACCTCCACCCCCTAAGAACTCAACAAACTGAATTCTGTTTACACTCTGAACAGAACAGAAGTTAAGTCTCCTAGTTGGGTAGATTCCTGCCCAAGATTGAAGAGCATATTTCTTTGAAGGCTAGGACAATGATATCAATCAGCCATGTCCTTCAGAGACTGACTTTTTATGGGGGCTGGGCCTTAAGTGAGTAAAGAAGAAAAGCTTAAATCCCAAACTAATTGATTATTAATATATAATAGTAAAATAACTTCTATCAGTCAACAAGTCTTTATTAAAGCCCTTGCTATTTTTCAGATACCGTGCTGAGTTCTGGGGTTACACGGAAAAGCAAAAACACTATCCCTTCCCTTAAGGAGCTCATATTCAAATGGGGGAGACAATGTATAAGTAATTATGCACATACAGGATACATATAGAGTGGGAGGGAAGGATCTCAGAGGGAACTCACCAGGGTGGGAGACTAGGAAAAAGTCTCCTATTAAAAAGTAGGATTAGAACTGAATCTTGAAGAAAGTCAGGAAAGCCATGAAGGGGAGGTGAAGAGGGAGAGAACATCCCATAGATGAGGGACAGCCAGTGCAAGAGAACAGTCTGGAGAGGGAACATCCTGTGCAATGAAGGTAGTGTCTAAAGGAGAACTCCAAAGCTAACACAGCATGATTTTCTTGAAGAAGTAGCAACTACACAGCTTTACACTGAATGGAAGTTCCTTTCTCCATTGGAGTCATCATGAATTTCCCTAGCTTACAGAGGTCAAGCTCCTTGAAGCTGCCTCTCCTCAGTGGGTCTGCTTTGTTCTCTCTCAGTTCCTGGCTGGATGAATCATTTGTTTTTGTTCCATTTTTCTGATGACATGGTTAAATCTTGCCCCTATCCCATTCTGCCCTTTGCCTTCTCAAAACTTATCCCTGATGCTTGACTCTGAAGTAGTTGCTGGAATGATGGCTTGGATATGTAGATTTGGGCATCATTTATATATGGATAATTGAACCCCTGGGAACTGATGATATAACCAAGAGAGAGTTTATAGAAAAAGAAGCAAAGAGGACTCAGGTTCAGGAGATAGGATCCAACAAAGGATACTGAAAAAAAAAGTTGTTAGCTAGGCAGAAAGAAAAACAGAAGAGCATCTTTATTGAAATTAGCAAAAGCTTTGCCTTCTGCCATAATGCTACAGGTCTTCAACCTGTGGAAACCGGAGGAGCTAATGTTTAAGCTATAGACAAAGGGAATAGTTCCTAGTTCTTTCTGCCTAAGAGGACACCATTTCTGAATCATCTAGTGTAGCAAACATGCCCTCCGATTATTCTAACGTTTTGGAGTCAGACAGATGAAATAGCTTTGGCATTTGTTGAGATAGTATAGTAAAGACAGCAGCTATAAAACATGCCCCCTTCCTCCTGTACACTGCCCATAAGCCTGAGCCATGCTATGCCATAAATATACATATCATCAATGAGAAGAGTAAGAAAAGACTGCATTATTAGAGAAGCACATACTTATGGACCATGGAGTCAAGGCATTGTCCATGCAAAAGACTGACTCCTATTTGAGCGTGGTATCTGTGCTGGGCAGCTCACCCTGTTGAGAGACTAGGCCTGCTATTGACAGGGCAAGCATTTCTACTGGGCAATGGCTCCACTGGACTCCCGGAACCTGCTTTTTGTTGAGAATCAACAGTGTCCATGTCCTTAAGCTCACAGATCAGCTACAATCAGTAGCTAGGGTACTACTGTGCTCTTTAAAAAGAGCCAAGACTCTCACCTCTTAATATCACTGACTTTACATCATTTTAAAATAAATTATTAGAACCAGTTCATGATAAATTCACTTCAAATAGGTTTCCCTGCCTTAGGCATGAGGAACAGTGGTGTCTAACTCAAATAGAAATGGGGAGCCACTAAATTGTATATAAGGATCTCTACAGACTGTACATTGACTTATTTTACAAATGTAATATTATTTGTTTTATTTAATTTTTACCTATTTTAAAAAATATCTCCCAATTATATTTTAATCTGGTTTGTGCTGTATTTAAGAGTGTTATGGCCCATGTGTTTTGATACCTCTGGTGTACAGTACATTTCATTAAAGTATGTACCCAATAACATTTTTTTTCATAGCACCCTCTCTGGGATGCCTCCTCAAGTCAGTATTCATAAGTTTGTAGGTTGGGTTACCTTTGGGGAAATAACTATTATTACTATTTCAGGTTCAGAGTGTCTGTACTCCAAAAGCTATAGTTCATGAGCCCCTACTGGCGAGTTACTTTTAAAAATCAGCCAGAAGATCCAATTACCTCAAAGCAAAGGCATTTTTACTAAGATGATAAAAACAGTAGCTTATAAAACATTTTCCCTCATAAACTTGTGGCTTAACTTCCCACAAATATATACAGTGTTAGTGGAAAGAGTGAGCACGTATTTACAATGGTAATGAGGCATGTACATAGAGAATATAGGGGACCATGACAGCTCAAGCATCTGGTGCCACTAAGCACTCGTGATTTTTTGTGAAATTTTCATGCAAATCTCTCCTCCCGTTGGACAAGTTATTCAGCTGGACTCTTCAGGATATCTCTTCTCCACAACTCAACGATTAGCAAAAGCTAATTCTTCTTTAATCCAAAGTGGTTTTTCTTCTCTTTGTCAGAGATCACAATCTTTGAATTTGCTTCCTGCTCCTAACCGTCTGTGTCTCACTAGAAAATGTCTTTGCTCCAAGGTGTACTGAGTTCAAAGTGAGTAGTGACAGCCAACTGTTAAATTTTCAGTGTAAGCATTTATGCTTTGGAAATCGGCAAATACTACAACACAGGGTTAGACAATCGACAAAGCAATAATTTGTTGTTTATTCTTTGTCTCTTAAAACAAGACAATCAATTTAACAATAAATTATTTCTTAAGAAAGCAAAACTGTTAATGCAGATTAAAATTAAAAGGGTCTATGCACATTCTGGAAGGAGAGAGCTAGTTGTTAAACATTTACCAGCACACCTGTGCACTGCTCATTAATTAGTATCCCATAACTATTGCCTTTTCTCTACTCAAACCATTACCACATTTACATAGGTTTCCACCACCTTTTGCTTGGACTACTACAATAAATACTGAATTGATTTTCATGCTTCAAGCCTATCCCTTTGCTAATCAATCTTTCACATAGCTGCCAGATTAATATTCTAAATACATATATCTAATCATGTTATTCTCTGGTTCACAATTCTCAGCAGCTTCCATTTGCTGCTAGGATAAAGTAATAATAGTAAACACTTCTGTGGGACTTTACCAAGTGCTTTCATACACACACACACACATACATACATACATACATATATATGTATACATATATACACACACATATACATATATGTTAAAGTTTAACAGCATTTTTCCAATTATATGTAAAGACAATTTTTAGCATTCATTTTTATAAATTTTTGAATTCCAAATTTTTCTTCTTCCCTCCCTCCTGTCCCCTCTTCCTAAAATGGTAAGCTATTTGATATAGATTATGTATGTACAGTCATGTAAAACATTTCCATATTAGTCACAGTTTTGAAAGAAGAAACATATCAAAAGAAAAAAAACCAAAAAACAAAGAAAGTGAAAATAATATGCTTCAATCTGCATACAGAGTCTATCAGTTCTTTCTCCAGATATGGATGTGCTTTATGTATATTATTTTTTCGCCTAACAATGACAAATAGCTGCTATTATTATCTTCATTTTACAGATAAGAAAACTGAAGCAAAGAGAAGTTAAGTGACTTGCTTAGTCTCACAGCTAGTAAGTGAAATAGGATTCAAACCCAGGTCTTCCTAACTCCATATCCACATTCTATCCACTAAACCATCTAGCTGCTTAGCCTGGCCTTAAAGTCTTTCACAATATACCTCCTTTCAGACCTACTTTTCATTATTTCATGTTCCAGCCAAACTGGCCTATTTCCTCTTCCTTGGACTTAGCATTTGATTTCCTACTATCTCTGTGCCTTTGCATTGGCTATTTCCCATGCTTGAACTATTGCTGTTGTTGTAAAATGGTATTTGTCAAGTTCAAAATAACAAAAAATACAAATACTCTTTCTTAAATTAAAAACATGCTTAGTAAAATTTTGATTAAATACCTGTAAGTTCCACCATGTTCATCAGGTCGCATTGTTGCCTGGTCTTGTCTGGCACAGAAGAAATGATAATTCTTGGAACATTTTTTAACATCACATCCTACAGTAGCTCCTTTCTTAAGGCAATATGAGCATTTCTGAAAAAAAAATGAATAAAATATAGGGAGCCAATTGTTTGCCATAGCAGCTTTCATTCTATTTTAGAAGTACTGTTGACAAAGATGTCTTGAAAAACTGGAAAAGCAGTTATGGAAGAAACTAGATATGGACCAACATCTCACACCATATACCAAGAAAATGTCAAAATGAGTACATGATTTATACATAAAGGATGGTACCATAAGCAAATTATGAGAGCATGGAATAGTTTATCTGTCAGGATTTATGGATAAGGGAAGAATTTAGAACCAAAGAAGACAGAGCATTACAAAATGTAAAATAGATAATTTTGATTATGTAAAATTTTAAAGTTTTTGCACAAATAAAACTAATGTAACCAAAATTATGAGGAAAGCAGAAAACCAGGGGAAATTTTTTTGCAACAAGTATCTCTGATAAAGGCCTCATTCCCAAATATATAGAGAACTGAGTCAAATTTGTAAAAACACAATTCATTCTCCATTTAATAAATGATCAAAGGATATGAACAGTCAGTTTTCAGACAAAGAAATCAAAGCTTTCTATAGGTATATGAAAAATCTCTAAATCATTATTAATCAGAGAAATGTGAATTAAAATAACTGAGATTTCATCTCATACCATCAGAGTGGTTAATATGACAAAAAAGGAAAGTGTTGGATGTTGGAGGGGATGTGGAAAAACTGGGACATAATGCACTGTTGGTAGAGTTGTAAACTGATCCAACTATTCTGGAAAGCAATTTAGAAGTATGTCCAAAGGATGATAAAATTGTGCATACCCTTTGATCCAGCAATACCATTGCTAGGTCTATATTTCAAAGACATAAAAAAGAGGTAAGTACCTATTTGTAGAAAAATATTTATAGCAGTTCTTTTCATAGTGGCTAAGAATTAGAAATCAAAGGGATGTCCATCAACTGGGGAATGGTTAAATAACATGTGGTATGTGGTTGTAATGAAAAGCTATTATGCTATAAGAAATGACAAATAGGATGATTTCAGAAAAACCTGAACTGATGCGTAGTAAAGTGAATAGAAACAGGAGAATGTTGCACACAGTAACAGCAATACTGTTCAATGAAGAACTGTGAATGACTTAGCTGTTCTCTGCAATACAATGATTCAAGACAATCCTACAGATCTAATGATGAAGCATCCTACCAGGCTCCAGAGAAAGAACTGATATTGATTGAATACAGACGGAAGCATGTTCTTTTCACTTTCAGTTTTTCTTTTATTTGAATATTCTTATACAAACTTATATGAAAATATTTTATATAATTGTATATGTATATCCTCTATCTGACTGCTTACCATCTCAGGGAGGAAAGAGGGGAGGGAGAGGGAGGAATAGATTTTGGAACTCAAAACTTTAAATAAAAATGTTTAAAATTTTTTTAAAATTATTATTTTCAAATTACCACTAAATCCCTCTTCCCTTTGTGGTTTATAAGTGACACCCTGCCAATCACCCATCTTTGGTCATCCCCATCATTTTATTTTCCTGCTGTTCCTATATACAAGCTCCAGAACATTGCTAGAAGTCATGCATCCAGGCCAGCCACTACAAATTCACGTTATCTTCTGTGGAAGCAATATCTGCCATGTAAGCTAGGTGAGTTTTTCCTTAAGAAGTATGCAAAGTGTTCTCAAAACTTAAGTGATTGTCGGGACCTAGACTCAGGCCACCAATGTAGCTTTCTAGTGGCCTAAGTATAAAAGTCAACCCACAAGAAGGAAAGGGGTTGTTCTTTTTCAGACTCAATGGACACATCAGCATGGCCTACACAGATGTAGGGGAGTTGCACTCAACTGAATCAGTGATATATCCTTGACTCATTTTGTTCCAACTTTCAAACTGGAGCCTCAGAGCAGCCTAAGTCAAGTATGGCCAGCAATATTATTGAACCTCAACCAGGCCCTAACTGCTGTGTGAAAATCCTTCTATTTATATCTGATTGACTCTTACACTCCAGATCTTTCCACAAGTCCACAATTCCATCTCCATTACCCTCTCTCTCAGGAGACGACCTCCCCACCTCTCTTACTGGGAAGATCCAAGCCATTCACTGTGAGCACCCTTATCTCCTTTACTTAACACATTAAACCTTTTCTACATTTCAGTCCATCTCCTCTGCTCCAATTCCCAAAGCTAATATGGCTCTTATCCTTGCTAAAACTAAATCCTTTCTTATGTCCTTCATTCCATATTCTCCAGTTTTTTTGAAGATCTTGTTGATTAATGAACTGACTGATCTCACCTGATTAATCATTCTGTCTCGTCTTCACACTCTCCTTACCTTCCCTACTGCCTAATAATATACCTTATTATTATGGTTGTTATGTTCAGTCATGTCTGACTCTCTGTGACCCCATTTGGAGTTTTCTTGGCAAATATACTAGAGTGGTTTGCCATTTTCTTCTACAGTTTATAGATGAGGAAACTAAGGCAAATAGGGTTAAGTGACTTGCCCAGGGTCACAAGGCTAGTAAGTGTCTGAGGCCACATTTGAAACCAGGAAGATGAGACTTCCTGATTCTGACACTATTTACTGCATTACCTAGCTGCTCCTAACTTTTACCATCTTAAAAAAAAATCCTGTGAAAAAAATTCACAATCTTAAAAAAATTAATTTATATTAACAAAAATGACTAAAATGTCAATAGCTTCTGACCCAGAGATTCCAGTGCTAGGAATATACTACAAGCGGTACAAAGACAGTATGAAAGTTCCCATATTTACTAATACATAGCAGGATTTTTTTTGTAGTAACAAAGAAATAACGACAAATAGGGGAGAGAGTAAATATATTTTGTCATAGGAATGTGATAAAATATGTTCATATTTTAAAATTTTTCTCTTGATATCTTGTCTTTATATTGCCTTCAGTTCCAAATATAGATCTGCCTCCAACCTCACCCAGTCATCTTTGATAAAAAGGAAGGGGAAAAAAGTAAGTCAGCAAATCTAAGCAATGCATCCACCAAGTCTGATAATATACAGTCTTCCACACCATATTACCTCATATCCACAAAGAAGGGAGGACAGTGCATTCTTCTATCTCTTCTTAAGAGTCAAGTTATTCATCAGAAGTGTTCGGTTTTGATTTTTTGCTTTCTTGCGATTTATGCTATATAGCAGTTTGTATATATTGTCTTCTTGCTTTTATTTATCTCATTTTGCATAAATTTATGTTTCTTTTCATGAATCTCCATATTTTTTATATTCACAAGTTATTACTATACTACAATTTGTATAGTTATTGCCTAATCAATGATATTTACTTTGTTTCCTGCTACTTTCCTTGCTACTATAAGAAGTGTTCCCATAAATATTTCAGTGTATATGGGACCTTTCTAACTTTGACTTCCTTGGACTATATGCTCAGGACTATATACTCTCTGGGCAGGGTATGGACATTTTAGTCACTTTAAAAGCTCAGAATTCCAAATTCCTTTCCAGAATGGTTAGACTAATTTACAGCTCTGCTAAAAATGGTACAAATATGCTTATCTTTCCATCACCCCTCCAACACTGGCTATTTCCATTTTTGTAAATTTGTATATGAGATGAAACATGAGATGGTTTGGATTTTTCTTATTATTAGTGACATGGAACAGTCTTTTATATAGTTATTAGTAGTTTGTGATTCTTTTAAGAATTGTTCATATTGTTTGACCACTTATCTATTGAGTAATGGCTCTTAGTAACAGCCTCCTGATACACAGGCATCTTATACTTAAATTGCTCGAATGAAAAGTTTTTTCATATAGAATCATATGAAAAAATGCTCCAAATAGCTACTGATAAGAAAAATGCAAATTAAAACAGTTCTGTGGTACCACCTCAAACCTATAAGATCGGCTAATATGATAGAAAAGGAAAATGACAGATGTTGGAGGGGCTGTGGAAAAGTTGGGGCACTAATGTGCTGTTGGTGGAGTTGTGAACTGGTCTAATCAGTCTGTAGAGCAATTTGGAACTATGTCCAAAGGGCTAAAAAACTGCATACCCTTTGACAAAGCAATACCACTGCTAGGTTTGTATCCCAAAGAAATAAAAGAAAAGGGAAAAGGACCTATATGTATAAAAATAATTCTAGAAGCTCTTTTTGTGGTGGCAAATTCTTGGAAATTGAGGGGATGCCCATCAAATGGGGAATAGTTGAACAAGTTGTTGTATATGATTGCAATGGAATACTATTGCACTATAAGAAATGAGGAACAGGATGGTTCTTGGAAAAACCTGGGAAGACATATGAACTGATGCAAACTGAAGTGAGCAGAATCAGAAAAATATTGTACACACTAAGAGCAATATCGTATGATGACCAACTGTGAATGACTTAGCTATTCTCAGAAAAACGATGATCTAAGACAAAAAGACTTGTGATAAAGGAGTTATGGTAGGACTTATGAGAAAAAAATGCTATCCAACTCCAGGGAAAGAACTGATAGAGTTTGAATGTAGATTGAAGCATAATTTTTTTCCATTTTCTTTATTTTTCTTGCTTTTTTTTGCAACATGGCCAATATGGAAATATATTTTGCATGACTGTACACGTATAATCTATATCAAAGTATTTGCCTTCTCAAGAAGTGGGGAGGAGAAAGAGGAAGGGAGAGAATTCAGAACTTAAAATTTTTTTATAAAAAAGAGTATTAAAAATAAATAATGAATTTAAATTTTAAAAAGTTTCTTCACTGTAACTCTTTGTGTGCTATGACAGACTACAAAGTAAAAATTAGATAACCATGTGATCATAAAAAGTATCATAGCATAATGGGTGGAGATGGTCTTGGGGCCAGGAAAATCTGAATTCAAGTCCTTGACTCTAGTTCATAGTGGCAGAGGTAGAGGAGAGAATAAACAGATTGTTTTATAGGAATGTAATAGAGTACATTCACATTTAAAATTTTTTATCTTGATATCTTTTGAGTTTTTTGTTTTTCATATTTTTTTATTTTGTTCATATACACACATATATTTGTTTTTCTACAAGTAAGTCACTCAATCTCCTGGTACTCTTAGCAACTCTCTAAAACTAAAAATTGAAGCAAATATACCAATCTTTATTGGTAAAGGGAGATTCCTCATCCAGGAGTTCCTTATAATAATACTATCACAAGTTCAGTCCCTGTCCCTGTCTCTAGCTAATAAGAGATAGTTGATGAAAAAAATTTCACTAAGTTAGAATTCCCTTCTTATCCTATTTCCATTTATTTTATTTATATAAAAGCTTTTAAATTTATTTCAATAAAAATCACCTATTTTTTGTGATGACTTTTTTCCTTTGTTTGGTTAAGAATTCTCCCTCTAGTCATATCTATGAAAGGTACCTGAACTTGTTCTTTTATTTTTTTTCTATCGAATGACCTTAACATTCAGGTTGCAAATGCATTCTGAGCTTACTGTGATTATATGGTATGAGATAGTGGTTGAAACACAATTTCTGCAAAACTGCTTTCCAGTTTTTCTAACATTTCTTATCAAATAGGGAGTTCTCCACACACTCCCAACAATTTATTATTTATTTTATTGAATACTGCTTCCTTCCTATTTTTTTTTTAACCAATGCCAAATAGTTCTAAAGAAAATGACTTTAAACCTAATTTAAAGCCTGGAAAGTTTATTTCCTTTTCATTCCTACTTTTTTTCATGATTTCTCTTAAGAGTTTAAGTATATATTAGAAAATATAAGTATCTAAGTATAATCTAAGTATATATTATATATGAGTCTAAGTGTGTATCTATATATAAATATACATATTCTTATCACTTTGAATGAATTCTCTAGTTATTTTGTCTAGTTCCATACAGTATCCCCTTAGTATTCTGATGGTGACATCACTAAATCTATAAATTAATACAGGTAATATGATTATTTTTATTTTATTGTCACTACCTAGCTGTAAGCATTGA
>CM053596.1:79218825-79284110 GCA_028646575.1 Pseudocheirus occidentalis | reverse complement strand
AAAGAGCTAAATGATAACAATGAGTTCTCAATCTTGAAGCTCTGCCAGAAATTTTTGAGATTTTATATGTTGCCAATATTAGTTATGAAACCCAGATTTGATTTTATCCTGGAAAAGACATCAGAATGTGCTCCTAAGTATGCTCCCCTATTGGGATAATTGTGGTAGAGTAGAACCTAACACCCAGGACTGTTGTTGACTTTTTGGCAGTGGATTAGCTAAAAATAGTAGGTCTTATGAAGTGCTTGAAGTAAATGGCCTTGTAAAGAATAATGCTAATTGCAATTATTACTTGAGTAGCCTGCGTTATGTCTTTTGGAAAATAGATTCAGGTGTAATTGGATTTATTCTAGTTTCATTTTAACCAACAGTTATGATTACTGAGACTTTATTCTACTATTTGGCACTAAGGCAAAGTGTTGGGGAAATACATGGATCAGAAAATGATAGTTGTGTGATCTTCAAACAGGTCGTTTTCAAGGTAGTGCTTCCAGGATTTGGGGGGACCTATAGGATATAATTATTGAGAAATGCCTAGTGTTCTTTTGATAATTCATTGTATTAGAAATATTGTTAGAAAAACTAAACTTTTCTTTGATTCTGTTGGGTTGTAGATTTAATTGTTGAAAGACTGTTGAAAATATGTTTGAAAAGTATTTTAAAATATGGAGGATAGGGGGCGGCTAGGTGGTGCAATGAATAGAGCACCAGCCCTGGAGTCAGGAGGACCTGAGTTCAAATCCGGCCTCAGACACTTAAAAACCACAAAAACTAGCCGTGTGACCTTGGGCAAGTCACTTAACCCCAACTGCCCTCCAAAAAAAAGCAAAAAAACAAAAAAAATATGGAGCATAATGATAATGTTTTTACTGTGAATCTGATATAGCAGAAATCTCCTTAAAATGACCTCATCTGTGAAAAACAGAGTCCTTAAGATCTTAGCAGCCCTGTTTGAAGTAATCAAGTTTGAGACATTGTGTTGAATGCTGGACTCTTGCAACAGACTATCCACTAAGCAGTGTCAATGTTTTAAGTCTTCAAGATCTAGCTCCATGATCAGGGTAAAGTAGGTCATTCACTTTTTGCTGAGAACTAGAAACTACAAAAGGAAACAATTCAATTTGCATCTCTCACCCATTATACCACACTGACCCATCAATTTTTTTGAAACCTTAACTTTTTAGTTTGCTACAAGTGAGGTTAGATAAGTGGCTGGTAGTTGAGCCCACCCACCTTTTAGGATACTTTGTAAGATATTCTTGTTTATAAAGTACTTAGTATTGGGCCTTGCCTGCATTGTACATCAAACACTGTATAAATATTAGCTATTGTGATCTTCAGTGCTCCATTCTGCCAATATCAGATCAAACTCCTTAGTGCTTTTTGCCTGGAGCAAAAATCAATCCTCCACCTAGAATCTTAGAATGAGAAAGATGAACAGCAATGACATACAATATTTAGCGTAGCATAGTTTAAGCTAACTTAATAATAACAATTGTGAATCTAAATTGGTAGAGCTATCTGTGTGTTTCCTAGTACTGTTAATGCAAAATTAGTTACATGTTTTTATTGTGAAACTTGGTAACGCCAACATAGTTAGAAAAATGATTTTCTTGTTAGGGTATAAACTCAGCTGTTAAAAGAATTGTTTAAAAGCTGCTAAATATTCGGTGTATTTTATCTCATTAGAATTATGATAAGGGTTTTGTGGCATTTAAAAAGTTTTGAGAGATAATTTCTGGGTAATTTAATCTTTTATTAATGCCAGTATTTTAAGAAAAGGATGGTATTTGGCTGTATCTCTCAGACCAAAGACAATCATGCCAGTAGGCTCATAGCTTACATGTCCTTTTGGAAGAGGAGCATGCCTGTGTCTGCATGTGTCCCTCCGGTTCCCCCCCCTCACCCCTGCGGGCACACAATCGACTGATTGGTTAATATTTAATGAAAGAATATTACAATGAAGGGCTGGATGTGAATTTTAATTATGGTAGAACTTCTAAGTTAGCCCCAGCCTTAGGAATCCTATTCAAAGAATTTAGCCTTGCTCAACCCAGAGTAGAATTCAATGGCTGCCCCATCTTCATAGGGTCTGGATAGAGCTCAACCTTCAGAGACTGAGGTCTTGAAATGAGGATATAAGAAAAAGGAGGAAATCTGAATCTTCCCAAATCATTGGTTAGTAATAATAATTTCTCTCTATTTCAAAAATGTTCTCTGTCATTTTATCTGAAAAGTTGTTTGAGGCCTGTTGCTTGACCCCCTTATAAATTTGTTTCAGCTCCGCTGGTGCTGGTGATATGGTATCAGTTCCATAATACTTAAACCTGTGACTTAAGCTGTGACATTCAGAGGTAGAAGAGCTAGTTTCACAACTACCTAAAATGGGAAAGTTTACAATCAGCTTATGTTAAAGAAGTAAATTCCACCTAAATTTATGTAGCTGTATTAAAGTTGCATCTTGGTTACAAAAATCTCTCATCACCTGGACGTTTCAAGTATAACCATTGTGTGAATTTGAAAAAGTGCCCCGCGGCATTAATGCTCTACCATACTAACTTTAGCAAGTCTTCCATTTTAAGAACCGGGGAAGGTTGACCTCGGGTCTTTTTTTGGTGGTGGTTCTTTCTGTTTACATCAATGAAATAACTGCTTACTTCACGCATCAACCCATGTAGATCTATCTTTCTGCGGTCCTCTGAATTCATCACATCAGTTGACTCTTATAGTCCTATTAATTCACGTACCATATTTGTTCAACCATTCTTCCAATCCATGAGCATTTACTTTGTTTCCAGTTCTTTATTATCACCAAAAAAAAGTGCTGCTATAAATATTTTGCTGTCCCTGTGACACTTTCTTATTATCAATGACCTCCTCGAAGTATAAGCTTAGTAGTGGAATCTCTGGGTCAAAGAACTTACAAGTTTTAGTCACTTGATTTGCATAATTCCTGTGATTCTATTTTAACAGCAGAGTCCAAAGGACCATCCCACCCCGCCCCTAGCTTCCCCAACATCTGCCAAATGCAGCCTAACCTAGATTATCCGAAATGCGAAGGATCGTTCCCCAAGTCAGCCAGTTTCCCAGCGGACATTGGCCAATATTCTTTATTAAGGATTTCTAAGAAACATTCCAAACCAAAGGTCTCTTTCCCGCCTCCAATTCCCCAGGGCCGGCAAGTTGCTGGGGCGGGGCCACTCATTGGTCTCTGGGGTGGGGCCGGCCGCTTCCCCGCCCCCAAGTGGGGGGCCGGGAGCTCCAAGGACACGCGCCCAGTTCCAGAGGCCCTCTGCCAGGACTTCTGGGGAATCCCCGCCCAGGAGAGCTAGACCAATCAGCGTCTCAGACTAACCCCCGCCTTCTTTGAGGCCAGACCAATAAAATTTGCGAGATGAGTTGGAGTCCCGCCCCTTGGCCGCGGGAAGCCCCGGTTCTCCAGGCGGGCCCCCAGGCTCCTCGATGAATTTAGCCTGAAACCTGGTTCTAGTTTTTTTTCTTTCTTTCTTTCTTTTCCTTTCCTTTCCTCCCTGTCACGTGAAGCGGCAGCCAGACACTGGCACTTCCTAAGGACACGTGACCCGGCAGTGCAGTGGCTCTCGGTCCCCTCCTCCTAAGGCTGCTGCCTCTGCGACCGCTTCTCCTCCGCCCGCCGAGCTAGCTCTCCACCTCTCACCCCCCCCCAGGAGCGCGCCTCGTCTCGCGTCGGGGAGTCGGGGCTAGAACAGCGCGCGCGGCTGCTGGTCTCCAGGTAGCGCGTGGGTGCGAGCTCGCGACAGAAAGAGGGCAATGAAAGGGTGGGGAGTGGGGTTGGGGCCGGCGCGGGGAGGCTGGCCGGCCCCGTGCAGCTGCCCCGGCCTGGACTTCCAGAGTCAGGCGTCTGCAGCTTCCAGGGTCCCGTTAGGAGGGGCGGGGTCTACCCGACATCCTTGCGTCCAGGGTCGCTGGCGCGGGACCCTGGCAGCTCTGCGTGGTGGGAGGTGTCAGTTCCCATCCTTGCCGCTGCTCGGCGTCCAGCGAGCAAAGAGGAGGGGGATGGGGATGCGATGGGGTGGGGATGGGGGGGGGGGGTTGGTGGCGGGGAAAGTTGTGTCTTTCATTAAGTCTTTTTTTTTTTGGTAGGGAGAGGATCACATGAGTATGTGTGTGCGTGCGTGCCAGGGGTGAGGGCTGGTACCCATGCTTATACTGGTTAAACAGCAACCGGCTGTCTTTCTTTCTCTGCCTCCACACCTGTCTGGTGTGACTTAGACACCCGCAGCTGTTGTTTCTTTTCTATCTGGGTTAAGACGATCAGACTTGCCTCTGGGCGCTTTCCAGTCAAATCCCCCCAACCCCGCCCCAAGTGAACCAGCAGTGCCTTCCCTGGACTTTTGATCCTTGAACTCCACGAAATGGCATCTTCTTTGATCGTTCTGTGATAAGATCTTGGCCTCGTTTTGTACCCGAAGGACCATTGAGACGTGTTCTGGGTGCCATCTCTCTCTTGTGGCATATGGACTGTTTGGCAGTCTGAAGCCACCGAGTATAGAGCAGAAAGCATTAGTTAGCCGGGCTTTGAAACTTTTTATGAAGAGTTTGCTGGGTGGCTCTTTTATGTAGCTGTAGGTTTGTGTTTAGATGTCATTTCCTCTTCGATAAATGCCCCCTCTAGGGCAAAAATTGTGGGTCTCGTGAAGTGGTTTGAGCTGTGGGGTGGAGTATCCTCGTGGGAGAAATTAATGACATAGTTCTTTTGTTAACTATTATTGTAGTTGTATTGAAGCTATTAAAGCTTAAAACCCGCACTAAGACTTTTGGAAGTGTATAATATAATAGTAAGCTAGCAAAGCTTAATTTAATAAGCTATTAAAGCTTATTAAATTAATAAGCCAATAATTTTGGAACGCTTTATGTTAGTTGTTAAAACAAGAGTTTATAGAGTATATTTTAATCCATTGTGGGAAGAGAAATGTTATGCTTTGGCTACCCTTCTGTTCATATTCTTGATGGGGAGAATAGAAAGCAACATCCTGAACAGTATGAGACTTCTTTCATTATGTAGTTTTTGGCAGCAATTCTGGTTCATTTAAACTAGAATCTGGGACCTTCATCGAGGAAATAATCACAAAGCTGAAGCCTTTTGGAGCAGTTTATTAAAAAGGGTGCCTGTGCCTTTCAGCAAGGTTGGCCAGATTTGCAGTAATCAGCAGCAAGTTTTGGGAAGTCTAACAGTGAGAGTCTTTAAGTGAGAGTCAGGGAAGGGGAGGTAAAGAAGTTAGGTTATGTGCACAGTTAGTCCTAGAATGGTACTCATTTTTCAGGGTTCATAGCACATTTACTGTGTGAACAACATGGGAATAGGCGCTTGAGAAATATGGAAGAAATAGAAGATATGGGTCTTGCTCAAGGAACTTGCAGTCTGGTCAAGGAGATGAGATTGAACAAAAAGAAGTCTTAGTTGTATCTACAGTTGGTATTAATTTCTAGTTTGTAGGGGCTGAATCTAGCCATGGAATACTTCTTGGGGGAAATGAAGGCAGCAGTTCCCATCATTCCACTTATTCAGGAGCTTTTAACCTGGGGTCCAGAACCTGAATTTTTAAAAAAGTATTTGGTTACTCTATTTCATTATAATTGACTTCCTATATAATCTTATATATTTTATTATGAGAAAGGGTCCATTATATTATATAGGAACATACTAAGTCTATTCAGTGTCTAAATCATAATATTTCCTTAAAGGGCGTGATACGTGGAGTCCTAAAGTCTGCAAAGATCTCAGTGATTGATTTAGTCAGTCTTTTCAGGTGAAACTGAAGAAAAATCCCTGAAAAATAATTTTCAGTCTTTTTGCTAAATTTCCAGAGGAAAAAATTCCATATACTTTCTCCCTTTATAACACATTCCATTTTGTAACTAGGAATTTCTTTCCCATTGAGCAAAATTTTCACGTTTCTTTTTCTTCTGTTTTCTCATAACCTCTGTGCCCCCCCAAAAGCTGTAATATGATAAAGTTACCTTTCATCTTTCTATTATACTGAGTAGGTGAACTTCCTTTCCTTGTAAGACCTATGTATTATTTTTGTGAACTACTGAATTCATTCTAAGTTTTCTGTTAAGCCCTTTATGAGGCCTAAAATGTAGATGATCATTTCTACCTGTAATCATCCATGAGACCTTGGATAAACAAGTTACTTCCCCCACTCAGCCTCAGTTTCTTCTGTTGTAAAATGAGTGGATTGGGCCAGCTTATCTCTATGGTCTGCCTTCCCCTATGCCTCTCTCCTTTGGAATTCTGTACATAGTATAGGCAGCTCTTGAAGTATTATATATCAGATTTCAGTTGTAAATTGGTTGTTTAGCAGTTGGAGGGCATTTTCTCGTAAAGACAACATCCTAAATGGTAGTTAGGCTCCCCAGACTAACCTGCAACAGCTTATAATGTATGGGAAGTATCATGTGATACATGATATGTTATTAAATCTATCATATTTAACAATATTTCTATGGGAAAATGCAGTCAGTGTTGCAGCTTGGGATTCCAGCAAAATGGTTACCTCCTCACCCTTACCTCCTGTGCTAGAGTGGAATGAGAATCTGACTTGGGGTGTTCTTGTAGTGTTAAACCCCAGAGGCAACTATCAGTCCTGGGTCAGCTCCCAGTTATGTTGTTTCTTTTTAACCAGTGTTTAAAAAAAAAAAAAAGCAGTCTTGGGATTGATTGATGTTGCCATATCTGTCCCTGAAGCAGACCTACTGGTCTTTTGAAGTTCTGGGGGATCTTTAGGGCTAGTAACAGAGAAAATAAACAAGATGTTCATACTTGAAGGGCTAAAAAGTAAGATTCATCTGTGTTTCAGAGGAAAACTAGACTGACTACCCTCAATATTCTCTCACAGAAACTGAGCTAGGAAACAAGCTTGGGAGTAAAGATCAAGGGAAGGCAAAGAAAGGGAACAGAGGCTGGATTTGGTGTCAGAGTGGATTCGGGAATTTGCCTTCTCTTCACTTGTTGTTGCCAAGACCACCTATCCCACTTCCCTTGTTCCTCGTTATTACAAGGCAGGACTCCTGATAGCAAGGATGGGAATGGGGGAAGGGTTGTGTTGGTACTAAGAGTACAGTTAAAAAAAAAGTGGTTATTTTTCCTTCTCCTCACCATTCTAGTGGGAGAAATATAACATGAATAAATGAAAAGGCATTAATTGAGCACTTACTATATGCTAGATAATGAGGTCAATTTTAGAGACACGAGGGTTGTGGTTTTTTTTTTTATTTTTTAAAGAGACAGCTTCTGTGCTCTGGGAGCTAACAGTTTAATGGGGGAGGGCAACACATATCAGGGAAGGGAGTTTTGTTCTGGAAAGATGGAAGGAGAGTGGGGCAGGGCAAGCAGATATTCTGGTTGGATGACTGGTTATGAAGATGAAGTATGATCTAGTCGTGATTAGGGTCAGCCATTAGATGGAGTGGGGCAGGTGGTCTAATTTATACACACTTGATTTCGAGTCAACTAGGTTGGGTCCTAGGGGGATAGCTGTAAAGATGAAAGGATTAACTTTACTAAGGACTGTGAAGGTATAGATTCTAGAAACCCTTTATATGGAGGTCTCTATCCTATGGGGAGGATGCTGATTCAGGTTGGGGTAAGCTGGATAGTGGAAACAGGTCGCCTGGTTGGATATCTGGATGGCATAGCATAATCATCATATTAAAAATTTTCCTGTGCTGCTTTTTGAACATTATTTAGGGATTGCCTATACATTGAAATAGGCAGCTAGATGACTTGATGGTTAGAGAGCTGAGACTGGAGTTATGAAGAGCCGAATTCAAATGTGACCCCAGACGCTAGCTGTGTGACCCTGGACAACTCACTTAGGTTTGGTTTGCCTTAATCCACTGGAGAAAGAAATGGCAAACGATTTCAGTATTTTTGCCAAGAAAAACCCAGATGGGGTCATGAAGAGTCAGACATGACTGAATAACTGAACAACAAATACATTGAAACATCTCTAACATTATTCTCAAAGAGCAAAACTGGATAAAAGGTTATGTTCATCATATTAGACCTCTTCTAAAAGGAATTCAATTTGTGAAATGCCAAAATATCGTTGTAAGATAGGTTAATGTTAATGGAACATAGCATAGGGTGTTAAATCGTATTGAGGTTTCTTTTGCACAGGGAATATGTGTATTTCCATAAGCTAACCTGCCAAGGTAGTATCTGGTAACTGACATTTATATAGTTCTAAATGGTTTTCTAGGGAGTTTATCTGCATTATCTAATGTAAGTCTTCTGACATCCCATTGGAGAAGGTCTCATGAACATTATTGAACTCATTTTTCAGAAGAAGAATCTGAGGCATAGGGAAGTTATGTGACATCCCCAGTCACACAAATAGTGACAAAGAGGATACTTAAACTTGATTTTTCCAAGTGTCTCACTCTTCTAGCTAAGCCATCTGCTGCACACTGGTATTGTGTGATTTAACACACACTTATTAGTACCTACTATAATGCAAGGCATTTCGGATACAAAGACAAAATAAGAAACAATTCCTTTGCTAAAGGACTATAAGTAAGGATAACGAGAGAACTAGCACCTCTTGGAATTGGGAAAGGTTTCCTATCTAAAGTGGTACCTGGGATAAGTCTTGAAGGAAACTGCAATTGTTTGAAATTTGTTTTGCCTCAGTTATTATCCTGCAGTTCCATGTTGTAAGCTTTCCCCAAAGTGCTCAGAGTTCTTTAAAAGTTTTCATGTAGTTCTTGCTTTCTACCCTGCATTTCTTCTTGAGGTTCTATCTTAGTGATTTCTCATGAAAATGTTTCTAGGCTTGCTGTGGGAAATGAAATTCTTAATTTACAGCAAAGTTCTGAAGACATGTATTATATTCCTTGCTTTTTGTTGACCAAAAGTTTGCTTCCTTTTTTAAAATCTCAAAGTCAAATGATTGATTTTTATTTTATTTTTCAGTAGCTATCTAACGATATTATTTCTTTGCTGGCCAAATTGCATTAATGGTGATAAGCAGGTGTTATGATCTGACCTTTCTTATTTTTCATGATATCTTTTGTTTTTATATCACCTAATTTTCTCTTTGTCCCCAGAGAGTCAATTCTAATCACAGTTTTTTAATTTTTTTGATAAGAAGAAGAAAGGGGTGGCTAGGTGGAGCAGTGAATAGAGCACCGGCCCTGGAGTCAGGAGGACCTGAGTTCAAATGTGGCCTCAGACACCTGACACAAAACTAGCCGTGTGATCTTGGGCAAGTCACTTAACCCCAAGTGCCCTGCATTCCCCCCTCCAAAAAGAAAAAACAAAACAAAACCATATTGATCAGTTTTGCTTATTTTTTTTCTTTTTGGAGGGGGGAATGCAGGACAATTGGGGTTAAGTGACTTGCCCAAGATCACACGGCTAGTTTTGTGTCAGGTGTCTGAGGCCACATTTGAACTCAGGTCCTCCTGACTCCAGGGCCGGTGCTCTATTCACTGCACCACCTAGCCACCCCCTCAATGTGTTTTTAAAAGTTTGAAATTATATGCAGGGTTCCATACCTCTCTCCCAGCCCTGCAAAAGTGGGGAGGTTGTCTCCCTGTCTTTGGGGTCAGTCTTGTTCTTTATGATTTGGCAGCATTCCAGATGTTTGCTTCCTGACAGGGTACCTTGTTTGGAGAAGTTTAACCATTAGGGTACATGTAGGGTAATTTTTAACTTAGGGTGGAAGAAGTGCTACTGGAATTCAAGACTATGTCTAATGCTATTCGTGTTGCCTCATTTTTCCATCACTGTTAAATTTTGCTCGAAGTTGTTCTTGGATTGCTTACATATAAAGCCAGCTGCATATTTCCAGATTATGGTTTGGATTCAATCCATAGCTGAGTATAACAGACATTTTTCATTAAATCACAGATGCAGAATCACATCCAAATCTTAAACATACCTTTACTGGTTTTTTAAAAAGTATTTAGTACCTCTAGTAGATTTCAACTTTACTAAACTATCTCATTGCAAAAACGCCTAAAAAGATGTTTCCAGCTTTTTTAGCTCCTTGGAAAATGATGAAGTAGGAGCTGGTCCATTTCTGTTTAGTCTGTTTCATACTGCCTAGGTTTGGGGATGTCACAAAGAACTTCTACTTCAGCAGTGGAAGGTGGTTCTTTCCTGTTTATCTTTTCAAAACAAGAGCATAGTGTGCTTTGTGTGTGTGTGTGTGTGTGTGTGTGTGTGTGTGTGTGTGTGTGGTTTTTTTTTTTTGACAATCTTAATTAGCTTCCTGTCTATGCAAATATGTTTGCTGCTACCAAACCAGCCAACTAGGACATAGAAGCCCTACTTTACCTACTAGTGAGACTACAGGGAGCTAGTCCAACATGTATCTCATTATGCCTTCAGTAGGAGTTTCTTCAGGTGTTGGTCATTGATGATGTGAACTGGGAAGTTCCTAGAATCACCTAAAATTTTTGTTTTGGGCTGGACCTGTAATTTGATCAGGGTTAGAGAAAAATCTCAATATGGGCATTCTTTAATAATTCATCTGTAACATATCTTACATCTGTCTTGAAGCAGATTTGATCCCTGAGAAGCTAAGTAGCTTGCTCCTGATCACACAGTTAGGATATGTCAAAGGAGCTGCAGGAACCTGGACCTTCCTGACCTCAAGACCTTTCTGTTCCACCTATCTGCCTCTGGCCTACAATTACTGATATGAAATAAAGGGGATAGTCCTCTTCATGACCCCATTTAGAGTTTTCTTGGCAAAGATACTAGAGTGGTTTGCCATTTCCTTCTCCTTTCCTTATTTTACAGATGAGGAAACTGAGGCAAACCAGGGTTAAGTGACTTGCCCAGGGTCACACAGCTAGTAAGTGTCTGTGGCAGATTTGAACTTTGGAAGATGAAACTTCCAGACTCCATTCCTGGCGCTCTATCCTGGCTCTCTACCCACTGCACCACCTCACTTGTATAGTTTTATAGTTGATGAAATTCAAGGTGTCTGTAGCTGTAGCTGACTTTGAATTGTGTCAGGAATTTTTTTTTAAAAAAGGTATCAAAGGTGAGCAGCAACCTTTCTGGAATGGGGTGGAAAAATAGTCCAAATGTACCATTTGCTTAATTTTCTTTATTTTTTTAGGTATGTTGCCAACTATCTTACAGGATGCCAGAAGCATTTTATGAGCAGCTCCCTAGCTATTAATAAAACACCTTTGAATGGCAGCCCAGTGTAAACTGTTAATTAAAATGAAGCCTCATCTAGCTTGTACAAATATAGGGAATTCTTTAATTAGTGGCAGACTTTTGTATGCATTTTGAATTTTTCATTGTAATTGAAATGTTAGCCAGATGGAACAGATAGTGGATGTAGTGCTGGACTTTGGAGTCAGGAAGATCTGAGTTTGAATCTTGTCTCAAGTACACTTATCAGCAGTGTGACCCCCCAGCAAGTCACTTAGCCTTTCTCAGCCCTAGTTTGCTCATTGGGATAATGGTGCCCGCCTCACAGAACTGTTGAGGTAATATGCATATATAAACTTTTAAAACCTATATAAACATTGTTATTGGTTAAAATGTTGCAAAGTAGATATTGCCACAGCCCCAGAGCATGTCTACTAAAGATGGCACATGGACAGTTCACTGCTATGGTCATGTGCCTTTCACTACCTTCAATACCAGTCTTGATAGTAATCAGAACCCCTCTTCCCACTCCCCCAGGTCACAAGGAAAGTTAGAGACAGAAAGTTAGAACCTTGGTATACCACCCTTTGTAAAGCTTATAGAATCCTCTCCCTTAGATATCTCTTCATATCTGAGCAATTTTCTGTTGTTCTAATAATCATTTGCATAATAAAAGTTAATAGCATTTTACATTTTCCTGCACATCTCTTTGTTTCTCTCCGTCTCTGTGTGTGTGTCTCTCTCTCACATACACACACACAGACACACACACGTACATATGTACATGTATAAAATTTGATCCTCACAGGAACCTTTTGAGATAGTTGTTATTATTGTCCACATTTTAGATGAGGACTCTGAAACATAGAGAAATTAAATGACCTTTGCCTCCTAGGTCATGTATCTATTAAATGTTGGAGACAGCATTAGCACCCAGGCCTTCCTGACTCTGAGCAATAGGATTTTGGGGTGAGGGTTGGCAGGGACAATAGAGGTTATCAAGTCTGTTTCACAGGTAGGAAACTGAGACCCAGAGTGGTTTAAGTGACTTTGCTTGTGGTTACACAGGCAGTAAGTGACAGAACCATCCAATCTTCCAGTCTCAAATCTAGTGTTCCAGCTGCCTGTGATGAATTGATAGCTCTTGAGAACCATGTCAATATTTCAGTGTGTCTAGAAACTAAATACAATTATATGGAAGCATGTGTGTGTGTGTGTGTGTGTGTATGTGTACCTGAACTGACATTCTTTCCCTTTCTATAAAATTGTTATTTTGTTTTGAAATAAATTTCTCACTTTTGAAATAAGTTCAAACATACTATTCAACTTTTCTTTTGTCAGTATACCTTTCCTTATGACTTTTATCCAACATATCAGTGATTGTGGAACCAAAAGATGAATGTGACACCCAAACTTCCTGTCCTTAACCCTAATGACAAAATCCTAAAATGGGACAAGGAAAAGAGAAAACTCTTTATAACTGAAACTTACTATTTTTATGTCAAGTAAATGAAATTTGCTGCAGCTTTAGGTTATAAACCAAGGCAAGAGTATTTTAAGTGTGTATTATTTATGTGTAAATATGCTTATATGTATAACTTAAATATTGAAACTTTAAAACCTAGATATTTTTTGGCTTATTTTGCTTATTCTCTAAGTTAAGCAGTCAATTAGCCTTATGGTTAGTCTTTTACAAACCCTTTACAAAGTGCTTGTTGCTTATAATTCACCTCTGCTTTCTTTTTTTTTATGTTTTCAAACAAAAAATAATTTTAAAATATTTTCTTGCTTTTGAAATTAAACACATTAAGTTGAACAAATATAGCATATTTGTTTCATCTTTGGACCAGTTTTGAAGACACTATCATTGGCAGCTGCTTCATCTAGAGCTTATCCCCCTTATGACACATCAAGTTCTATTTATGAACAGGTGTGAACCACACCTTAGGGTTGATGCTAAGCTACTTTTGAAAACAAAATAAATACTTGGCTTGTGTTGTCCAACCAGCTGCAAATATCCGAATCTGGATTCATAGTAGATGAAGCAAAATAAGGTAGTCGGAGCTCATGGGCTAAAAATTAAGGAGTATAGAAGCTTCAAACTGGGTTACCATAGAAAGTCTCACTAAATTTCAGGGATTGCATCTTAGGATATTAGACTTTTAAAGCACTTGTAGTAGAGGGCATTGTTCAATAGATATTGAACACCCAGAGTGTCCTACAAGTAGAAAATATGAGTGACTCAGACATTGCCCTTTTAGAGCTTCTTCATAAGCTCTGAAGTTGTTAAGTCATTTCAGTCATGTCCAACTCTTCATGACCCAATTTAGGATTTTCTTGAAAAAAATCCTGGAGTGGTTTGCCATTTCTTTCTCTAGCTCATTTTACAGATGAGGAAACCAAGGCAAGTACCAATTAAAGGGCTTGCTAGTAAGTGTCTAAAACCAGATTTGAACTCAGAAAGATGAGTCTTCCTGACCTGAAGGCCCAGCATTGCGACACCAGCTGCCCCTTTCTTTTTAAGAGACCATATCTCAAAGGTGCAGATATTGTGATACATGTAAGACATAAACATGTACTAAGAGCTTCTTATGACACAACCAGGTCACAACTAAATATAAATAAGTCTGTCCTGGTGAGGGATAGCATGGTGGAAAGGTCTTAAATCTTGCCTCCATTATTTGTGCAATGTTGAGCAAGTCATTTTATCTCTCCTGACCTCTGTCTCTTCATTTTAAACATGAAAGCTTGAACTAGATGGTAGTTTTTTCAGGCTGTAAATCCTCTGATCTTAGATGTTGAGGGTATTTCCATTTCCTGGAGAAAGTGGGGTTCAGTGCTAAGGGCCCCTTGTGCAACCTTGGACAGCATCATTTTGCTCTTTTGTAAAATTAGTATCTTGGTGATTCAGGGGACCATTCTAGCTCTTAAGTCAGAAATGAAAAGGGAGGGGCAGAGGTTTCCAGTTTTAAAGATCAGAACACACTCATTTTGGTTGCTTTAAAGAAATCCAAACTGTTTAGGAGGTAAAAACTGGGTTGTTTATCCTACTGTGATTTATTGAAAACTACTACAGCACCAGAATTTTTCTTATTGTAGAATTCAAATAAGCATAAACATATTTTTGCTTAATACTTTTCCTAATTTTGAATTATAAAGACTCAAGTTTAGCTGTCTTATGTTGTAGTCAATATGGGGTTTTAAAATTTGTTCATTTACCTGTTTTTTTTTCTGTTGGGTTTATGTTTTTTTTGTTTTGGTTTGGTTTTTTGCTTTTTGGAAGGCAATTGGGGTTGTAAGTTGCCCAAAAGTCACACAGCTAGTAAACGTGTCAAGTGTCTGAGGTCAGATTTGAACTCAGGTCCTCCTGACTCCAGGGTTTGTGTTCTTTTCACTGCACCACCTAGCCGCCTTCATTTACCTGTTTAGCAAAAGTTTCCTGATGTTTATATTTTGGCTATTTGCAAAAAAGAATATGACAGTCAGTTAAGTGACAGTGGATAGAGTTTCAGCCCTGCAGTCAGGAAGACTCATCTTCCTGAGTTGAAATCTGGCCTCAGACACTAGCTGTGTAACCCTGGGCAAGTCACTTCACCTTGTTTGCCTCAGTTTCCTCATCCATAAAATGAGCTGGAGAAGGAAATGGCAAACCACTCCAGTGTCTTTCCTAAGAAAATCCCAAATGGGTCATGCAGAGTTGGACACCACTGAAAAGTGACTAAACAACTGAAACACAGACATTTATTAAGTGCCTACTACATGCTTGACTCTGCTAAGTGTTGGGGATACAAAGAAATGCATAGTACAGGTCTTCCTTTCAAGGAACTCACATTCTAATGTTAGGGGATGGCATGCAGACTACATGCAAACAAGCTATGTACAGGATCAGCTAGAAGAAGTCAGCAGAGGGAAGACACTATCACTGTAGAATGTGGAAATCCTAATTGGAACTTGAATGAGGCCAGGGAAGCTGAGAGCCAGTGGTGAGGAGGGGAAGAATTCCAAGCGTGGTATACATCCACTGAAGGTGCCCCGAGTTGAAAGATAAAGTGTCTTATTCGAGGAATAGCAAGGAGACCAGTGCTACTGCATCACAGGGTACATGGCCAGGTATAAAATGTATGTGTGGTAGGAGGCGGGGGTGATCTGGTTATGAAGGGCTCTGAATACTAAACAGGATTTTGCCTTTTTAGGTATAGTAAATTGTAGAAGGAAACTTTTAGATGATAGGAAGCTACTGGAGTTTAATGGGTGGGGTGCAGTGGGGTGGAGTGGGGGGGGAGGGGTGTGGCATCTTCAGACCTGTGCCTAAGGAAAATCAGTGACAGCTGAGTGGAGGGTGGTTTGGAGTAGGAAAGACTTGTGGCTGGGAGAACAACAAGCACCCTGTTATAGGAGTCCAGGCGTGAGGTGATGTGGGCCTGCACCATGGTGGTGGCGGTGTGTCGGGAGAGAAGAGGGCATACTCAGGAGATGCTAGGACAGTAAAACTGACAGGCTTTGACAAAAGTTTAGATATGGCGAAGGGCTGAGGTCAAAGATGGCACCTTGGTTGTGAGCCTGGGTAACTGTGAGAATGCTCATACCCTCAGTATTATTAGGGAAGCTAAGAGTGGGGGAAAGATGAGTTCAGTTTTAGACACATAGAGTCAAAGGTGGCTTGCTGGACATCCACTTTGATGTGGCTGACAGGCAGTTGGAGATGCAAGACTAGAAATTAGCTGAGAAGATAGGACAGGACTGGTATATTTCAGAATATTCAGCATAGTAATGGTGATTGAACTGGTGGGGCCTGAAGTGTAGTACAGAGGGAAAAGAAAAGAGGGTCCAGGACAGAACCCTGAGGGACACCTACATTTAGAAGACATGATCTAGAGACTGATAACTGTATAGCTTTAAGGTTCCTAGACCAAATTACGTATAATCTCCCTTGATCCTCACATCAACTCTGTGTTGTGGATATTATCCCCATTTTGGACAGGTAAAGAAGATATGAGACACAGAGTTTGTCAGTCAGCTACAGCCCCACAACCACTGAGTGCCAGATGTAGAATTCAGACCCACATTTTTTCTAATTCCATATTCCCAGTTTTTTCTGCTATACCACCCTGTGTTATTATGGTATGCTGACTGTCCCTCTTAATATTATTGTTGATATGAGACAGGCCATTTTTAGAATTTCTTAATTTGGTATCTGATAAAAAGCAAAATACTTAGTCAGAATACCATGTAGTTGTCATATCTGTTTTTCAGTAGTCTTCAGCTATGTAGAGACCACAGCATAACTAGAAGTTTGGAAATTCAAAGTAATACCATAAAGTGTGTCCATAAATTACTTCGTTTGGGAGTGGGAAAAAGAACCCAGGGCACAATGTCCCACAGGGGAGAGAATCCAATACACAGGCCCACCAGCGCTGAAACACCTGAAGGCTAGGTGTTTTGACTGTTTCCTGAACTTGATATACCGTTACCATTTCTCCACCTCCAGGCCCTTGTACCAACTGTCTTCCATGTCTGGAACGTACTGCATCCTCACCCTAACCTCTTAGAATCTCTGGCTTTCTTTCAAGGCACAGTTCATGTGCCACTTTCTGTGGGAAGCCTTTCTTAATATCCTCCCCTAACATCAAGTTGCTAATACTCTGCCTCTCCTCAGATAATCATTTATAATGTTTTTAGGTTTCCATGATCTGTGTTTCCAAAAGAATATAACCTCAGTGAGGATGGGGATTCCCTTTCCTTTTGCCTTTGTATCCCTAGCACATAAGAGGTACTTAATAAATGTGTTTTGGATTAGATTGTTCCTGGGAGACTGCCTCAGGCCAGATCAGGGAAGAGCTCATGTTGGGGAAGGAGGGAGAAATAAAGGAAGAAGGGGCACCACCTACCAATTCCTTATTTTAACTAAGTATTCTTGCTAACAAGATGCTAAGTTCAGTTGTTTCTGTGATCCTTAAATATTGGAATGCTTTCAGAAAAACCTTTGTTGCCTCACCCGCATTACAAGTGGTCCAAGTGACCAGATTCATTCAATTCATTAGCCAGTATCTAAATGCTTACTAGCATCTGTTTTTATTGGAAGTGGATGTCCCTAATTGTGAATTCTCACACCTGGTTTTGATTCCTGGCTCTGTTCCTTAGTACCTTTGTGACTTTGGGCAGGTCACTGCCCTCCATTCTATAAAATGATGGGGTTGAATTAGTTGATCTCTAGGGTCCTTTAAGTGTTCAAATCTAGTCATCTCTCTGGCTATATAGTATGAAACTGGGGGGGGGGCAATCCTGTGGGCCTTGATTGTGGGAAGATATTGGGGTGGGGGGAGATACCAGTCTTATGATTTCACTGCTAAAATGAATTCCTATTGAGGAAGTTCTCTGTACCAAAGCAGGTTGGCATGTTTTTATTACTTTGAGTCTTAGAGAGTTGGGGGGCGGGGGATCAATAGGTTAAGGGTCACCTCTCCAGTATGTGTTGTCTTCTAGTCTCCTTAAATAACAGGCCATCTGTCTATCCATTACTCCATAGATGCCTCCAAAGAGATGATTTCTTTGTGTTGTTGTTGATAGGGATAGTGAAGATGTCCTCATTGCTAAAGGGACCACTGAGCTGTGCAGTCCTAGGCTCTCAGACTCTGTGGGTGCTATGAGGTCTTCCAGCCAACTAATGTGACCGGGCCTCCTTAATTCTCAGACCTAGACATTTGTTTCTCTTCTAGAGCCTCTTGGCTGCTTTCCGGGTCTGCAGAAAATGGATTAGAAACATCTGCTATGGCCAAAACTTGTTAGGGAGGTGTGGCCATAGCCCATGAGTCAAAAAGACTGGGGCTCAAACTTTATGTTTAGTATCTGTGTGACCCTGCTCTAGTCACTTGACTTCTGAACCCATTTCTTCTTCTGTAGAATTGAGATTGATAATAAGGTGGTGTGAAAAATGAAATGAGGTAATGTTTGTTAAATTACTAAATAAATGTGAATTGTTATTTGGCACAAGTTCTTTCTATAAAAGCAAAAAGTAGATTAGGAGCTCAACCCGCTGTGGGTCTTGTAGGGCCCGGGAAGCTCTGTGGCATGACAGGGGCTACATATTCCACCCCTTTGCCTTTGGAAACCATCAGAGTTCCCTGACAATTTGAAATTGTGGAAATTTCATTTGCAATGCACACTGTGATCAAGATTCATCCCTCCCTACCCTGACCAGATTGAGGTCCAGAGCATTCTATTGCAGCCTGGGATGACCATACTTGAGGGGGGAAGAGAGGAGAGGAAACATTCTGTTGGGGACATAGATCTTGTGAACAGAAGGGTACATATGTGGTTATTTGAAGAAGGATGGAACACGAATGACCAGAGATGGGGATTAGGAAAGGCTTCCCATAGAAGATGGCACATTTCAGTTAGTGATGACTGATCAATAGCTACATTCTTAGGTGCCAGCTCTTTGGTCACCAGTGTTAATCTCCCATATAGTGGTATTATTTATGAATGGTCCTATTCTTGCTAAGAATGTGAACTGAAATCAACTGAAAGGTGGTCTTAACTATAGAAAAAGATATGATAACGAAAAAGCTCATGTTTTCCTGTTTTCATTCCAGGGAACCCCTAGACAAATTTATGTTTTCATAACATATGTAACCATTGTCAGTCTGTCTAGAAAATATTCTGTAGTAATTTTTCTCTATTTACTATTGTGACTAAAGTTTACAAAATAGTCTGGAGTTTTATCCAGTAGATACAAATTTAGTACTCAGTGTCTGTTACATGTATGTATGTTTGTAGACAGATAAACAGCCATATAATTAGGGAAAAATAAAACCCAGGCCTTGTCAGATGTTCCTTATTCGAGAGAAGACTGTCTTTAAGGCACAGGAAGAAAGGTTGTGTTAGTAGCTGCCTGCACCTATAATGAGGCTGTTTTTATGGTGTGATGTGATCCACTTAATTTTATAAATGCACTTACACAAATCCATGCTGGTAACATAGGATGAAGCTTTCATTGTTAACAGTTTATTTCAACCACCTTAATGTTTGTTTTCAATCCTTGTTTACTGCAGCAGAGATGTCGGCTTATTTGTAGGAGCTGCTTGGAACAAGAGTCATGGTGGATGTAGGAAAGTGGCCAATATTTACCCTGCTCTCCCCCCAGGAGATTGCTTCTATTCGGAAAGCGTGTGTCTTTGGCACATCGGCTAATGAAGCCATCTATGTTACCCATAATGACGAGGTAAGAACCTAGTCAGACATCTGACTTACTTTGGGGATGTACCTCCCAGCATCATGAAACATGCATTCTGGGGACTGAAAGGGCAGGGCTGATGCATGTGAAAGTAAATTCTATTTTCAGTTTTGTTCAATGTTTACTGACTACCTCTTGTATGATAATAAAGGGGACAATTTTGAATTCTTTCCTTCCTTCCAACTATTGCCTGTTGTTCAGTAATGTACATAATATTTGATAAGTAATGCTTTCAGCAAATTTTTTAAAATATATATTATTACCTTACTTTTCTCTACTCATGAGAGCAATGAATTAGTTATTATGCTGAGCTTGAATGATTCTTTATTTCCAGGATGGAGGGGGAATTTTTTTTTATAGCCTTATGCTTAAATGACACAAAGACTGAAAAGTTCTTTGTTTTCTAGGTGTTTGTATTTGGACTCAACTGTAGTAACTGTCTGGGGACCGGGGATAATCAGAGCACCATTGTCCCCAAAAAGCTAGAGGCGTTATGTGGAAAGAAGATTAAGAGCCTTAGTTATGGAAGCGGGCCACATGTGCTTCTTAGCACTGAAGGTAAAATGGGAGGGGGACCCCAAACTTTGACACTTTTTAAAGAATCATCAATTCTAAATTGAGGAAAGTAATTGCTTTATCCAGTAATTAACATTGGTTACTCATTTGCCTTGCCAGTTAAGAAAAGGACAAGGGGAGGGATAATTTTTTAAACACTAGAAAATACAGCATCAAAGAGTCCACCAAACTCTTGAAGTCATTGGCTTGCGTTCTTGGATTGCTTTTGCATTACTACAACTAATTGACCTTAGCTGACTTGTCCTTTTCAGCCTAATTTTTCCATTTACTTATTTTTACTTTTACTAATATCTTTTGTTTTTACATCACTTTCATTTTCCAAATATGTTTTTCCCCAACTCTTACCCAAGAAGTTATCCCTTGTAACCAAGGAGTCATCCTTTATAATAGAGAGTGAAGAAAAGAGATGGTGGGGAAGTAGTTCGGCAAAACCAGTCAGGTTTGGCGATATGTGATATATTCCTTACCTGAGTGAAGGGAGGAAAGTTCATTTTCTTCACTCTTCTCCAAGGACAAGCTTGGTCATTGTAATTACACAGTATTGTTTGGATTCTTCATTCTTTCCATAGACATCATTGTAGGTATTTTTTTTCTTGATCCTACTTGCTTTTTTCATCAGTACACATGTCTTCCCATGCTTTTACAAGTTCATCATTTTCATTGTTTAAAGCACAGTAATATTTCATTACATTTATGTATGTACCACAGTTGATATAGCTATTCCCCAATCAATGGACATTTGCTTTGCTTCTGGTTTTTCATTACTATAAAAATTACAACTCTAAATGTTCTGGTGTATATGGTACTAAGGAGTTACTTAGGTGAGTCATCATATGGTCTGCCATGGCCATAAGTGTGGTAAGGTCAGAGCTCCTTTGTAACAAAGAGATATAATCAAGCAAAATAAAACCACATGTTGGGTGTGTCTGAAAAGGTATGTCTCATTCTATGCCTCCAGTTCATCACCTTTCTACCAATATGGCAGGGCATACTTAGTCATCAGTCATCAGATACGCTTGTTCATGGTAGTAGAGTTCTTAAGTCTTTGAAAGCAGCTTTCTTCAGTACTATTGTAGGGCTAGAGACTGGACCTGTTATTTTATCAGTATAGGATGAGAAACTCCTTTATCAATGCAGTCCCTTTTCCACAACTTACTGTCTTAGGGAGTTGTCTGGAACACTAAGAGATTAAGGGACCTACCCATTTGATGGGTCATTGACTTGAACCCAGGTTTTTCTGACTTTAAAGTCAGCTCTTTATCCACTATGCCATGCTGTTTCTCTGCCTATGATAGTATGGTTCTTATTTAAACTATTTTCCTGATTTTTTTTTCTTTATTCTGCACTAGTTGATTATACAAGTCTTCCTAGGTTTCTCTGAATAGGTTACTTTAATTATTTTTTCTTTTGTTGTTTAGTCATTTCAGTCAGTTCTGATACTTCATGACCCCAGTTGGGTTTTGGTTTGGTTTTTTTTTTTTTGGCAAAGATGGTGGAGTGGTTTGCCATTTCCTTCTCCAGCTCATTTTACAGATAAAGAAACTGAGGCAAATGACTTTCCCAGGGTCACACATCTAGTGAGTATCTGAAGACAGATTTGAATTCAGGAAGATGAGTCTTCCTGACTCTAGGCCATTTCTTATGGCATAATAATATTCCATTACAGCTATAGATCACAATTTGTTCATCTGTTTCCCTTTTTATGAGCATTTACTTTGTTTCCAGTTCTTTGTTGCAACAAAAATCACTGCTATAAATTTATAAATGCTACATGTGGAAATGTCTCTGACCTTTTCAGGTATAAGCCTGTTAGTGGTATTGCTAAGTCCAAGGGTATGCAGTTTAATGACTTTTGGGGGTATAACTCTGGACTTTTTCAGAATGTCTGGGATCATTTCACAACAGATCTCAATAAATATTTGTTTATTCATTGGTTTTTTTCTAGGATTCTTCACCCCTCCTTACCTGCGAAATATATTCTCATTCTTTAGGGGATCTTTGCTAAACTTTTCCTTTTTTCCCCTGTTTTATTGTGCCAACCCCCTCACCCAACCCCCAAGCCACACACATACATATCTGAAGATGACCTGGCTGCCTCCTTTCTTTTTTTCTTTTTTTGGAGGGCAGTTGGGGTTAAGTGACTTGCCCAAGGTCACACAGCTAATTTTTTGTGTTAAGTGTCTGAGGCCAGATTTGAACTCAGGTACTCCTGACTCCAGGGCCAGTGCTCTATTCACTGCGCCACCTAGCCGCCCACCCTGTGCCTCCTTTCTTGAGAATACTGAAGCTAGCTTATTTGAACTTCCTTACTTTCTCTTCTCTTCCTCAGAACATCCCAGGATTATTACCTACTCTTTCCTCTTTTCCTCCAGTCATAGAAAAAGTAACCCTATTCTTCATTAAGCTAATCCTTCTCTTTCTATATACCCTTGATGTCATTCCCTCCTACCTTCTCTATGACCTTACTCCCAACAATCATTGTCCCTTTCATGCATCTTTCCCACCTGCCTACAGAAGATGCTCAGTTTTCCACAATCCTATAACAAAACAAAACAAAACCAATAAAACTGTTCTTCCTTTTTCTTGCCCCAGCCAATTACTTTCCAGGAGTGCTCTGTAAAAGCATAGGTATATTTACTTAACTTCATTTACTCACTTCTTAAGCCCTTCTAGTCTGTTTTCTGCTCTAAATACTCTACTAAACACCTTTGTCAGATCACCAGGAATTTCCTAATTGCTAACCCTAATGGCTTTTACTTTTCATTTTCCTCTGAAATGAAGCTTTGATATTCCTGCTTGCCACTCTTATTACAAGAGATCATCTCCTCCTTTAGTTTCAGAAATACCAAACTCTCTTGGTTCTTCTACGTCTCTAACCACTCCTTTTCTGTTTCTTTAACTGGCTCCTCATCCTATTCCTGATTGTACGGTGTGAATGTTATCCAGTTGTCTTGGGCTTACCCTCTCCTCTTCTATCCATACGTCTGTCAGTCAATAAACATTTATTAAGCACTTAACATATGCCAGCCTGGAAATACAGAGAAAGGAAAAAGACAGTTTCTGCCCTTGAGGGGCTTATGCTTTAATGGCAGCCTTATTCATAGAATTAGAGTTGAAAGGGAGCTCAGAGGCTCTCTGTAGTTCAGGTGTTCATGAGGTGCAGTCTACAAACTTGTTTTTAAAATTATGATAACAGCATTTCATTATAATTGGTTTCTTTTGCAGTCGTGTGTATTTTATTTTATGCATTTAAAAACATGGTTCTGAGAAGGGTTCCATGGGCTTTACCAGACTGTCCAAGGGGTCCATGTCACAAAAAGGTTAAAATCTCATCTAGTCCAACTCAAAACTGAACAAGAATTCCCTCTATAACGTCTCTGACCAAGTGGTCATTATCCATCGTGACCTTATTTCAACCTGTATATCACAGTAAAGAATCACCCCATGTTACATTTATTAATGGCTTCTAATAAATAAATTACCCTCTTCATTAAACTTCTTGGTCAAATCTAATAAACCAATTTGTGTTTCAGAGGATGACTATTGCAAAAAAAAAAATCTGTGTACTAGTGTTTTTGTAGTGTGTTGGCTTTCCTTTGTCATAAGGAGAGTCCCATTGCTAGGGGAGGGTTTATTGGGAAGCAACTATAGTTTGATTGTTGTTGTCTTTTTAAGCACTAATAAAATGTATTTTCTTAAATATTGAGAAAGCCATTATGTAACTAGAGAGGTGATTTTTGTTGGTACTAATTCAGAAGACCAGTTAATAATGAGTATGCTCTGTTAAGCCAACACAGTGCTGAATGCTTTAGGGAAATGTAACAAGAAGGTTGAGACGTGGTTTCTGCCACAAGAAGTTTATGATCTAGTTTGGGAGGCAAATTAAGTGGTTAAAGAATATGACGATTCATGTTTTACTATAAATTTATGTCATGGAGGAAAGGGAGAGAATCACTGAGAGTAGAAGCTATCAGGTTAGCGTTCACGGAGATGATACTTAAGTACCCATCCAGCTCTTTCGTAGATCATTTGTATAGTCAGCACTGAGAATGTCTTCAGTTGAGGGAATCTGCTGGGTCATTAAAAAATCTTCCTGAAAAAGTAAGTAGGCCAAACACCTACAATATGTCCCTATGACCTGTAATATTAAAGATATTTAGCAGAATTTTATTTAAAAAGAAGACTTTTTACTTTTGGAATCTTGAAAAAAAATATTAATTGGTATGCATTGCTATATCTTATAATTAGAAGTTCTTGGCCAAAAATCATACTGGATTCTTTAGTCAATACAATTAAGGTGTGACAAGCCCACCCCATAATATTAAGCACAAGGATGAATTTGACAGACAATCTGAAAAGGCTTTTTGTTTTAAATAGAACAAACCCATTCTTTGTTTTGGGAGTCTGCTTTTCCTCAGTGTTGTCTTTTTTTAATCTCTAGATTTAGGCAATGAGCACCTATTAATCACTTACTATGTGCTAAGAGCTAGGAATACAAATACAAACCAAAAAAAAAAAAAAAGATATCCTAGCAGGGGAACATAACATACAAAAGGGAGCTGAAGGAGTAAGGAAAGGTAACCACATGAGCATGCACATTGTGGTGAAGTCTAGAGCATCAGAACAGGATATTTTTTTAAACCAAGCAATTGATAAATCTCCTACTATGTTCTAGTCATTGTTAAGTTCTGGGGATACAAAAAGACAAAAAGTATCTGCCCTTAAAGAGCTTATAGTCTCTTGGGGGAAAGCAACACGCAGCCAACTATGTACCAGCAAGATCTATACAGGACAAATCGGAGGTATTCTCAGAGGGAAGGCACTAACATAACAAAGGTAGGGATGTACCAAGTACAGAAAGGCATCTGAGATGTGAGTGGAAAAAAATAAAGCCGAATGTTAATAGTTCATCTTGAGAATATTTGCCACCAAATGCCCTTGTGGGACTATAACAAGGAAGGGAAGGAGAACCTGTCCCATAGATTGGAGGCTTTAATATAGGAAGTAGGTCTATATTGGGGCGACCATTCTAGTCAAGAGCCAACTGTGAATGGGTCCAGTTAGGGTGTAACTTACTCCTCTTATGCAGGACTCAGAACCCTTTGAGTTTGCTCAGAGGATCAATTTAGTGGGGCCTCTAGGCTTAAGTAGTATCCCTGGCCTAAAAGAATACTCACACTTGTTTGGGGAGGAGTCATTCTGTAGTAGATTCTCTTGAATCTGATTAAATTTAAACTACAAGTGAATTTGGGGACTCCTGGAGGTGGGCCAAAGAGGGGTATGTTATGATTTGCTAGTAGTACCTGATTTAATGTTTGTGAAAATATGGGTTGGATTCTTTGGCAATGCAAATGGTAAATATATAAGTGTAATCCATTATCTGACTGGGACCCTGGCCCTAAAAGTACCAAGATGGCTTCTTGTGGAAGAAGCAGCCTTAAAAGAGCTCAAAGCAGGGAAAATGAGTCTTTTGTTCCCTCTTTAGAAGAATTTTCTCTACAAACCTAAAAGATAATGATTATTTCCCAAAGATCTTGGTGGGATGTGTGTGTGTGTGCATGCGTGTGCGCACATGTGTGCACGTGTGCGCGTCAAGCTTGCCATAGGACTTTGTATTCTAGAATCACAGACTTGGAAGGTACTTCAGAAGTCATCTAGTACAACCCTTAGCCCCATCATGAACCCCACCTACCACATCCCATCTATAACCAGTAGTTATTTAGCTTCCGCTTGAATACCTCTAATAACAAGAAACTCACTGTCTTTAAGTTAGTTTATATTCCATTTTTTAACTGCTGTAATTATTTATTAGCAGCTTTTTTCTCTTTTGATCTAAAATTTGACTCCCAGTAACTTCTACCTGTTAATATTGATTCTGCTTTTAGGGACCAGCTGTAATTCTAATTTGATATTAAGTTGATATCCTTTGATATATTTGGCCATGGAGCAAGGAGGGCCTGAGATTAAAGTCCCACTGCTGACATATTAGCTGTGTGATCCTGGCCAAGTCCAGAACTACAACTAAACTGCAGACCAGGTTAGAGGGAGTTTCCTTGTCCAAGAGTGTCTTATAGCAGTGTAGTCACAGGCCCGTTCCCAGTCCCTGTTTTTGTTTCTCTCCCTGTTGTGTCCCTATGAAGTCTTCTTTTCATCAGGCCAAATACCCTAGCTCCTTCAGTCAGTCTGCTTATGGCATGGTTTCTAGTCCCTTCCCTATCCTAGTCTCCTCCTTCTGGATGAGCTTCAGCTTACTACTGTCTTACATGAAATATAATTCCCAGAACTAGACATAATTTTTTTTTATCTGAGGGCAGGATATCAAGAAGATTGTTCCTTGATCTAGGCACTATATTTCTCTTAATTCAGTCTAAAGTCATGCAAAGAAAGGGTAGGTACGTAGAGAGCTGGCCTTAGAGGCAGAGAAACATAGGTTTAATTTTTCCCTCTAACACATAATGGCTGTGTGCCTGTGGGCAAGTCACCTGAACTCTCAGTGTCCCAGGTAACTTTCTTCCATGATAATATGTGAAGTATGTGCTGATATATATTGGTAGAAGATGGTTTCTTGTCAGAAGTTCCCCGTATCAATAAAAATCACAGTCCAGTCCAAGCAAAACAAAACACATTAGCCTTTTTGGCTATTGTTTTATGTGGGTGTGGGTGTGTTTTTAGTGAACCACTTTTGAGATATGTTTCTTCATCTTGTACTTACACAGTTGATTTTTTAGATATAAGAGCAGGACTTTACATACATCCATAGCACATTAAGCCACTGAGCCAGTACACCCATCAGAGAGACCTTCTTCCATTTCAGTTGATTACGAACCAACTCCATGGTCCAGTTAGCCACTTCTGAAAATCAACTAGTGATACTATTTCCTAATCCATGTTTTTCACAGTATCCATGTTGTATCCTAAAAACACTTTGTAAAAATTCTTGTTGACCTATTTTACTGATCTACCTACTCTTTTTTTTTTTGACAAGGTTATTAGTTATAAGATTGTTCTGACATAATTCTTTTTAATGGTCCAGTCCTGGCTCTTAGAAAACATTTGTACATTATAAACTGGTTGAGGTGATTATAAATATTCATGTTTCATACAGTTAGAGCTTAGGGGACCTTAGAAGTCATGGAACTTCTACTCCACCCCCCCACCCCAGTTTTGAAGAACAGGAAACTGGCCAGAGGGACTAATTAACTTGCTTAAATTCACATAGGTAGTAGAACAGAATTGGGACTTGGTCTTTTGATTTTCACTCCAATGCGCATTTTCCTGTGCCTATTTGTATTTTAAGAAGCATGTTAAATTTTGGCAAATTAAATTTTTTTTGCCTTTCATATCAATATGCCCTTCAGAAACAGAAGACATCAAGATTTGTGAGGATAGTCTTTTAGTTAAGGCTTTTTCTTCCCCCTGCAATGTGACTTAATGGAGCATAGGGATACATAAATAAGATGTAAAGAATGACAAGGTAGAAATGTGAAAAGGTGGGTGTTGGTTGGGAGGAGAAGAGATTCTCTTTTTTTTCCATTTCATTTTGAAATTTTTGATGTATATGAACCTTTTATATAGATGGAGTGGTTTATGCCTGGGGTCACAATGGATATAGCCAACTTGGGAATGGGACAACCAATCAAGGCATCGCTCCAATTCAAGTTTGTACCAATCTCTTGATCAAGCAAGTGATCGAAGTTGCTTGTGGTTCACATCATTCCATGGCTCTAGCAGCTGATGGAGAGGTAAGTGCCATGTGCTGTTGTTGTTGTTGTCATCATCATAATTATTACTAAGAATAATATTTAAACAGTAATAAAGACAACCTACACTGGCAACTATAAACATTCAGTTCCTTCTCACATAAACACTTAGTGTAATCATGTCTTTTTTTTCCTTTAGTACAAGATACATTATGATATCAGTAACACTGTATGGGTAGTGCTACAATTAGACTTATTAAATGCTTTGCTTTGGGCTGAGATAAGATATTGTATTGCTATTACGGTGTGGCATGAAATAATTTGTCAACTGCTTTTCAGACCTTTCTTTTTACAAGTTCACATTTTACTAATAAATAAAACTGCTTATTTCTCTTTTGTGGAGGCCTTGGTGTTTGTGGCAACTATTGTGTCTAGCCTAAGAAAAAATAAGAATCATAATAATGCAGAAGAATGATAAATTAAATTTTTATAATACATAATAGCTCATTTGCACATAGAGAGCTTTATGCTTACAAACCACTTTTTAAAAATCCTAATTAGGGCCTTGTTCCAATCAGTCAGTAAGCACTTATTAAGTACTTGCTGTATGCCAGCCACTCTGCCAAGCTCTGGGGAGACAAAAAGGAGAAACAGTTCCTGCCTTCAAGAAGCTTACATTCTAATAGAAGAGACAGTGTATACATAAATAGAGAGGTAGTTCTCCTATGTTGCTTGTTTTTAAAATATGAATTTGTTCCAAGGCAATTGATATATTAGGGAGCAATTTGAACATAGTGTAAATTTTGCATTTGCTGTGTGCATCTGTGAGAGTGTAGAAAACTTATACTGCTTCATAATAACTGATAAGCTGCAACTCTCCTGATACCCACTTCAAAGCAAACTTCAGCTCTTTTTGAAGTTAAAGTGTCATTGTATACCTTTTAGTGCAGTAGGAGCTGTGGGTGGAGGAAGGCTAATCTGAGTCCATACTCTCCTTTGTGATGGCCTCGGCCACAGCCTCCATAGCTTTTGACTTTGGCAGTTTGGCCCCTGTGGGAACTGGGGTGCAAGATGAGCCACAGCACAGGTCTGTGGACCCAACCATTATTTATCATATTATTTATGCATTTCTTAATCATTTGAGATATATCAAACTGTGCACCTGGTATTAGGTTCCTGTATTTTTTTATGTGTCTCTGGTGACATTAGAATGCTGTACTTCTAGCTCCATTTTCCCCAAGGGGATTCTGGTTTTTATTGCACACTTTGCATAGGGTAGTGGTTTGTAGGAACACACAAGTCCCATTATAGCAAAAGGGACTGAATGTGCAAGATAAACAAAGTAGATGGGAAGTAATCTGAGAGAGGAAAACACTGTCATATTGTTGTCATATTTCAGATAGAGTACTAAAGTTCAGTAAGGTTAATGGTTTGTCTGAGGTCACAAAGCTGTGAATATTAATAGAGCCACAGAGCTTAGTTTTTGAAAGCAATTTACCAGTCTCAGTTGTTTTGTGAGTCTCTTGGTTTAGGCAGCCAAGACACCCACACTACCATTGATATGTATGTAATGAGCATTAATATATGTGGCCTGTATTGGGAATAAGCTTCAAAGAAGTGTGTAGTACTTTATGTGGAGGACAGGAAAGTGAATGCATATAAGGCAGTCATGCCAAGAGAGACTCAGCTTTATTTCTCTATCAAAAATTACATATTTCAATACTTGATTGGACCTTGGATGTCCTTGGTGGTGTTCCCTGCAGTGATGCCGATTGGAACGCATCCATGCCTGCCCTGCTTGCACAGCTCTTGTTCATGCCCTCCCTTATATCCTCCCATATCAGATCTCCCTAACATGCTTCTGGATCATGCTTCTGGACTATGCATGGGTGTCAGGAGCATACAGCTCTGCTAATGATTGTTAAGGGTGTTAGGTTATAGGGTTGTAAATCTGGAGCTGCAAGAGATACCAGAAGCCATCTGGTCTAGCTTCTCATTTTCCAGTTGAGGAAACTGAGGCCCACAAAGATTAAGTGACTTGGTCAAAATGGAACTGCTTGGGTTTGTTTTATTCATGCCTATAAAGTTAATGGGATGGTTGTATAGGCTCCTAACTGTGATACATGGCATACTATTTGTTCTGGGCCAGTTTCTGCCTTAAGTCAAAGAAGCATGGACAGAACACAGAAAAAAGAGAATGTATTTACTAAAAACTATGAGACCCAGAACCAGTCATTTCATTGTGCTTATTTCTTCTGGCAAAGTGTGCAGGAAGTGGCCTTTTCACTTCATGTTGTGCTAGGCATAGCAATCCTTTCCTTTTGCTTCCTTTGCCAACACTGCCCATACCATTTTTCCAACTCCAGTTATGTTCTTCCTTGTCACTGTTGAAGGGAGGGTGCGTGCACGCACATGTGTGTGTGTGAGAGAGAACATAATAAAAAGTATCTTATAGGTAGTTCCTTCACCCCCCCCCCATAACCAGGTATAAAAACTTTTTTTTAAGTCTTACCTACATTTTGCTTGGATAACATTGGACTTTATTTTATTTGGCAGTAATGTGTAAAACTCGAATTGCTATGCAAGAAGTTATTGCAGCAATGATCTAATGAGATATTGTCACAACACTGGATAGTGGTCAGACTTGAGAACCTCAGCCACCTGAGCAGCAGCTAGCACCCAAAAGTAAGCCTTTGTAAAGAATGAAGATAGTTGTCCTCAAGCATGGCCATGGCCATGGAAGATGAGTCTAGTTATCTTCAGGTTAAGGTTGTTAAACACTGGACACCTGGGTTTTCCTCAGCAAACATTGTTATTTAGAGGTCATAGGAGGCAGCAGATGATACCACCTTGCTATGGTCACACCAACAGCAGTGAGAGGTGACAGCTATCTGACAGTAAGGGATGACACAAAATGAACTAAAACTAGAAAAACTCACAATTTTGAGGAGAAACAACTAAATCACTGGAAGTCACGACGTGAGTTTTTCTAGTGTAAGTGTAGATCAGATGTAATAGCAATTGAAACACTGAAGATGGAGAAACGTCTAAGAAAAGACACATCTTGAGCGTGTTTGGTTTCTGAAAATCCCTACATTGATATGATAGGGAAGTCAGTCAATAAGGCATGTGCATTTGTTCTGGGCTAGGCACTAGGAATATAGACAGAAATGGCCCCTGCTCTTAAGGAGCTAGCTCTCTATAGGGGAAGGCAAGACATATACATAAAAATGTACACAAATTTTGTTTTTCCTCACTAATTTTGTTTGGGCTTCAGTTTGCTGGTCTACTGTTACTAATATATCAGATCTCATTTTTTTAAAAAAGGTTTTGTTGCTATTTTCTGTTAGTCACATCACCATTGTTATCTCAAATATCTCTCCTTCTGGAGAGCCATCCCATTTAACAAATAGTATCTTTTTTTTTTTTTTTACCAGATCTCTTTTAACCCTCTTTCAAAAGGGCAAACTAAAAAAAAAAAAAAGGAAGGCCAGTGCTTTCTTTAATGATTGGCAGTATGGTTATAGGAAAAAATTTTGAGCAATCTTGATTGTGGTGTCTACCAGAAACAAATTCTATGAGATAATTCCCTGGGCAAATGATAACCAGCCTCTCCTCTCCAATTTCTACCTCCAGAGGATGTATTGGCCTTAACACAACCCAGAGTATGTGGGTCTGGATCATGGAGTCCTGAATATTAGGATGAAATACAGTAGGAGAACTATGTGCATCTGGGACTTGAATCCCTAAGGTGGAGGCTAGGGAGTAGTCTGATCCAACTTTGAGAGTTATTCCTAATATAGAACATTCATAGAATTTTAGAACATTAAAAGTACTAGCCGCTAAGGTGGACCTAGAGTAGTCCTGAAGTTTCTAGAATAGAGTCGTGGCAAAATTTAACCCCCAGAACAATGGTACTTATTTCAGGAAGTAGGAGCATCCAAGGGTAGGTTTGACATAGAGCCCAAACTGACCACTAATTTGGAGCCCTAGCCTCCAGGGAAATTTCAGAGTGAGATGAGTTCTCTGTGGCTTTGGTTTCACTAAGAACTTCTTTCATCAAGCATATTTTAGAGTACTTCATATTTGAAATTACCATTCTTTCCAGGCTTGTTTTTTTTTAAGTTATTATTTTCTATTCATTGTAAAGTTAAAACAAAATTCCTTGCATTTGGATATTCTAATTAGAATGTTTCCTCAGAGCTCAGGCTATTACCTCATTTTCTCATATTTTCCCCTTGGGACAGGTTTATGCATGGGGTTATAATAACTGCGGTCAAGTGGGGTCTGGATCTACAGCAAATCAACCAACTCCTAGGAAGGTCACAAATTGTTTACACATAAAGAGAGTTGTCAGCATAGCGTGTGGCCAGACCTCTTCTATGGCTGTATTGGACAATGGTGAGGTGAGATTTTCTGCCATTTATATTTTTTAATTTCCCCTCAGGAATATAAGAAGACCTCTCTTCATGTAATTAAGCCGGTTGTATGGATGGCAAAACACTGAAATTTCTAAATTTCAAGTCTAGTTTGAGAAAAATTAATTTGATTTGATACAGATATTCATTCCAGTGAGCTTATTTTCCTTTTGGGGTAAAATCCAAATAGATAAGGTCTGAAACTTAAGGGTATGTTGAATTTGTATCTGTGCTTTTTAAGTGTAATGAGTATAAAGCTTTTCAATAGAGGCTTGCCTTTCCCCCCAAATAATACCATACGATTTCTTACTGAGTTCAAATATATTGGTTAATTAAGACTTTTCAGTCAACAAAGAGCATCTTTCTAGAGCTCTACTTGGTTGCATTTTTTTTTTTTGGCCTTTTGGAGGCTGGAGGGGAAGGCAGGGCAATTGGGGTTAAGTGACTTGCCCAAAGTCACATGGCTAGTAAGTGTTAAGTGTCTGAGACCAAATCTGCACTCATGTCCTCCTGACTCCAGGGCCAGTGCTCTATTCACTGCACCACCTAGCTGCCACTACTTGGTTGTTTTTAATAAATATGTAGTAGAATATAGTTGCAAAAATACTTTTGTGTCCCATTATTGCTAACTTATTTTTATAAAATCTCAGTCTATTGGGGCCATTTCTCTGTCTGTCTCTCCCAATATATACATATATACTTTTATATACATATTTATATATATATATATATTATATCTAAATATCAAAAGAAAGAATTTTAATGGATCGGTTACTTTCTGTTTTTCATAATTACCTCTGTTTATTACCTCTTGTTATAGAATCACAGAATTTTGGGTGGGAAGGGACTTCAGTGGCCATTTCATACCCAAAAGAAATCCCTAGTATAATAATGTGGAGAAACTGATATCCATTGTCCCCTCCTCCCCTTACTTTCCAAGACAGCTCATTCCACTTTTGAATAGCTCCAATTGTTAAAAAGTCTTTCCTGACATTAAGCCTAAATTTGCCTCTTAGAAACTGTGACCCATTGCCCTTGGTTATAATCTCTGGGAGCAAATAGAGTATGTCTCTTATCTCTTCCAATAACAACGTTTCAAATACTTGAAGATAGGTATTAGCTCTTTGACTCTCCATTCTTTTATCTGACTCTTCTCTTCTTCAAGTTACATTTCTCTCCCCCATTCATTCAACCAATACTTTTATGATATGGACTGAAAATCCTTTACCATCTGAGTTACCATCTCCCATAGCTTTCTAGTTTATCAAGGTCTTTCTTAAAGTCATGTCCAGGAGTAAGCACAGTCTTATAGATATTGACTAAACAAAGTAGAATACAAAAGATTATCACCCTCTTAGTTCTGGAAGCTTTTCCTATCATGATGGAGCCCATTATTCAGTCTGATGGAATAGTTATTAGGTGACACTTAATTGATCTGTAAAAGCTTGTTACTCAGGTATCAGTAAGTAAAAATGTTCATGACTTCAGTGTTCAAGAGACAGGCCAGCATAGTGGATAGAGGGCTGGCCTCAGAGTTGGGTGTATCCAAGTTCAAAGCCTGCCCCTGACATATATTGGCTTTGTAATCATGGGCAAGTTACCCTCAGTGCTCTCAGGGAACTCATTAAGACTAAGTTTCAGTGTGGCTATCAGTTTGCATTGGTGCATGTGATGGAAGAAGTTTTATCTCTAAGAGCCCCTTATAGCAAAGACCTCACAAAACTGTATTCAGGAAAAAAAATGCTCTTGTATAAATAAATTCAGTCCTGATAGCTTTACAATATGGGATAAGAGAAGTGACTAAGGAATGTAGATTACAGATCTTTCTTTGAATTGTTTACAATTTCAACTGTGTGGCCTAAAAAAAAAAAAAATCCTTCTGCCTGGAAATCACCTTATCTCTAAAAGAAACAGAAATGATTACACTAAAATGAAAATTCAGAGCTTCTTTCTTCTTTACCCCATAAGAATACTGAGCTCTATGGTGCAGCTAGGTGGCACAGTGAATAGAGCACTGGCCCTCAAGTCAGAAGGACCTGAGTTCAAATACAGCCTCAGACACTTGACACACTTACTCGCTATGTGACCTTGGGCAAGACGCTTAACCTCAATTGCCCTCCAAAAAGCAAAAAAAAAAAAAAAATACTGAGCTCTATAACTATTCATTTTATTTTATGTACTCTTTGAATAAGTTTCATATTTTTTATACTGTTACTATGAACAAAATACTTGTTTAAATAATAGGACAGGGTAGGTAAAATGTGGTTTGAAAATAGATGGAGACAGTGGCTCTGAGTACTGTAATCGGCTTGTTTGTGACAGGAAAGACTTCAGAGACTGTCTTCAACAGAAAAGTTAAGAGCAGGATCTGGGGAAGCTGGTCTTAGGGAAGGAAATGCAGAGATTGGAACAAGCATTTATTAGCACCTACTGTATGCCAAATGCTATACTTAACCTCATTTGATCCTCACTTAAGTGATTTGACTACAGTTTAAGTAGTAAGTAACTGCATCCAGATTTGAATTCAGGTCTTCCTGACTGCAGGCCCAACCCTTTCTCCACTGTGCCATTAGCAGCCTCTAGGAAGGTCTGAGTTCTTTTGTCTAGAAACGGATTAATTTGTCCAGTTGATCCAACTCCATCAATGTAGGATGGAGTGAAATAGTGTTTCGAACATTTGGTGGGTAAACCAACTCTGATTTGAATTTAGACACGTTATTTTTTATTTATTTATTTTTTTGGCCAGCAACTTAAACCTGTTGTCTTTCTCTTCTTCAAAAGGTGTATGGCTGGGGTTACAATGGCAACGGTCAGTTAGGCCTAGGAAATAATGGCAATCAGCTGACCCCCTGTAGAGTGGCAGCTTTACACAGTGTGTGTGTTCTTCAGGTAAGTATTTTTAAAATTTCAGCTAGGTAACTGAAATAGAATGTTTTAAATAGAAATATTTTTAGAATAGTCATTCAGTCACATTTTTTCAAAAGCTCTCTGATTCTTTGCCTTCTAAATTTAGTACATTATTTTCCCAAGGTTCATACAGTCAGAAGGAGCATAGTAATGCCAGTATAGTGGTTGTGGCTGATAGACAACCCATTAAAAAGTTCAGTAGTACTAAAGCTATTTTTTTTCTCCCTAGTGCTTACTGGCTATTGTTGTTCATTAGCTTTAAGCACCAGAGAATGGTGGTTCAATTCCTTTGGTGGATGAATGTTTTGCAGTAAACTGGCTGAAATTTTTAAGTAGATAGTTTCTTCCCCTTCACCCCCACCCCCCACCCCAATCCTACCTTTCTGTTTTCCTGTGTATGGTAACCCTTTAAATTTACTTGCAGATTGTCTGCGGCTATGCACACACGCTAGCACTAACAGATGAGGGCTTGCTGTATGCCTGGGGAGCTAACACTTATGGGCAGCTAGGAACTGGCAATAAAAGTAACCTGCTAAGCCCAGCACAGATCATGGTGGAAAAAGAAAGGTAATGTTGCAGTAGCTAATATGTTTTTGGACTGTGTGTGCATTGTGAGCTTGTGTGCTAGAGGTATGTGTATTTTCTTTTTTGATCTGTTTGTATCATATTTGGGCCTTGTGACTAATGTATTTATTGGGATCCTCCTTGACTCTGAGCAAAAGAGGATCTGTGTCAGCCAAGATAATCTTGGATATGAGTGCCTCTAAAACTTTTTTGAAAGTTATCAGCATATGTCACTGGATTGTATAAAGTTCTTATGTTTTAGAAACATAAATCAGAAACATATGTTCTTATATCAAGCATCTGGAGCAAAAAGAAAATAGATTTAGGTCCAAATGTTTGCTAGCAATGATTCTGATTGAAAAATATGATATTTGAAGGAAACAGATTTCAAAGACTAAAATCCATTCTACAGTAGATAAGGAGACTAAGGAAATGGGTTTTTTGGGAAAAAAAAGAAAGATGCAGAAGTTTTCAGCTACTTAGAAAATTATACAAACTCTTTAGTCAGAGAAATGTAATATATACACTTTTATATTTAAACGTAATCAGAGAAATTTTAAAGTAGCTTTGCTGTTCTATCTTATACCTATTAAACTGGGGAAGAAGGTTAACAAATGGTAGAAATCAGGGCCAGCCTGTGCCATGGAGAATTAGGCATGTTATTAACACTACTCGTGGAACTGAATTGGCACACTCCTCTTTGGAAAGAAATATGGCATTTTATGATTAAAGCTCTAAAACTCTTCATGCTTTGTGACCCTAGTGATTTTTGCTACTCAAACTGTATGCTAAGGATGCAGTTCACAGAGAGGAAAGAATTATTTATCTGTATAAAAATGCTAATGTCAACATTATTTGTAATAGCTAAAAAATTGGAAATAATGCATGCCCCCAACAATTGGGAATGGCTAAACAAATGGCAATATAAGAATATAATAAAGTATTAATATAGCATAAGCAATGACAGTTATGAAGAATACAGATAAATGTGGAAAAATACATGAATTGATGTAAGAATAAAGAAATCAGCACTGGCTGCAACTACATAAAACAATGATCAGCAACAAAACCCTGAAAAATAGACTCAAGCAGGATATTTTTGTTACTGTTCTATTAAAGTTAATATATACATCTCTTCACCCCTCCCCAACTTCTGCCCCTCTCTTTCTTTTAATGTGTTTACCCCATTCAAAAGAGAAGGAAAGTAGGGGCTTGTTTCCATTTGGCAGTCCAAAATGAAGTACAGGCTTTTCTTTCAATCAAATAGTATAATATCTTAATATGTGCTTTCAGCACTGGATTTCATTTACCTCTCTAAATAAATATGTAGTTCTTGTTTAATGGGGATTATTATCATTGTGTATTTGAGATATCTTGAGGTTTTGGCTTTATGACTTTGCTTAGAATGAACATTTTAAAATGAATGATTTTGGCTTTTATCTTTGCTGGATATTGATGGTGGATTGTTAGAGCATGTGGGCATGTTTCTTTTTTAAGAACTGAAAGTTCACTAAGCAAACAATCACCCTGACCAATACTTATCAGCCAATTGAACTGTTTGCCCTTCCTGATGGGAGAACTTGCTTTGAATTGAATACACCGCTCTACTGATATTATATAAGGCTCAGGATAATGTCTGCTAAGTTATGGTTGCTGTGTTCTTGTCTAATTTGGGGGCATCTTCTGCACCTTTCTTCTAGCCAATTTTTCTAAAAATAACATTGAACACATTTATTATTCACTTAAACTATTCCAAAACAGGGTTGTGAGGAAGAGGAGAGAAATATTTCTTTCCTAAGCCTGCGTGCACTTATTCATTTGATGCTTGAAATTGTATCTGCACATGGCCTGTTTTTTGACCCATGTATTCCAGGCATGAACTTGAGTACTTTGCATGGTGTTTCAGGCTTCCAAGGAAAATGAGTTATGTGTTTTTCTCTTGGCACCTCTTTAGGGTGGTAGAGATTGCAGCCTGTCATTCTGCCCACACCTCTGCTGCCAAGACCCAGGGTGGCCATGTGTATATGTGGGGCCAATGTCGAGGTCAGTCAGTGATTCTTCCTCACCTGACCCACTTCTCCTGCACAGATGATGTGTTTGCCTGCTTTGCCACTCCTGCTGTGACATGGCGCCTTCTCTCTGTAGGTGAGATAAACTCAAGAATAAATTTCGAGGGTAGCATCATTATGGGAGAATAGTGCTAATCACTTTGAAAAGTTTTCTCTTATAGAGCTTCTGTATCCTCGTGTGTGTGTGTGTGTGTGTGTGTGTTTAATAAAAAATGCATTCAATTCTTTTTGTTGTTTTTGGCATCTTTAGGTGCCTTACAAAACAAATTTTGTATAACAAGCACTGTTCATACCATGTGGAGTATCTCCTTGAGTTTCTAATTTTTAAGGGTCTTTTTATATTATGCTTTACTTTTTGGTCAGGAAGATATGAGAACATGAATCAGGTTGACAATGGGGATATGAAAGAGACTGAGAAGACAGGATCACTGAGACTTGAAAACTAACTAGATTTGGGAAATGAGAGAAAGAATGCTCTGTCAAAGATGACTCTGAGGTTTTAAGTCTGAGTACCTTTCTACCACTTATAAGAATTCGCATTTGTGTTTTGGCAGGGCAGACATTTGGTCTTGAACTGAAGGTCCTAATCACACCCAGCTGACTAGGACCAGATCAATGAGGAAGGAAGATTAATACTTCTTGACATTTAAGCCAAGGCTTGTTTATACCATTTCCGGCCTGAATTCTCTTTGAAAGGGCCTGTTGCGTAGCTTTGTTTTGTTCTGAAATAATTATCCAGTGCTTTCAAATATAAGACCAGAATTTGGATTTTACAGATGTTTGTGTTAATAAACACCTACTAGACTATAGATACTTATCTAAAATACTTGAAAGAATTTAGAAGCAGTCTTTGCTATCCTAGAGAACCAAGTGGAGCTCTCTGTTGTGCTGATCTGTTCCTGAACAATAATTAATAAATAAAATAGTTTCGAGATTATACATTTTACATAATTATACATTATGTGGTTGGCTTATCCTCTGCAGAGCATGAAGACTTTCTAACAGTTGCAGAGTCATTGAAGAAGGAGTTTGATAGTCCAGACACGGCAGATCTGAAGTTCCGAGTGGATGGAAAATACATTTATGTCCATAAAGCTGTCTTAAAAATCCGGTATGAAAAAAATAAATAAATAAAATTTAAAAAAAAAAAGGGGGGGGGGCGGCTAGGTGGCGCAGTGAATAGAGCACCGACCCTGGAGTCAGGAGTACCTGAGTTCAAATCCTGCCTCAGACACTTAACACAAAAAAACTAGCCGTGTGACCTTGGGCAAGTCACTTAACCCCAACTGCCCTCCAAAAAGCAAAAAAACAAAAACAAAAACAAAAAAAATCCGGTATGGTCACGTGAGCTTTAGCAAGTGAATAACTGTCTTGCAGAATTATCGTTTACATTTTTTTCTATTTCAGGGTATGGGTCTTCTTTTGAGAGTATTGGTATCCAACCATAGTGCAGCTTTGCCCTTAAAAATTTTTTTTGTTGATACCTGTTGTTTTGACATTATTAATGGTTTTTGGAAACCTCTCTTTTCCACCCCTAGATTGAATCTTTCCCTTTTAACAAAGCAAAACAGTTAAGCAAAAGCACCCTCTACAGTGACCACATTTGACAATATATACAACACTCTTCCCTAATTATACACTCTCTCTGTTAGGAGAGATGTGGTATGAATTTTGCCAATTTTTATTAAGTACAAATAAAATTTTACTTTTTACTACTAATTTAGAGGTAGGGCAATTTTTGTGTGTACGTTTTATGTCTAGGGTGATTTTCTCTATGCTTTCACAGAATCATAAGAATTGTTTTTGTATTTGGGGAAGAAATCTATTTACAGGGCTGTCCTTTAGATTTAAGGAAACAAGAAAGGAAAGCCATTTTCCCATTGGATTAGTAGCCTTAAAAGAGGGAGCAAAGAGCACAATGTGGTAGTTGGAGGAAATAAACTGAGAAAAATGGAGAACCTCAGTAATTCCTTTTATAGAAAACTATTGCTGTTGGACTTTCCAGATGAAATACTTTTGTGTTTACCTCTAGCCATCCTTCTTTTTTTTTTTAAAGAATAGAATTGTGTTTCAGTTTAAGCTGTCATAGGAAACATTAAAATACTAAAGTAGTTTAGTGAGTGAGTGATTGAACGTTCTTCCCACTGACAAAGATACCAACTCTTCTGTTTTGTGACTGAAACAGTTCTTTACTAAGTGACCAACCTTTTGTTTTTGTCTTTTTTTTGAAGGGGGGAAGGCAGGGCAATTGGGGTTAAGTAACTTGCCCAAAGTCACACAGTTAGTAGGTGTTGAGTGTCTGAAGCCAGATTTGAACTCAGGTCTTCCTGACTCCAGACCCCGTGCTCTACTCAATGTGCCACCTGGCTACCCTTAAAAGTGCTGGGTGTTTTGTGAGTTGGGTTTTTTTTTTTTTTTTGGAGGGGAGAAGGCAAGGCAGTCAGGGTTAAGTGACTTGCCCAAGGTCACACAGCTAGTAAGTGTGTCAGGTGTCTGAGGCCAGGTTTGAATGTGGCCAACCTGTTGATGATGAGCCTCTATGAACTTTGCTTAAACAAGAGATGTAGTTTGTTGCTGGAATGTATCTGAACCCTTTCTGCTTAGTGCTAGGATCTTCTAGAACTGAGGTATCATAAGCATCCTCCTTAGATTCAATGTTGTCTCTATACATTACTGAAGCATTCAAGAGAACATCTAATGAAATATCTGATAAATACACTGTCACAGTTGCTGAGATACTGAATATGTCCCCTTTTTTTTTGAAGCAGTGGGTGATTATGAGTCTTAAACATTGCATATATTGTCAAACTCACTTCATGTATTGGTTAGTGTTGCTGAACTGCCTTTCTTTGAACTTTCTTTTTTTATTTATCACAAGTGCTGATTCACTGAGTAAGGAAGGGAGGGGATACATTCCAAAATGAAAGTTATGAAAAATAAAATATTAACAAATTTTTTAAAATGATTCTATTTCAAAAGTGACTTTTTACAAAAAGAGTAATCTTTTGCTTTTCTTCAAATAAGGATTTTTGAGTAGTAAAAATATTTTACAGAAAAGCAGGAGAGAGGCTGATAAGGCAAAGAAATTCAGTGTTCAATTGGTAATGGCTTTTAATTCAAGACTGAACTGAAATGAATCTAGACTCTCTGGGAAAAAATTATGTTAGAAAAGTGTTTAACTGACTAAAATTCAACCCATATACAACCTTGTAAGATCACAGTTACTGTATAACTTCAAATGTAGCTACAATATGAATAATGTTTGATTCACCAGTTCAGCAATATGTAGTTCAAATGCATTGAACTTCCCATTTTCATTTCAATGGTTATATTTATACAATATTAGTTTACACTTCTGTAGCACTTAAGCATCTTCAAAGGTCTTTCCTCATTATAGCCTGTGAGGTAAATAATGCTGCAAATATTCGCCCTGTGTAACAGTGTGGCACAGTGGATTGAGAGTAGACTTTGTGGTCAGGATGAACTGGGTTCCAGTCCAACCTCTCACACCTAGTGACTGTGTGACCTTTGGCAATCCACTTAACTCCTCTGTGTTCTAGGCACCTCTTTAGACAAAAGTGCATAGCAGGTGCCAGTCTTCATTGGTTGAGAGTTTTCTCATTGGGAGAATTCTGTACCAAGGAAATCATAGATCAAAAGAAAAAATCTACTACAAATGATTAAACTGAGACTCTTTCAATTGGTCACATTCCTCCAAGGGAAGGGTCTAAAGGCAGGATTCCAACCCAGGTTTCCTGAGTCTAAGTTGAGTACTCTATATATTATTCCATGCTGCCTCTCTTTTAAAAGAAGACATTGGGATTGGCCAAATTAGGACATTAGTGTTACATCCTCCTAGGCCACAAGCCCAATTCCCAGTAAAGTTTAGCAGAAGGTATATTTGCCAAAAAGAAATTATGTATGCCTGCCTGTCAGTATGTACACAATGGAGTAGGTATGATATCTGCAGGCAAAATGCTTACAAGGAAAATAATCTTTGTTTACAAGCAGATCAGTGAAAAAGCATTTTAAGTGCTATGTGCCTGGCATTATGCTGTAGGTGTTGGGGATACGAATATTTTAAATATGAGATCATCACTGTTTTTATGAAGCTTCCATTCTAATAGTGGAGTGCAGGACCAGGAAGAAAGCTTTGATCTAGGGGTTACAAGCATAATCTGTGTAATAATATGCCAGGGGACAGGGGAGATAGTAAGCAAACCTCACAGTTCTCAAGGTGTAACAGGACTGTGATGTGGTAGGTGAGCGATGTGCCAAATTTAGCAGTATAATTGTGACCCCTTGAGTGGGGAATTGATGCCTATTCATTCATTGGGTTGGCTTGTTTACTCACTTTGCTCACATTTTCAGAACTGGGTTCCCATAAACAGGCCACCACCATGGTATTGCTCTCAAATTCTCTCAGGGTCCTGGACGTAACCCTGTGGAGGAGAAATGTACTTCACCTACTTACCACTCTCTTGAGCCTATTTCTGATGCACTTTCTATCCATACAACTCAAAATGGTAACATAATATTTATGCAACCAGACTTTTAGACCTTAACCAAAAAAAAGAAAGAATGTCTTAGTTACAGTTAGTGCATAAATAAGAGATCACAATGCACATATAAACCTGCATCACATTCTCCCACCAATGCACTCAATGTCTTTGATGAGAATTGGGCACACACATTGAGGGAGGAACACTCATGTAACTCACAAATCTGCCATTGAAGTAACTAAGGAATATTTGCGCCTCATGAAATTACTTCTCATTGCTTGGTCTCACTACTCTTCACCTGGGTAAGTACTCTTCTCCCCTGGAACACAGTATTTACAAACTTTTTTCCATTTACTGTAACCCTTAAAAGAAGATATTAGCTTCTTAATATGAATTATACTCCTCTCTAAGTTTCATAGACTGGCCCTCTGGGCTCTACAGAGCAGACCAGCCAGTTAGCCACTCCTCTGGATTTTGTTCAGTCAGAACAGAATTCATGGCAATACAACCGTGCAAACAAATCTAGCCACATCAACAGAACATAGCAAAGCAGCTGCAAAGCCTTTTCTCTTCATTCTCTAGGTTGTCAGCACAAAACCACAGGTATCACTAAAATTCTTGACCAAGGAAGTCAGTTCTCTCTCCACCATGCTTCTCACAGTGCCTGGGCATGATGTAGGACACACTTAATGAATGTTGATTGATTGACCAGCAAATGATCATTTAGCTAAAGCTTGCTGCCTGGTATCTGCTGCTGACTCCTTTGGAGGGCACAGGAGCATTTCAGTCCCAGTGTTGTGTCTACAGTTTTTTTCTTGTATGTAAGTCAGGGACCCTCAGGTTCCTCTATTTTAAATAAAAGCCTCCTAGCTCAGTGACTCACCTTTTAACTTAAAAATTCCCAACCCTTTGTCTTTTATTGATTGGTTGTTTACAGTTGTGTCTTTGTGACCCTTTGGGGGGAGGGGTCACTCCATATATTTCACCTCAGGTCCAGAGTCATTTTAAAATCATACCACCAACTCCAGTGTATATAATTTTACTCTCACTAGTCATAGAACAATTGTATATAAATGAGTTGAAGTACTCTCATGTCTTGCAACTCTCAAATCGTCAACGTGGTCCTATATGTTCTTTATCATCCTTGAAACTTATATTTCTCTTCTCTCTGCCTCTTTAGAATGTATTGTTGACATAGAAATACAGCATCATTTTACATCATTCACAAGCCAAATTGAGTAGCTAGATTTGCATTTGAAAGCTGTTTTTCCTCATACAAGTATATTGATAGTTTTTATTTTTAAAAGTTCTTTTTCTGTAGATATCAAAATATTAATTTGTAACAACAGCAATATCTTTCATCTGTTGTTAGTTAATATAAATCTTTTCCTTTGCAGAAAATATACTTTTTCTGTCCATTTTGACATTAACTGCACCACATCAAAAGGGCTTTAAAGGGACAGAATACCTTACTCAGGGATGGTAAACTGACCCATAGGGAAGTCATTTGATATGCCCTTTCATAAAGAGCAGTAGCAAGGCCAGTGGCAAGATTGCCAAGATGGATGACTGGGGGGGATATGAAACTAAGTAAAGATTTTGTAACTGAAAAGGAAAGGCTTTTCATATTTTGTTTCCCCCACCCTCCTTTTGGTCAGTTAACTTTGTTGGTTTTTGGTTTTTTTGGTTTTTCTAGGTGCGAACATTTTCGAACCATGTTCCAGTCTTACTGGAATGAGGACATGAAAGAGGTGATAGAAATAGACCAGTTTTCTTACCCAGTGTATCGTGCCTTTCTCCAGTATCTCTACACGGACACAGTTGACTTGCCACCTGAAGATGCTATAGGTATATCATCTGTTTGACCTATCTAAGGTGTATGATAAATAAATACTTTCTTGTGGGTATTGGATAGTCTCAAGATGGGTAGAACTTATGTTGAATTTTGATGATTCTCAAATGATCCTACATTTTGAAGTAAACTTTTTTAAAATTAGCATTTTGGGATTGTTGATGGTATTGATACTGTTAAACACTAAACTAATAGTAATTTTAAAATATAGATTTAGACTCATTAATTCCACAGTCCAAAATAGCTAATTCAGATTGAGGACCTTTACGGTGGGGGTGGAGGGATTAGGGAAGGAATATCTGAAACCTTGTAAACAAAGGGAGGAAGAAAGTGTTTCTTAGTTTGTAGAAACTGCACAGTTTTTTGGGGGCAGAGTGGTGGGAAGAAATTGGAGGAGAAATGTTGTTATATTTTTAATAAAATAAGGAGAAAATTTCCATTTGAAAAATCCTGCTGACTCACCTCTTTTCAGTTAAAATAAAATAGAAGCATGGATTGTGGGAGACTTGATAATCCTTTCCATTCTTCCTTCCCACCTTTTATTTTAGGTCTTTTGGATTTGGCTACATCTTACTGTGAAAATAGATTGAAAAAACTTTGTCAGCATATCATCAAGCGAGGAATTACTGTGGAGAATGCCTTTTCGTTGCTCTCTGCCGCAGTCAGATACGATGCAGAGGTAACCTCACAGGGAACCCTGAGATCCTAATTGGCGCTGGTGTGTTTTTCCCTTCTTCTGCTATGTATGGGACTGAGAAGCATGTTGGGGCAGCTTTGTTTTAGCCCTAGGGGACAGAGAAACTAAATTCATCAACTGCTGACTAGCTGATAAACTCAGCCTTGCTCCGTCATGACATGAATAATTTTGATTTGCTCTTTGGAATTAATTTATTTGGAATGTTTTCCATCTACTTTCACTTTTAACCAAAAAGAGAACAATAAGTAGTGACCTACAACGATCACTGTAGCCAGAGAGGAGATAGAGGCACAAGATGTCGAGCCTGAGCAAATGAAAGGGTGGTGTGTTTGAGCTCCAAGGTCTGCCTGTGGTGGAACATGCATATGGTGTTAGACCACTCCTGCCCTGAGCACAAGCCCTATTTGTGAATCTATTTTCCTTCTAAAAATACTTCGTTACTCTCTAATTATGACTGATTAACTACTTTTTAAAGAATTTGCTTTGGGTCCATTTTTAGACTTTGTAGCAGACAGGTTTCTGTATTACATTGGTTGTTTATAATGAGAGAAAACTAAGAATAGTTATCTGGAGGGTGAAATAGTTTTCCTTCATTTGTAAAACTAAAAGTATTTTTAAAAATCACTCTTGTGCAACTGTTTTTCCTTCTATTTGGAGTCATAGCATGGTAGAGTTAGAAGGGACCTAACAGGTCATGTGGGTCAATTCCCTCATTTTACAAAAGAGACAGCTGAAACCCAGAGAGAAGTGACTTGCCCACGGTCATATGGCTCATTAAGTTTTAAGGAATATGCATCGAATACCAAAATCAGTTCATTCTTCATTATATTTAGAAGCACTTGAGTTCTGACTTAAGTAAAATGCTTAATTCCATGAAAAATCTACATGGCGTAGCTGTAAAGATACCACACACTGTGGCCAGAAACATGTAGCAGAAGAAAAATTTCACATTTTATATCTTTTTCAGTGTTGTCTCCTGTATTTTCAAAATACTATCATATTTAGGTTTGGTTCTTTTTGTATTGTTTTATAGGCATTTTGTTTTAGTATGGCTGACATTCTCTCAAGTCTTAAATGGGTGGAGCCACCACCAAATCGAGTAGTTTTCCATTTAAAAAAGTTAAAGCATTGACTAGAATGCCTTAAGTAGTATTTCTTTTATTCAGTATTCATCATTAAGAATTCAAGTCATTATATTAAAAAGTAACCTGTTTATTGTGTATGTTCATTATAGGATAGGAAGCCTTTGCTGACTCAATAAAAGCTTAATTTTAAAACTCTTCACATAAACTCAGCTGTGATACAATGTCTCTCTCTTCTTCCCCCTCCTTTTTTTTCTTTTTGAGGGGGAAGGATAGAGCAGCAAAAGGTTATCCAAGGCAGGAAGAAAGAGTCTGAATAACTAGTGTATTTATATTTTCATTTCCATATAATCATTGCTGCTGCTCCTCTTTAAAACAGTTGGTGAAATAATTCTGAAGTAAATGTGTACAAATATAAAATCAAAGTGACAGATTTAGAGTGAATTCTTATACTGTAGGCTCTCAACCACCATGAAATCCAGTAAAAATTGTGAGCAAAATACACCAGCACTCTTTTTTTAAATTACTATTATTTTGCTTTTTATGATCAAGGAATTAAAAACAAAAGTTTTTAATAAGTATATATTTAAAACCTATGAGAGTCAGTTGGATGAAATTGGACAGTAGATATGAGAATATAGAACCATCCATTCATTTCTTTAGCTTCCTTGTACTATTGATTTGTTAGGCAGCAGAACAATCTCTACTTATTTTTCTGCTTAAGAATTTATTCTTTAAGGAATATGGGATCTTAGATCCAGAGCTGGAAGGAGTCTCAGAAGCCAAGTAGTCTTAATTCCCAAGGAGGTGATGTGACTTGTCCACAGTCTCAGAGGCAGTAAGAATTGGGTGGAATTTGAATCCAGGTCCTCTGAGTCCAGAGCCAGTGTTATCTATGCTGTTTCATGATATCTCTACAAGTTTTGCTTTCAGTAGAAAGGAAAACCTAAGAGTTTGCTCAGAGATCTTGAGTTATTTTCCCTCTCAGTTTGCTTGGGATCTGTATATTAAGAGTTCTCATCCTTGACCTGTGTGGTCCAGCTTATTTTTTTTCCCCTTTCAAAGAGCCAGATGACTGGTTTTCACATGACTATCTTGATTTACTATGTCTATATATGGGAGATGAAAAGAGATTCTCTTACACCCACAAAAAAGAGTTGAGGTCACTCTGACCAAAAATATTTTTTATTTTTATTATGATGCCTAGTGCTTTGGAAGGAATTAGAATTGTAGTTTTTCACTTTTTATTTTATGGTATTTAAAAAATATAGCCACCCAACCAGGTTCTTGACTCAGTTACCAGTCAGGTGTTAGTGGACTAAGGCTATACTTCCAGTGTTCTTATCCACATATGGCATGTAATGGAGTTGCCACATACATGTGGTTTTTCCAAACTGTTTCCAAGGTACTTCCATGCTAATAGTCTCAATAATCAGTTGTTTGGGTTTTAAATATAAAAGAAAAGGCATTCAGGATTGAAGTCAGAGCATTGCTGAGGTCAAGCCTACTGGCTATTTATGGGAGTTGACCATTGCTCTGAGCATTAGAAACTGACACAAGTATGCAGTTTTCTTGTTTCCTAGTTAAAGGAAAGATAGTTTTGTTTTTATGATCCAGAATGTTTTTAGTAATTTAGGAAATGAAATTAGGCTGTAGAAATGGCGAAAGCAGAATATGTCCAAATTATTTGACAGTATGAAGAATTTTGTTGTAGTGTCCTTAGATTTGGAATAAAATCCTAGATTATTTATGTTGAGTATATCTTAAACGAAAGCTTTTTAGCCCTCTCTTCAATATCTGGAAATCGCCAAAAGAAATCATTACCTAGTAAATCTGATGGAACTTTCCTAGTGTCTAATATGGTGTTCTGGATACATCAAAATGTCATATAAATAAATTATTTTTATCTACTTGTATGAGCCCTTTTATAACACTTTCCACTATGGCATTCAGTATAAGGTTAGTTTGTGTTTCTTAAAGCATCAGAATGGCTAATAACATAGTTCATGAGCTAAATAATACCATATTGGGTTGTTCAGAGCTAAAAAGGAGTCCATATCATTGATGCTGAGGACAGTGTTATAGGCATCATAATATATATAATATACAGTATATAGTTATATAGACTATAAAGGCCCCTTTATAGTCTTTCTATTATGGCTTCTTCCTTCTTTCTCATTTTAGAAAACTATGTGGCAGGTTATAAAATGCATCAACATTTATCTTGAACTTAAAAAAAATCCCAAATGAACAAAGTTTCCTTGTCCTTGCAACTAAAGGTATGATATTTCTGAAGTTCAGGAGGTTTTGTGTATTGCTGTGCCTTACCCAAAGCAGGCACTCTTGTTTGCATAAGAATTGCCCTGTTTCCTTTTTAAGGCAAGAGGGAAGATCTCGTCATTTCTAGATTGAAATGAAGAGATGATGCTTATAAATATTGAACCATCTTCTTCACTACCATCACCCCAAGTCTCTGTCTCCCCGCCCTCTCTCCTTCCCTTCAAAGAAGAAATTACACCATCAGAAGAAGGATGTTTACCTCCTTCATATGTCATTGGCAAATGGGCTTAGAAGGGGATGGTTTCTAGGTGATTCATCCTTTACTCTGCCTCTCCTTCCAGGATGGGCTGCTCTCAGTATACCGGCATAGACTACTTTCTTAAAGGTGTGGTGATTCTTTCTCTTTAATAGTAGTGTAAATTACCCTAATAATGAATTTCCAAAATAAAATAAAACCAACGGGGAATCAAAATTCAGATTTTCATGATTCTGTAGTACACATGCTAGAAACCCACCAGTTCAGATGAATGCTTGGGGGGAAGTGGAAGAGCATAGCAGGGAGGACAAAACTAGCATGAACTGTTTAATACTTTAAAATGCAGACAAGAATGAGTCTTTTTAAAAAGGTTAACCAAATATAAAGGTTCTTGTGAAACTATTTTTAGTACTTCCATTCTATGCTGAAGAACTTGAGGAGATTATTCTTTCAAGTAGGAGAAACTTTTAGTCTGTTAATTTGCTTGGCAGTCTTTTTCTTTTTCTTTTTTTTTTTTTTTTTAATAATCAGAAGCTTTTATCCATGTGGTCATGAATTCTCAGTCAGTGCAATTTGAGTTGTTGAGGGTTTTACTGAACTAGAAATTCAACTTGCTTTCTCTTTTTACCATTGGAAATTATACAACTCAGACTTGGTATTTTAAAAAAGAAATCCATCCTTTAAAAAAATAACAAAGTTTGGAAAATAGCTTTAAAATTCATGACTGATTGAAGAGAGTTTGACCACATTTGGAGCTTAATCCATGGACTATAAGTCTGTCTGGAGAAACTCATTTTCTATTTCTGTGAGTCTATTTCCATTCCTATTTCTATTTCTGTGGGGGATGTGATTCCATACAGCACGTCACACATCTTTGGGAATCTCTCTTTTGGTGTTCTCATTGACTCGCTACATGCAGCTGTCATTTCTGTGCAGACAACTCCAGAGTCTATAGAAGAGCACCCTGCCTATCTGTCAGTTCTCCTTTCTCTCTTGAGTTCCTATGATTTCAGTGGTGTACAGTGGTGAAGTCCCTTTGAGGAAACTCACCAAATGCAGATCAGCAGCTGACTTAACTAGAGAGTTTTAGAATGTCACCTTCACCTAGAGGTTGAGGGACTTGATCAGGGTCACACAGCTAGCACTGAGCAGAGGTTAAGCTTGAACCCTGAACTTTCTGACTCCAAGAAAGTCTTCCCTACTCTCTACTGTGCTTCTATGACTCCCTATGTTTACTTTATCCAGAACGATTATTTATTTTCCTGTATTAGTCTATAGGTGACATTTTTCTGTAGATGGAGAAAGTACATCATGTAATTTAGTGCTTAATCTAGCTTATAATACATACTGCTTGGCTTTGTATTCAACTCACAATAACAATCGAATTATAAATTTATACTTCCGACCCTTGGGTCCAGAGGTCTTCTTATTAACAGTTGAGTAATTCTAGTCCAAAGTGCATTTGGTTTAGAAAAAATTGGCTTCAGGCATCACTGAGCCAATACAAATAAGATTGTAGGGGACAAAAATAGCCAACACTGTTTAAATTTTGGAGGCTATATTTACTGGATAGGTTTCTGTGGTAAATGTACTGCTTTACCTGTCAGATAGGGCAGAGTGACCCTTTGAGGTATTTGCTTGCTGGGCTTTTGATCAGGCAAAAGGAGACATATTCACTAGTCCTTTCTTCTGCTCAGGACCTATTTCTCTGTATTCTTCCCTTCCATCAGTGTCAAATTCTGAAAGATCAGAAAAAAAAAATCAGGCCTTTATAGCCCTGCTATAAAGATATTCCAAATGTTATACTCTTTACTTAAAGGAAAGTCAAGTTTAGTAGTAATAGGTCACAGTGGTGATAGGCACAACTCTTGAGTACCAACGGTATGGTGGTCATCATATGGTTTGTGATGTGAACTTGTGGTGTGTGTTATGTATTTTTTTGTTTTTGTATGCATGCCCAGATTCTGTCATTTATGGAAATAAAAATTTTTTTAAAATAAAAAAGTTGAAAGATTCCTCATTATAGGCCATGATATCATAGATCTAGATTGGAAGGGAACTTGGAGGCCATCTAGTCCAGTTCCCTAATTTTACAAAATGTGAAAACAGAAATTTTGGTGCCTTGGCCAAGGTCATATAAATAGTAAGTGTTGGAAGCAGGATTCTGGCTATGTCCACTGCCTCTCGCAAAGTATAATCTCCTTTGAGATAATTCCTCTGAAATGGCCTATGGTAATTACTGCTTATCTGACAGCTACAATAATCTTCTAAGTGTGCTACAGTTTTTTACTGACTGGATAAAATCGGCCTGCTTCTTTATGAAAACTGATCATCCTGGGAGATTTACTTTTGAGATTTAAGAAAACTAAAATCTTTTCATTTAGAGGTACCCAAAAGTGAGATTTAGGTAGGTGCATAATACATTTTTAACTACCTTCTCCAGAATGCTTCTTCATCATTAGTGTATTTTCTACATTCCTTTCTTAGTAAAAACTAAGATCTCCCTTCATTTCTCTCTGTTCTCCTGATTGAAGGGAGACTTGAGTGCCTTTCTCAATTTGATTCTCCCTCTGATAACTGAGGAGAAAATATTTGTCCAGTATGATGTCTCTGACAGAGTTTTTCCCCAACAAATTAAACAAACCATCTTTTTGAATAAAATAATGTGCTATATTTGCTCTCCCTTTCTTCTGCTGCCATCTGCCGTTGGTCCCTTATGTGCCTGCCTATTTTAAAATTAGTTTCTGGTCTTCTTTGGGGAGGTAAGGGAGGAGAAAATAGTTCAACTAAAGCTAATAAAAAGGCCTCTTGTTTTTATTTTTGTGTGTGTCTAGGATTTAGAAGAATTCTGCTTTAAGTTTTGCGTCAATCATTTGACAGAAGTTACACAGACTGCAGCATTTTGGCAAATGGATGGCCCTCTACTAAAGGAATTCATTGCTAAGGCCAGTAAATGTGGAGCCTTTAAGAACTGAAGCATATGGCTGTGAGTTGTATGTGTGAGGGGTGTATGTGTGTGTGCGTGTGCGTGTGTGTGTGTACGGTGTGGTGCGTGTGTGTTCTTTAGGGCATTATACTGATATGCCCAGTGTGTGCCCTAGAGGCTGATGTAATTCTGCAGGTAAAACAAAACAAAACAAAACAAAAAACACAACCAAACAAACTGTATTTTACTCCAGAGAGAGGTCTCTGCATAGAAACTCATGAAGAATGTACTGTTTTCTCTCTACCCTTTTGACCAACTCCTATTGCCAGACTTTCTTGGTTTTAAAGGGTGACTTTTTCTCACGTTTTGATTGGAACATTGGGAAGGGATAAAGGTTAACTGTTGCTTCAGTTCCAAAGAGAACCCTTGCCTGAAGAGTGAAGTTTAGAGCTAGGAAGCCACTGGTTTGGTTTACAGAGTATTAACCCTTGGGCTCCAGGCTTGGAGATATTTCACAAAATGTTAGAATTTTTCATGCAAACGGGACCTCTGGATTTCTTTAACTCCTATGGGCTAACAGGTAACATATTTTTGGTTGAAGTGCTGCATGAGTTGTGAGTCCGGTGGGATTACTATGAAGGAACAATTTGGATTGCTCAAGCTTTCGTGTCTGTGCCATCATACTTTTGTTTTCCCTGTCTAGTATATGGAAAAAAAAATGTGTTTTTGTAAGTGCTTAAAGGAAACTATGCAGTCAGTACTCTACAAGACATATATAAAATGTAAACTTATAATGGTATATGACAAGGATTTTAAAAGCTCTTAAGATTTAAATACACAAAGCATGGTAACTTTTGAACTAACTTTGAAATGACAATGGATAAAACTGCTTTTTGAAGAAGATATTAATTAGTTAGTCTTATTATTAAGTCCTCTATAAACTAGGGCTACCACCTTCCCCTCCTCCCTTGAGGGCCTTCTGATTTTGGATAACATTTGTACCTTATTGAAGTGGTGCATATTTACACTTAATTGTTTTTAATTTCTAATGTAAATATGTGGACTTGGAAAGGAAAATAATGATGTCCTATGTACTTTCAGAAATCCTCTTGCTTTCCCAGCCACCAGGTGTAATGATTAATTTTCCTTCTCAGTTCAGTAAACACATAGGTAGGTGCATGGCCCAAGGCAAGGTGCCCCTGGTTAAAGAACGGTAGGCCTCCTAGGAACACAAGCATTCTGTACTGCATCAGATGAGAAGAGGCAATTCTTCAAAGTTGCCTTGTCAAGTCTTGAAAGGCTTAATGTACTTTTTCCTAGACCTGTTTTATTTGGTCCAAATAGTCTTGCCATTGTCAAATTAAATTCTGAACTCAGACACATTCTGTGGATTTCCCACCCATTATTGCCCATGTGTGGGATTTTTTTTAATGTAGCATTTTATTTAAGTAGGTGCTCTGTCATTTCAGTTATAATTATAAAATATTTGACTTTTATATAGTGTTAGATAAGGAAGCTGCTGAATGAATATATCTATATATGTAGAGTGTTCATTGTTGGTTGCCTTTAAAAAGGGAACTTTTTTTTTACTTCCAGCCTTCTACAGGAATTTGTTTCCAAAGTTATTCCAAGCTCTCTTGTTCTGTTGTTAAGTTGGAGGGTTTTTTGGATAGGAGGAGGGAGGTAAAACAAATTTTTCCAAGTCTTTTGTGGAGCCCCAGAATTTTGGAGGTAGACAGAAATTAGTGTTTGCTCAAACAGTAGTTTCATGTGAGGCTATAGCTGCTATTTTTAGCAGTTGTTGGTTAATTTTTAAAATGAGACCAAAAAGTTAGCATTCAGTGGTATGTTAAATAAATGCAAAGATAGACACTCAGACCTCCCTTTCTCGACCAAGCATGTGGGCTTTTGTTGCAAGCAACTAGAACCCATGGATTTCTAGGTAAGATTCAGTTATGCAGTATGATGGGATTTTTCTTCATAATTGATTGGGAAATACATGCTAATTTATTGATTTCCAGTACTATAGTAGGCAGTGTATGTAATAATTGCCACTACTCAGTGGATTTACAATCTGAATAAAACAAAAATTTGAGTATCTGTTCCAGACAATAGCTCTTCAAACAAGATTGTTTATCATCTTCAAATGAGAATGAGGGTTCTTGTACTAAATCAGAATGATGAGAATTTTCATTCTCATCATTCTGGTTTATTACATATAAATGGATGAAAGTAAAATGAAAAGTGAAAATTGCTGAGTGCCTCATTAAATCACAGAGTAATTGTGGGGTGGTGTAGGGGAGAGTATAGAGGGATTAGGGCTGGTGAGCCCTTGGAGAGTCCTCCAAGTATCTCCCCCCCTTAAATATTACCACAGTGGTGGTGTCCCTCCTCCTACTGAACTTTGTCATTGATCCCAGTAGGAAACAAAAACACTTTAAATAAAGGAATTGATTTTTGCAACTAATATGAAAATAGAAACCAAAGTGTTCACATTTCTTAAAGCAGCCCTAAGTGTACCCTTGAACTTCTTAGTGAAGTGATATTTGATACAGTAAGTAGTACGTAGGTGATATTGTATTTATGTAATGTTTAGGATGCCATGTTAATAAAGCAATCTGTTACAATGGGTGTGTGGAGTTTTTAATGTTGTGATCCACAGGTGAGAATGTAAGCTGCCTCCAGTGGGACTCCTGGATTCAATCATGTCGCTGCAGCCCTTGAATTTTTTCCAGGTGTGAAAATACCCGATATTGAGTATTGCCTCTGTACAGAGCAACCGACACAGTGCTCTGGGATGTGCCAGAACCACCGGAGCTGGGTGAGGTTAAGCTTAGACAGCTTCCTGAAGGAGATCATTGTGTATTGCTAAGAAGGTCAGAGATGCTTTCCTAGCAAACCAAGTGTGTAAAGGGGATAGCAAGAACAAAGTTTCAGACATAAGAAATCCGAGTTAACTTGGATCAAGTTGTATTGGTTGGAGAAGAGAGTACAAGTGCCTCCCTTCCCCAGACCATTCCCTCAATTTTTACTCTGTTTTGCTCCTCTTTCACAGCCAGACTCTCACAAAAAGCTGTCTAGCCTGTCGCCTCCATTTTACACCCTTCACTTTTCCATTCAGCCTCCATCCCTGTTTTTCAATTGAAATTGCTCTCTCTATGGTTCTAAAACCAGAAACCTTTTCGTAAGTCCTTATTCTTGAACTGTCTACAACACTTAACTCTGCTGACCCATCCCCTTGGTTCTTTGTTGTACTGCTCTCTCCTGGGTCTCCTGGTGCTTTTTCTAGCTACTCCTTAGTCACCTTTATTGTACTGTCACCATGCGCGCCTTGCTCTGTCTAGGTGTACTGGGGCTGTCCTCTCTTTAGAAAGAGTTTTAACCCAGGGTTCACAAATTTGTTTTCTTTTAAAAAATGTTTTTCTAATTTCATTTTAATATAATTGGTTTTCTTTGTAATCTTAGATGTTTTATTTTGTACATTTTAAAACAATACAAGAAGGGGGCCATAGGCCTCTCCAGACTCCCCAAAAGGATCTGGGTCCAAGAAACAAAAAGCCTTTAATTGTAAAAGCACTGTGACATATCTTCATGATGTTATCAACTCCCTCGGGTTCAGCTGTTATTTCTAGGTTGGTGACTTCCAGATCTACAAATCCAGACTTCTCTATCCTGAGCACCAGTCCCACCCACTGGGCCTCTCCCCTTGGATGCCTCACAGGCATCTCAAACTCATCATGCAGAAAGCATCTTTCCCCTCAAATCCCAGGCCCCCTGATTTCCTTATTTATGTCATTTTTCTAGTCACTCAAGTTCACATTCTAGGAATCCCCTTTGCTCACTCTCCTTTCCCATAACTAGTCATTTGTGAGGTCTTGATGATTCTGCCACTACAGCATCTCTTACTTCTTTCCCTGTATACTCACACCACAATTGTGCATAATTCAGGCCTTTTTCTTTTCTGGCTTTTTGCATCTGTCTCCTAATTGGCCTGCCTACCTTTGGTTGTTCTTTTTTTTTTCACTCTTTAATCCGTCCTGCATACAGGTGCTCAGTTGTGAGTCCTGAAACATGCCCCTCCTTTGCTTGAAAAATTTCAATGTCTCTCTCTTGCCTCTGGGGTCAAATATAAACTTCTCTTTTTGGCGCTTAAAGCCCTATATAGCCTGCTGTCAACCTTATTACACAGCCTTCCTTCTCACACACGCTCTATTCCAGCCAAACTAACAAGCCTGTTACTCTCCCTCTATGATATTCCATCTCCCTCCTCAAAGTGGTTGAGCAGATGGTTCCTCATGCTTAAAATGCACTCCTTCCACAAGCTGCCTCTTGGGAACCCCTTCAAAGTTCCTGTCAGCTGCTACCTCCTACAAGAAGTTTTCCTGATTTTCCCGTTATTGGTACACTCTCCCACCAAGTGATTTTGTATTTCTTTTTGCATATATTTACTTATTTTGTATATATGTTGTATTATTTCTGTAGACTCTGAAGAGTTCCTACGAGCCAAGTTCATTTTTATCTTGGTCTCCCCAGTATACGTAGCACGTGGCCTGGCCTATATTACAGGTACTTTTAATAAGTGATGGATACATTGAGTGGAAGCCTCGCTAGGAAGAAGGGCCTCTATCAGGAAGACCTGATTTCACATCCCCATCACACACACACACACACACACACACACACACACACACACACACACACACACACACACACACACAACTAGTGTGTGACGTGACCCTGGGCAAGTTATTTTTATCTGCCTCATTTTTCTATCTCTCAAATGGGGTTGATTTATCTCCCAGGGTTGCTGTGAGGATTAAATGTGAGAATATTTTTAAAGTGCTTTGCAAACTTCAAAAAGCTATATAAATACTAACTGTCCCCAGGGCAGGTAGGTGGCACAGTGAATAGAGCACTGGCCTTGGAGTCAGGAGAACCTGACCTCTGACGCTTGAGACACTTACTAGCTGTGTGACTTGACTTCAAGTCTGAGTTCAAATCCAGCCTCAGACACTTAACACTAGCTGTGTGACCTTGGCAAGTCACTTAACCCCAAATGCCCTGCCTTCTCCCCTCCAAAAAAAAAAAGAAAAAAATTCTAGCTGTTGGTAGTAGTGGTGATAGAAAGAATGTTGGAACTCCTTAGCTGGAAAACCTGGATTCTTGTCCTGGTTCTGCTGTAGTTTCTTGAACATGTCACTATTGTTTCCAGGTCTCCATTTCTTCATAAAATAGTGGTTCAGACTCAGAGAGTAGAACCCAAGTTAAAAACCTGGGGTCCCACTGACAGATTTCAGGGCGTTTAGTTACATCTTTTTTCAGTATAATTATTTGTCTTGGTTAGTCTATTATTTTTTATTTTATGCATTTAAAAACATCATTCTGAGAAAGGGTCCATTGACTTCACCAGATTTCCAAAGGAATTCATGATAAAAAGATTAACCGCTGGAGTAGATGGTCTCTAGGGATTTTTTTAAAAAGCACTGTTGGTTACACTCATACCATTCTCCATGTATGATTGGCATCACCACATTTAGCTATCATACCACAGAAGCAACTTTCAGAATCTGAAGCAATGCATTAAAATTTCTTACACCTTCTTTCATCCTGTCCTGATACATGTAGGTGTATCACTCAGCCCAACTTGTCTATAAACAAGAAACAAGCTTCTTGTGAACTTAACAAACATTTCACTGCCCAAAAGACCAAAAATGGGATTATATGTGAAACTGCAAATTTCTACTAAGATTGTTTTTAATGCATATGTTAAACACGATAATAATAAAACTGTTCTGTTTCTGCCCCTTCTAAACTTAACCTTTTCTTTTGTGTTAATGGGGTTTTTTTTGCATCTTAATCAATACCCCCTAAATGAAGTATAGTCAAGCAAGATAATGAATACATTGGCCACATCTGAAAATGTGTATCTTATTCCCTGAAGACCATGAGAAAAGAAATATAAAGTGAAAGCATTATTTTTTCAAGAAATCAAAAATTAAACTGCCCACATCTGTTAGCACCAGAGGGCAAAGTGATGACAAAAAGAACCTACTGCTCACCTCCTGAAAGGATTCCTTAAGGGAAGACTCCCAAGAATACCATAACCCAAATCCAGAGCTCCTACATCTGAAAAATTAAATGCCATCAAATCTAGAAATAATCATTTTGAAAACCAAGGAACCACAGTTAGGTTCACACAAGACCTGGCACCTTCCACTAGAAATGAAAGGTCTTGGGATACAGTGTTCTAAAAGCTAAAAAGTACATAGATTGACAGTCAGGAATAGCAGTTTTAGAAATCTGAGTATCATCCATACTGGTTTAAAAAAAAACATTTTAATAAAATAGAGGGCTTTTTTTTCTTTTTTGATGTTTGTGTTTTTCTTTTTAAATTTATTTTTATTTTACAAGATTCAGTTCCACAAGTTTTGAATTCTAAATTTTCTCTCCCTTCTCCCCCCCCCCAACATGGCATGTAATCAGATATAGGTTTTACATATACCTTCACATTAAACATTAGTCATGTTGTAAAGAATTATAATCAATGGAATGAACCATGAGAAAGAAGCAGCAAAACAAAACAGAGAGCCAGCAAATAATTTGCTTCAATCTGCATTCAGATTCTGTCATTTTCTCTGGATGTGGATAACCTTTTCCATCATGAGTCTTTCAGAATTGTCTTAGAACCTTGCATTGCTGAGAAGAGCCACATCTATCAAAGTTAGTCATCACAGATATGATGTATTCGTAATTGTGTACAATGTTCTGGTTCTGCTCCCCTCACTCAACATCAGTTAGTCTTTCCAGGTTATTATGAAATCCTTCCCGCACCTTATTTCTTATAGCATAATAGTATTCCATTACATTCATACACGACAACTTGTTTAGCCATTCTGGAAAGAGAACTTTCAAGCATTCATAATAAAAAAGACCAGAGCTGAGTAGAGACATTGAAATGCAAACACAGTAGTAGAGAAACCTAGAAAAGTAAATTTATTGGAGCAATTGAAAGGGGCTGAATGATGAAGCAATAGAAACATTCTAATGGGGAAAAACACTTGTCCATTCACAACTTTGATGTTTTCAAAGGGTACTGAGGTAGTTCAATAAGAAAAACAGGACTTGGGGAGTGTATTGATTCTGTTCTGAGTAATACAGTGGTGGGAGAAAGAAGGAAAACGGGAGTGGAACTTGGTATTTCTCATAATTGGGGGCTGAGAGAAGATGAATGTGAAATGTGGAGAAAGGGGGAAGGGAAGTAGGCGTCAGATAAGTCTCATTCAGCCTAGTGGACAAAAGAACACCATTTCTTGTAGAAATACATCAGACTCAAAGAGGAAAGAAACAGAAGGAAAAAAGTGTTAAAAGAGATTAGGGAAAGAATAGGAACAAAACAAATTTCCTGATCCTGAAGTGAGGGGACAGTTGAAAAGGAAAGGGAAAAAAAAAAACCTAAGAGGCTTCCCATCCATTGGGAGATGACTGAACAAATTATGTGATTAAAATAGAATACTATGGCATCATAATTATGAAAGGCATTTTCAGAGAATTCTAAGTAGTAAGAAATGATGAAAAGTATGACCTAGCCAGAAAAAACTTATATGTGAATACATTATTTAAAAAAAAAAACCTGAAAAGTTTAAGAACTCTGATCAATGTGATTGACCATATCTGCAAGGGCCTTATAGATGCCACCCACATCCTGAGAGAGAGGACTCGAGGTACAAAAAAAACAGTGGGAAGTTTTGTTTGACTGCTTATTTGTTAGAAGGAATTTTTCTTTCATTTTTGTTAAGGGAAGGTGGGATAAGCACCAGTGATTTTTTAAAAAGACTGTTGAAACATTTTTTCCCATGTACACAGACAAACCAAAGGAAGCACAGGGAAAAGCATAACAATTTTGAAAGTAACTTGTGAAATGTAATTGTTTTTAAAAAGCATGCTATTATGTGTAGGTTTGCTATTTCATATACAATCCTCTTTGTGTAACCTGCTGTATACATGGAAATGTGCTTTTTTTGTTTGTTTAATTTCCAATTAAAAAAAAAAGAATTTATGTCTGTGGCTCTCATTGCATCTCCTTTGCCAAGTGGTAGGGGACATGCGTTATCATTATTAGTCTTCTGAAGAACCATGATTGGTTGTAGTGCAGAGTTCTATAGCTTTTTAATGTTCCTTTAACATTATTTTAGCCATCAGGCAAATTATTTTCGTGATTCTATTCATTTCACTACTTTCAAACAAATCTTAGTTTTCTCTGAGTTGATCATTCATACGATCTTAACGCACAATGATCTTTTGTTTTCGTGTACCACAATTTTTTTTCAGCAGTTGCCCGATCCACGGGCACCCATTTTTGTTTCCTGTTTTTGCCTCTACAAAAAGTGCTGCTTATAACTATTTTTGCTCGTGAGTCTCTTACCTGTTCTTGAAAATCAAATGAGCTCATATGTAAAACACTTTACAAACCTTAAAGTGCTATATAAATGATAACATTTGACTTCATTAAAGTGTATACCATCATACCAGTATTAGATGATATACCAAAGAGGGCAATCCCTTCTTTCAACCTTCTCAGATGACCCCAAGCACTCATCTAGTGCAACATCTGACAGCATCAGAGGCAGCTATACTATCTTCCATGAGTATTGGAGTAAAGAGATTAACCCATCCACTTTTTGTAGTGCATCTTATGTACATCTCTTGCCTAGTAAGAGCCTTCTGTATCTCTAGCCTCTAACCAAGTCTTCCAATTTTTTCCTTCCAAGTTTCTTCTTAGTCTCAGCCTAACTATATTTCATGGCTCTCTAGAAACTTAGAACCCTGTTATCTTCTGATGACGTAGAATTTTAAAGGTTCAAAGTATATAGGAAAACGAACTGAATTTTTCTGTTCACCTACTTCCTTCTGCCCCCTTCAAACAAAAAAAATTTTTTTTGACATATAAAATCTCTCCCATCACATGCAGACTAGAAGTGCTACCGAGCTAAAAGTGAAACCGCTAACAAAGTTGTGCACATTTGATTGTCACGGAACAATTTCAAATAAAATGTTTGGTAGAATATGTGCAAGCATTTATTCAATAAAACATTTGCTAGATACCTCTTAAGCACCTCTCACACGCTGGATATTGAGCTGGGGAATAGGCATTTAGGAGTATAAGATAATGACTGAACAAGTTGTGGTATATGAATGTAATGAAATACTGTTGTGCTACAAGAAATGTACAGGAGGACTTCAGAGAAACCTGGACTTCTGTGAACTGATACTTAGTGAAGTGAGCACAAGTGAGTGTTACACAAATGGTGGGAGTGACCCAGAAACACTGTAGGAAATATGTTGTTGATACACTGAAAGCAAAAACACAAACAAAAAACTTATTTAGAAGAAGTAGTTATCTTTTGTAGGAAATATCTACAGGTACATTTTTAATGGAAAAGTTTTCTCATTCTTAATAACCAAAATGACTGTGTAAATGCAGTAAAAGCTTCCATAATATTTTAAAAAAAGAAAGAAATGTCAGTGTCTCTTGTGGAGAGTCCAAGAATACTTCCTTTGTTTTTTGGGTGGAAGTAAGGGAAGGAGTTAAATTGTAATAAGTGGAAGGTCATAAATATCCACTTGGGTTCAAATGTCAACAGTCTGCCAACAAAAATGATTAGGAAATGAGTTTCCTAGACTACCGAAGAAATGTAATTGCAACAGTTAAAATTAAGGTAGACTGAGATACAAAGTTCCAAGCACAATTTATTATTAAAGCACAGATTTACTAATAAATAGGACCTCAGCTTCCTAAGAGCTCAAATGAGGGAGACAACTCTTACAGTTTTGGGGAGTGCATAAATAGGAAGCCTATTATCATAGATGGAAGAAAATGTAATTGGATGAAAGTTTGGGAATGAGGGCTAGCAACAACCCCCTCCTTCCCTCCTGTGATTAATAAATGTTCATTATTTGAGTCTTTACGTCTGCGAGGACAAAGATAGCAAACCAGACTTTTTTGAATAATGAACCAGACATCCTTGAAGGATAGCTTGGTGGTATAGATACTAAACCAGACTCCCTACCCCTGCTTCCTTCAAGGTTAACGGATTTCCTTGACACAAGAAAAGAACAGTGATTAACAAGAAAACTGGATTTCTAAACGACTCATTACAGACCAGCTGAATTCTAAACTAATTTCAGAGACAAAGAACCATGAGTTAAGCAGTTACAGGACAAAAAATCAATTAGCTACAAGTAGGATCAATTAAAAAAAGACGAGGTCAAGCTGATTATTTCTTCCCTCCCAATCAGTAAGAGACATGTAGGTCTCTTATAGATCACTCATCTATAGACTAATTCTATAAGTTTTTTTTTAAGTGGTCAATATCTGATGGAAGTTCAGAACAGGCTTGAACACAGCAATTAATGCAAGATCTAAATAGGATTATAAGGCAGAGGGCAATAAGTGCCCATTTACCAAGGGTGGGTAATAGACCATTTCCCTGCAGCCAAGTGAACCAAGAGGAGAGATTCCATCCAAGGGAAGTAGCTGTGTTTCTGCTATAACTTGTTGTACCTTATGTAGAGTTGTCACAATTTCTACTGACCAGTTAGCGTAAGAACAAGAAGACTGATCAATCATATATGGCACAAGCTATGGTAAAACTATCTAAACCATGGACTGATTTTAGTGGGGAGATTTACATGTCACAAAGGTAACCAAGGTAATCAGGGAACAGATACATTGAAACAAAAAGCCAAAGTTGTACAGTAATGATCATCATCGATATTAACTAATATCAAGTTGCTTTGTAGCTTAGTAAATCACTCCTGATGTCCATTTAATCAACACATTTCATCTAGGATCCCAGATAGTCTATGTAGTCACATAATCCCTGGAAACATCTCTCAGACATTCTAGAATAGGTCTCATTGTCAAGGCAGCTCTGAAAGGGGAGTCCTCTTCAGTAGACTTCCTCCTCTGGTTCCAAGTCACTTGCAAAGATTACTAGGCAATTCTGCTAAAACCTGCCAGTTAAAAGACTCAGTACAATCTCTTAAATTTTATTTTTCTAGTTTTCATGTGATGAAAACCAGCTCAAACCTTATGGTTCTAATCCTATTAACAACACACTTATAAGAACATCAAATTAGAAAGCCATAGTTCACTTGAAACTGCAGGGAATTTAAGTTTTTACATGCCGTTTGCTGTTTCTTTATCTAAACCCTGTACCTGATATAGTCAACAACCAACAACAGGAAGGAAAAATCTCAGAAAGAGGATCTGACTTGTAAAAAATATTTACCAAAGGAGACATGTAAACTAAGGTTGAAAGTACTTTTCTAAATTGGCATTCACTCCATTATCATTTAACTCTTAAAGATTGGCATTCATTTATTTGATTCTTTATTTCTGATTAAAACCTCATAAAGGAAAAAACTTGTTTTACTATTTATAACTGTGTTTTGATGTAAGTTAGCAAACTGTTATGTTGATATACTGAAGAAATTCAAATAACAACTGAAAACTTAGAACTAAACATTTTAAAGTACCACAGAAGCCTGAACTCTGACAACTCTTTAAAATGATATATATAATCATATGATCCTGTTGCTTTCTCAACATTTTCCATTCCAGCTAATTCTACTGCTGACAATTCATCCCTTAGGAGGATCAGTTGCTGTTAAGGATCTAATCTTATACATGAATACGTAGCTACCGGGACTCTTTGTAAGTAGATGATTTCATTCCTAGGTTTAATGGCTACAGAAATGAATTTATTTTTAAGATGCTAAAGTTTCATAGTTGAGTCATTTTTCAGTCATGTCGGACTCTTTGTGACCCTATTTGGGTCAAGAGGGTCCTACGTTAGTCTTCCCAAGGTCATGTTTTGTTCTCCCTGTCAAAAAAACAAAAACAAACTGTTCCCCAGGGATAGATATTCACTAGTAGTGTTGCAGTTTAAACCTAGGGACGCCCAAAACTGTTGCAGTTTCATGATGTGTTATAATGGAACTCTCTCAAAGAATTCAGAGTCAGACCTCTGACCCAAGTATAGGCATGTATTGAGATTAACACCTATCATGAAAGTGGGCTAAATTCCAAGAGGAACCAGCAACTTTAGAGAAAGCAAGGTGGATTTTTATAAATATACAATTACATAGCAGATATTTAAAAAGAACAGAGGAATATGATTAATATTAAAAAGGCAAGAGGAGTTTAAGGGATTGGGTAATGGAGGAGGGGTCCATCTATGGTTCAGTAGTTATAACATTCTGGTCATTCTGCCCTCAAACTGGCTAGCTATTGTGGTCCTGTCTGGTTAAGACAGATAGGTAGCTATTATGGTCCTGTCTTAGTCTAGATGGATGATGTGATTGTGACTGAATACAAGAACACACCTGTTTCTGGGGGCAGCAACCAGGTAGAAGCAGTAACTGGGTTCCCATCACATGGATACACCTGATGTTTCAGGGACACATCTGTTGTTCCAGTGAGCAGTGAGGCATATATGAAGAAGTTAGGACATGGCGGGAGATGGTGGGGGGGAGGGTTGGTAGGTGCAGTGGGCCTGCTGTTTGGTAGGGCCAGGCCTATGACGGTTAGAATATTGGGGCTGAGGGCAGCTTTTTTAGGATTCCATCATTACCACCCTCAAAGATTTGGGACCCTAATTCATTTGGGAGAAGGGATGAAGGCCTCAGTTTCCATAGCTTCTTCAGGCTGAAAAGAGTAGAGCTGTCTCTGTCTCAGTGGGTCCAGAGGATGACGTTGACTGGAAACAAGCATAGATCACTTCCAGGGGGTAATGGATGAGTATGGACTGGTATCCACTGCTTGCTGCCAACTGTAGGGGAATTAGCCTGTGATCCAAGAGACACAAATCTGACAGGCACGTTCAATACGCAGGGCCCAGGATATAAGGAGGAAGACAGATATATCTATTAACAGGCAGTTGACTAGGCCAAGTACCCTTTTAATAAATGATTTAGACCATAGAAAAGAATAGAATTTTAGGCTGAATAGCTCAGATCTAACACACACTTAAGTAGCTCAGATGCATACCAGCCTTACTATATGGGGTAATGATTAACATTGTGTTTATACTTTTGTTTCAAAGCAAACTAAAAATATAAGATCTCATTGGTTGATGGACCATGTCCTTGACCCCCCAAGAGGGTCTACACAAAATACTGATTCCTGCTGGTTGACAATCTGATGAGCAGACCTTGACAGTCCTATCGACTTTCAGGAGGTCCTGCCATGCTGTCAAAACATTTACATGAGCTGATGGGTTAATAAAAAGGCAGGCTACAGACTGGTAAACTGGGTCATTTATTGGCCAAATATTCATGGCCATCTCCCCATGTTGGACAATAGAGGGATGAGGAAGGACAGAGGGGCAAAAAATTAGCTGGAGGACTTTCCATGTCATTGAGCCACCTCCACCACACTGGGCTGGGTCACCATAACAAGGCAAAAACAAGGGTTTAGATCCTCTAGTTAACTTCCTATGATTAAGGAAGTGAATTTATAATCTGCATTTCACAGTTCTGGGGCCTAATACATAGAACTTATGTATAGAACTCCTGTGGAATCATCAAATTGATCAATACTGTTGGAATAAAATTGGGGTCCAATTAATCATCTATCACACTTTAATTTTTAAAACTCCCGTGTATCCAATGAGATGTTTTAGTAAAATTTATTTACTTTTGTTTGTTCCCTGATTTACACAAACTATTTTCTTTTGCTTGGGGGCCGACGGGGGGAGGACTCAGGAAAGAGTTAATAATAGACAGGTAGTTCTTAGGTAACACAGTTATTTAAAAAGCAAGCTGCAATTTTTTTTTCCACTCTGGAATTTCACTAATACTGCTTTCTTTTTTCTCTGTTCAGTAAAATTACCTTCCTCTTACACTTAAAACAATATATCTGCTACTTTGCAGAAGAGTGATAAAAGGTCAATGTAACACTCACAGTTATGTTCTTAATTTCTTTAAAAGAAATTCTAGGGGGGGCGGCTAGGTGGCGCAGTGAATAGAGCACCGGCCCTGGAGTCAGGAGTACCTGAGT
>CM053596.1:79190774-79209727 GCA_028646575.1 Pseudocheirus occidentalis | reverse complement strand
AATACAGTGTCCAGGATTTTTTATGATCATGGTTTTCAGGGAGTCTAGTGGCACTGTGATTGTCTTTCCTTTATCTATTTTCTAGTTCAGTTGTTTTGTATATCAGCTATTTTACATTTTCTTCTATTTTTTCAATCTTCTTATTTTGTTCGAATATCTCTTACTTTCTCATGTAATTATTGACTTCTAGTGGTTCTCTTTTAGTTTTTAGGGAACTGGTGTGAAGATTTATTATTTTTTTCTTCTAAGCCATTAATTTTCCTTACATTTTTTCCCCTAGAAATCTTATTTAATTTTTTAATCTCTTGCTTAATTTCTTCTGGGCATTCATGTGGTAATTGTGAAAAATCCATTTCCCCTTGAATTACAGCTTATAGTTGTTATGGAGTCACTCTCTCCTTTTGGGAAATCTCTAGCTCTACAATAATTTTTATACTGTTTATTATTTTCTTTGATCTCTCCAACATTACTGAATTGGGGCTTTGTACCAGAGTCAATCATTCCCCCATATTGAGCTTTTGAGTGCAAAGGCTTATCCTTCTTATTCTCATCCTAGATTCCCTTGGTTCCTGTATTGATCTTTATTTTCAGGGGTAAGGCCCCTCTGGATTTTTGAGATTCAGAGTGGTTGATCCTTAGGACCTTCTTTGGAATCTCAGGACTGGATTGTCTAGTTACATGAAAGCTGTCAGAGCACTATTCTGGTTACTTCATTCCCCAGTATTTCCAAGGTCCTCGAATTGGGGGTTTCTAACCATCTTGGGACTTTTTGACCTGACTCAGTCTTTTTTCAGGGGGCCTTCTGCTCTTACCATTTCTAGACTTAGAGACTTGCAGTGACACATATCTCTGGCTGGTTTCTGGTTGTTGTATTTGGAGACTGTTAGGTTTTTTTTTTTTTTGCCTGCTCTGGTCTAGGCTTTCCTGAGAGCCCCCTGGCTTATTGTATGTGGGTCTCTGGCTGACTTTTTGTGAAAGAAGTCACTTACTCTAGCTTCTTATTAGCTTTTTTGATCATGATTCAGTCTGTAATGAATTTCAAATTTCTCCTGGAGTAGAAAAATGTGAGCAATGCATGATCTATCTCCATTCAGGTAGCCTTTTTAGTTGTGAATCCCTATCCTTTTTCACTGCCCTTTGAAATCTCTAACCTGTCCCTCCCAACTAAAATCCAGAGTTTATATCATATTATTTCTAGCTTTCCTATTCTTTGGTATCATAGATTTTAAGATGGAGTAGTCATTTTCTTCCTCACCCTCCATTTCTCATTATTTCCACATCCCAGTCATTACTTCTTCCATGTTCATGACATTCTGATCCAGAACAGGATTTCCCTTGATTAGTTCCCCCACTTTTTGAAGGATAAAATTGTTTATTCATCAAGAGCTTTGTAATGAATAATTACTGCTTAATATTTCCTTTGCATCCTATTCTATTCTGTTTGTTCAGTCATTCTGTATCAGTGTTTATATTTTTCTTTCTACATATAAATGCCCTTCTTCTAATTCTATTTTCTTTGCTTTACATTATTTCAATGTCTTCTCCAATGTCTTTAAATTCTTTACATTTTTCTTTTTTCAATGCATAATAGTATTCTGCTACCTTGATATTCCATGCTTTATTCAGATATTTATCAGCTGTTGGGCATCTAGCTTGGTTCCTTCTTGCAGTTATGCTTCAAATAATGTTATTGTCTACATTTCATTTTTAAATTTAAAAATATACTTTATTGTTGATCTTCATTGGCAGAGTAAGTTCCTTGCTGGGAGGAACACTGATTAAATCACAGGTTCCCGCCCTTCATCACATTCTATTGATGTCTTTGTTTTCAAATCATAATTATTTCTTGGGGGAAAAAGTCTTTTCTCCCTCCAGATTAGACCAAAGAGCTGTCCCACTGAACAACATCAATGATATTTTACCCTGATAATCCCCTGCCTCTCCACTCTAATGCATGAGGCATGACTCATTGTCTTTTCTCCACAACTGTCACTGGCTTTGCATTTACTCAGACTAAGCCTTCCTTTGTGCAATCCTTTCATTTATGTTGTCATAATCATTGTGCATATTGTTCTTTAGCATCTGCTTACTTCACTTGGCATCAGCTCATACAGACATGGCACTATTTCCCAGAATTCCTCACATTCGTAATTTTTTACTACCGAAAAAATATTCCATTCCATTCATATATGATAGTTTTTTTCAGCCAATCTCCCATCAATTGGCCTCCACTTTGTTTCTAGTTCTTTGTGATCCAAGAGTACAGGTATTGATATGTATATATATATTGTTTAATATATTAGATCTTTTTTTTGTCTTTCACCTCCTTGGGGATTGCTAAATGAAAAGGTACAAGTCTTTCCTCTGATATTTACTGGCTGTGACCTTGGAGAAAGTTATACCCTCTCAGGATTCTTGGTATCTTAGACTATAATTTTGTGAGGGGATGCCAATGTATATTGGTAGAATAGGCTTCCTTATATGGAAAATCCATATATCAATAAAATCACAGGTCCTATCCTGAGAATAGGCTCTGAGGACAAAAACATTAAAAAATGGAATTGTGTCTGATCTTAAGCTTATATTCCACTGGAAGAGACAGCATGTACATATGTGAATATATACCAAATAAAAGTAAAAATAAATATAAGATATTTGGAAGTAAGGGCCCTAGAAGTTGGGGGAAGGTGGCCAATAGAAGATGGTACTTGAAGTAAAAGAAGTAGGGGTTAGGAGGGAGTATTTTCCAGGCATGGGGATGAAGATGGAGGATGGGATTTTCATGAGAGAGGAATAACCACTTTGGCTGAATTGCAGAGATCAAGAACTGGAAAAATGTAGAATGGGGCTAAAAAGATTGATTGGAACCAGGCTGGGAAGGGAACAGGGTCGACTCTGACCCTTGGAGTGGTTGGGCCAAAGAAGGGGTAGTCAAGAAGGTACCACTTAACCTGGCAGCTTGAATTTATGTGGCCAACTGGCTGTGACACACGTCAGAGAATGGGTTTTCCAACGTAGGTCCCACAAATCAGTGTTCTTAATCTTGATCCAAACACTTCCCATAGTCATATATCAAGTCAGAATCAATCAAGCAATTAAACAACATTAAACAACCACGTTGCTAAGTGCTAAGTGCCTACTATGTGCCAAGCACTATGCTAGGGGCTTAGAATATAAACACAATGAATGAAATAATCTCTGAACCTAAGAAACATTTATCTTAATGGGGGAGACAAGTACATATACAAATATATACAGCATAAATTTAATGTTGATACACACATTTATACATACATACATATACATAAAATAGTTTGGAGGGACCCTAACAGTTGGGGGGATGACTTCACGTAGAAGATATTGCTTGAACTGAATCGTAAGAAAAAAGAGGGGTTCTAAGAGGTAGAGATAAAGAGGAGATGTAGTCTAGGTATCTGGGGTAGCCAGTGATAAGGCAGAGAGATGGACATGTGTGAGAAACAGGAAGAAGACCGGTTTAGCTAGATCACAGAGTGTGGGAGGGAGAGTAGTGTTTATCAAGGCTGGAAAAATGAGTTGGGGCCAAGGTATGTAGGATTTTTCATGTTAAACATAGGAGCTTACATTTTATCTGAGAGTCCATAGGAAGTACAGGAGTAGAGGAATGACATGGTCAGATTTGCATTTAAGGAAAATTACTTTGGCAGCTCCACGTAGGATGAACTGAAGTCACGAGAGACCTGGGACAGGGAAAATAATTAAGAGGCAGTTGGAATTGTCTAGTTGAGAGATGATGAAGGCCTGAGCTAATATAGTATCTAGGTGAGTGGAGAAAAAGGTTTGGATATGAGATTTTGTGAAGATAGAAATGGCAAGGCTGGTAAGTGATTATATTTTGATTAAGGGAGAGTGAGGCACTGAAGATAATGCTAAGATTATAAATTTGGAGACCGGAAGGATGGCGTTGTTCTCCATAGAAATAGAGAAATTTGGAAGAGGGCATGATTTGAGGTGAAAGGCAATGAATTCAGTGCCGAACATATTGAGTTTAGCTTGTCTCTGGGACATCCAGTTTGAAATGTCCAATAGATGATTGATGATGTAGGATAGAAGGTTAGGAAAGGCACTAAGACTGGGTTTATTGATCTGAGATTCATCTGTACAAAGATGATGGTTAAATTCATCGAAGCGGATGAGGTTATTGAGAGAGGAAATGTAGAGGGAGAAGAGAAGAGGGCACACGACAGAAGCTTGGGGAATAGCCATGTTTAGGGGACATGATATGCATGATGAGCCAACAAAGGAGAAAGAGGAATGGTCAGACAAGGAGAAAAACCAGGAAAGTAATATCAGGAAAACCCAAAGAAGAACATTCCCAGGGGGATGGTATAGAATACAATGTAAAAAGGAACATTTGGGTCAATAAGAAGAAAAGGAGAGGATTTGGCAATCATTGGTAAATATGAAGAAGAAATTTTAAGTGAATGATTAGGTTGGAAGACAGCTTGCAAAGGACTGAGGATCTATTTAGAAGAGTAGAAGTGGAGGGCATGAATACAGATGGCTTTTTTGAGGTGTCTGACTGGGAAAGGGAGGATACATATAAGACAATATCTTGAGGAAATGGCTGGCATGTACTGAAGGTGTCTTAAGGATGAGAAAGATTTGGATGTGTTTAAAAGTTGTAAGGAAAGAAACAGTAGACAGGGAGAGGCTGAAGGTTTGAAGGGGGGGATGATTGAGGTTGAAATCTTCTGAAGAAGATGGTAGAGGGTGGGAGACAACACATGTATAGAAGATTTGGTGTTGGCAAAAAGAAAGGCAACCCCATTGCTAGAAACAAGAATAGGACATAGCAAGGCGTTTTGCAATGAAGAGAGTTGAATAAGGGGGAATTTATGTTGAATGTCCTCAGTTTTCTCAGTAAAGAGAAAGGCAAGATTGAAGAGCAAGGGAGGGAGAGGTACAGGAAGTTTGAGGAGGGAAGAGAAGGATTGAAATAACTTCTTTGAGGAGTGAAAGAAAGAACCAGTTAGAGAGGAATAAAAAGACTGCTTTGTTACAGTGAGGGTGTAGTTAAGGTTGAATAACATGAAGTTGTAATGTACCCAGTCAGCAGCAGTTAGTGGATGGGAGTAATCTAGGGTTGAGGTTTGGCAAGAGATGAACTGCCATAGAATGCAGGGAAAACAGAGAACTGTGTGGAATTGAAATGGCTAATTATTAGGTAGAGGCTGGAGAGGAAGGAAAGGGAAGCAGGGCAGTGGTAATAGCCTGAAAAGGTACTGAGGGGTAGAGACTAGAAGTCTCAATGAGAGCAAAGAGGTTTAGAAGGGGTGAGGTATAGGGAGAGGTGGAATGATTGGAGGTTATGGTCAGCAAGGGGAATGTCAGAGTTTCTATTTAGGGAAATGGACCTCTTGTGAGTAACAGTGAGAGCTAGTGTGTGACCATCCTTGTGTGTGACTGAGAAGGAGAGAAGGAGTAAGTCCTGAGATTTAAGGAGGCTAGATTTGGAGGTTAGTTTGAGAGAATATCTATGTAGAACTCTTATATGATGTCTGTCTCTGAACTTCCTGTTAATGGGGTCAGAGCATTATTATCCAAATGTCCTATTATTTCTCTATGTCATTTCAGAATATCCCAGTTGGGGTATAATCCCAATGAATTATTTGGGAAGTTCCCCTCATGTCACTCAAATTGGGTCATGAACCTAGAGCAAAAAAGGAGCCTGGAAACTGTTAGATGTAGGCCTGACTCAGGCTGTTACAGGCATCCATTTAACATTCATTCAACAGCTAACAAAAACAGATTTCCACTGCCATAGCATTGAAAGGTTATTCATCAAGGATACTCGAGCACTTAGCCTGGGTAGATAGCCCCCTTTGTCTCCATATAGGAATGCTTCTGGTGAGCAGGGCAGGGTGAGGTGTCTCAAGTGATTTTGGAACCTCTGCCAAGTCTGAAGGGCCCCAACTCCATATGAATGGACCTTTTTATGCCATTAGGTGATCAGGAAGCCACCAGGAAGGGAGGTGCAGCTTGAACCTCGCCACACTCCCAGTCCAATCACTTTCCAAGGACAGCTTTGTGGCCTTTTTAGGGAAAAAAAATAACCCATATTAGGGGAAGGAAGAAGAACTTAGAAGACACTGGTCCTATCCCAGAGGCCATCTAGTCCAACCCTTTTATTTTATAGATGAGAAAACAGGCCAGGCAAGTTAAATGACTTGCCTAAGATTATCCAGTTAATAATTTGAACCTAGGTCCTTTGATTTCTGAGTCAGTACTTTTTCTTTTGAACCATATTCCATACCTAATATCCAAAGGACTTGCAGAATCATGCTTCATAGTCAGAGGTTAATGACTTTTCCTAGAGTGATGATCCTCTGGGCTAGGCCTATTAATAATGTATAGGCTCCTCTTCTTTTCCCTCTACAGTCAATCAATAAACATTTGCTAAATACCTGCTATATGTCCAACATTGTGCTAAGTGCTGTGTATACAAACATGAAAAAGATAGTTCCTTGCCCTGATGCAAGTTGACCAGAAGTTTGCAATCAGAGGGGGAAGACAACACATCAAAGAAAGGTGGGGGGAAAGGACAAGAGACACGGTGGAGTTTGGTTCAAGAAGTACAAGTTGATAGGACATGAAGAGATGCTGGCCTGGGAGCCATCTTTAAACGAAGACTTTGGGAAGAATTCTTTGTTCCTCCCTTTAGCCCTCTGATTAGAGGGGCAGAGGATACTGATGATACCAATGAGGTTGGTTGATGCAATCCCTTGAATGATGAGTTTTCCGAAGAGTAGGTTTCTTGGGGAGTGGGGAGGTGGGGCAGAGAGGGTGGAGTCCAGTCCAAGGAGTCCAATCTAGTAGAAAATGAAGAGATGACTGGGCTGGGAGACCTCTTTAAATGGAAGCTCTCTGGAGGAGTATTCTATTCTTAGGGTTCTCTTATCCAGGAGATCTAGTGATACTCTGCTATGCCATATGTGCTGTAATCATATGACTTCTGAGATAGGTCATTTAATATTACCCTACCCACTCATCATTTTCCCAATGAGAAATTTGAGGATCTGAAAGGTTGCCTTGCTTAAGGTCACATAGCTGGTCATAGGAAGTGAAGCTTGCTGACTCATAACCCAGTGTTCTTTCCATTGTTCCATATGTCTAGATTCTGTTGAAGAATACTTGTGTCAATAATGTGCGGGCCTTCTGAGTCAATATGTATGTATGTATTCCTGTAGTTCCTACTTGTGAAATGAAAATACTAAGATATATTTAGCATTTAATATCACTGTAGGCAAAACAAAATGAAATGATGAGGTACCCATTCAGTATTCATTCAAGAGCTAACAAAAGATTAATTTCAGAAAAGTGTTGAAAGGATAATAAGGATACTCCAGCACTTATCTTAGGTAGACAGCGCCCTTTATCTTTTTATGGAATGCTTCTGGTCCACAGGGCAGATTGCCCTGGATCATGTAATTTTGAGGCTTCTGCCAAGTCGGAAGGGTTATGAGTCCATGTGGATGGGCCTTTTAATGCTTTTATTACTAAGAAAATGCAACCTTGACTCTGGAAGGCGTTAGAAAGGCAGTTCATGGAGTAAGCATGCCACCCTGTGGTATGATTGAAAAATGCCAGTTCTTAAATTTTGGTTCCAGATGTTAGACCATCCAGTTTAACCCTCTTGAAATGACTTTTTTGAAGTTATATAACAAAGTAAGTGGGAGAGTCAGAATTCAAGCCTGGATTTGCTGGCATGAAGTCCAGTGTTCTTGTCACTAATTGATACTCCAACACTGTGGGGGTTTAAAAATGAATAAAGCATGACTTTCAGGAAGATGGGTGAATGTGAAAACAGACAGGAGCTTGTTTTTACACTGCCTCCCCCCATCCAATAACAGAAATCTGATAAGAAATAAAAGTGCCAGAAATGCCCACAAACCTCCCCAAACTCACCCAAATGACAATGAACAAACCAAAGAAGAGCATAAGTGCAATTGATAAATAATATTATGGAATAAGAGGTGTAACAGTGTTTTGTAGTGGATGGAATGCTGGCATTGGATGCTGGCATCAGGAAGAGCTGCATTTAAATCCCACATCTGACACTTTCTAGTTATATATGTGACCTAAATCCCAAAGTCCATTTGGTGGAGATCTACATCCCACTCCTGCATGAGGAGTGAAATGGAGAGAGCCTGGGTTATAGAGCATTTGGGATTTGTGTGGATGGAGAAACCACGTATCAATGGTTTCTTGATCATCCATCAAATACATCACTCCTTTATTGATACGTGGAATAGAAGAAGTAAGGGGAAAACACTAGAAAAAAGGCATAACAACATTATTAGAAGTAGCCCTAGAAACAATGAAAGAAATACTAAGAAATATGATCAGAGATAAAAGACACTCTCAAGGCATTAAAAGAATTAAAATTAGAAGGAAAAAAGGGGTTTCACATGGATCATTTCACAAAAATTTCAAAATATGAATGGTGTCAATTAATATGATAGAAGACAGAATCAGAATGGCACATAATGTAGTCAAGGCAGAAAAAAAAGTTCAGATAATAAGATCATAGGATTTGGAGCCAGAAGGGACCTTAGAGGGTCACTTGAAACTTGCTCATTTGACATGAGAAAAATTAAGCCAGATAAGCACAATGACTTGTCTAAGGCAACCCAAGTAATAGGTAGCAAAGCCAGAATTCAAGCCTAAATCCTATGACTCTACAACCGGTATTCTTTCCATTATATTATACTGTCCCTCCTGAATACAGATAAATGCATCCTGTATTGCCTGGTATTTATTCTGCTTTGGATACTCTTCTCAGTTTCTATTTTGCAATGGACTTGGTTTCTTTGCTCAAAAAAAGGCCTATACAAATAAAAGCCTTTTAAAAGCTGAGTTATTCAAAGGAACAAATTAATGGTGTAAACAAAGGACAAACGAAATATCTCCTTTTTTTTTCCCAGTACCATCTTAGCATTGGCCTTTGCATTCAGACAATGAATATGCTAATCAATTCATTAGCAGTGATTTATTAAATTCCTATTTTGTGCTGGGCGCTGGGAATATAGACATAAATGAAATTGTCTTGGCCTTTAGGGGGCTTACATTCTATGGAGAAAAAAAATACATATGTATAGAATATGCAATATGTATGAAAAACGAATTCAAGGTAACAAGATGCTAGCTACAGATAACTCACTGGTTTTTACTAGAGAGTCTTTATCACTATGAAAATATTAAAGCCCCATTTTTCCTAAAATGTTGAATTCTTGGAGGTATCTGTTAGGCATCCCTCTAACACAACTGGGGAGAATTAATGAGATTCCATAATACAGAACCTAGATCATAGTAAGTGCTTCATAAATGCTTGTAGACTCTTTTTTTACCTGACTCTCAGGTTTGCCATTCTTTGCTCTTTCAAGTCTTACGCAGCAGGAGCTATGCAGAAAAATAGCTTACATGCACTTTTTGTAATATAAAACATGTAATTTATAAAAATGTTTAATGAAAAAATTTTTACCAAGGACCTTTTCCTTTAAAAGAGGAATAAAATCAATATTTTAAATAATTTTCTTTTTGTAAATACAACTGGTTCACAGTGAATAATATTAGGGACAAATTGTTGTAACCTTTTTTTTACCAAGACAATTTAAAAATTTTAATTGCTGTTCATTAAAGATATCAATTTATACTTACCTTTGCTTCTTCCTTAGTTTAGGTATTAGAATTCTATTTATCTCATTAAAGGGGTTTAGTAGAATACTTTTTCAATTTTTGAGTTTAATTTCTATAGAATAGATATTAATTATTCTTTTTAAATTTTTTTTTAATTTTTGGACGGGGGAAGGCAGGACAATTGGAGTTAAGTGACTTGCCCAAGGTCACATGGCTAGTAAGTGTTGTATCATGCACAGCAAAGCAAACCAAGTTCTGCACTGTGTTTGTACGAAAATGTGTGTCTCATTTTTCGTCTTATCCATCGCCTGTCTGTCAGATGGGCAGCATAGTTCATAGGTCCCTCTGGAATCTTGGTTGGCCACTGGATTTATCAGAATTCTGAAGTCTGATTTCACGATTGTTTGTCTTTACTGTATTATTATCATTGTATAAAATTGTTCTTCTGTTCACTTTCACTTTGCATCACTTCATTCAAGTATTCCCAGCAAATAGAAAGATAATGTTAATGCTATCATCCCCTTGTAGAAAATATCCTGAAACCAATCACTCCCTTTTAACCTATTTTCCTTTCTATCTGGTTAAAGGTGAACAAAGAGATACTTCTCTTAATTTATTTAAAGACATTTCTACTCTTAATTAAGGTACCTATATAAGACTTTTAACATTTTTTTCTAAACATTTTTAAAGCATCAGTCTCACCACTTCAGTTCATGGTGCCTACCCATGCTATGGATGAATGATGACCTTCACATTCTAGACAGATAATAGAGCAGCAGAAAGAGCATGGTGGAAAGAGTGGAGAGGAAAAGAGACAGTAGGCAATCAGATATAGGTTAAACGATTCATTCAGACTGGCTGAGTAGACGGGGAGGGCTCTGTGCCTGGCCTTCACATGGCTTTCCCCCTGCCCCCCACCGGTCTCCATCTCCGTCTCGGCGCCTGCCTTCTATGTCCCGCAGAAGTTTGTCCAGGTCATGGCCCTCAAACCCAAAGTGAACCCTCCAGTCCCGGGCCCAGAGGGCGCAGATGGGCAAGGTGGGAGAGATTCCTCCCCCACCGCCAGAAGATTTCCCTCTACCACCACCTCCACTGCTACATGGGGATGATGAAGAGGCTTCTCTCTGAGGGCCCTTCCCACCACCCCCTCCTCCATTTGAGGAACCATTTCCTGCCCCAGAAGAAGAGACATTCCCTTCTCCACCTTCTCTGGAAAAAGAAATGGGGGTTGAACCTCCAGCGCCAACCCATCAGCCCAGAAAAAGGTGAGCAGCATTGACCTGGAGGTGGACTCTCTGTCCTCCCTGTTGGATGACATGGCCTGGAATGATCCCTTCAAGCCCAGGGTTTCATTTGGATCTGTGCCTCCCCCAGCTGCTCCCCAATTCACTCCCAAGCCAAGTGTCCCTTCTGCAACTTCTAGCACAGCACCTCTTCCTCCTTGGTTGGCTCCTACTAGCCCTCCTCAGTCCCACTCTGTATCTGTGTCTAAGACCTAAACCACACAGCCTCGAAGTCCCCCAGCTCCAGCTCCACCTCTGGCTTCAGCCTCATCTCCAGCTCCTGCTCCAGCTCCAGCTCCAGCTCCATCTGTAGTTCCACCCCCAGCCCTGGTCTCAACCCCAGCCTCCACCCCTACCCCCAAGTTTAATGCTGTGGCCCCCAGATTCACTCCTGTGACCCCTAAGTTTAGCCCTCCAACACCTGGGGGTCCCCCTCATAAGAAGGGAGTTCCTTCACCCTCCACTACTACAGGATCCCCTCAACAGCCTCAGCCTCCCAGCTTCACCTATGCTCAACAGTGGGAGAAACCCTGTATTCAGGAGAAACAACGTCCAGTCCCCCTTCCTGCCTGGGACCAGGTATGCCCTCCTGGGGCTCCAGGACCTCTGACTCTTCAGGAAGTGGAAGAGCTGGAAGAGTTGACCCAGCAGCTAATGAGGGACATGGAACAACCATCCAATAACAAGGTTCCCACCAGTGAATATTGCAGTTGGTGCCACCAGGCCCTGGTATGTTCCCAGCCTGCAGTCCGGGCACTTGGAGGTCTGTGCCACGTCACATGTTTCACATGCCACCAGTGTGAGCGGCAGCTGCAGGGGCAGCAGTTCGATAGCCTTGAAGGGGCACCTTACTGTGAGCAGTGCTATGAGGATACCCTGGAGAAGTGTAGCACATGCGGACAGCCTATCACTGAGCCAATGCTGAGAGCCACAGGCCGGCCCTTCCATCCCTAGTGCTTTACCTGTGTGGTCTGTGCCTGCCCTCTGGAAGGGACCTCCTTTGTTGTGGACCAAGCCAACCAGCCCCACTGCATCCCTATCATCGGCAGCATGCCCCGTGCTGCTCTCTTTGTGCCAAACTCGTCATGCTTGAACCTGGCCGGGATGAGACTGTCCAAGTGGTAGCTCTTGACAAAAACTTCCACATGAAATGTTACAAGTGCGAGGACTGTGGGAAACCTCTGTCAATTGAGGCTGATGAGAATGGTTGTTTTCCTCTGGATGGACATGTCCTGTGTCATCACTGCCACACAACCCGGGCCCAGACATGAGGTCCAGACAAGATTCATTTTCATGAATCTTGAAGAACCAGGATCTACTCCTGGTTGTGGCCAGATCAGAAAAACTACCTGCTTTCAAATCAAGTCTTCCTTCACTCGGTTCATCCTCATTCCCCACCCTGAGCCACAAGATTTACAGCTAGTCTTAATGCTAGTCCCTCTTAACGTCTAGGGGGGCAGGGAGATGATGGAAAGCAGCAGAACCTGAGACCAATCCCTTAATTTTCAATATCCCTTTTCCCCCCTGGTCCAAGGACCATCTGCCTCTCATCTTCCAGGCTTCACAGAATCCTCTTGTACCCTCTTCCCTATCCCTTTCCTCTTTGGGGAGCTTGACAGCTTGGGCAGCGTTACTGCTTTTGCTCCTACACTGAAGCTGTTGACTGACTCACTCCCAGTAAACTTTGTACTCTTGATTGTTGAGGGGCTTGAGGAGAGAGGCTCTATCCCAGAGGCTGGATTGGTAGCACCTTCTTTGGACTACACATTGTGGGACTCTGGCCACAATTACAATAAAGTATTCAATCCCACACACACAAAAAGATATAGGTTATGCATGTGCAATTATGTAAAACATTTCCATAATAAATAATACTCTTAATTCTCTTTTGTTGTGTTTCTAGTTTCAGAAATTAAAATCCTTTTCTGGAATTGATTAAACCTTCTATTAAAAGAAGACTGACTCATTCTTTGATTCAAATGAAAGCAAGAACTTCAGACTAGGATACTATCAAGATATTATTTCTTAATATCTTTAACAGAGCTGAGGCCCTAGTGCTGTTTCCACAATTTTTATGAGAATGTTTATCTATATCTGTTAAAAAGCTCACTCTTGCTAAAAGCAGAACATTTGATAAATTCCTGACTTGCCTTACTGATGATTTCACTTCTTATAACATAGAGGAAGCAATGTGGAGAACTACTATTTTTGTATTTAATTTTCATCAGCCCAGGTTGATGATATGGAAGTAATGTGGGAGTGATAGGAATCTTATGGGAAAAGGAGTTTGTTATCCTGGATTGCACAGAAACAAATCAAAGACCCTACTAGCCTTGTTGGATTTGCATCCTAGATTTAAAAAAACAAATCTCAGAAAGTTCAGAGAAAGATAATTATAATACCATGGCTACAGCCTCTAGACAGGAATACAGCTCATGAGGGACAGGAAATTCTGAAATATAAAATTCCAACTATACTATTCTTACTTATCCCAAAGAGAAAGAAAGAAACAGGGAAGTGTCTAAATCAACTAGACAGGTTTTTTGGACACAGTCAAATGTCTAAAGTGCACGTATGGAAGATGGAGGAGTATAAAGCACATAACCACAAAGGAATAGTATAGCCCTGATAATTATAACTTAGAAATTATCACAATTTAGAAAGCACTTCAACATTTGAAAATGTTTCTATACGCACATACAGGATCTCAAAGCCTAAAAAGGTTTTAGATTTTGATGGCCAATATATATGTGTATGTAATGCCAGGCTTCTCTGGGTATGGCCAGTTTTAATATGGAGATATCTTGGAGGGGCCTGTGGAGCATGCCCACTTGGCCTTACATGGTGCCCTCCGAATCCTCTATAAAGTGGGGAAAGGATCACCTCCTTTGATTGGCTGCTAGAGGCTTCAAAACTGTTGAGACTGAGCCTTTTTTTCTTTTTGCCTATTCTTTCCCCCTCCACTCTTTCTACCATGCTCTTCCTGCTCCTCATGGGTAGGCACCGTGAACTGAAAGTGGTGAGAGAAGAACTCTTCCTTCCTTGCTCTGTCTCTTTACCTCCCTCCAAGAAATGGCACTGGAAGTGTTTCTGTTCTGTTTCAGGTACAGGAGGTAATTCCACCTCTGGGTGTAGGGACCAGGCCATACCACCTTGGAGCCAGGATAATAAGTGGGGCATAGTGTGTAAGCCATGAGAAGCCAGGATGCCTGGGACTTGACCTGAGGCAGGTTGTTGGGCTTGTCCTCTATAGAAACTGAACTAAACTCTAAACCTCTACCCAGAGACAGAGGTAGTGTGGGGAGAAGGATTGTGCCTAGTGTGTGTCGAGGAGCTAAGTTTGTGATTATACTTTTTGAAGTAAACATTTCTGTGTAAAGACTAACCTGACTGTTAGTAACTAATGGAGCTGAGGTACAAAGGACCACCCCCTAATTTATAGGAACACTTGGACACTTGGAGCCACTTGCAGAGAGCCTAGATCTCTGCCCCCACTACCTCCCTCAACCCAGACCACCAACTAGATAGATGTTAGTCATTGGAGACAACAGAGTAGGTATGGGGAATACCCACCCTAAACTAGGGGAAGATCTCCTGTGAAGAGGCCAGTTCTGATGATCAGGAAATTGAGTTCCAGATAGATCTAAGTTTAAGGACACTATGTAATTAGGAGTGATACTGTTGTGATTTATTTTTTAAAAAATCAGACCTAGAAGTCCTCATTATACTTGAAGAAACAACTCATAGAATGGGGTTCCCAAATAAGGCTACCCCAAGTTCAAGTTTTTCTGTAGATCTCCATCCTCTCAAGCACTAATCAATGTATTAGTCCACTAGATGACAAAATTAGTTCAAAGTAAAGGCCCAGGGAAGTAAAATGACCTTGCCCAAGGTCACAGGAGTAGCACTGAGAGCCAGAACTATTTGATTTTGTCCTACATTGTTTCTAAGAACTTAGTGCCTGGAGCAAAGAACCCAGTGCTGGAGAGGAAAAGATTCCTTCAAACCAGAATCTGAAAGAAACACTCTGGCTTCCCCTTGAGGAAAAAAATTGGGTTCCAAATCTTATGGCTCAAGTGCTAGGGGCTGCTGCTTTGAAAAAGCAATGTTCGTCTTGGGGCTTCAGACTAAAATAACTCACTGTTCTCCTGAAGAATAAAACTCCAGCTAGGCCGTCTAGCTGTAGACAAATGTTGGAAACAGAAAGCTCTTCAACCATCTTGGGGCAAGGGGGTCTGTGCCTGGCCATGTCCAGCAGAGTCGAAGCAGCTAGCAGAGTGGCATTGACAGAGACAATGTACCCAGCAGAGAGCAGCAGACAGCAGATCTGGCAAGAGCAGTTTCATGACATGCCCTTGTCACATCAGAGTTAATGTGCTGTCCTTCCATATGTACATTCTGGCCATGTGTTTACCACGCATGTGCCCCTCTACATATATGTCCGGGTCACTCATGTGTCCTACATGTGTTTCTTTCCACATGTGTTCCTTTGTGTCCACTCTTCCTAAGGATTATATGTGTGTGTGTATCTGGGCAAGAATCTGACCCAAATCTTTGAGGGAAATGTTTTAGTGTTATTTTTTTTTGCTTCTTTATTCTATCAAAAGCCTTTGCTTTGAACGAATTGTGTCCTCTGGCAGACTAATAAAGGCAAATACATTGATAAATGCTTGAGAGGATGCAAATCCACAGATAACCTTAAACTTGGAGTAGCCTTATTTGGGGACCCTCCTCTATGAGTTGGCAATGAACCTACATGTTTGCTCATAAACATCTCATTTGATCCTTACAACAATAATGAGAGGTAGGTGGTTTTATTATCCTTATTTTTTAGATAAGGAAAATGAACCTTAAAGACTTTAAGTGATTTGCCCCTAGTTATACATGTAGTAAAGGTCACAGGTGTTTCTGAACTCAAGTATTCCTGACTTTAAGTCTAACTGTAAGAATAGTCATATATATAGTGATATATAATATATAATAGTCCTATGGACAACTACGTGGTGCAAAAGACAGAGTACTGGGCATGGATTCAGGAAAGCTCATATTCCTGAGCTCAAATCTTACTTCTGACACTTACTAGCAATGTGACCCTGGGTAAGTCATTTAATTCTGTTTGCCTCAGTTTCCTCATCTATAAAATAGGTTGGAGAAGGAAATGGCAAACCACTAGCTAGAATCTTTGCCAAGAAAACCCTAGATGGGGTTATGAAGAGTTGGACACAGCTGGACAGCAATAGTCCTAGAAAAAACCTAAAACCTATAGGAATTTGAAAATTGCTAAAGGCAACATGGCATGTTAAATCATGGAGCACAAAGAATGGATAAATCTATTGGCTGGGGAAAATTGCATAATGAAGTGACAAAGATGACCAAAGTGCTCAACTCCTTTTTTGCTTCTATGTTTTCTGGGAGTTCCTATACTACTGAAAACATAGGACCTTGATGTTTTGGTTGATTTTCCATTAGAGAGAATGGTCTTGAAACTGGAAAGTGTAAAGCAAACATGATTAAGAGGGAATTGAAATATTAACTGAAAAAATATTTGTAAACAATGCGAATGAAAGTGATTCATTTGAAAAGCAGACCAATGACACAATAACTCAAAGTTACTGGAGTTCAAAAAAATGTCAAAGGAGAAAAGAATCTAATAACTATGCTTCAGGAAAATGTATTTTAAAAATTACCAGAAATATAAAAAATAAGCAGCACTTTATACATGTAAAAATCCATAGAACCCTAACCAGAATGCAAAATTTAACTCATCAGACTTCAAAGTTACAATGACAAAAACCCAAAATATTTCATGTAATGAGAAGGAAGAGAATTGCTTAGCAAAAACCATTAATCTAGTGTTACAATTTTCTTCCATGTAAAACGTAAATGACTAAGGCAATATTGTATATTGTAACAAGCACTAAATTGGGATTTGGGTCCTGGGTTTGAATCTTTGGTTCTATCATTATCACCTGTGTGACCCTGGGAAAGTCACTTTCCTTCTTTGTGCCTCAATTTATTGATTGATAAATATGGAAGGATTGCATTTAATGACCTCTAAGGTCCCTTCCAGCTTTAATTTAATAACCAAATTTAATAAAATTTAATAGGAATAAGGGCTGGATCTAAGATTTCACTGTTACAGGGAATTCTTAGGTAAGGAGACTCCTTCTGTCCCAATAATGTGTGTGTATATGTGTGTGTGTGTGTGTGTGTGTGTGTGTATTGGAGTGTTAGTGTATATCTAGATACCCAAAATCATTTCCCTAGAAATGATTTTAATTGAAAACCATAGACCAATATAAAAAAAAAACCTCAACAATTTCATAGGCAATAAAAAGACAAAAGAACCTTTGTAACCAAGTTGGAGAAATATCTACAGAACTAAGTATTTACAACAATAGATATTTTTCTATTATTATTAGGTAGTTGTTATCTTACTGTTTGAGTTTCCATGTGATGATAAAATCAACTACTATAACGTACTTGTTAAGTTAATCAATTGGGTTTGAAAAATGAAACAATACTGAAAAGTGAAAAGAATGAATATAAATAAAAATGTGCAACTGAGAGAGACTCATACAAATAAAGAAAAAATAGAAAAGTCAAGTGAATAAGATAAGGGGACCATGGGAGAATTCCAAGGCAAAGCACCAATCTTTGACAAAAGGGCAAGGCAAATTGACTTAGAGAAACTTTAAGAGTTAGTAGCATAAAGTATTGGAATTCTATACAGTATTTTTTATTATTTCCTTTTATAATAGGAATAAGAAAATAAGAAAATTTACAATTTAAGAAAATGGCAATTTAAGAAAGAACAGTAGAAGATAAGTAAAATGTAATTATATTGATATAAATGGATTGAATTACCAATCAATAAAGGGTTACAGAATGAATGAAAAAACAAAATCCAGAGATATGCTGTCTAGAAGAAATACCCCTACTGAAAAAACAGATTTAAAATGAGAGATGGAATAAAATTTATTGTGATATAGTTAGCTCAGGCCCGGACAAGCTTTTGTTTTGTTGTTATAATTGAGAAAATAAGATCACCTTCAGAAAGCACAGAGCACATACTTTTGAATATATACATTCAAATATAACATTTAAATTTATAAAGTAAAAACTCTTATTTAAAAACACATGCATTAAAAATACAGAAAATCAATAATGGGAGATTTTAACATTTTACTATAAAGATATGATAAAGTTAAATAAAACAAATAAGAAATTACAGACTGGGGCAGTGAGGCGGTATAGTGAATAGAGCACCAGCCCTGGAATCAGGAGGACCTGAGTTTAAATACAGACGCAGACACTTAACAACAACAACAAAAAAAACCTAGCTGTGTGACCTTGGGCAAGTCACTTAACCCCAATTGCCCTACCTTCCCCCCTCCAAAAAAGCAAAAACAAAACAAAACAAAACAGACTGACTGCTCTATTGTATACAATATATTTAGTAGATATAATCCATGCTACCAAGAATGTACTGTAACTGGTCTACCTTTCACCACTATACTTTCTAGCAACTGGAATACTCTTTCCACTATCTCACAGTGGTTGCACCTCTGAAGCTTCATTTTGCGTTTTTCTGTTGAGTAGTTGTTGCTATCTGTTGGAGCTATCCATGGAGTTTCTTCCTCCTTAAAGAAAATACTACTGCTCTTTTTGTGGGACTGTCCCAGACCAGCATGCCTGAGTCTAGTCAATACATTTCTAACTGGTACAAAACAGGTCTCCTTGGGAAAATTTCAAAACCTTTCTTACCTTAATTTGCCTAATAGGAAGGAGCTCAATGAGAAATTCTCTAGCCCTCCCTGCTAGGTAAGCTAGGGTAAATGAATTCATTTGAACTCCTGTTAGGCTGCCTCTTAACTTCCCTTCTTCCCCATTACCCCGAACCAGAGCTATGCAAATAACTTTGAAATATCCAAAAGCCTTAAGCAGATACTTAGTAAACATAGAAATGGAGGGGCAGAGCTGGTAACTTTT
>CM053596.1:79163936-79190274 GCA_028646575.1 Pseudocheirus occidentalis | reverse complement strand
TGGCGGCTTTCAGCTCCTGAATCTAGGTGATTGTCTGGCAGATTCAGGAGGGAGCTGGGACCAGGGAAGAGGATCCAAGGAATCAGAGAGACCACCTAGAGTCAAAATGAAGAAAAGGCCTCCCCTTGGACTAAACTGAGGTTTGTTGGAAATCAAGGGGTGGAAGGTTTATGTGGTTTTCTAAGGATTGTATTGGAAACTAAAGTTAATGGTTGCCCAATGAGTGGAAGATCAGTATATTGTGAATTGTTAATGAATCTTTAAGTGAGAAGGGTTTCCCCCTTAGGGAAACTAGGTGATCCTTTTTTTGTTCCTTGTTCTAAATATTGTGACTTTCTGTAATAAGAAATATTGTGACTTTTTGTAATAAGATATTATACTGAATCTTGTACTGAATATTGTACTGAATCTTGATTTGTAATGGAATAAACAGACTGTTCACTACTACTGTGTAATCCGAATATTATAAGCTGTTCACAGCAGCATTCTTTTGGGAATCTACTGTTGGTTGGCTTTACACAAAGTCACCAGCCTCACTCTCTCCTCAAGAGCCATCTGGGTCCAGTGATCAGATATAGACCAGGAAGACTGAAGATGACGCAGAAGCAGTGGGAGACCTTGGTCTTTTAAAGCTAAGGCCTTTCCCAGGTCTCAGTTTGTCTGAGGCAATGCCCACTCAATAATTAAGGGCTAGGTAAGAACTGAGGCAAAAGATGGCCTCTTTCACCTAGTCAGAAAAATTACAATCCTTCTAATTGCAGAATGTCATGAAAGCCAGGGGAGAGAGGTCTGAAGATCAGAGTGGATTAGGAACAGCTTAACATCTAAGGAGAGGAAACAAGAGCAAGATCATACCCCGCATTGTTTTCTTCCTTCTGGGGCTCCCTGGTGAAACTATAACACTTAACACAATTTACAAGTCTGATTGAACACTGAATTGTTTAATTAAATTAGGTACATTTTAAAAATTAAATTAAAGAACATTTCTCCCTAGGGGCTCTGTAGCTGAACACATCCAGGTGACAGTAAATGATCAGAAAATAAAGTTTCCTTCATACCTACATCTAAATACTTAGGTTCTCAGGTGATTTTTCCCCCAATTAAATGGAGAGAGAGAAAAAAATCATCATGCAAACTGCCTGTCAGGGATATTATAGAAAAAGGGAAGTAAGATTATATAGGACCTTAATTTTTCTTCTAATTAGGATTTTTTGTTGTTTCTTTAGCTACTACTTTTTCAAGGAGAGAAGGCATTTCTGCCATATCCAATTAAACTTCAGAACTTCTCACACATGGTCTCTCTGGAGAGATTCACTTTGCTGGAAGGAAAGGAGAACCAAACACTTTCACAATTTTGAGCTTCTATAAAGAAAAGAAAAACTGAAGAACTATTGAGAAAAGTCTAGAAGACCTAAAGCTCGAAGCAGTGGGGAACATGGTGGAGCATACATTTCCAGGCCTAGCCCAGAGTGTGACCCTCAGAATCACTGTAAGAAGAGGCACTCCAATTTTTTTTGAGTACAGATTTCATCGGTATTGAGAACTACTGATGATGAAATTTTCTCTACTAATATAGATATGCAGCTATCCCATCACTTGTAATCTTAGAGAAGTGCCTTTGACCCTGAGACTATAAGTGACTTGCCCAGGGTCACACAGCACATGTGCATCAGAGGTAGAACCAGAAAGGGACATCTGACAAGTGTAGCCTTGCCAGCTAGAAGGAGAGATTCAAGTTACAGAAGCAGTTGCTGCCCAAGACATAGAAGGTTAGAAACACTGGAGCTCTGTGGAAAGGGGATCAAGGGACAGGAAATGCAGTAGGAATTGGAACCTGTTGCAAGGAAAGGGTATTGCCACCCTGGATTGACTAGGATAGCTATCAGAGCTTTATCAGCCTCATGGATCCTCTTAAGGAGTGATCTTTTCAGAACTTGTTCTTTGCTTGAACGTGCCTGTCTTATAGCATTGTTGGGAACTGGTTAATTTATCTACTCTCCAGTTCCTCCACTTTTCTCCTACATAGAAATACCATCTTGGAATTACCTTTTCTTTTAAAATCTTGTGTATTTGTTGTGTGTTCTTTTATAATGGATTTTGTTTTCAGATTAAGATAATATATATTGATTTTTGTGCATTCTACATGAGTGTTTGTTCTAAAAAAAATGGTCAAGGAGAAAAGCATTGGCTAGGTGAGATTTTTTTTCAGAGCCCACTAAGAATCATAGAAGATCATTTCTGCTTAGTGACTAAGGAAAAGAAGATTTCTTCCCTAGTCTCAGGGCTCTGAGCTTATGAATTCCCTTAATATTTGGCATCACCAACTCTACAAAAGAGCTGTGAAATATATGAAACTGTGAGATCTATTACCTTGGAATTTAAAGAGAAAAAGGCTACATTAAGCTTTCCAGCCACAGAAAGTGCTGCTTCAATGGGTTTAGAACTGAAATGGACCTTAGAAGTTATCTGGTACTCTGGCCTTCTCCCTAAAATGCTGTTGGGTTCCACTCTGCCTCATACCCAGCATTCCTGCCCTGAGTTCTATTTGGTACAAGTTTGCTCTTACTTCAAGGTGCACCATGATGCACTCCAGCCATTTTCCTCCAATGGGAGCTCCTGAAGAAAGTTAAAGTCTGTTCCAATCAAGTCAACTAGAAGTCCAAAAAGCCACTGAGGGAAGGTAGACTAAAGGAGACCTTACATTGGTTTGATGGGGTTGAAAATATTTGTTGGGAGCATAAAGCCATTGTTTCAGAGAAAATCTGGTGTTTCTTCCCCCAAACTCCACGAAGCTACAGAGCTTCAAAAGGATGTTGAAAAGAAAAACAAGCCTAAATACATCTTAATTTGTGAACAATGAAATTTAAAAAACCAGTTGGAGGGGCGGCTAGGTGGCGCAGTAGGGGCGGCTAGGTGGCGCAGTGAATAGAGCACCGGCCCTGGAGTCAGGAGTACCTGAGTTCAAATCCGGCCTCAGACACTTAACACAAAAAACTAGCCGTGTGACCTTGGGCAAGTCACTTAACCCCAACTGCCCTCCAAAAAGCAAAACAAAACAAAAAAAAAAAAAACCAGTTGGGCAGATGGTTGCTTGTTTGAGGGTAGGAGATGGTAGAGGATTGTTGTTGTTTGTTGTATTATTGTACTCTGGATACTTTAGCAACACAAGTGAGAGTAAGTTATTGTGAAAACAAATATGATCTCCAGGAACAGAGGATTTCTTAACTGATAAGCTGTTAGGTTCAGACTTACTAATGATTAGTTGGTTCCCCAAGCTTTTTAAGTTGTTTTTTTTTTCATTTACAGAGATTCTCTCCTTTCCACTTCTCCCTCTCTACTAGAAAAAGAAAAAAGGGGGAAAAACCCCAGAACCTTTGTGATAAGTATGCATAGTCAAGCAAAACGATTTCTCATGCTGGCCATTTTTAAAAATGCATTCATTCTGCATGTTTAGACCACCATTTCTCTGCCAGAAGGAGCATAGGATTCTTCATCATTGATCTACTGGAAGAATGATTTATCTTCATGTTGATCAAAGTTCTTAAGTCTTTCCCCAGTTCTTAAGTCAACAATATTTCTAAGCAGTCAATACTTCTTCTTCCCTCCATTCACTCTCAACCATAGAGGCATATCTGCTTTCAGGACTTAAGAAGTCTCTCCAGGGCCAGCTGGGCCTCTTTTAGTCCTTCACCTGTAAGGGCACTACAGCCCCGAAGTTCCCAACACCGGTCATTGAATCGGTCCAGACGCATCCTGTCCCTAATGTCTAGCAGAGACAGGGCTCCTGGCATCTCCTGCTTATTGGCTAGGACCAAGAAAGGGACACCAGCCATATGAGCGTTGTTCAGTACATTTTCCAGCTCAGTTGTAGCCTCAGACAATCGGTCTTCATCTGTACTGTCCAGCACATAGAGGAGGGAGTCAGTCTCCTCTAAATAGTCCTTCCAGCTGGACCGGAGTTGGTCCTGACCCCCCACATCCCAAACAATCAGGGACCCGTATTTTGATGCCTCCAAAGACTCAACATTAAAGCCCACCGTGGGATAGGTCTCCACTTGTTGGTTACTCTTCAGTTTGTAGAGGAGGGTGGTCTTGCCAGCTGAGTCCAGGCCCATTATCACCACCCGGGGTTGCCCTTTGTGCTGAGCTTTGAAATTCAGGTTGCCCATCTTGGCCACTAGCTAAATCCTAGAGGAAAAAAAAATACCAATGGTAATTGACTATTCCTTTCTGGATGGTGGGTACGTAGGGCCTTTTTCAATCTTGTTCCAAACTATCCTTCCAGTCTGATTACTCACACTCTCATCTCCCAAACTGTATTACTTAATGTGCCCCCTCTTCATAACATCCTACCTCCTCCTTCTGTTTTTCCGTAGACTGTTCCCATACTTGGAACACTTTTCTCCCTTCCTTCCCTTAGCTGATTTCAAGGCTCAAGAGGTCTTTCCAACATGCCCAGGGGTTAGAGCTTCCCACCTTCTTGACACAATGGCACTATATTTATTTTGCATAAATTTTGGATTGATTTAATCTGTATACATATTGACTCTTGTTTCTCCCTTTATATCCCCAGCACCTAACACAGTACCTGGCTCTTAAGATACATATTTATCAAGCTGGATTGACCCTCAGCAAGTACACAAAAGAATTTCCACCCTCTAGAGTAAGAAGATCTATAATTTCACAATCAGAAAACAGGAACTAGCTTACAGCCTAGTTTTGTTGTAATGACTCCCCAGGATCAGGAAATGAGAATGTGTCACTTGAGTTTCAAGTCTCCCATGATGCTGATATGATCTTGGTCAATGAATGTCACTGAGGGCCCCAGAGCTAGTGGGTCAACACCCACTGACCTTTCTTCAGGGAGATTGCTTCACAGAAGAAGAAGCACCTTACACCCCTTCCTCCCAACAAAAATAAATGCAGCCTACCCTGCAAAAAAGCAAATGCACTTGTTTATTACATGGATGTGATAGCCTTACTGAGGGGAAAAACCCTGAGTGGTGGCTTCTATTCTTCTCTCCTACAATGCTAACTTCTGGTTTGTTTGTTTGTTTTCCTTAAGCTCAAACTCAAGGAAACCCCTGGGCTCATTAATCAGAGCGAAGGAGAAAGCCCAGATGCCATCTTCTGCTGCCCCTGTAACTTCCCCTATATGAGCTCCTGCAAATGAGATTTTCAACAAACACTAGTTACTTATTGAAAAGTGGGAAAACGTGTGCCCTGAATGATACAAACATTCCAAGACTTGTTTCTTACTCCTCATATCACCTTGGGCAAATCACAACCTTTCAGAGCTACAGTTCTGTCATCTCCAAAATGAGAAGGTGGCTGAGATGACATCTAGGTTCCTCCAAATTCTAAATCTATGCTCTGATAAGCCTATGACCCCCATTCTCAGATAATTACCTTTCATGATACAGTAGAAAAAACAGTAGCGTGGAGTCAAAAGAGTGTGGTTCAAATTGCACCTCTGAAACATACTCCCTCTCTGACCTTGGATAAAGTCTTTCATTTCTCTGGGCTTCAATTTTTTCCCCTGAAAAATTCAGGGGGGGGGGAGGTTCAGATGAAATGGCCTAGCAAAAAACAAAACAAAACAAAACAAAAGGGGGGCGGCTAGGTGGCACAGTGAACAGAGTACCAGCCCTGGAGTCAGGAGGACCTGAGTTCAAATCCGGCCTCAAACACTTAACACAAAAACTAGCTGTGTGACCTTGGGCAAGTCACTTAACCCCCAACTGCCCTCCAAAAAGCAAAAAAAAAAACCCAAAAAACAGATGAAATGGCCTATAAGATCCCTCCTATCCCTGGATCTATGATTTCTAGGCAAGTATTTTTTTTCAATTTTATTGATATTTTCTGTTTTTTACATCTCCATGAATATCCCAAGTATCCCTTGCCCTTGCCCTCCCAGAAACCTATTCCATATGACAAATTGTATTTTTAAGAGAGGAAAAAAATCAGCATGATTGCTCGATACAGTGAAAAATTCTGAAAACATGTTCAATATGTAACATGGTAAGTTTTTTCATTGCTCATGGTGGTGGTGGTAGTGGTAGAGGGTTTTTCTAACCCAAACTTTAAGAAAGTGAAGCTTATCCCCAATAGATCCTGAGTTAGAGCTGCAGACAAGCCTTTGAAACCAAGGGGGTCCATCTACTAGCTGTATGACCCTGGGCAAGTCACTTAATTTTTCTCATCCTCAGTTTTCTCATCTATAAAATGAAGCATCCACCTCCCAAGGGTGTTTTGAGGATCAAATGAGGTCATACATGCCAAGCAACTATTCCACTGCCCTTGAGAAGAAACAAAAGGCAAATACTGAGCAGTCGCACCTTCCTCATCAGCCCCGTACTGGCAGAACAGACAAATAAAAATTACCTCCATCTAGTTAAGCAGTACTAGGCAATTTCTCCTCCAAGCTTCATTCTCAAGCGTCCCATGGAGCTGAGCTGATCTCGGCCAGTGACTGTCACAAGCAGAGGGAGGGAGACACCCAAAGCAAGGTCTTAAGGAAGTGTGTGTGGTCACTCTTGCTACTATTTCCTTTTCAAGGAGTGGGGGTGGGTCAGTGTAGCAATGTTGCAGCCTCTCAGTGAGATAAGGGTTGTTTTTTTCCCTCTCGCCTGGCCCAGCCTCAGGGCTAACACAAGGGACTCCTGTATTCAAGGACTCCGGAGGGGGTGCCCATGCAGGCTGCTCCCAGATCTCCTCGTCAGATGCTCCAGTATCCTAGCAACTCCGAATCCAAAGGCCACAGAAAGATCCCTGCTGATGTTCATTTGGCTCTCTTCTGCTCATCTTCACATAATCTGTGCAGCCTTGGTGTTTTTTTCTATTAGGAAGGCCTTGAGTAAGAACTGTCTTCCCTTTTTCCTTTTAATCAAGGCCCACAGTATTCTTCTCATCCCTGGGGATTCTTTCCCTAGCTTAGATATGTGTATGTAGGTGCTATAGTGGAGAGGGGCTTCCCAGGACTAGCAATCAGGAAAATCTGAGTTCTAATCAAATACTTACTAGCTATATCTCTGGGCAAATTGCTTCAACCCTGTCTACCTCCATTTCCCTATAAAATGGGTTTAATAATACCACCTACCCCACCCCCAGAATTGTTATTAGCATCCAGTGAAATAATTATAAAGCACCCAGCACAGTGTCTGACACAATAGGTACTTAATAAATGCATGTTACCCCCCTTCAATTTCCTAACCTATAATACGGGGCATGATAATAACAGTACCTACCTCCCAGTGTTATTGGGCGGATAAAATGAAGTAAGATACGTGAAACACTTTGCAAACAAGCTAGCATAGAATCAGACCTTGAAGGAATGGGACGTGGACAGCCAAGTTTTGATTTAGGAAGAACTGGGAAAAATCTGAAAGATGGGGCGCTGTCTCTAAATGAGACAACATCCTCCCCATAAAAATCCTAAATGCCAGAAAGAGGAGGGAGTCCTCAAATGCAGAAGAGTTGCTGAAGGGTTACCAGCCAGTCAGTGAACATTTATTAAGTGCCTATGAGATACACTAGTCACCATGGTAAGCTCTTAGGATACAAAGGCAAAAATCACAGTCTCTCTAATGAATTGCCAGACTACTTATTCATTTATTGACAGTGGAGGTGTGTGTGTGGGGGAGGGTATGGGTGTGTATGTGAAAAATGAAGGGGTACCCTATAGGCATCCCCACCCCCACACTTACATTTCATGTGACCTTGGGTAAATCACTTACTTTCTCTATGCCTTAGCTTTTTCATCTATAGAAGAAAGAAATTGGATCTCTAGGGAACCTTCCTCCTCTGAAATTCTGTGATTGTATGTCAGAGGGCCAAGAACCTTTGCAACAGTGGTCCAAGTGCCAGGCAAAGGGTTCCAGTTCAGCCCTCCTTCCTCTAGTACTGCTAAGTACCTTCATTAGGCTTACCAAAAATTCAAGGACATTGGCATCATGAAGGTACTAGTTGCTATGGGCATGGCAGTTGCTGAAAGAAATTTGTTTTCCATAGCCCAGCAAGGAGGGAGCGCCGGAAGATTTCTCACAGTGGGTTATGGGAGATAGAAATCAAGTTTAAAAAAAAAGGTCTTAAGAGCTTAAAGGGGGTTTCTATGTGATCTGAATGACTGGGCGTCACTTACAAAAGATGAAAAAATTTCACTCTTAAGTATATAGGGCAGCATCGCAAAAGTGGGAGAGATAACCTTCTTTTGGGGAAAGCAGAAGACTCAACCACAACCATCATCTCTAACAGCAAAGGCAGCTAGATGGCGCAGAGTGTTGCTCCTGGAGTCAGGAAGACCCAAGTTCAAATCCAATATTCATCTGTAAAATGGATATAATGATAAGGTGTTGTAAAGATCAAATAAGACGATAATCATAAAGCGCTTAGCACGGTGCCTGGCACACAGTAGGTGCTTAGTAAATGTTAATTGTTATTATTTGGTAGCAGTGGCTAAAAAAATAGGAAAAGAAAGCTCTGTAAGCAGAGAGGAATAGCATCTGCAGTAGCAAAGTGAAGCAGAAACGAATCCTGACTGATGTGGGGGGAGAGGAAATCACCCTCTCATTAGACTATGAGCAAGTTGAGGACAGAGAATGGCTTTTACCTTGTTTCCGTGTTTCCAGCATTGACCCTGGCGTCTGGCACATAATAGGCCATTAATAAATATTTGTGAATTGATTGCTTGTTCTAGATCCAGGGCAACACAGATGAGGAGCATGAGTTGTACAGGGCATCTTGGCTCTGGCAGCGGCTTCAAGGTGTCTTGGAGATCTACCCCTTTGAGTATGGAGGCCGTAGCTTGATTCTACTACTGGATTTTCCCTTAATTTATTTTGTTATTCTATCCCGTTGAAATGCTTCTCTATTTTAATTTACAGTTCCTGCCTTGTCTATCATTAGAGAAAGCACTGAATGGGGGCCCCAGCCACATTTGCATAATTGTTATTACCCAAAACACACCATCCTGAATTTGAGTAGTAAAGAATTTCAGAACTGAATAGGACCCCTGTTACCTAGAACCATAGAATTACAGATCTGGAACCGAAAAGGATCTCATATGTCACCTAGCCCAAACTTTCATTTCTGTTGTTCAATCCTTTTCACTTTATGACCCCATTTTTTGGGGTTTTCTTGGCAGAAATACTAAAGTGGTTTGCCGTTTCCTTTTACAGTTCATTTTACAGATGAGTAAACTGAGGTAAGCAAGGTTAATGACTTGACCAGGGTCACACAGCTAGTAAATGTCTGAGGCCACACTGGAACTCAGGAAGATGAGTCTTTCTGACTCCAGCCCCAGCACTCTATGCACCGTAACACCTAGTTGTTCAACCTGAGGACCAAAGTGGATTGTGATTGGCTCAAATTGCACAAGTAATAAAAATCACAAACAGGCTTTGAACCTAGATACTGTGATTCTGTGTTCTTTCCAATACACAATGCTACCTCAAGAATGAGTATGCTTTGAGCTAACCCTAAATCACACTATGGAATGAGTTCCTTTGGGAATGGTTTCCTGTAGAAAGCTAAATTTGTCTTTGAAGATTAATGCCAGCTAATAGGTTTTGATCTCATAACACAAGCCCTGAGAAAGTTGATCAATTCCTCCTAAAAACGATTCCTGAATTTGGGACAGTCGCCATCAGGTGAATAGCAAATACCTGTTCATACATGGAATCAGAATATAATCCATGAAATTAGGCTTCCCTCAGGCTTAGATAAATGAAGAGTTGGGTTCACTAATTAATGCATTTTGTTTTTATAAATAAATACAATTCTATATCAGATTCCATACATCTTTTGATTAATTCTGCCATCATCAGTTTGATATGCATGTTCCAATGAAGTTCAAAGTAATATAACACCTAGGTAGGAGCAAATTAAGTATGCCTATTGCTGAACTTTACTGTTTTCAATCACTGCTTAATTAAATCTTTTTATCACTTATTGGAGCTATCCCAGGATTTATTCTCAACTCTGGCTGCTCAGCAGGCCATAGGTGTTAATTGCCTCCTGGGTATCTTCCTCTGCACTCAAAACTCTCTGCTCTAATTCTCTCTGACAGAGAAAGATTTATTTTGATTTCTCACGGTAAAGGTCACCCCTAGCCTAATGTTGTGAGCTTTCAGTCCTTCCATTCTGCCATGGATCATAGGAAAGCTTCTCACAATTGTGTTATTGCTAATTTTTGCATCTGCTCTGTGACTTCTCTGTGATGGTCTTTCTCTAATTAGATCTTGGTCTCCTGATTCACTGGTCCACATTGAAGTGAGGTACCTATTGATCGTTTTAACTAATCCAGCATTTCTTGTACTTTTGGGGCAAACACCGAGTCCACAAAATTCATTGAGACTCCTGGGTCTACCATGACAGACCTGCCAAATTTGAGTGCCTAGATATTTGATTTCAAGAGTCGGGAATAGGCAGACCATAATACAGGAAGTGAAATACAGTATCATCTCCAATCTGTTCCCTGAACAGGCACTTTCACTCTCAGATGAGGTCCCCAAACAGTGGCTACTGCTCTCAGATTCTAGGAATAACACCAAGGGTGGCAACTCCTCCTACTGTAGCCTACTATTGGTGTGCTTCTAATTAGCAATTAGCAGACTTCATAGACCTCAACAAAGACATTTAGTTTAGTGGTTTAGTAAGAACAGTTGATACAAAATGCCCTCCCAGAAAACCTAGGGCACATTCTCCCACAAGCACACAGAGTCCGTGGGAAGGAAGGATTAAAATTTAAGGGTATAATGACAGAAAGGCATATGTGAATGACACGTATGCGGCAGCAGGTAGCTCACATTTTATGCCTGAAAGTTCATCTCTTTGTAGAGGCCTCACGCGGTTCCCCTTTGGAATAAGGTTCATACTGGCAAGGCCAATGAAGTGGGCATCTAATGTCGGAACCTTTCTTGAGAACAGTTGTCATTTTTCTGTTCTGCAAAGGGTAATGTTCCAAGGTTCCAGCAAGAAGAGTATATGGCTGATGGCTGGTGTGTAGGTGCCATGGTATAGAGATGGCATCGTGGAGATCAGGATTTGAGAATGTGCTGATGAATCAACATAGTCTAGAATACAAATGTGGGACCAAAAATATGGGAAGGAGATACAGACAAAATAAATATATGGCTCCAATTGTTTATATATGAAAATTCTTTTTTATTGTAATGACTTGTAAATGTTTGATTGGTTTTACTTAAACTTGATGTTTAAAGTTGTTTGTAATAAATTATTTAGAAAAATAATAGCCTCTTAAAAATGTTAAGGTATGTAATAACAACGTTTATGCAAAACTTTTCCAGAGATACTCTACAAACATAATGTAGTGCATTGAAGCAAGACATTTTACTGGCCTAAATAACCCATAGACAACAAATGCAGGTACTTCAGAAAATCAGCTATGAATTAGGTTGTCATAAAAATGAATTTTTGAACCTATTATTTGAAAAAAAGAAAAAATTCAAAAGCAGCTGAGTATGAATAATTTAGAAATCCCATTATCTCAGAGTAATCATATCCAAATGCTCATATTTTAAAAACATCTTTCCATGTTGGTATCGCAGAAGACACAGGTGGAACATAAATACCAAAAGTAGTGTTGATGAAACTCCGGAGTGGGTGTTGTAGGGTCTGTTAAACTGTGATTGCTGAGGTTCGCTTCATAGTATACTTTTTTTATGCATATGTAAAGCTATGTTTGCTTCTTAGAATTTTGTGAGTGTAAGCACTGTCTGCTCTGGGGAATGTAAATAAATCAGTCTTGTTTGCTAAAAAACACATACATTTACACACACATTTGTTCTGTTGTTCAATCATTTCAGTTGTGTCTGACTCTCCATGACTCCATTTGGAGGTTTCTGGTAGCAATACTAGAGTGGTTTACTTTTTTTTCTCCAGTTCATTTAATAGATAAGGAAACTGAGGCACACAGGGTTAAGTGATTTGCCCAGGGGCACACAGCTAGTAAGTGTCTGAGGCCTGATTTGAACCTGGGAAGAAGAGTCTGACTCCAGGCCCACCACTCTATCCACGGTACCACTTAGCTGCTCTGTACACACTAATGCATGGGTATAAATTGAGACCCTTCTCCTCTTATTGGTGCCTTTTTGTGTATTGAAAGCTTATTTTCCTACCTCTGTCAAGTTCAAGTTATTTGTAGAATCTCAAGGGAGAAAGTCATAAGTAATTTCCCAAAGTCTTTCCATCCTCACTTTGGGAGCACATTTCAAGGACGTCCTCAGCTACTCCTCTGGAATGCCTGCAGAGTTGTGCCTGTACCAGTTGGCTATTATCTCGTAAGTGTTCATTGTCTCTTGCTTTCTTCTGTCTTCACCATTAAAACTAACCTAGAAGGTCTCCCTATCTTTTCCCAACACTAAATTTGTAGACAAGTGTCCACATGGGCCCAACTGGCCTTGTAGCACTTGGCAACCTAAACAAGACCGTCCAGATTCACCTTATCAGTCAACATTAAGCAAACTGGGAAACATTTGCCAGCTACTGTCCTCCAGATGAAGGAATAGAAATCTCTTCATTTTTAAACTCCTTGTTCCAGTTGCTGAGATGCAAGTGACCCTAATTTAGTGGGGCACAAAAAGATGGTAAAATATATATTGCTTTTATCTCCAAAGGGTTTGAAAATGAAATCTTTTGAAAAGGGTTTGAAAAGAAAATCTGCTTGACTTTGAGGCAACTTTGATGGCTCTTAACTCTAAGGGAAACCCCTCTCTTGGTCAGTTGGTTCCTAGTGATGCCTAAATTACTTGATTCAATGACCTTTTAAAAATCCTCATCCTTCGTATCTCTTCCATATTGTACACTGTTCACTCTCTTCCCCACTTTTTTAAACACGACAGTCACCTGGTTTTCCTCTGACCTGTCTGGCTACTCCTTCTAAAGTCTCTTTCAGTGGCTGACCATACAGATTCCCCTCCACCCCCACTTACAGGAATTGTACTCCAAGTTTCTGTTCTGAGTCTTCCCTTTATTTACTCTGTAATCTCATCAACTCCAATGGATTCACCTATCATCTCTAAGCAAGTCATCTCAATTACATATCCATATCTCACCTCTCTTCAGAGTTTAGCCACTACCTGGTGGACATGAACTGGATCTCTGACTATAGGCATCCCTAACTCAATATGTAATAATAAAATTACATATGATAATAATAAAATAATACAAAACTCATTGTCTCTCTCCCTGTCTACCTGTCTTCTAACCTCCCCATTTCTGTTACTCTGTTCTTCCAGTCACTCAGGTTTGCTTCTCATGTGGTGATTTCATCAACTCAAGTGGGTTCAACTATCATCTCCATGCAAATGACTCCCAAGTCTACATATCCAGCCCTCATCTCTCTTGTGGGACCTAGCACTGCATCATCTACTACGTAATGGACATAACTTGGATATCCAACTATCAGCATCCAAAAGGCAATGTTTAAAACAGAACTCAGTACCTTTCCTCCTAAGCCCACCCATCTTCCTAACTTTCCTCTTTCCACTGATGACAAAATTATCCCTCTAGTCACTTAGGTTCACAACTTTGGAGTCTTTCTTAATTCTTCTCTCATAGCATTTCTCACATCAGTCTCCTTTTTTCCATTCACCAAGCCACCCCCTAGCTCAGGACTTTAGCCCCTCTTACCTGGACTACTACCACAGTTTCCTAAAAGGATTTCTGGCTTCTAGTCTCTTCCCCTCCAATCTATACCAGCAGTGTCCAACTCAGATACCACTAAACGTTAATAAGGATCCCTGCTGGCAGCATATTGACTTGGAAAACCCATGTTAACATTATCTGTGTTCCGTTGTGTTTTTATTTCATTAAATATTTCTCAATTACATTTTAATCTGGATGGGCTACTTGGGAGTATTGCATGGGCCAGCTGGCTATATGTTTGGCACCTCTGCTCCAAGCAACTGCCAAATTGTTATCGCTAAAACATACCCCTCACCTTGTCTCTAGGATAAAATATGAACGCCTCTGCTTGACATTTAAAACCCTTCATAAAGGGCTCCAACCCATCCTTCCACACTAATTTCATGTTACTTCCCTTGTTCACTCTGTATTCCAGTCAAACTTGTCTACTTGCCCTCTAGACACCCTTTCTGGTAACTGACAGCTCCACAAGGCTTTTCTCATCTGCCTCATTCCATCATGCTCTGGGCACCCTCTCTAGCCACCATCCTCCCAGGCACCTACGCTCACAGCCTGGGGGTCATCCTCAACTACTCTCTTTCACCCACTATATCCAAGCAGCTGGAAAATCCTGCTGTTTCTACTTTCATAACAGTTCCATTCTCAAATCTTCTAACTGCCCTTATCACGCATGCCTGGACTATTGCAATAATCCGCTGGTTGGTCTTCCCACCTCAAGTCTACCTCCAATCAAGTTAGTCTATCCTTGGCTCAACAATCAAATTGATCTTCCTAAAGGACATCTCTGAGCATATCACTTCTCCATATAACGAACCCTAGTAGTTCCTTGTTACCTCCAGGATTAAATGGAAAATCTTTCGTTTGATTGCTAAAGTCCTTCATAAACTTATCACTGTCCTGTCTTCTTATACTTTATGCCTTTATAAGTACTCTACTATCCTGTGGCACTGGCCTCCTGGCTGTTCTTCACTCAAGATACTCCACCACTTGTCCTGGGGCATTTTCTCTGGCTGTTCCAAATGTCTAGAATGTTTGCCCTCCTCATCCCTGCCGCCTAACTTCTCTAAATGGTCAGTTAAAGTCTCACTTTCTACAGTAAGCTGTTCCAACTTCCTTCTTAATCTTAGGGATTCCTTTCTGAAATTAACCACAATTTATTATGTTTATGTCTTATTTATACACAGTGGTTGTCATGTCATCTCCCCCATTAGACTGTGAGCTCCTTGAGAGTGTGGGCTGTTCCTTCTTTGTTTTGACTAATTTATTTTATGGAGTAAAACAAGCATTTCCATAACAGAGCATAATTAAAAAAAGATGATTGCACGTGTAACCACAAATCAGCTATGTACAACTTGCTATTCCTTTGAAATATACAACAAAATTATCATGTAAACTTTGTTTCTACCACCTGTCCCCCCCATCATGGCCACCGTTAGACACAAATAGACAGAAAGGTAGAAATATAGATACACACATATATACATATATACGTACAACTATTCTATACATACTTCTATGTATCAGGTCTTTCTCTGGATGCAAATAGCATCTTTCTTCATATGTCCTTTATAGTTAATTTGGGTATTTATAATAGTCAAAATGACTGATTTGCTCAAAGTTGTTCATAAAACAGTGTGGCTATCACTGTATACAACGTTCTCTTGGTTCTGCTCATTTCATTTTTCATTATTTCATGCAAGTCTTTCCATGTTTTTCTAAGATCATTGAGCTCATCATTTCTTATAGCACACTAGTATTCTATCACAATCACATACCACAACTTGTTTAGCCACTCAGTATGGGTTGTTCTTTGCCCTTTTTTGTATCCCCAGAGTTTAGCACAATGTCCAGCACATAGTAGGCACTTAATAAATTCTGGTTAACTTGACTTGTATTTGTGGATATATCTATTCTTCATTCCTCATGGAGAATAGACATTGTTCACAACTTAAAGGAAATTAGTGGGAATGTTGCTCTTAAGCTTTTGTCTGTTGTCTAATGGATTGTAATTAGTAATAAAGGTAATCAGAACTAGAGAATTAATGGATCAGACGTTGAACTTGGAGTCAGGAAGATCCTGACTCCTGTTCAAGTCCTGCTTCAGATGCTTACTAGCTTCTATGACTGACAATCACTTGAGCTCTTGATGCCTCCCATTCCTGCCATGTAAAATGAGGGGGTTGGATTTGCTGTCCTCCACGATTTCTTCCAGCTCTAAATCTATGTATGACCCATGATCCTATGGTCAGTGTGAATGAACACATCATTTTAATGCATACTGCATGCATGGCCCTGAGCAGATCTAACAGATGTAATTACACTGGGAAAACAAGCCCAAGTCCATTCTGTACCCATGATAATCCTGCGTTCTTTTGGCATACAAAGGAAAACACATCATGAACTGGATACAGGCTCAAAACACACTGGAAATAGGTTGCAATGATCTTTGTAAACATCTTCCTGTTGAATTTTGAACTGATTTAAGTATGACTATTTTAAGCTATTTGTCAGTATTTTTTATTGCCACATAGCTTACCAACTAGCATTTTCTTGCTATTTTGAGTTCCTATTTTTATAGAGAACCTATTTTGTAACTAAGAAAGGAGGAGGTAAAAGCGTGCGTGTGTGTGTGTGTGTGTGTGTGTGTGTGTGTGTGTGTGTGTGTGTAAAGAATAGTATGTCAGCACTTGATCTCTTCTTATTAAAAGACAGGGAAAAGAAGATGACCTACTCTTTGCAATAGCACAAGTAAATGGTAAGGAATCTTTGTTTCCCTTTGCCCCCAGAAGGTCCCCTCCTGTTCTTCCAGTGGCTGCTGCAACTTTAATTCCAGTAAGCCCAGGAAAAGATAATAAATGGCCAAAGGCTGCATCCCAAAGACATGCGGGAGATACGGAGACAGGATTCAGTCTGTGTGATAATATCCAGCTGTACCTCCCCAAAGAGAAATGAAACCAACAAATGGTGTTATTCTTCCCATTCCCTGCCCCCCACACCTTCCCCAACCAGCTCAGTTGAGTGTACAAAGGAGTTTCTCAATGCAGCTACTGGTCAATCAGTCACATTTCCTGACCTGAATGGAGTAGTTTTGATTAGTCATGAAAAACCTGATTAGGAAGGAGGGTGGAGATGTCCACTGGTTAGAGATGCAGCTCAGGGTCACAAGACATGAGTCACAAGACCCAGATTAGTTAGTGACACATTAAGTAAATAGCAAGAAACAAATTGCTTAAATCTTCCACTGATGGATCACATTCATTTTCCACCTATGTACAGTGAAACTATAGATGTCACCTGTTCATCTCCTAGTCATTCAAGGTATTCATGCAAAAATATTTCATAAACATAAAATCTCACTGCCAGATTTGTAGATGGTCCAGAATCTCTGGTGGAAGGATGATTACTTTATTAAAAAAACCAAGTGGTATTTAAATTCCTTTTATGCCAAACCTGTTTGTAATCTTTTACAGGGTGACAAAGCTGTTCTTTAGGAATAAGAACCCAAGTGTTTGTTCAACTGTCCTTTGGTTGATCACATTTAACACAATCTACAAGTCATAAAAAAATAAGAAGAAAAAATATCATGTGTGCTATTAAAATACTTAAATTATGAGAAAGATTTTATGACAATGAATTTTTTTTTCAAGCAAAGGAGCCAATTGTCTCCTAAGAAGGGAGAGTTAGTGTTTGCTCATTGTTAGTGAAATGAAGGACTAATATATCATTTTCTTACCCACAGCTCTACCTAAAAGCATTTTACCAAGCCACACTTTGCATCCAATACTAATAGTCCTGGTTCAGGATAATACAGTAACCATTATGCATCCTACTTGGCAATAACTCAATGAAAGTCTTTTATTTTCTTTGGAATAGGCTAACAGAGACAGACAAAAGGAATCTTGGCCAAGGATCTCTTATAAAAGATAGCAGTTCTTAACGACCTGGCTCACCTCCACATGTCTCCTCTGGGTCTGAACTTTTCCCAGAGGATAAATCTGGAGATATTCTAGCTTAGTAAATGGCAGGTAGGACAAGGAGTTAGGAGAGATGATCCCATTCCCTAAGTGTGGGTTTCCCCAACAACAAGTCTTGTATCTTTTTCTTGTCTCTTTGTGTACTTTCTATGATGTCTTCTGTATCTATGGGTTCTGCTTCTACAATATGACTCCCAGATCTAGAAAACTCACACTAATCTCTCTCCTGAACTCCAGTCTCATATATCTAACTACCTATATGTATCTGTACCTAAACATCCCATCACCATCTTAAACAACACATACATCTCATCATATTCCAACCTAAACCCTCACCTCCTCCAAATTGTCCTATTTCTACATTATGAGAGGCAACATGATGGAATGGAAAGAGCACTGACTCTGGACTCCAAAGACCAAATCCACCCTTCTCATACTTACTACATCTATGACTATAACAATTCCCTTGACTTTCCTGGCGTTCGTTTCCTCATCTGTAAAATGAAGAAGTTGAATGCTGTGGCCTCCCTTCTAGTTCTAGATATAGGATCCTCCCAGCTGCCCAGCATTAAAACCTAGGAGTCTTCCTGATACTCTTTCCCCCTCATTACTCCCACTGATTCAGTCAGTTGACAATTCCTGTAGTTTCTACCACCCCAATATCTCCCGCATCCATCCTTTTCTCTCCACTAACAGCAACAACCCTAGAGCAAACTTTTCTCTCCTGGGTTATTGCAATGGCCTCCTAACTGAGCTTCCTGCAGTCAGGTTCGCCTTTCTCTAGTCCACCTTCTGTGTAGCTGCCCAAGTAACATTCTTAAAACATATGTGATTCTATAATTCCTTCTGCTCAAAAAACCTTCAGTGGTTCTCCATTGCCTCTGGGTTAAATGTAAACCCCTCAGTCTAGCTTTCAATATTCAACAACCTGGTTCCAGTTGATCTTCCCCAGGCTTATTTTCACATTACACCCTTCACACATTATGTTCCAGTCAAATGAGACTACTGGCTATTCCTTTTCTTTTAAAAAAATTTGATTCTTATTAATTATATTTAATATTTATTATTTATATTTATTTAAAATGTAGCATTTATTTTAAAAAAATTATTTAGCTTTTTATTTTAGTTATTATGTTTATTAATATATTTGTTTATATATTATATATATTTATATAAACATATTTATTATATTTGTTATTCATTTATTTATTTATTTATTTATTTGTTCTAAATTGAATGAATTTAATGGTGGGGAGAAGCAAGAAAATAAAGAGAAAAAAGATAGTCTACAATCAGCACTAAGAATCCATCAATTCTCTCTGGAGATGGCTATTCCTTTTCAACATGCAACTTCCTTTCTCCATGTATTTTCATAGGTTGTTCCTCCTGCCCAGAATGTTCTTCCTCCTCCTTCCATCTCTTAGAACCCTTTGCTTCCCTCAAATTACTCGGAATTGTATTTAATTGTAGGTATGTTGTATTGCCAGCACCCTCCTGCCCATCCCTCCCCCCAGAAAAATGTAAGCCCCTTAAGTGCTGGGACTATGTTGTTCTTGTCTATATCACTAGTACCTAACATAAGAAACATTTGATGAATTGGATTTAATTAATTGGATAAATTCACTATCCAGATCCTTGATGTCTCACCTTTTCCATTTATAAATACAAGGGTACCTTAAAGTCTTTTGAATTTGGGACCAGTTGTATGTGCTTCTGAAAAGACCAGGAGTAAGGCTCAGCATGGAGCAGAGACTGTGCCCTCTGGGCTTAGTATCTGTGTTTTTCTCAAGTCAGTCATGAATGAGGGGAACTAGAGGAGATTTAGAATTGCAAAAGTTTGTATGTAAGCTTTAAACTAGAGGAGCATTGTAACACCTGCAACTTAAAGAGATAAATGAGTCAGAAGTTGGAGGCAGTATCTGAACAAAAGGCAGCAAATTCATCCAGCAGAGATTATGTGAACATAACAATGACATCACTAGGAGACATCAGCTGCCCCCTCCACCTGTGTGCCCTCACCTCATGTGATGACTATATTTGCTCCTCACCACTGTGACACCCACCCTGTCAGGGGCTGCCCTCAAAAGACTACATAAAATAGGGAAACAATCTTCCTTCTAGGGATGTTATGGAGACGAGATCACAGATGCAAAAGTGCTTTAGAAGGAAAGACAATATCTAAGTCCAAGGTAGTGTATGGCTGGCAATTTCCCAGATTTGGTACTTCTGAAATAATAACTTTTACTGACATCAGGGATAATAGAGTTAAGGAATACATTAGGAGGTAAGTGTCTGCAGGGCCACAATTATCTTTTGGGCCTTTCTTTGTTTCCGCAGGGCTTCACACAGTGCTTGGCACACAGTATGCACTTAATTCTTGTTGGCTTGCCTTATGGGTTTATTGCCACAGTTTAAGCCCAAAAGCTGGCAGAAGGAAACAGGCTGATAGGCTGACTGAGTCCTGGTACGGAGCTCTCCTGGTTTCCCCCACGCCTAAGTTAGATTAAGAATTGAGTGTATTTTCTTTTCCTCTCTTGTTTACTTTAAAATGAAGTCATTCAAAAAATAGTCACCAAAATTATGGGTAATAACTTACTCATCTTACTGTGTATGTCGTGTTTTCCTTCAATAACAGATTTACCTTATCTATATATGGATTGACTTTGGCCCCATTTCCATCGTAACTTCTAAGGTGTTTTGATTGAGATTAAGAGGGTTTTTATTTATTTTACAAAAACTTCCTTTTTTGTGTCTCAGAGGAGACTGTAGGATTGCTATATTGCAAGGATACCAGACCTTTCTGTCTCTTCCTTCTGCTCATTTCACAAGATAGAAAACATCCTACTAATACTTAGGTCAGGAGGTAAGTGATCAGGAGCATTGGCCTGTTATGCTATTACCTTTTGAACAAATTGCTTAATGCTAACAAATAATATATTTATTTTGCATGGAAACATTGTGATGACAGGTGGCAATCATGATTGTAGTAGCAAGCACTTTTCTAAAGACCTTTGAAAATCAGGAGAGCAATTTGGGATCTAAGAGGGCTAAGGAGGAAGCAAAAAGGATGATAGCCTTGATTTCTGTAACCTGGCAATGCCTCTGCCTTGAAAGACCTGTTATTTTTTTGCACTATAGTCTTAGAGAGTTGGACAAGCCTCTAAGGGTTTAAGTGACTTACCCATAACATCACAGTGAGTATCAGACACTAGAATTAAATCTAGCTCTTCTGACTATCAGTGAAATAGTCACACTTCTAGAATTATATGTCCAGCAACTGAAATTACACTTTGTGTATCACTCTCTTTTTTTTCTTTTTTGGAGGGGGGAAGACAGGGCAATTGGATTCAAGTGACTTGACCAAAGTCACATGACTAGTAAGTGTTAAGTGTCAGAAGGCAGATTTGAATTCAGGTCCTCCTGACTCCAGGGCCCATGCTCTACTCACTGCTCCACCTAGCTGCCCCCTGTGTATCACTCTTATGTTGCACTTTGCAATATAATGGAGATTAATCAATTAATCAATTTAGGAAATAAATACAGAAAATTTGTCAGTTTGATTTATTAAAATAAACTCATCCTTCCGTTATTAGGTAGCAAGACATAAGAATATATACTATAAACCAAGCTAGTTTTCCATGCTACTTGCTGGCATAATCTATTATTTGTCTCAAAAAAGCATAAAAGTTGTTATTTATGAGAAAACTTAGAATACCTAAAATCTGATAATGCATAGAATGGTTGTTATTGTTGGTTGTCCTTCATTTTCGAAAAAGACCAGTGACATCATGGGGTGATGTCTTGACTCATTCATGAATTGGATTTAAGTGAGACAGAGTTGTACAAAGTTGTCAGCCTCACTCTCTCTTCCCAAGTCATTGAAGTCCAGTGATGACTGGCGATGGCCCATGATGCAGTAGAAGACCTTGTGTCTTCAATGCATGACCAAGCTCTAAGTGCTCCACAGCACCTGCTTCAGTAATGACCATTAGAACAAATTGTTATCATGCATTTTGCTGGGGGAAGTCTTCACATGCTTAGGGTAGAAACCCTATTAACTCACTGATGGGTTTGAGGTCCATTGATTATCCTCAACCTGGTTTATCTTGTCAAGACAGTTTACCAAACTGCGTCTACTATGCATGCTACAATTTCTGGGACCCACAGGTGGGAGTCAAGTGCCAGGTAGACACCAACTGTGGATGAGCAGCCCTGAAAAGGGGTTGGCAAGCCCTCACGCCAGGGATGCTAGTCCTCTTAAGATTTGGAAAAGGCATTAGCAGCTATCTAGTCCATGTGTGGTACAGTAGAAAGAATCCTGGAATTGGATTCGAGGACTTGAGATTGAATCCTGGTTTTCCTATTATCTATATGAACTTGGACAACTTGCTTTATATCTCTTAACAAATTTCTACATTAATAAAATAAAGAGATGTCTGAAATCCCTCCCGGCTTTAAAATCTTAGTCCCTGACAGGTAATTATCTAATGTCTGTTTTAAATTGCCTTTTAAAATGCTGAAAACATTTCCTTCAAAAGCCACTGGAAATCCTAGGTTTGTTTATTACATATTATACCTATATTTAGAACAATAATTGGATAAGTCATTTCAAAGACAGAAGATTGTTGACATCCACATATGTGTAGCTGAATAAAGGATTTAAGGTACAGACTTCCGCCTAGCTTTTTTTGTTCTTGTTTTAGAATGCTCTTTCATTTGCATAATAAACACCAGGGAACTTTGGAGAAAGAAAGGGGGGGAGGAAAGAAAACACTTATTAAGCACTTACTGTGTGCCAGCCACTGTGCTAAGCAATTACAAATATTACCTCATTTTATCCTCACAACAAACCTGGGAGATAGGGCCTAATATTATCCCCATTTTACAGTAGAAGAAATTAAGGTAAATAAAGATTAAGTGACTTGCCCAGGATCTCACAGCTGAGGCCACATTTAAACTCAAGTCTTCCTGATTTTAAACCTTTTATTTACTGAGCCACCTACCTGTCATCTTGGGGGTTGAAAAAAATCCAGGGGATCACACACCTACACAGCTCTTATGTAGTTTCTTTGGCAGAACACCACCTCCCGTAGGTTTTGAGGATATGTGATCCCCAGAAGGGAGAAATTAGAGTTCCAAGGAATTTATAACCCTAAGTCAGATAGTTGTCTAGAACAATGATCTAAGGGAATTCAAAAGTTTAAATATCCAGTGGCTATAATTAACTAACCACTGTTTTGTTCCAGAAGAAGTTTGCCCCTGAAACCCAAGTCTCTGGGAACTAGCAGATTTTCTCCCTTGGAGAGAAAAACCATTTTTCTCTAGTTAGTTGACTGGCCATGTAAAGGACCTTCCTTTCTTTCTAAAAGAATTTTACAGTTATCTGCTAAGCGAAGAGAGACATCTTAACCTGTGATTTCTTGCATGGAACAGATCAGGACTTCTTGAACTTTTTTTACTCACAGCCCCTTTTCACATTTTGGCAACATTTGTTGGCGTTGCATAGCATGATGGCATACATAGTGCAAAGTGCGCATGCTGTGTGTTCAGAAGCAAGGCTGCAATGAAGTTATGCAATGCAACCTGGGTCAAGTGCTGCCAGAAACACCTCAGATTAATTATGTTTGATATTTGAAATAATGTTTTATCATTGCACGTTCAGATACCTCTTAGTTTTGCCAAAAATTTTGTGACCCCAGATGGGGTTGTGATGTACAGTTTAAGAAGCACTGGACAATAGTGAAAGCATCTCATCTGAGGACTCTAGATGGAGCATAGTAGATGGTGGCAGTGAGGGCAATCCAGAGGAGAGAGAGCAACAAAGATGTAATATGGCACAGTAAGCAGAAGCAGAGATGCCCAGGTACTAGTCCAACATCATCCAGAATAATAATAATAATAATAATAATAATAATAATAATAATAATAATAATCTCCTGCTGGAGATCTATCACCCCTCCACGCTTGTGCCCTAGCCCCATTCCACATATGTTCCTTTTTCTATCTGTTCTTCCTACTAATGATGTGTGTATGGTATATTTACTAAGCATTTTCCACATTGGTTTCCTGGGTGATTGTAGACTGTTTTTCCAAGTGATACATCTATCCTTAGTTACTAGAACATGAATGACAAATGTATTGTAACTTTAATAATAATATTGACCCGCTCTTCCAGAGCAAGACCAGCTACATCTATCCTCATGGTTTTAGGGTACCTCTGAGAGACTGGGGGTATCTTTCTCTCAGGCCACTGGCTTAAGTCCCCATTCTGTGTTTCTCTTCCAGCATCTTCTGCCACTAGTAAGGAGCCTCCAGTTCCATTTAGCCAATTAATACTGATCAGTTTTTACAAAGAGATGTTTACTATCACAGATACAGCTTAACAGCACACACATCTGCCTACAAAAAAAGGTGAACCAGTCTTATAACAAGAATGGAAGACAATCCCAAAAGTCACTAAACTCTGCATATCCTGTGCTCCAGTGATAGTACCGCTAGGCCCATGCTCCAAAGAAAACAAAGATAGAAAGAAAAGACCCATATGTCCAAAAACATCTATAGCAGCGGGGTTTTTTGTAGCAAGGAACTGGAAACAAAATAGATACCCATCCTTCAGAAGGGGAAGTAGTACACCAAATCTTCTTATTCATAACCCCAGCTTCATCTCCTTTGTGATTTCAAAGCTTAGCCAGCCACACGTTAGCTAGAGAAACCTATAGAAATTCCTTTCTGCTCCTATGGTATATGGGTCACGAGCCTGAATCTCTGGAAATCATTCCAGGAGCAAGAAAGAAAAGGGTGAGCTAAGGATGTGGCGAGAAGCTTCCTTTCAACTCCCGTCATGATTGTGACCTGCGCCCATGCAAATGACCTTGGGAAAAAGACTGAATTGGGCTAAACAGAGCTCGTAAAACTGGCCATTTTCATCCTTCTTCCCAAAGCATCCAAATTGCTATATTACCTAGAACTAGTAATAATATTGACAATAATAATAATAATAAAATAATAATAACATATATGTAGCACTTACTATGTGTGAGGCACCATGCTAAGTACTTTTCAATTATTATCTCATTTGGTCCTCACGATAATATTGGAAGGTAGGGTCTATTATTATTAGCCTCATTTTACAGATGAGAAAACTGAGACAAACAGTGGATGAATGACTTGCCCAGACACAGCTAGTGAGTATCTCAGGCCAAATTTTAATTCAGGTCTTCCTGATTCCAGATGCCCAAAGAAGTCATCTTCCTCTTTGCCAAGGCTAAATGCTATGTTTGTTCCTTCAATCCCAAATCTTTCCCACCCTCTCTCCACCTTCCCACCACCAGTCATTTCTTTTCTCCTGGTCTTTCTTTCCTTTTTCTCTGAAGGCTCCTTTCTACTCTGCCTATAAATAGCCTCATCTCTTCTTTTTTATCCTGGAAAAAAAAAACCCAAAACTTTCTGTGTCCCTACTAAGTTCTTGAGCAATTGTCCCATCTGACTGGCATAGAATATCTGATGCATGCCAAGAGTATTTCTTTGGCTTGGGAAAACAGGCTATGTTCAACTTGGGCATCACATCCAGCTAGAAAGGTTTTTTTCAGACTTATCTTTGACATGTTTGGAGATCAAAACCACACTTGACTTGCAGAAAGAATTGGGTAGTATGCCATCCTTCCTTACAGTGGGACAAAACTCATTTAATATGGGAATAACTTGTTTGTTAAACTTTTCCAGGAATTTGCTTGTTACTCTATATGGTCTCAATGCCCTTTCTTTAAATGGCTTGTCTGAATTTTCCTTATGAGGTCTGTCTAGTTCCTGTTTCCTTAGGTTGGGTAGTTTGCATTCTGTAGGTAGTCATTTTTTATTTTGAAAGTATTTAATATATTACTATAAAATGGTATCCTTAGCAATTTTCTCAATTACTTCTAAAATTGCTCTTCTCTCCCCCTTATGAATTTTAATTTTGCTAACTTTGAGTTTTCTATTTCCTGTTCTTGATTTTGAATTTTGTGGTTGTTTTTAAAAATCTATTTCATCATAATTTTTTAATAATTTTTCTTCATTTTCCATTGAATTAATTTTTATCTTGCTTTTGATTTTCTCCCTCCTTTTGGTTTTTTCTAGTATATAATACTTCGGGTGGCATAGAAGCAGCAAAGTTTGGCAGCTCCCACACAGCCACCCTAAACACCCATAGAATATGACTCTAAACAGATTTTAGAGCTCCAAGACTCTCGAAAATACAGAAAATACATCTGTTACTGCAGGCAGGTCAGCAGGTGGGACTCATCACTGCAGTCTGGGAGCCGCGGGTGACCCAACCCGAAACCCTGGCCCAGCCAGGCACCAGGACAGTCAGGCCCAGCCAAATCGGTACTGGAGGCACAGTTCCCACATTTATCAGGCCAGAGAAAAGAAGGCTAAGAGAAAGATCAGTGGATTTTGCTAAATTGGGGGGAGAAGAGCAGTCTGGCTGAACTGCTCCCAGGGCAAGGATGCAGTGAGAGGCCAGCTGTGGCAGCAGGAACGGCCTAAAGCAGCAGTGGCCTCCACTGGGCTGCTTCAGAGCCCCTGGCCTGCAGATAGCAGGGGTGCTGAGGCGATCAATCAGGGACAAGGGCTCTTGCATTGAGAAGCCTGGATCTGGTTCGTGGTCTTGAGTGGTGTCCCTGGGGTGTGCTTTCAGTGAGCCAAAGCTGGGGGGGGGG
>CM053596.1:79131846-79163436 GCA_028646575.1 Pseudocheirus occidentalis | reverse complement strand
TATATTTATATATTAATATATATAGTTAATATATATAAGTAATATATTTTTTTTAACTGAAAAGCAGTACAAAGGCATTCAAATTACTGAACAATTATACTCATTTCACATGCCAGCAAGGTTATGTTTAGGATTCTGCAAGCTAGGCTTCAGCAGTATGTGAATTGAGAATTATCAGAACAGACTGTCTTTCAAAGAGGCAGAGGGATTAGAGACCAAATTGCCAATATTCACTGGATTATAGAGAAAGCAAGGGAATTCCAGAAAAACACCTGTTTCTGCTTTCTTGACTACACTAAAGCCTTCCACTGTGTGGATCACAACAAAATGTGGCAAGTTCTAGATCTTGTGACAGGAGTACTAGATCATCTTACTTGTCTCCTGAAGAACCTGTATGAAGGTTAAAAAAACCATTAGCACCGAACATGGATCAACTTATTGGTTTAGGATTAGGAAAGGAGTACAACAAGGCTGTATCTTGTCACCTTATTTATTTAACTTACATGCAGAGTACATCATATGAAATGCCAGGCTGGATGAGTCAAAAATCAGAATTAAGCTTGTTGGGAGAAATATCAATAGTCAAATATCATATGCAGATGATACCATTTTCATGGTAGGAAGTAAAAAAGAATTAAGTAGCCTCTTGATGAAGATGAAAGAAGAGAGTGTAAAAGTTGGCTTGAAGCTTAACAACCAAAAACTAATATTTTGGCAACTGATCCTATTGCTTCTTGGCAAAATGGAGGGAGAAGAAATGGAAAATGTCAAACTTTATATTCTTGGGCTTCAGAGATTACTGCATTCAGTGACTGCAGCCATGACATCAAAAGTCGTTCCTTAGAAGGAAAGCTTGGCAAATCTGGACCGCATACTAAAAAGCAGAGACATCACCTTGCCAACAAAAGTCTATCTAGTCAAAGCTATGGTTTTTCCAGTAGCAAGGTATGAGTCTGAGAGTTGGATTATAAGGAAAGCTGAGCACCACAGAATCAATGCTTACAAATTGTGACACTGGAGGAGACTTTTGAGAGTCCCTTGGACAGCAAGGAGATGAAATCAGTCAATACTTAAAAATATTATTTCAGACTACCTATTGGAAAGACAAATACTGAAATTGAAGCTTACATATAATTAGAAGGCAGGACTCATTGGAAAAGACATTGATATTGGGAAAGATCTAAGGCAAAAGGAGAAGGGAATGGCAGAGGATGAGATGGATAGATCATGCCATGGAAGCAACATACATGAGCTTGGATAGACTTTGGGAGATAGTGGAGGAGAGAAGGGCCTGATGTGCTGTGGTCCAAGGGGTCACAAAGAATTGGACACAACTGAACAAACTAATAAAGACAAATATGGCATGTTTATCAGATTTTCAAGTGACACAAAACTGTAGCACAGAGCTAATGTATTGGAAACCAGAGACAGAATGAAAAAATTCCTCATCAGACTAGACCAGGGATGAACAATCTAATAGCCAAAGGCCAAATCCAGTCCAGGGCCTGTTGTATGTGCGTGTATGTGGTGTTTTTTTTTGGGGGGGGGGATGAGCTACATCCCTAGCCTGAGAGCTAAGAATGGTTCATTCTAAAATATTTTCTTTTAAAATATAAAAGTCATTCTTAGCTCACAGTCCATACAAAAATAGGCAGGCCAGAATTGGCCTACAAACCATGGTTTGCCTACCCCTGGGCTGGAACATTTAATTAGGTTGAATAAGACGAAACATAAATAGGAATAAGATCTTACACTGTGATTCAAAAAATATGTTTCTGCAGAGTGAAATGAGGCTGATAATAATATGTGATAATAATATTTTATGTGATAGTATTTTAAAAGAAAAATTTTTCTAAAAGACTTAACTGAACAATGTGGTGACCAACCAGAACTCGCGAAGATAGATCATGAAGCAAGCTACCCATCTCCTGACAGACGTATATTTCAGATATGGCTGCTGTGACTGTGCTTATTTATTAAAAAGGAGTTTTGGTTCTCTTTTTTCACTGGGGAAGTGATGAGGATATAGTGATTACGTTGCCAAAAACAAAGCAACATTTTGGATTTAGTTCATACTTTTTTAAAAAGCAAGTTATACATAGTAGAGATTCTTGGATTCCTATATAATCATATTTTTTCTATTCTATTGTTTATATGGAATTTTTTCAATTTTTGGTATTTAAGTACAGAATAAAAAAGTTAAATTTAGCCCCTACTCCACCCCTTATCAAGTATGTAACTCCTGAAGACATCCTCCAACTTTTAGAGTAGCTCCCCTCAGTACACACACACACACACACACACACACACACACACACTGCTATCCTCGGATCAATGTACCCTGTGGGTCCACATCCACTCACAGTCATAACTGAAAAGTCTAGGCTAATGTCTATGCCTTCATCACCCAGCCAAAGAACAGAATTAGTTCAAAACAATAAGCACTTAATAAAATTTTATAGTAATTCACAGTAGTATAGAGATAAAGCATCCACCCCATAAGTTTGGGCCACATTCTCCCATAAATTATTAAGGGGAAGACCAGAAAATACCTTTTAGGAAACCTAATGGGAAATATGCATGAAGGGAGCACTTGTAACCAGAGCACATGTAGGAGGAGGTGGAAGGGCATGTGTATATAAGTATTCATGGCCAGAATACATATGTGGGGGCATGTACCGATACTACAGGACTGTCTAAGTGTTCTGGAGTTGTCATTATGCTATTTCCAGCAGGCCTTCTCCCCGATAATCCCTTCCAGTCTTGTATTCTCTGCTAGATTCAGTGTGTCAGTCAATAAGCATTTGTTAAACATTTATTATGATATTACAGCCCAAAAACCCTAACATAATCTTGGGTTGCATTAGGAGAGGCATCATGTCCAAGACTAGGAAGATGATGACCTTATACTCTTCCCTGATCTCATCACATCTGGACTATCATTTTGAGTTTTACATACCAGAGACATGATAGCTTTCTAAAAGTATTTGAAGAGCCGCCCTATGAAAGAAAGATTCAATTTATTCTGCTTGACCTTCAACTGGCAAAGAAGCAAATTTAGGCTTGATTTCTGGAGAAGAGACTTGTTGAGACTGGGCAGATATGGGTTGGAGTGGATGACTACTTAGGTTTCTTCTGGATTTGAGATCCTATGATCCGTTTCTTAGCAGCTGAGAGGACACTCTTCTGCTGTGGGAACTGCTCTGTCCACCCCTGGCTATACATGAATATTCTGGAGCCTGCCAGGGCCTTAGAAATGATCTAGTCTGCCCCCTCTGTTGTAGCCCAGGCCTGCCTCAGACTGTTCCAGTGGTTCAAGCTTAGGACTGGAATTAAATGGGGCCTGGCTCTTTCCAGACTGTCTAGTATTGGAGAAGGCTAGGACTCACCAGAGAGAGAGAGAGAGAGAGAGAGAGAGAGAGAGAGAGAGAGAGAGAGGGAGAGAGAGAGAGAGATATGAAAAGAGCCACACCTGGACCATTCAACTCTTAACAAAAAAGAAAGGATACTGAGCAAGGACGTAGCTCTGGTTCAGGTAGACACCATCCTCTCCTTCCTCCACTTCACATAGAAATGTCTAGTCAGCAGGATGATGGGTATGAGGTCTCACAGAGCAGTAGAACATATGCTAAGTCAGAGTCCCTGACTCCTTGTCTTTTTATGTAAACGCAGCCAACTGGGAAGTCACATCAACAGCTCAGACCTTAGCCCCCTAAATCAACCAGGCCTCCAGGATAACTCCCCTGCTTTCTCCTACAACAGGTAATAAATGCTGTAAGTGCAGGCCTTCAGAGAATCTAGCCTGGATCAGTTCACAACTCTGCCAACAATGAATGGATCAGTGAACCAATTTTTCCATATCCCCTCCAAGAGTTGCTGCTTTCCCCTTGAATCATTTTAGAGAATCTGGTAGGTATAAAATGATATCTCAAGGTTGTTGTAATTTGCATTCTCTAATCAATAATGATTTAGAATATTTTTAATGAGACTATGCATTGCTATGATTTGTGACAGAACCTCTTCACAACCTGCCCCTGGTGGAGCGGGATAGAGGAGCTGGGGAGAAGGAAGTGGTGACTATGCTTTGGTTCCCAGTTACCTCTCAGACATACATGAAAAAAGAAATGACATATTTCAAATCATGTTAAATAGCTGAGATGATAGAATTTCAAACATTTCAAACCCTCAAGGACATAAAGTATTATACTTAGAGTCAGAATTACCTGGGTTCAAATCCTGATTCAGACACTTAACTGTGTGACCCTGGGTAAGTCACTTAACCTCTGTGAGACTCAGGTTTTTCATCTGTAAAATAAGGAGTTTGGACTAAGATCTCTTGCATCTCTGAGTCTGATACAGTGATCCAATATGAGAACAGGGTCCTACTCCCATTCTCTCCTAGACTCCTTGGGGGGCTCCTCACTCTCCCATGCATCGCTCCATTGACTGAGAGCAGCCAGGGCCCACGATGGTTAACCCGGCCACACCTCTGCCAATAAGGAAGCACTGATCTCTTGGGACTCCTGGCATGCTGGCTCAGCTATGTTTACACTGGATGAAGTCTTTATTTGCTTAAAACAAATACATTTGGGCTGAGTACAATTTGGATTCCTCCCCTTGAAACCAAATATGTGATGAAGTCCTTGGATGTCTTTGTGTCTTCTCTCCCACTCAAGCGCACCTCCCTAGGCTGGCAGAGCCTACAAACCTGTTCCTGACACTCCAAGCACACCTGCCTACTTGCCCCACACAGAATTCTATCTCCCCCTTCGATGGTACATTGGAACCAATCCTGGGGCTGCAGTGGGGGGTTGTGGGTTCAGATCCCAGCTTTATCACTTATTCCTCTGGGTGTGACCAAGGCTCTTGATTCTTCATCTGGAAATTGAGGGATTTGTACTAGATGGCCTGAGGGGCCCCTTCTCCTCAGGCTGCCCCCCACCCCCTCTTCAGCCCCCTATTCCTGCAGTGTTCTCACTCCTCACTTCAGCAGGTGCCACCTCCCACAAAGATGCCTTTCCTGATTCCCCCAGTTATTAGATTACCCCCTCATTAAGTTCTATTTACTGTTGTAGGGATATTTCATAGTCCATGCATATGCTGTATCCTTCCCCCACCCCAGTAGAATGTAAGCTTCTTGAGGACAAGGTCTGTTTTGTTTTTGCATCTTTGTATCCCTGGGGGGGGCACCTGCCCACCTGGGCAAAGCTACTGTGATGGGGGGGGATTAGAGTTTATTTGCCCCAATAAATGGCTTAGGAAACCATTCATGCCCGTAGTTTTGTCCTATTCCACCAAATCCAGCTCAGTTCTATCCCATACCCTCACCCTTTCCACAAGGTGATCTTGCTCTTGGCTTCATTCCGCTGGGTCCCGTCAGGGATGCCCCTGGTCTCTCCTCTGCTTCTCTCCCTATGGGACTCCTTCTTCAGCCCACTTTGGGTCTGTTCTCTCAGCAGCATGACAAGACCAAAGCCCAGGCCAAGTTCTCATTTGCCAAAGGATGATTAGGAAAGAAGGGAGTGAATGTTTTGTTTTTGTTTTAAATCAGCATTCTCAGTATCATCTCCACCCTCTCCCCAAACCCTTAAGTATCATAGGCCCAAAACACAATTTTTTTACCTGTCTCTCAAATTCTTGGGGTGAGAGAGGGTACTTCTGTTGGCTGAGTAAGAACTCAGCAGTCCCTCTGCAAAGCATTAAGAATTCTGTAAACCCCAGGGTTCCAGGATTGCTGCACATCCCTGCTCCTACAGCAGGACCAACAGTTTGTTCTCCTCAGCATCCTCAGACAAGGTGAGATCAAAGTATAACCTGACGAACGGTTAACAAGAAGATGGTGGCCTGATGCTTGTCCTCTACTTATCTTTGGGATCAAACAAAAGCAAAGCTAAACTAAAAGCTACTGGTGGCCCATGTCCACAAAGGCAGGCAGCCTTTTCTCCAGATTCCAGGCACTAGGCAGTTTGTGGAAGCAGAAAGTCACATTGGCCCCTTTCAGAGAATCACAGCTTTTAAAGCCGCAGGGTCCACTTTAGCATAGGGGTGCTTAGCCTTTTGGGGGGTCATTGGACCGCTTTGCCAGGATGATGAAGCCTATGGATCCCTTCTCAGAATATTTTTAAATGTGTGTTTAAAAATAAATAACAGAATTACCAAAAAAACTAATGATATTGATATAGATATTTTTAAAAAATTAAGTCAGGGGCCCTAAGTTAAGATCTTCTGCCTTAAAGGCCATTAGGGCAAATCCTATTCATTTTATTGATGAAGAAACTAAGTCCAGTAGACGTTAAATGGCCCAGAGCCTCATACATGATAAGTCTTAGGAGGATCTGAATGAAATTATTATTGGCTCTAAGTCTAGCTCTGTATCCACTGGATCATTTAGCCATCTCTGGAAAAATAGAAATGTCTAGGATTCTATGCCAACAGGCAGACTCCTAACTGCCCAACACAGATCCTCTACCTTGTCAGAAACCTACCATGGGCTCCCAGCCTAGATTTTTATCCAGTGACCATTCCTTGTGTGTTCATTCCTTTATTCAACAATTAGTAGGTGACTACTCTATGCACTGTGTTTCTAGGTGTTAGGGGACTATAAACGGTCCTTAACTTGTTTATAGTATAGCTAATAAAGAAGGGGGGCAGCTAGATGGCGCAGTGGATAGATCATTGGGCCTGGAGTCAGGAAAACTTGAGTTCAAATCCTATCTCTATCACTTACTAGGAGGGAGGGATAGAAGGAGAAAGACAAAGGGAATCAGGGAAATGAAGAGAAAAAATTTATACTCTATCTGACTTGGAGCTCAGAGCTAAAAACAAACAAAAAAAATTGGGAGAATTTTTGATCTTCTGTTTCAGATTCCCAGAGTAAAAAAAAAAAAAGAATTTATATAGGGAAACTCATATAATGAATCAGTAGTAGGGAGGGTCAGAGCAAAAAGAGGTTGAATACCCTTCTCACTTCTCACTGAGCCACCTCTACCACTATGTGCCCATACATGTATACATTCATTAATGATATACATATATATACCTGGGAAATTAGGTGATGCAGTGGATGGAATGCCAAACATGAAGTCAGGAAGATTCATCTTCCTGAGTTCAAATCTGGCCTCAGACACTTACTAGCTGTGTGACCCTGGGCAAGTCACTTAACCCTGTTTGCCTCAGTTTCCTCAGCTGCAAAATGAACTGGAAAAAGAAATGACAAATCACTATAGTGTCTCTGCTGAGAAGATCCCAAATGGGATCATGAAGAGTTGGACATGACTGAAATGACTGAACAACCAAAAAAAAAAGGTAACCTTTAAGCAAAGTAGAATTTTATTAACATATGGGACCCTAAACATGGTATGGAAGAGAGAGAGCCTCCCTCTGAGGGATGATAGATCTTGATTCAAATCCTGCCTCTGGATGCAGAGCCAAGATGGTGAAGTAGCAGGAAGCCTCCCACGCCAAACTTCTCCAAACAGCTCTAGAAGATACATCAGGCCAAGTCTTGATGAAGAAATCCAAGAAAAAAAACACAGAATCATTTTTTCCAGCCCACATTGGTACAGAGAGATAGGAAAAGAGGTTTGCAGACACTGGGGATAGGGTCCAGTCCACTCACGGGGCACTCCAAAACGCAGGGAGAGTCTGTACACCAGGATAAGAGGAAGCCCCAGATCCGTATCAAGGCATCCTGGTGGGAACAGCTGCTGTCTGGCAGGTTTGTCACTCATTATCCAGTTCTGGGTCACAGAATGAGAGTCCAACAGCAGTCTACAGTTGTTCAGACCCAAACCTGGGTCTAAGAGTTAAGCCTGGGGGTGGGGTGGGGAAAATGGGAGAAGAAGAGGTGCCACAATCAGATTTTGCCCTCCATCAGACCATTAGAAAGCTTGTGAGTTCCCCACGTGAACTGTGCCTGTGATAACACAACATTCAATATTCCCAAGAAAGCAGCAAGTCTGAAAGCAGCAAGGTGGCTGAAGAATGAGCAAATAAAAATAAGAATCTCACCATAAAAAAGATACTACAGTGCTCAAGACAGGAACTCAGAAAGAGAGAATGCTTCTAAAACATCTACAAGTAAACCTTAAGGAAAAATACAGCTTGGACACAATTCAACTAGAATTCCTGGAAGAGATGAAGCAAGAGGTTTTTTTTTTAAGAGTTCAGAATATTTTTATAAATGAAATAAAAGTGCTTGAGGAAAAAAATTGGGAATGAAATGAAAGCTATGAAAGAAATAATTGGAAAGGGAATTAACAGTTTGGCACAAGAAACATAAAACTCAAGGAACGAACTCCTTGAAAAATTTAAATGGAACAAATAGCAGATAATGACTTCAAAAGGCAGCACAAAATATCAAAGCAAAATCAAGACCCAAAAATACAATAAAATTCAAATTTGTTGTTGTTCAGTCATTTTTTAGTCATGTTTGACTCTTCACGAGCCCATTTGGGGTTTCCTTAGCAAAGATACTGGAGTGGATTGACATTTCCTTCTCCAGCTCATTTTACAGATGAAGAAACTGAGGCAAAGGTGCAGAGTATAGAATTAGATCTATTTCTGACATGGCAAATGTATATGTTTGTTTTACTCAGTTGGTCATTTGCCCCAAGGATTATGCTTTTCTTTCTTTTTTTTTTATTGAGGGAGTGAATTTGGAGGGAGATAAAAGGGAGCTATTGATAGTGATGTTCCCCGACAAAAAAGAAGAAAAGAAATAAACAAGAGTCATCAAGACTTTTAAAAATGCATGAAAAATAGAATATTCCAAAAGAAATCAAGCAGTACATCTTCGAAAGTAACATGTTGGTGTTATTATATACTTTAAAAAAATCTATATGTAAAAGATTCATGGTTTTACCTGTCCTTTTCTGTTCTACTTTGTTTATGGAAATGTTAATTTTTAGGGTGTTCATTAATGTCAGAACAAAAGAAATTTTTAAAGAAATAAATACTAAGAAGATAGACAAAATGAGATTTGGCAACCACTGGATGCAGAGAACAAAGGACTTTCTAAGGCTACAAGGATGGGTAACTGGGAGAAGAGTGATACTACCAAGGAATAGTCAAAGGACTATAGACCAGAAGCTAAAACGTACCTTTAGAGCTATCAAGTCCAATTCTCTCATTTTATAGATGAGAAAACTGAGGCCCAGAAAAATGAAGTGATTTGTCCAACTTCGCACAGCTAATAAGTTGTCAAATAAGGTGGGATTTGAACCCAGGGCAGTGGATAAAACACTCACTGGACCTGGAATCAGGAAGACCTGAGTTCAAATCCTACCAGAAGCATTTACTAGCTGTGTGACCCTGGGAAAGTCACTTAACCCTGTTAACCTCATTTTCCTTATCTGTAAAATGAACAGGAGAAGGAAATGGGAAACCACTCCAGTAGCTTTATTAAGAAAACCCCTAATGGGGCTAAGAAGATTCAGACAGGACTGAAATGACTTAACAACAGTAACAAACTTCGTGACTCCAAGTCTTGTGTACTTGTCCACACTACCAGCTCCAAGCTTGAGAATAAAGGAAATAAACCCAAACCCCCAGATGCCACCAGGAGCTCCCCTTACCAAGGTGGAATGGAAATGGAGTGAGCCAATGCAAACGGAAAGAAGAAAAGCTGGATGTTTGGGGGTAAGGACAAGCGTTCACATAGGACTGAAATGGAGAGCTCACCAGGGTGAGGAGAGCAAGGGAGGCTTACTTTGCAACATCCAACTTTATCTGGCAAAGCCACAATTCTTGTAGAGCAAGACTTTAGGCTGACTGACTGACTCCCTGCCACCAGGTCATACCTTCCTATAGGCTGCCTCTTACTCCCTTTAACTTTCACAGAAACTGGAGTATATTCTAAAGATAGTTTACTAGTAGTTAAAGAAAGGGTAAGAATGGGGCGGCTAGGTGGCACAGTGAATAGAGGACCAGCGCTGGAGTTAGGAAGACCCGAGTTCAAATCTGACCTCAGACACTTGACACACTTACTAGCTGTGTGACTTTGGGCAAGTCACATAACCTCAATTGCCCTCCACAAAGCAAAAAAAAAACAGTAATAACTATGTGTGAACATGCAACTTGTAGAAATTAACAAGAACCCCAAGTTGCAGAACTCAAGATGATGTCTGAGGAACACCCTAACTGTTGTTGCTGCTGTTCCAAGCTTGAATGCGCTCTCTCCATATGAGTCCCAGGCTCAATGCTAAGCCTAGGGTTAACTTGTTTTGTGTCAGTGATCCCTTTGGCAGTCTGGTGAAGCCTAGGAATCCCGTCTGGGACTGCAAAAGAAACCAGTTATACTGGCATTGTGACATTGTTGTTCAGTCATGTCCCATTCTTCATGACCCTCTTTGGGGTTTTCTTGGCAAAGATACTGGAATGATTTGCCATTTCCTTCTCTGGCCAATTTTACAGGTGAGGAAACTGAGGCAATCAGAGTTAAGTGACTTGCCCAGGGTCACACAGCTAGTAAGTGTCTGAGGCTAGATTTGAACTCAGGAAGAGGAGTTGTCCTGATTTCAGGTGCTGAACTCTCTATCCACAGCACCACCTAGCTGCCTTATATTGAAACACAATTATTTTTTTGAATTCAGACATTAATAGAACATTAAGACATTAAGAACTACTACTCTAAGTGAAGTCAACCTTCTGAGCTATACACACACACACACACACACACACACACACACACACACGGCTTTACCACCCATTAATTTCTGGGAGAATTTCCTCAGACTGTGACACCTCCACTTTGCAGGACCATAGATGTAAAGTTGGAAGGGACTTTTAGAAACTATATAGTACAACTCCTACATTTTACAGACAAGGAAACTGAGGCCAAGAGAGGTTAAGCAACTTGCCCAGAGACCCCTCCGATAATAGCAGAGATGAAATTTGAGCCCAGGTCCTCTGAGTCGAGTATCCATGCTGCCTCAGCACAGCCTGACCCATTCCCAAGTGATAAATACTGTCATCATACACCAGGGTAGCAGACATATGTAACAGGGACACGAGCATCTGTCAGTGCAGCAGGACTGCTGGCAGCCACCCTCGGTTCTACCCACTCCCTGTCCAGTGTTCCTTGTGCCATCTTTGATGTAATTTACATGGCCTAGCACTGGTCACAGGGAAAGAAGGGGATGACGGGGATTGGAAAGGCAAATGAAAGGCAGGGTGTCTATGTTTTCCCCAACCTCAGATTTATTTAGTGGAAGCGCTGAGTGTATGGAAGGTGTATTGCCTGAGCCACAAAGAGGTAACATGAATTCAGTCAGCCTAGATTGGCTGGGGTAAGGACGGCTGACCTTCAGCTGAAAGGGGAAAGTCAGCAGGTTTCAGGTCTTCATAGCTGCCAAATGAAGCCCTTTAGTATGTTGGCCCGGCGGGCCTGAGGGCCAGCCTGGCAACAGAACTAGAGAGGTATTGCTGGCCCAGAGATATTCTGACCCTAGGCTATGTTACAATAAGAGCTAAAACACTGCCTGAGGAAGAGGAAGTAGATGGCAGTGATGGAGGCCACGGGTTCTTTTTAAAAATTCATCTTCATTCTGAAGTGGTTGGTCAGTTGTTTTCAACTCTCCATGACTCCGTTTGGGGCTTTCTTGGCAGAGATGCTGGAGTGGCTTGCCATTTCCTTCTCCAGCCCATTTGACAGATTAAGGAAATGGGGCGAACAGGATGAGGTGACTCACCCAGGTTCACACAGCTAGTAAGTGAGGCCAGATTTGAACTCATGAAGAAGAGTCTGATTCCAGGCCCAGCGCTCTGTGCACTGTACTACCTACCCACACAGTGAATTAACAAACATCAAATATTTGAGCATTTCTAGATAGAGATGGGAGAAAGATTTCACATTGAAGTACATATATGTATTAAGTACAGTTTGTTTTTCTTATTAAGTATACAATAAATCCAACCAAATAGGCAGCTAGGTGACTCAGTGGATAGAGCACGGGGTCTGTAGTCAGAAAAACCTGAGTTCAAATGCAGCCTCAGACACTTACTAGTCCTATGACCCTGGGCAAGTCACTTAACCTCTGTTTGCCTTAATCCACTGGAAAAGGAAATGGCCAATAACTTCAGTATCTTTGCCAAGAAAACCCCAGCAACAGTATTGGCATGCTATGGTCCACTAGATCACGAAGAGTCAGGTATGACTGACCAATTGAACAACAAAAATTCAACCCAGAACTTTCAAAGCTGCTGGTTTCTTCCTAGCCTACTGTTCTTGTCTGTATGTTCTATAAGGATGCTTCAACGCCCCTTCCTTCCTTCCTTCCTTCTTTCCTCCCTCCCTTCCTTTCTTCCTTCCTTCCTTCCTTTCTTCCTTTCTTTCTTTTTCTTTCTTTCTCTCTCTCTTTCTTTCTCTCTTTCTCTATTTCTTCCTTCCTTCCTTCCTTCCTTTCTTTCTTTCTTTCTTTCTTCCCTGTTCCTTTTGAAAGACACCTCAGACACTGCCATATGAAAAAAGAAAAACAAAACCCTTGTGACAAATCTCCACAGTCAAGCAAAAGAAATTCCCAAATCTGTGCTCAAATATGTCTTATTCTTCATCAAACAGGTCTTATCATTATTATGTTTTTGCTTTGTGAATATCAGTCCAACACAAAAGTTCTTGAACTTCAGAATGGAAGAGAAGAAAGGCAGACCGTCATAAAATAGAATAACAAACCCCCATGTTGCCCTCCACTGGTGCTGTGGCCTGTGTCAAATGCCTTCCATACGAACTAACCACGTCTGGGAGATGGAGGGTGACTGCATTGACGCCAAGATCTTTCCCTGTATGAAGGGCCTCAACCTCAAAATGGTCTATATATAAACCTGGAAAGGCCATATAGATTTCCAGAGAAGGTGGGGACAATCACAAGGGAACCCCTGCTTGACTCTCTAGCAATGTTGAGTTCTTTCTCCATGCTGGGAGAGGGGAGGCCTACAAGAGCAGCACTGTAAGTCTAGAAGACTGTTTAGATACACGAGGAAGATGGTGGCTCACTAGAGAGGGAAGAGGGGTTATCTTAAGTGTTTATAAGCTCAGGGATGAATCCATTATGCTTATTGTTGCAGTTCTCTGGGTTGGCGCGTGCACCGTATATGGTGTGAGTTATTGATAAACCTCTAAGAATGAAGAGCTTCAGTAATGAGCCTTGGGTTAAACACATAGTCAATAAGCAGTTACAGTTCATTTAGCAACAGACAGCTGCTGCTCATTCTCATCACCAGTCACAAGGGAAGAGTCATTTCTTCATGGCCTCAGTGACCCGGCACATGTTGAACCAGATCTCCAGGTGGCATGGAACAGACACACAGAGAGAGTTTTTCTATTTATTAGACTGGGGAATATAAACTTAACCGGGCAAAACTGTGTGGTAGTCAGGTTTTATTCTCTAGGTTGTTCTTAAGAAAATGGAATCCACGTTGAGTTTCAGCTGTTCCTGTTTACCAGGCTGCTCTTTTGGGAGAACTTGTGTTTTTTTTGTCCTAAACTCAGTAATGGTTGGGATTGAGCCACTTACAGGTGGTGGTGGTGGTGGTGGTGGTTGTATCTGTCAGAGACTCCTCTGTGAGGTAAAAACAAGCACAAATATTTTTGACCTTAAAGAGGTAACAGGGGTGTATGTGGGGTGGGGGATGTGAGAGAGACAGAGACAGAGAGACAAAGACAAAGAGACAGAGAAACAGAAACAGGAAAAAAAAACAGAATATGAGAGAGAGAACTTTGAAAACTGTTATGTTTAGCTCCAACAAGCAATAATCACCCGAACCATTTCCACAGCATTAATCAGAACACATCCTGAGAAGGACCAGTAATGAACTGGTTGGCAGACAGGTCCTGAGGTTTCCTCTCAAACCTCCTGTGACCTGCCTATGGGAAAGTAAGGATGTGTGGCCTAGAGGCCTCAGGGAGCTCTTTGCCAGCACCTCAGAACCCCTGGCTATATTAATAACAAAATCAGACAGGCTTTTTACCTGTTTCCCAATCCATAATGCTCACCTAGGAATCCTTACCAATACAGGACTTTCTTACATCCTTACAGCCTCTCTCTTACACAGAGAGGTTTTTATCTCTTCATTTTGTGTCTGATAAGATTCAAAGTTAATGATCAAGATGCACAATCAGCTCATTTTTCAGAAACGAGAACAAGGATGATTTCCAGAAGCACCAGAGGAATAAACAACACACATGTAGAACAGCATTCTAAGATATATTTATTAAATAAGGATAGTCCATAGATTTCAAGCTCGAGGAAACATGAGAGATAACCTAGCTAATCATAATGCATTTACATAGTGCTTACTAATGTGCCAGAACCGTGCTAAGCATTTAACAAGAATTATCCCATTTGATTCTCACAACAACCCCACAAGGGAACTGCTTCTTATTATCCCCACTTTGCAATTGGGGAACCAAGTCAGCCAGAGGTTAGGTGACTTACCCAAGGTCACACGGCTAGTAAGTATTGTGGAGGGAATGATGGCTTTTATAGCAATCGATGTGTATAACGAATATACTAATAATTTAGAATTCTCCAGAACTGCCACTCTCATGAGTCAGACTCAATGCAACTTGAACTGATCAATCAAACTCTGACAAGGCTCACGATCACTGGCATCCTTATGCCTGCATACCTGAAGTGAAGTGAATCAGAGGCTGTCAAACTTGTTCCCATCACAGAGTTCTGGTCCTGTGACCCACCAAGTTAACCACCTGCAAGGACTGGAGCAATATTGCTCCCACAAGACTCCAGAATTGTATTTTCTTCCATTTGTGGGTTTGTCGTGGGAAACCACTCTGGCCCTGGCAACAATTGCTTGTAATCCAAATTCCCCCCCTTCCCACTTGTGATTTATGTCTATAATCTCTGTCTTCACATCAGCAAGTTGGAATTCTGATCAGAATTCCTGATTTACGAATCTGTTCCTCATAATGAAACTAATTAGTTAAATGGCTATTTGATTATTGGTGTTTTGTTTCTGGCCTAAAGTTTCATCATTCTCAGGTTAGAGGTTGGCTCAGTAAAAATCCTGTTAAAAGTATCTATCCATTGAGACCCCTAGATGCCTCTAGGTATCCCAGCATCTCCCCAAGAGCCATTCCATATGACAAATAGTATTTTTTTTAGAGAGGAGGGAAAAAAAAGTCTAAAAACATGTGCAAGGGGCAGTTAGGTGGTGCTGTGAATAGAGCATCAGCCTTGGAGTCAGGAAGACCTGTGTTCAAATCCGTACTTAGATACTTGGTGTTTACCTTAGACAAGTCACTTAATCCCAATTGCCTTGCGCAAGCTACCCTCTCTAAATAACAATTTTAAAAAACACATGCAATACACAAAGGAATGGATTAGGGGAGTCTTCTCATGTATTCTCATTCAAGTCCCACTTAATCTTTATAATTTTGTTTCATTTAATTTTAATTTTTTGGTGTATCGTTTTTTCCATTCACATTGTTGTTAAGTACTGTGTGGTTTGTTTTCTTAGCTCTGCTCACATCATTTTGCATTAATTCATACGGATCTTTCCACATTTCCCTGTATTCATTACATACATCATTTCTTATAGCACGATTATATCCCATTACATTCATGTACCACAATTCGTTTAGCTGCTCTTCAATTGATAGGCATTGACTTTCTTTCCAATTCCAGTTCTATCCTAAAAAGTGCTGCTATAAATATTTTGGAGTTTGCAGGGACTTTTTGTCTCATTGATAGCTTCCTTGGAATAAAAACCCAGTAATAGAGTGTCTGGTTCAAAGGGTATGGACATTTGACACACTTTATTTTCATAATTCTAAATTGCTTTCTAGATTGATTGTACAATTTCACCGCTCCACCAACAATATATTAGTGTGTCTATTTTCCCACAACCCCTCCAACATTGACTGTCGACATTTTTGTCAATTTGCAGGGTGTGAGACAGAACTTCATTTTTTATTTGTATTTCTGTTCTTAATAGTAATTTGGAACACCTTTTCCATGTGGTCATGAATACTTAGTTCTTTTGTTTGTTTGTTTTTGCTTTTTGGAGGGGGGAAGGCAAGGTAATTGGGCTTTAGTGACTTCCCCAAGATCACACGGCTATTAAGTGTTAAGTGTTTGAGGTTGGATTTGAACTCATGTCCTTCTGATTCCAGGGCTAGTGCTCCATTCACTGTGCCATCTAGCCTCCCCTTATTTATTTGTTTTGAGAACTTCATTCATGTCCTTTGACCATTTATCTTTTGGTGAATGGATAGTCATCTTATTTGTATTTTATTGTTAAAATATCTTGGGTACTAAGCCCTTGTCAGAAAAATATGATATGAAGAATTTTTCCCTGTTTGATCACTTTCCTTCTTATCCTAGGTGCTTTAATGTTGTCTCTGCAGAAAATTTTAAATGTCACATAATCAAAGTTTTCTATGTTATCTTTTATAATTACTTCTGTCTCTTGTTAGGTTAAGAATACATCTATTTTCCATAGATGTGAGATGTATATAATCTGTTTCTCTTCTAATTTTTTTATAATATGATCCTTAATATAAAGGTCATGCATCTATTTAGACTGTCTTATTGAGTGTGATGTAAGGTATTAATCTAAGCCTAATTTCTGCTAGACTGCTTTCCAGTTTTTCCAGCAATTTTTTATAAAATAAAGAATTTTCCCCCTAGACAGCTTAAGTTTTTCATTTTATCAAGCATTAGGTTACTGAATTCCATTGTTTTTTAAATCTCCTTTGTCATTTGTGTTTTTTTTTTCATTTTGTTTTTGGTTGGTTTTTTGTTAGTTGTTTTTTTTTTCTTTTTGGAGGGGGGAAGGCAGGGCAATTGGGGTTAAGTGTCTTGCCCAAGGTCACATGACTAGTAAGTGTTAAGTGCATGAGGTCCAATTTGAACTCAGGTCCTCCTGACTCCAGGGCCGGTGCTCTATTCACTGTGCCACCTAGCTGCCCCCTCAACCTCCTTTGCCTAGGAGATTGTTGATTGTTCTATCCTGTAACCAATAGTTAAACATGATTTTGATGATTGCTGCTTTATAACATAGTTTGAGGTATGGAAATGCTATTCATATTTCATCCTTACTTTTTTTTTCATCATTTCACTTGATATTCTATATGTTTAGTTTTTCCAAATGAATTTTGTTATTATTTTATCAAACTCTGTAAAGAATCCTCTTGGCAATTTGATTGGTATAGTATTAAAAGCATAAATTAATTTTGGTAGTATTGTTATTTTTATTATATTGACATGACCTAGTCATGAGCACTGAATATTCCTCCAACTATTTAGGTTGTTCTTTGTTTCTTTAAGAAATGCTTTGCAAATGAATCTATACAAGTTTTTGTGTGCTCCAGGAAATTGATCCCCGGATATTTTATGTATTTTGTAGCTATTTGGAATGGTATTTCCCTTCCATTATTGCTTCTTGTGTGTTTGCTATTATCCTATAGAAAGGCTATTGATTTTTGAGTAGTTATTTTGTGGCCTGCAATTTTGCTGGTGCTATTGTCTCATTTAGTATCTGCTTATCCCCTGTAGTTTTCCAAGTAAATCATCATATCATCAGTAAACAGATAGTTTTATCTCCTTTTTATCCCACAAAATAATAATGAAAAGAGTGGGCATTCTTGCTTCACTTCTGTATTTATTGGAAAAGATTCTAGTGTATCTCCATTGCATATGATACTTGCTTTTGGTTTTGGATAGATACTTTTGGGATGATTTTCTTTAAAGGTCCCTTTATGCCTATACTCTGTAGGGTTTTTAGTGTAAAAGAACACGATACTTCATCAAAGGATTTTTCTGTATCTGCTTGATTTGCATTTCTCTTGTGGTTGTAAATATTTTGCAGTTCTTCTCTTGAGACATATTTTTTTCATATCCTTTGACTATCTATTGAGGAAGAGCTAAAGGGTATATTTGGGATGGATTTGCCCCATCCAAAAATTTAATTAAAAATGTGAAGATCCCTTAGGATAAGAACAGGAGTTTATTCTCTTCCCCGGGAGAAGAAGGTGGTCTTCCCATGACTGATCATGAGGGAGATCCCCAAAGTGTGGCAAACACAGTTTTTAAATCCTAACACAGCAGGTTCATATTTCCCCCATTGTCCCTCACTCCCATTGGTTGGGGGAGTGAGCTGGGGCTGTCCCTGACTCCCACTGGCTGGGAGAAGGGGAGACCACAGAGTCAGGAAAGCAGACAAAGGACTGAAGGAGGGGGTAGAAAGATTCCCAAAGGGGGCTTGGTGCTGATGGACAGCAGCAAGGGAAGAGGAAAAGGGAAGTTAACAATCCAAACCTGCCTGAGAAGTTTCCTCTCCCCCAAGACAGGTACTACCAAGCCCTTATCAGAGAAATTTGATATGAGGATTTTTTTTCCCATTTGGTCACTTCCTTTCTTTCCCTAGATGCATTAATGTTGTCTCAGTATAAGTTTTATTTTTAATTTCAAGTTTCCTCTTCTGCTGTAAACATAGTATCATGTTCCTTTAGTTGTTTTACTTTATTCTTTTTTATTCTTTTTTCTCTTGCCCCTGACTGCCTCTTCTCTTTTAAGACTCTTCCCTTTCAGATAGTCCTGTTCCTTAGTTTTTAATTTTCTTTTTTTGTGCCCCTTTCAAAAAAAAGATTTCTTTCACTCTATTATCCATCTTCTCTTTTTACTCTCTTTTTTATTTCTTTGTCTGTTTTTGGAGACAATCAGGGTTAAGTGACTTTTCCAGGATCACATAGCTAGTATCTGAGGCTGGATTTGAATGCAGATCCTGCTGTCCAGGGCCAGTGCTATATATACTGCACCATCTAATTGCCTCTCTCTAGAGTCTAGACTTTCATTCTCTCATTCATGACCCACATAACTGTCCTGTCTCTCTCTTTCCTCTATATCCTTTATACAATCAAAGCTTCACAGTATGTATTTTAGGCCCTGCCTGCTTGGCCCTTTCTGATGCTGCCTCCCAGGGTCTTACCTGATGGATTCCCCTTTTCCATTGTGCTTCACTCTCAGAGCAATGTCAATTATTCCAGATGTCAGAGAAGACACGGTCATAGTGGATCTGCCCCCACTAATACACACGCTCTCTTGTTTATCTCCCCCTACCCCATGTTGCCTGGAAATCTCCCTAAATCTACACTCTCCCATTCTATGTCCCAATTGCCTCCTGGGTTCCAACACCCTCTTCCCAAGAGAGTAGACTTTTCAGGCACCAAAACCCCTCGGCCTCATTCAGTGTAAGGTCCTCATCTCCCTTCACCTACAGCAGTATTCATCAGTAGAACCTCCTCCCACCTTCCTTTCCTCCCCCTTTCAATCTTTTCTCACTCCTCTTCACCCACTCCCCTGTAGATTTTTCTCTTTCTGAGACCACAGAGGTCAACTTCCCCTCCTTACTGGCCATTGATCTGTCTCTGGTGCCTCTCTCCCAGTACTTCATGTACCCTCCCACGTTGTAATGCAGTCCCACAAAAAAGGCATTCCCCTGGAGGCAGGGGATCACTAGGCCCTATCCATAATGCTCCCCATTGGCCTCTTCACTGTGAGTGCTACCACAGTACCACATTCATCCCTGTTTCCTTATGGACATTTGCAAAGAAGTTTCTTACGTAGTCTCTCTGTTGGTGTTCTATCTGCATTTATTCATTTTTTGTTGGGATGTGTGAGAAACAAAGAATCTCTTCTATTCGGTTGTCTTTCCACAAATGCTCCAAACTTTTTGTTATGATTGAATATCCGTCTTTAGTTCCTTGTGGTCAAGCTCACCTACGCAGGATAGTTCCCCTGGGCTGCGTCCTGAACTCCAGGGACCTTCAGAACACAGTGTTCCATGCTCTCCTCTTTTTGTGGTGGATACAGAAGGGATTGTCTTTTATCTTTTTATCCCCAGCACTTAGTACAAGAACAGCAGAGCACTGGAGATAAATGCAGCCTGGAGGGTCCTCCCAGACCTCCAAGGACTTGTTTTAGGTTAACTCAGTAAACTTATTGTTCTGAGGGGAGAGGACTGATAGCAGAAGGAAGACCAAAAAAAAAAGCTTGTGTGAGTGCAAGTTCCCCCTGCGGAGCTAATATTGGGCATAAAGGAAGTGCTGATCTGGAAAGTCCCTGATCAATGCTCCCACCTGCCCACATCCATTCATGGTAGCCTTCTTCTGGGCGCCCAGGTTTTTCATTGTTGTTGTGATAGGACAGGAGTGGAGACAAAATGGAGATCTTTTGGGGACAATCTCTGCTTTAACCCTGTCTTCATCTTTTATACTTAACTCTCTGCCCCAACAGAAATTTAACGTTGCAACTTTAAAAAATCTTAGCAAGAAATCAAGTTTAAATCCTGCTTTGTAAATAAGAACAGAAGAAACCCAGTCAAGTAGCACAATGAGTGACATCCCAGACAGATGTAGGATCAGAACCCAGGTCTTTGAACTCTACTTGGTCCAGTGTACTCTCCTCTAAGCCTTTCCTTTGACTCTCTATTGTGATGGCTTTTACTGTTTCTAAATGAGGAAGTCCAGCTCTATCCTCACTGGAGTAATTTAGGCTAAGAGGCTGAAGGAACTTTCCTGGTCCAGGATTCAGATGGAAGTCTTCAGGGAGGGGAATAAGGTAAGGCTCAAAGCTGTGATTTTCTGGGGAAGGAGGGAGAGTGAGGATGATCAGGTGTTTTCTGGGCAAGCTGGAGCAAGAACTTGAGGTTGCTAGTTGGGATGACTGGCAGAAACAAGACCAAAGATAGCTGGACTGTAGGGGGTCTTTTTTTATCTGCTGTCTCCCCTGGGAATAGTCTTAACGCAATTCCTTCTTTTCTCATCAGAGAAAAGTTGTTGTTGTTCAGTCGTCCAGTCATATCTGATTCTTCATGACCCTATGGACCAGGACATGCCAATACTGTCCACGGGGTTTTCTTGGCAAAGATACTGGAGTAATTTTCTGTTTCCTTCTTCAGTGAATTAAGGCAAACCAAGGTTAAGTGACTTGCCCAGAGTCACATAGCTAGTCAGTGTCTGAAGCTAGATTTGAATTCTGGTCTTCTTGACAACATGGGCAACTAGTTGACTCAGTGGATAGAGCACTGAGCATGGAATCAGGAAAACTAATCTTTGATTCTATTGCAGATTCAAGTGTTTCTATTCTGCTCATTATTTTTACTGTGCATGACATAAATTCTGCTGTAATCATTGTCATTTATCCTTTAAACCACTCAGGAATAGTATGTCCACTTGAGGCCCAGAACTCTGTCCACTGTCCGCTGCCCACACTGTCTACCCACCAGACTAGGCATTTCTATAGGGGAGGTAATAGACTCTTTATCCTTTTGAGTTGATCAGACCACATATAGAGTATTACATCATAAAAACAACATTAACCAATGAGAACACCCATTTTGCCAAAGAAGGGGACAGACTTGGAAGGCATCCTTTCTAGGACAGTTCCAAAAGGTGGTTGTCCAACTTCTTCTTCTTGAAGACCATCAAATCCAGCCATATTTCCCACCTCATCAAGTTGCCTTCTTCCCTTCTACTACCTTGCTTTCTGGGGCCACCATCAATCATCCTGACCTATGCCTTGATGACCCTGGAGGAAAAAGTGAGGCTGATGATTTTGCACAGCTCTGCCTCACTTAAATCTGATTCACTTGTAAGTCAAAACATCATGAATGGGATGTCACTGGTCCTCTTCGAGAATGAGGGACTGAACAACAACAACAAGAACAACAACAAACAAAATGCAGAACAGTCTTGTCCTATTTGAATGTCCTTTCATTTGAATCTGAAGGTCTTCCTCTTGATGGCTCACAAAACTTGCTATTTCTGAATAGAATTATTAAATTTAACTACTATGTGTCTTGGAGTTTGTAACCTTGGGTTGTTTGGGTTGTTTTCTGTAGATTATCTGTGAATTCTTGCAATTGGAGTTTCATTTTCTATATTCAGACATTGTAGGCCGTTTTCTTCTATTATTTCCTTTATCACAGTGGTAACTTTTTGTCTCGCCCTGTTCTTCTGGGAGACCAATGCTTCTCCATCCTGCCTTTGAGATTCATATGTTTTCTTGCATAGTGAGCATATCTTCTTTTAACGCTTTTTGGTTTTTGTATCTCTTCTTTTAGACTATCTTTCACTTTCATGTATTTGCATTGCTAATCTATCATTTCTCTCTTGTTTCTTTGGTCTCTTTGTTTCTCTAGATTCTGTTGCAGATTCAGGTTTTTCTATTCTGCTCTTTATTTTTACTGTGTATGACATAAATTCTGCTCTCATAATTCTCATTTTTCCTTTAAACCACTCAGGAACAGTATGTTGTGGTTCTCTATGTTCTCCTTAATTTCCAAATGAATCCTCTGTCTCATTAAGTATTGGCTTATTTATTACTTTCCTTCACTTCGCAATATTTATTTATAGATGCCTGAACTTGTTTCTAAATCTGCAAGTCATATTGTTATTCCTATTTTTTCCTATTGATTATCCGTTTATGTTCAAGGCTTTCTAAGATTTCTTCTTTCTGGAATTTTTGGTACTCTCAGTCTTTCCCCTCTCCTTATTTTCTTTATCACTCATTTCTTGGCTCCCTCCCTTGTGGTTTCTTTGGGGACTGGGTCTCAAAGAGTCTCAGGCTCCTCCCACACTGGTCAATTCATGGTTTACCAGACTATCTCTGCCCCAACCAACTTTTGGGTGGCCAGCACTTGCCTGAGCTGGCTGCTATGCCCTTACCTCTAAGCATAGTGGAGTGCTCCACAGCTCCCTGTATACATAGTGTCCTGCCCTGGTGTCTTGTCCCATTCCCTCTGTTCTTAGTTCTCTGGCCTGACACCAATAGTTCAGAGCAGTTGTCCTGAATGCCAGCAGTTCAGATCTTTGCAGTGCTGGTGTTTCTAGGTTACAGTCCTTGGCAGACTTTTGCTCCTAAAGGGCTATGGCCAAGCTGGCTAATGAAACCCAAGAAAAAAATCTCCAGCATAGAGCTAGAGTCTCTATAGAACTAGGAAAAGAGAGGAGGGAAATAGTGGGGCAGGGGTGTGTTTTTATGTAAATGTGTTTTGTGTCCTTGGATCTGCTGGTACAGCCTTGCTGCCAGTAGTGTGAGAGGTGGGGGAAGGGTGTTGAGTGAACTCAGGGTCAATGAGCATCTGTTTCTGGGTTCCTGAGGTTGTTTTTTTTAACCTTTTAGATTCTGGGTGTTCTAGACCATGGAAACAATTGAAGTTGCTTTATCTTTGAAACATTTCGGTTTTGAAAAATTTGAGAGGTCATAGGGATGGAGAAAATGCTTAGCCGCCTTCTTTGTAGCTTACATGACCCAGAACTCCACAAGGGTAAATTTTTTAAAAGTATTTTGATAGCTGTATTCTAATAGAATTGTTTTCTTTTGTAACTCTACATATTTTTATAACTATTTAAAAATCTTATTCTGAGATTCCATAACACAAAAAAGGTTTAAAATCCTGGCATTAAATGGTCCATCCAAAAGTATCCCTCCCCTCCCAAAGTGAGCCTTTCTCAGCAGTAGGAATGGATACATAAGGTTCTAAGATAGAGAGGTTTTTTTAATTCCTAAATTGTAGTGCTTTTTGCTTTTTTCTCTTAAACTGCATGAAGTTCTAATCTCACATGCACTATGAGCCAAGAAAAAGCATTAAAGACCACAGCCATGTTCTGTCAAACTGTCATTTTGTCTTTAACCCTTTTCATTGCAAAGAAATAATGATGTGAGCAGAAACTCTAAAGGAATTGGGGAGGGACAAAAAGAGAATATGGCTCACATATGACTTTCTGGAAAGCAGTCTCCTTTTTAATGGTGGTTCATTCCAGCATGTCCAATTATCCCACTCTATCAACACTATCAAATGCTCTACCCTTGAGATGGAGGACTTGGGGTATTTCTCTGGCTCAGAAAATTTAGGAAAAAGGAAAACAGAGATAAAAAAAATTCCATGCCAAGGAGAACTGTTCCTGTTTGGCTAGGTCATGAGTCGCCCAACTAATGTCATCATCTGCCTTATGATGGAAGATGAGATGATAATATGTGGACGTATAGTACATGCTGTCTGGACAGACGGAGGAAAAAGGTGAGGCATGCCTAAGTGATAACAGAGCTGTTGGATTTAAGAACTCTGATCGCCACAGTGACAAGTCATGATTCCAGAGGACTGATGATGAACCAACCTACCTCAATTGTTGATTGAAAGGTAAGGGAATCAAAATGCAAAATAAGACATTTTTTTGGACATGGTCAATGTAGAAATTTATTTTGTTTGACGTATGATATGTGGGTTTTTGTTTCATTTTTATTTTTTCAAAGGAGGTGGGAGTTTGAAAGCAGAAAAAATAAAATTTTATTTATTAAAAAAATAGGACAAATTCTTTTTCTAAAAAATTTCTTGGGGGGCAGGTAGGTGGCACAGTGAATAGAGCACCTTGGAGTCAGGAGGACCTGAATTCAAATACAGCCTCAGACACTTAACACTTACTAGGTGTGTTACCCCGGGCAAGTCACTTAACCCCAATTGCCATGCCTTTTCCCTCCACCCCCACACCCTCACCCCCACAAAAAGCAAAAAACAATTTCTTGGAGCCAAAACATTTCTATGATGAAGTCAAACTGTTTGTGGGTCTGATGGAGATTTCTCCAAGCCAAAGTAGAGTATCCACTAAGTTTTTGACAGGCCTTGCCAATAATTTCATCTTTATGAAGATAGGGGAAGAAGAGAAAGATTGTTTTTCCTGACCTGATCTTTGCCAGTAAAGGAGACATGATGGGTGAAATGGAAATGATAGAAACCTTGGAAGAAAGTGATCGTATCATTTGAGTTTGTGATCATAAGAATACTAGGCATAGTCTAATATGCACCTTAGCATTCAAAGCAGATTTTTTTACAATTCACCAAAAATTAATTGGTCTGATTATATCATTTAAGATTCTAAATGGGAAATTAGTGCAAAACGGACATTCACAAATAAAAGAGTGTTCACAAATAAAAGTTTAATGATGCAATCACACGTGCTCCCATTGATAAAGAAATATATGATATGTCTATTAAAAAACTCATGTGACTGCACAGGGAACTTTCTGATCACCTCAGATTTTAAAGTCATGTACAAAGGATGGAAATGAAGATAAATATGAAAGAGGGGAATGATCCTTTGAGAATAGATTCGGAAAGGTCAAACTCCTAAATGAGCTAAAGGCTTGCCAAAAATAAATGCTAAGAATAATTAAAAGGGAGCATTTTAAGCTATTCTGAAAGTAAGATGGATTTGAGAGTAGAAGTGCATCGTAGTAGAAAGAGCTGTCTTGGAAACTGGAAGACTGGGTTCAAATCTTGTTTCTGGCACATATTGCCTATATGATCTTAAACGAGTCCCTCAACTTTTTGGTGAACTAGACAACTTTCTGAGACCATAAGTTACAGAGAACTTGCTGACTAGTTTTAGAGGGAAGTTTCTTCATCTGGTAATTATTACAATGAAATGAGAAGGGGTGAGAAGAAAAAGTGAGGGAAGAGACGCACTAGTAGCATATGGAGAGGTTTTTCCAGGGAACTGAATCTAAGCCTTATAGTGACTGAAGGTTTTTCCTTTCCCTAGCTCCCAGTTCAGCTTATTAAGAGGATGTATCTGAATCACAGCTTCTCAGAGAAAAAGCTGAAGCAATGGGAAATCAGCTCTACTCTGCTTCTCTCTTCTATTTTATTGTCACATATAGTAGGTGCCAGGGTTCAGTAATAAATGTTTCTTCTTTATTTTAAGCTTTAGTTATAGGTTATTTACATTTTTAAAAAACCAGTTTACTAGATAAAGATTAGGCAATTTCAATTGTTTTTGCTACGGGAAATCGATAAGACAGCTTTGTAGCCAACAGAAACTGTCATAAAAGGGGAAGAAGTTAGAAAGTGAACTATAGGGAAATGTAAAAAAAAAACTAAAATTATCAAGGATCCCATGGAGAAAGAAAATTAAGTTAAAGACTGAACACAAGTAGATAAACCATCAGGGAAGACATTTACAGAATGGAATATGATCTTCAGATCAACTAAATGAGCCCAGACATCTATGAATAAATATTGCAAGAAAAAGATAACTTAATCAACACTTGAAGAATCAGAGGGCCCTGTGAATACCCAACTAAGCATGGAACCACAGAAGGATGACCCTGAATGATTTAAAAGAGAAATAAGAATTACGAAAGCAGAATCTGCCTATACAGCAGAAATAATTGACAGAATAGAAAAATTCTAATCCAAGTTGGTGGCAGCTTGTGGTGGACAGTCTCACAAAATGAGAATAACTGATTGAGAATACAAATACATAGAAGCAAAGGAATCAATCTGAAAGAAGAGAAACCAAAAACAATGGTATTAAAAGAAAACATGACCTTTACACGAGCAAAACATATTGTTCTCAAAGACAGGATCATATTAGACAATTTAAGGATTATAGGTCTCCCAGAAGAAAATGACAAATCAGAAAAATGCTGAACATCATAATGCAAGAAATAATATAAGAAATTGCCCAGAATTTTTGAATACAGAAAATTAAGTGCAAAGTGAAAAACTAAGTGCCTTCAAGGGAAACAAAACAAAAAAACTCAAAACAAATTTCAAGGCATACAGTGGTTAAATTTCCCAATTCCAATGACAAACAACAAGGTAACCAGGAGAAAGACCTTCAAATATAAAAGAAAGGGAGGTGCCTGGGCACATAACATTCAGAATCCAACAACTTATTGGAAATTTTGTATCTTATTAGCTTTTGCCACATCCATAGAAATCTGATAAAGTTGAAGATAGAGTTTCATTCCTTTCTCTATGGTTCTTTTTCCCTTTACTAATCTTTACAACCTCACCAACCTCTGTATGGATTATTTTGTATTGTCCCTTTAAGGAGACATTTAACAAAATGCAGTTCAGATAAAGAGCAAAATAAGAAAACGTTGCTTTGGGTGAAGGGCCATTTTGAAAAATCAGTTCTTTATCAATAACACACTATAGGTAGGGAACCTAAAAATGTAAAGTAACTTTTTGTTTCTAGAGCTAAATGCTGTTACAAAGATCAGCTCTAGTTTCATTCACACAGTAGGTGGCAAAAATTATCAGTAAATGAAAGGGGGGCAATCATTAGTACTTCTTTAGCCTAGTATCCGTTGGCATAATAATGCCAGTTCTCAGGGATGATTTTTCAATGCCTGAAGTCTATAGCTACTTAAGCTGTATTATTTTCTTTTCCCTGAGAATGTCTGGCAGTCAGGATCCTGGGGGCTCAAATAGAGATAAAGAAAATTATTTATTCCTTATTTTAAAATTGCTTTGCTTCACTTACCCTGTTTTTCGGATGAGCCTGGGTGACCTAAGGATAAGTTTCCTGGTATCCCCCTACATCGTCCAGAGCCAATATTTGTCTTAATGCTCTAGGCTATGTTTTTGTATTTTGATTATCTTACCTAGTAGCGAGTCACGTTCAATTGTTTCAGTCCCATACAACTCTTCATGATGCCATCTGAGGTTTCTTAGCAAAGGGGTTTTGCTGAAGGGGTTTTGCCACTTCCTTCTTCATCTCATTTTACAGATGCAGAAACTCAGGCAAATGGTTAAGTGACTTGCCCAGGTTCACACACCTAGTAAGTGTCTGAGGCCAGATTTGAACTCAGGAAGGTGAGTCTTCGTGACTCCAGGCTCAGCGCTCTATCCATTGCACCTCCCAGCTGCCCCAGTGAGTCATGGTGTGTTCCCTTTTGTCAGCATTTAAAAATTAATGAAACTGCACAAGATAGCTTCTTTCCAGGTGTCTGCCTTTTTACCCATGATATCTTTGGATGTATTACTCTTTTCCATAGTATTGCAGCTTGATTCTCTTTGGATGGGGGTAAGAGGTGAAAAAGTCCTTTGTCTGAGTAGAGCGTACAATTTATCTCCATCCCATATCCTATCCTAAGAGCCTTGGCTCAGCCCCAGCCTCTGAAGAGACAGTCTAGTGAGTCCCAAAGAATCCAGTTGTTCTTGTTGAATTTCCTGGCTAGTTAGGGTGATGACCAATTCAGAATGCAGCCAGGAGCTGGTATGTAGCCCTGAATATAGACTTGAAGGGTCACTTGCCCCTAACCCCTTCTGGTTTCTCAAATCAGAGGTTTCTACCAGCTTTCATCCAACCCTGCTTGAATATTGAAAAGTAAATTACCTTAGTCTGCCCACCCCATATCAGTCACCTGAAGGGGTAAGAGAGTCAGAGCACTCACACAAAGTCTTTGTTAGTCTAAGACTAGGTATCTATAAATCAGGAAAAGAAAATAAGATGCCTGAGGTGAATAAAAAGAGACGTTCAGGTACAAGTTTGGCAAACATTAGCCGTTTTCTTAGCGTTCTTCTCTTGTTTCTTTCTTATTTTCCCTACACTCCCCTCAACTCCCCTCCCACTCTACCCTACCCTGTCCCTAGGTGGAGCAATGAATAGGGTACCAGTGCTGGGGTCAGGAGGTCCTGAGTTCAAATCCGACCTTAAACACTCAACACTTACTAGCTGTGTGACCTTTGGCAAGTTACTTAACCCCAATTGCCCTGCCTTCCCCCCTCAAAAAATAGACAAAAAAAGAAACCATCTAACCCAATCTGTTCATTTTACAGATGAGGAAACTGAAGCCCAGGGAGTTTGCCTCCTTACTTATTCCCTGGCACATGCTCCTTGATCCAGTGATAGTGGCCCCTTGGATGTTCCATGAACAAGATATTCAGTCTCTTAGCATTTCCTCTGGTTGTCCCCCAGGCCTAGAAGGCTTTCCCCCCTCTTCTCCTCTTCCTGGCCTCCCTGGCTTCCTTAAAGTCCCTACTAAAATCTCATCTTCTATAGGAAGTCTGTCCCAGCCCCCTCTGAAGGCCAATTCCTTCTCTCTATTGGTTATTCCCAATTTATCCTGTATGTGGCTTGCTTGCACAGATCTATTTGATTGCTGTATCCCCAATTAGAACTCTTTCAGGGCAGGGACTGTCTTTTTCCTCTTTTTTTATCCCTACTGTTTAGCACAGTGCCTGGCACAGAGAAGACACTTAATAAATATTGATTGATTGATTGATTGAAGTGACTTACCCAAGCTCATACAAGTTGAAAGAATTTGAACCCAGGCCCTTTGACATTAACTCCAGCACTGTTCTCATGGAAATACGCTGTCTTCTCTCCTCCTTTCAAAATAAGCTAGCTTCTCTCCTCCATTCAATTGTCCTTCCCTTTTTATCCATAGGCTAAGCTTTTATCTTTCTCTATCGCTTATCTTTATCAGGTCTCCCATATACCCAGGACAATGAGACCATCAGAAAATTAATATCTAGGTACCATTGTCAAGGGCAATTAGGTGGCACAATGGATAGAGTGCTGGACCTAGAGTCAGGAAAACTTATCTTCCTGAGTTCTAATCCAGCCTCAGACACTTGCTAGCTGTGTGACCCTGGGCAAGTCACTTACCGCTGTTTACCCCAGTTTCCCCACTTGTAAAATGAGCCGAAGAAGGAAATGTCAAACTACTCCAGTATCTTTGCCAAGAAAGCCCCAAATGAGGTCGTAAAGAGTCAGACATGACTGAAACAATTAAGCAGCAAATTGTTAGCACCATCACCAAAATCTCTGAAATTCATTTCCTGACAACCTCATGGCCAATCTCCACCCTCAAACAAGACCAAGACTGTTCCAGGGCTGACCTGATTGGCTCTGCTCTAGAATGGATCCATGTATCTTGCTAATATATAGGATCTCCAGACTAACTGTGGAGTAGATTTGGAACCCTATATTGGTAGCAAAGGCTACCAAAAATATTTAGCAACAAAGCTATCCTCAAAAGACTTGCTGTGAGGTGGGAGCATTAATGGTGTCATACCAGGAAACTGATTCACCAAGAGGTTCATCTGGGAATGGGAGGAGACTATAGCTGATGTAGAGGTGTTAGTCTGTGAAGAATCTGAAGAGTGAGAGATCAGAGGTCATGGTGAGGACAAAGAACAGGGTTAGGGGTTGTCAAGTATAGAGAAAGATGAAGGAACAATTTTTTAAAATAACAAGATAAAGGAATTTCAGAGATTTTGAATGTGGAAGTGGAACACTTAGGAGTTAATAGAGAGATTGAGGGTATGACCATCAGTATACATAAATGAGATCATGTGTAGGAGTTAGTCATGGGAATTTAGTAGATTAAGGAACTGAGAAGTGAGGGTGTTTGAGAATGGATCAGTATGGATGCTGAAGTCCCCTAGTTTGAAGGCAGGAGTTGGGAAAAAGAAAAAGACAGTGAACCAAAAAGATCTGGATTAGGTGGTAAATTTGAATAGCTCAGAACTCAAAGGAGGAGTTTCTGAGTGTATTGGGTGATTACTGAGGTAGTATTGGGAAAGTCTAGAAGGGGCAATCAGGAACAGAGAGTATTCCACCTCCCCACCACCACCACAAATGACCTGTGAAGTAGAAAGTATGAGCCAAGTAACTGTTGAGGAGAATGAGAATAAAGGAACAGCAACTGGGGGATAGGGAATGGACTTCATACTTTAGCAGTAGGAGAGCTCATAAGCGTGGTTATAAGGGTGATATGAAGGAGTGTGACCATGCTAACAATTGAGAAATAAGTCTAGGCAGAGGATTCCTGTTGTAGGGAGATCTATTGAAGGAGCTAGTTAATTAAAATATTCAAGATCCTCAAGATTCAGTCTTGTAGTATATGGTGATACTATGGCTTCTGAGGTCCAGGAAGCCCAAGTAACAGCAAGAAGTAGCAGCTAAAGGTATCCTCTAGGTCAGTGCCATCAAGACACAGGAGAACTTGGAGGAATGTGATTGTGGTCTCAGGGTGACCTTTGGACAACTGGAGAAGGACCTGGAAGAAAGACAGGACAAGAAGTGGGTTGGCACCCCAGGCTGGGATGTCTCTGGAAAGTCTCTGAGTCTGAGAAGCAGGTGATAGCATGCCAGTCTCCTGCAGAGTTCACATAGATTTCATTTTTCTTATGAAAAACATTCTAACAATTAGAACTAACCAAAAGTGGAATGGGCTATTTAGGGAAGTAGTGGGTTCCCTTTGTTGCAGATTTCAAGTAGAAACTGGATGGTCACTTGTTAGGGAAGTTGGAAAAGGGATTCTTGGTTGGACTAGATGACCTGTGAACTTCCTTTGACCTCTCTGGGGGGTTTTGAGTACCTATTAGAGGCATAGAACTGTACAGGGCATTGGGGGAGATAAATTTTAAATATACAATACAATTCCCACTCTCTAGAAACTCATAATTGAGGAGATAAGACACAAAAACATTAAATACCTAATAATGCAAGGTAGTTAGGATTAAGTGCTCAAAAGTATGATGTCAGCTGGCCCACAATCAGGAATCCTGGTTTAGAAGAATCATTGTTGCTGTTTGTTCTTTGTTCTTAAAGAGGACCATGACATCATGAAGGTGATGTCTTGACTTGCAAGTGAATTGGATTTAAATGAGGAAGGGTTGTGCAAAGTGTAATAGTAATCAGTTTATCAGATACTTAGGGCTAAGTAGATCAGATACTTAGGGCTAAGTAGCACCTAGTAACTTAGGGATAAGTATAGAAGGTATGAACTCTGTCCATTGTTGAGAAGGTATGAATTCCCCTGTTGACTTGGA
>CM053596.1:79115373-79131346 GCA_028646575.1 Pseudocheirus occidentalis | reverse complement strand
AAATTGAATAGAAACTGATGTGCATTATAGGGTATTCATCAATAAATTTACATATTTTTAAAACCTGTAAAGAAAATGGAGGAGTGGCTAGGTGACACAGTGAATAGAGCACCAGCCCTGTAGTAAGGAGGACCTGAGTTCAAATCCAGCCTTCAACACTTAACACAAAAAAATTAGCCGTGTGACCTTAGGCAAGTCACTTAACCCCAATTGCCCTGTCTTCCCCTCTCCAAAAAAAAAAAAAGAAAATGGAAATGGGACAGGTGACAGAGGTTAAATATAGAAGCATGACACAGTTCTAAAAGAACAGTATCAGGAATACTAACATTAAGAATGAGTTGAGGGGGATGAAGCTGCTGACCCACAACTTACTGAGCTCCCACGTGTGGGGGGTGGGTCCCCGGGGCTTCCCGCTGCGCATGCAGGCTACCGAGATCCGCCGATGCCCCGTGGACCTCAATCCGGATTTCGTTAGGCGCATGATCCCCAAGATGGAGTGGACGGCGCTGGTGGACGCGGCCGAAAGCCTGGGACACCTGTCCGAGCTGCCCCGGCAGCTGGCCGAGGACTATGAGAAGGACGAAGAGTTCCTAAGGAAGGTGCACCACGTACTGCTGGAGGTGGAGGTGGTAGAGGGTACCCTGCAGTGCCCAGAGTCCGGACGCCTGTTCCCCATCAGCCCAGGGATCCCCAACATGCTACTGAGTGACGAGTACTGAGTGAGGAGGAGGCCACGTCCTAGGCCCTGGGGCTCGGCCCCCTTCGCGCCCGGTGCCCAGACCACACAGAGCCCTGGGGGTGGCATGATTGCTGTTATATTTTTTCTTCCTCATTAAAGGTTCAAAACTGAAAAAAAAAAAAAAAAGGAATGAGTTGAGGCTGATCAGGAAAGCAAAGAATGCCAGATAGTTAAATATACATACCGCCAAAGGGTTCGGTATAGAAATATATCAAACTCAAAAGGAAAACAATTTACAGAAATAAAGACAAAGTAGACAAATAATTGGAGATATGCAATAATAGCTTGTGATTGGGTGGTACCAATGTATAACAAATGGTGCCAGCTGACTAGTATGATGATAACTGATGATGGATAAAAAGCAAAACTACTTAGCTCTTTAATTTTTGTTTTCCCTGCCAAGCAAAATAATCCACGGACTAGAAAGGGCAAAACAAAAATGGGTAATAAGGAATTTATACCCAAGATAAATAAAGCAACAGTAAATACAAGAATCTAGGTGGAGAAGAATCTAGGAGCACCGGACCTGGTGTCAGGAAGACCTGAGCTGAAATTTGGTCTCAGACACTTACTGTGTTACCCTGGGCAAGTCACTTAATCTCTGTCTGCCTCAGTTTCCTCATCTGTAAAAATGGAAGTAATCATTGCACCTATTTCCCACGGTTTTTGTGAGGATAGAATGAGGTAATATTTGCAAACACACATTGAAAACCTTAAATTGCTATGTAAATACCAGTTAGTAGTATTTACTTAGTTGTTAGTTAGTAGCAAAAAAATACTTAATTGCTGTTAATGATTCATAGGATGGCTGAGTCAATCCCAATGATCCTATCTTCTCACTCACTGAACTTCCTCCTAGTAGTATCATAACTCATGAATTCAAGTATCAATTTTATGTAAATGACTCCCAAATCTACATATTCAGCCTTCCTCTCTTGAACTCATCCTCTCATTACCAATTATCTATTGGATATCTCCACTTGGATGTCTCATAGGCATTTCACGCTCAGCATTTCCAAAATAGAAGTCATTATCTTTCAGTGTAAACCTATTTCTCCTCCTAACTTTCCTATGTCTGTCAAAGGAGCCATCATCCTTCTGGTTGCTCAAGTTAAAGAATCATGTAGTCAATCCCTTCCAGCTCTCTTGCCTGTCCAGATCTGATCACATGGTGAATCTTATTATTTCTACCTCCATAACAATTTTTTTTGCTTCTTCCCCCTTCTTTCCACTCACAGTAATCACTATTCTAGTTCAGGCCCTCTCTCTTCTCACCTATGTAGTTGCCATACATCCTAATTGTTTCCTCAGTGCCAAGCCATCCTCCACACAGCTAGCAGATTGACAAATCACAGGTCTGTCTATGTCGCTCTCCTCCTTAAGAAGATTCAATGGAGGCACTGAAGAGAAAAGAAGAATGTTCAGAAGGAATCACAGAGAGTTAAGGAATTTTTGAAAGTAACATTCAAAATTTATATGTGTGTGTGTATACGTACATATATTTGTACATATGCAACTGGTATGAAATGGAGAGTTGTAGTTTAACATGGAATCCTCTTTTTGTGTTCTACTTTTATGGAAATTCCTTTTTTTTAGGCATTTAAGTAGAGAATAAATTTTTAACCTGCCTCTTAAAAACTCTTCACTTTGGTATTTAAAGTCTTTCACAATGTAGTTCCCGTGTCTTTCTGAATGAACTTTCCCTTTCTCATGTACTCTACACTTTAGTCAAATTGAAACTGTGACTAGTACACAATAGGTGCTTAGTAAATAATTATTGAATTAAAATTAACTGGTGACTGATTGGGGAAGGTAGGAAGTCAGATGACTCTCATGAATCAAACAGGGCTAATATAAGGAATGGTAGTACTAGTAATTCAAAAGTTAGGACCACTGGCATGGCCATGCCCTTAGCAACAAGGGAAGGGTTTTGGTCTAGGGTTTCATATGTGTAGCAGATAGTTGAGTCTAAAGATGCTAATCTTATCATCATCAATCTAGTTTCTGCAGGTTTGCTGCCTGATCTCTGAAATGCTTGTCTCTTCAACAGGAAGACAAGTATTGCCCTGGAAGCTACCTTCTCTAGAGCAATGCTTCTTAAACTGTGAGTCGAGACCCAAAAATTTGGCAAGAGTAAAAAGTTTGTGAACACGTAACAACCAAAAATTAATTCAAAATCAAACATGTAATAAATCTGAGGTGTTTCTGGTGGTGTTTGGCTTGCCCATGTTGCATCATTGCAACTTCACTACAGCCTTGGTTGTGAACACAAAACTTAAGCACTTTGCACTGTGCATGCCCTCAGGCCATGCAATGCTAACACTGCTGAAGCTTGAAAAAGGGAAAAGAAGCCCTGCTCTAGAGCAAATGAGAAGTACTCTCTAAATACCTAAAAGGAAATTATTTTCAATGACTGTGAATTTTTACATTAATGATTGTTAGACCTTTCCTTAGTGAACTGGAGTCTCTGAAATCAAGGTATCCCATCAAAGTGAAGGTAAGAATCTCTCTCTCTCTCTCCATAATATAGATAGATAGATATACATAGATATAAATTCTGTGTAAAAGTCAATAGATCGTATTTTTTTTAAAAAAGGAGAAATGAAGTCAAATTTCTCTAAACACTATTTCAATTCTCTGTGACATAACTTTATGTTTTTATGGGTTTTAGTGGGGCACGGATTAAGCAATAGTGGAAAACAGTGGGAAAATGTCAAGAATGTTATAATATTTTGTAGTTTCTCTGTTTATATTTTCAACCTCTAATATTTGTGTTTCATATTCTAAAATATTTTGCCTCAAAAGTGTCTTTGTGAATTCATATGAATGTATTTGTTATATTAGGCTCTAATTGTCAAGGTTACTCCAAGATGGAGTTCATCTTGTTCTTCTTTAGTACTCTTTTAAATATGCTCAAAAGAATTTGTAATCTTACCACTGTGGCTATTGCATATTGACACTCAGTCATGCCTGTCCAACCTGTCTAACCTGTCCAACCTGTACAAGTAATGGTCTCAAGATCTTGTCCACATCCTCCCAAAGGCCCACAAAAGAGAATGCATTCAACATACTGAGGGCTTTCCTCATTTTCTCCTTACCTTTCAATAAAACTGAGGGAATACATTAGTTGTACATAGACTGTTCCTCACTCTTGCCACACGACCAGCCACTATTCTTTCTTTTTCAAGTGTTTCCCTCCTAGAATTCTTTAATCTAGTTCTTTTCAAAGTACCTTTGTTGTAATGTTACAGTATGTAACATGTAGGTATTTTATGTATTTCTTACATGTCTTGTTATTACACACCCAGCATGCTTGCTCCTTTGTTACCTCCCCCAAAAGGCAGCAATAAGTAATAGCCTTTAGGAAGTGTGAGAAAGTAGCACTGAAATATTTTAAAATCTGAGCTAAAAGAGAAATGGGGAAATAATCATGGAAGAAGTTGGACTAAGGGAACTGTTGCTACATGTCTCTGGAATATTATCACTGATACTATGGGCTGCACACAATTAATTTTGTCTTGTTTGTTTACTACGGCTATATTTTCTATTTAGTAAAAGTTGTCTTTGGCTTAAGCCCATCTATAATAATTAGCTCAGAGTGGACAAAAGGAGGTACTTACACAAGGCTTGTGGATCTAAGAAATTCTAGCTACATCAGAGAAGCCAGGATGAAATGACAGTAACCCAGTGATACTAACTTCAAACTTTGGAGAGTTTAAGATTTGAAAAAGTCAAGATTATCCAATATAGAAGGCAAGCCTGGGAACTCAGCTGGTGGTGCTATTTCCTTACTGCTATTTTTGGTGTTATTCTTCACAACATCTGCTCAAACTAAGTGTAGCCCCTAGAGAACAACAAAGAGAATAGATACATCACCAAGAATAAGAAAGAAATGGCCCTGATATATCCTGGCCTGGTCAGGCCACATCCAGACAACTGTATTCAATTCTGGACACCATATTTTAGGAAGGATATTGACAAAAAGAAGTGTATGCAGAGACAGACAACCAGGATGTCAACAGATCTCAAATTCACACCAAATTAAGATTGAAAAAGCAAAGGATATTTAGCCTTAACAAGAGATTACTTAGGGGGTAACTTTACAGCTACCTTAAAGTATTTAAAAAGCAGGTATGTGGGAGAGAGCTTATATGTATTCTGTTTGATCCATGGGGCAGAACTAGAAACTAGAAACATGAATACAAGCTAGAGTAAGACATATTTGAGGTTGATGTAAGGAAAAACTTCCTAATAAGTAGACTTTTCCAAAGTAGAATGGAACATCTTGGGAGTTAGTGGATTCATGGGAAGTCTTTAAGCAAGGGATGAATGATCACTTCTTAAAACATATATCAAAGAAGAAGTTCTTTTCCATTTAGGAATTAAAACTAGGTGGCTATAGTTCCCTTACAACTATGAAATTGTTTGACAAGAGACACTGAAACCACTGTGACTATTGTGGTTTACCATGTCAGAGAAGCCTCCTAAAATCTCATTTGAGTTAGAGTGCACCTCATTCTGCTGCTGCAAAGTGATATTGACCAATTTCATAGTAGTGGTCCTTCATCCTCTAGTTTAAATATACTGTAATGATTATCTCCAATTGAGTGGGATTCCTAGGTACCTTTCTTCAAAATCTGTGCTCATGACTGAGCCAAGATGGTATATGAGAGGCAGCAACCCAGTCAAATTCTCCCAACATTTCCCTTCAAATAATTTTAAAATAACTCCTCAAATCAAGTTATGGCAGAGTAAACAAGAGGTCAGAGTGAGACATTTTTCCAGCCTAAGACAAGTTAGGAGGTTGACAGGAAGGGTTTGTGACAACAAGGTAGGAGCAGCTGAGAGTATGCTTCAGAAATACAGAAAACTTGAAGACCCCCAGTACTAGTTCTGAAAAAAGCAGCACAAAAAAAGTGTGAAGCTTGGGAGACTACCTCCCCATCCATAGGTGAGCAGACTCCAACTTTAACATAAAAGTTCAAAGTGAAGAAATTGCTTGGAAAAAATGAGCAAGCAACAACAACAGAAGAAGCTGACTATGCTGGCAGAAAGAAAGGAAGACACTCTCAGAAGAAAACAACAATGTGAAAACAGCTAGAGCCAAACCCTCAAAGAAAAGTGCTAATTGGACTCAAGCCCAACAAGAATATCTAGAAGAGTTAAAGAAAGAAATAAGAGTGGGAGATGAAAAGATGGGAAAAGATATGAGGGTTAATCAAGAAAATCATGAAAAGACTATTAACAGCAATACACATACATATTCAGTTGAGTATAGAAATCTACTTTACCCAATAGTAAAATAGGAGGGGAAAGTGATAAGAGAAATGAAAGGGGTGCTAAAAGGGAGGCCTGATTAAGGGAGACAGAGGTCAAAAGCAAAACCAACTTTTGAGGAGAGACAGGATAAAAACAGAGACAGAAACAAAGAAATAAAAGAAAATAGGATGGAAGAAAATACATAGTAATTGTGCAAGTGAATTGAATGAACTCATTCACAAAATGGAAGTAAATGAAAGAATGAATTAGGAACTGGAATCCAGTGATATTTTGTTTATGAGAGACACATTTGAAACAGAAGACACACAGTGAGTTAAACTAAATGGGGTAGATCAGAATTTATTATGCTTCACCTGAAGTAAAAAAAGATAAGGATAGTAATCTTAATGTCGGACAAAACAAAAGTAAAAATAGATCTAATTAAAAGAGATAATCAGGGAAACTACATTTTGCTAAAAGGTAACATTGAGAATGAAATAATAGAGAGCAAGTTTCTCTTATAAAAGCCTAAATATATAGAGAACCAAAACAAATGTATACAAATAAGAATTATTCTTCAACTGATATATTGTCAAGAGATACTAACAGGCAGTTTTCAAAAGAAGAAATTGAAGTTATATATAGTCATATGAAAAAATGCTTTAAATCACTATTGATTAGAGAAATGTAAATTTTTTCTTGAGAAATGCAAATTGAAACAACTCTAAGGCATCACTTACACCTATCAGAAACGACAAATGCTAAAGGAGATGAGGGAAAACAGGTACACTAACTATTTGCGGAGTTGTAAACTGCTCCAACAATTTTAGAGAACAATTTGTAACTATGGTCAAAGTGCTATAAAACTGTGCATATGCTTTGACCAAGCAATACCACTATTAGGTCTATATCCCAAAGAGAAAATTTCAAAAAGGAAAAGGACCTATATTATAAAAATATTTATAACCTTTCTCTCTCTCTCTCTCTCTCTCTCTCTCTCTCTCTCTCTCTCTCTCTCTCTCTCCCTCTCTCTCTCTCTCTGCTTTTTTTTGGAGGAGGGAATGCAGGGTAATTGGGATTAAGTGACTTGCTAGTAACTGTTAAGTGTCTGAGGTCACATTTGAATTCAGGTCCTCCTGACCCCAGGGCTGTGTTCTATTTACTTCGCCACCTAGCTGCCCCCATAACATCTCTTTTTGTGGTGGCAAAGAATTGGAAATTGAGGAGATTTTCATCAACTGGGGAATGACTAAGCAAGTTCTGATACATGATTGTGATTGAGTACTATTGTGCTATAAGAAATGACAAGGGGAGTGGTTTAAAAAAACACAGTAAGACCTATATGAACTGATGCATTGCAAAGTGAGAACTGGGAGATCATTGTACACAGTAGCAACAATGTTATAATGATGATCAATGAAGAGAGAGAATTTGTAACTCAAAATTTAAAAAGAAAAACTGTTAAAAATAATTTTTAAAGCAGAAAAAAACCCAAACCAGTGCTTGTACCCTATCTCCTCCATTTCCTACACTGCAGTGGGGTCTGTATAAATTTAATGTCTTTTCCTGCTGCTTAAATTTATCAGGGGTGATCAGAAAGGATATATTCAAAGAAAATATGATAAACTCTGTATCTTAAGATAGTGGTAGGGTATCCAAGTAGAAGTGTCTAGCAAGTAGTTTGAAATGAAAAGTTACAAGGCTTAATATATTCATCTGGGAATCATCTCTACAGGGGTAATGGCTTCATTCACAATAATAGATTAAAAAGTACCTTCACTGAAGAGGCAACAATGCCAAATTATATCACTAACTATAGCATCTATCTATACATATGCCCATATATATCACTAATTATCTCACTAATATGTTCATAAAAATAAAAACAGGGGGCATGAGGAAAAATAGAATACACTTAAAGAAACAAAAAGGTTACAGAAAGAGAGATAAGAGAAACAATATGACATCATAGAAACCAAAAAAGGTGAAAATATCAAGAAGGAAAGGCTAGACAACAGTATGTTACATGCTTCAGAAATGATAAAGAGGATAAGAACCAAGAAGAGACTATTTAGGGTTGGGAGGACATTAAGAACCTTTGGAGGGAGTGGCTAGGTGGTGCAGTGAATACAGCACCAGCCCTGGAGTCAGGAGGACCTGAGTTCAAATTCAGCCTCATACACTTAACACTTACTAGCTGTGTGACCTTGGGCAAGTCACTCAACCCCAATTGCCCTGCCTTTCCCCTTGCAAAGAAGCAAAAACAAAAATGAACCTTTGGAAAAGCAGTTTTAGCACAAAACCACAATACAATGGGGCTAAGGAGTGAATAGAAAGTAGAGAAGTAGAATTAGCAAGTAAAGGCTACTCTTTCTTGAAGTCTGTCAGTTAAGGAGAGGAGAGATGGAATAACAGCTTAAGAAGTTAGGTAAATTTCTTTTTTGTTTTGTTTTGTTTTTGCTTGGAATTGGGGGAGTGGATAGGAAGTCATCAGCAGTGAAAGAAGAAGAGATTAAAAATTCAAAAGAGAAAGAGAGCAAGATGTCAGAAATGGAAGCAGATCATGAAATAGAAGCAGATCAGAAATGGAAGCAGATGAGATCAAAAGTAAAGCCAGAGGATTGTACGAATTGGAATTTTTTGTATGATAAAGCTGAGGCCCAATGATAAAGCTATGGCCCAAATAGTAACAGCCTTCTCAAAGACCCTAGGAATTGCATTTCTTTTCAGTATTACTGTGAATTGCACAAGAATTACATGTTGGTGAAAGACCTAGAACTACAACTTATTCAGCACCTGAACAGCAGCTCCCAGTGCTGAGAGATTCAGAACCACTGACAGCAGCCAGTTGCTGAAAGAGTTCCAGATAGGTATCTCCTTAAGCACCACTTTTTTCATAAGAGAACCAAAACCTTGACCCTCATCTGGAAATTTGACCCCATTATTAGCTGTCTGGACCTTTCAGTTCAAGCTTAGGAAGGTTTCTATCTCTTTGCAACTCTTCTTTTATCTTCCTATTTCCTTGCTTCCTCTTCCTTCTAGAACCACTGAAATAGCAATTTTGCTATCCTAAATAGAAAGAATTATATCACTAATATATTCATAAAAATATATTCATAAAAATATAATTTATTGCACATTTCTTGTGTCAGAAAGTTGACATTTTTGATGATCATCTTATGTGTGTCTCTGTTGCCAATAAGTAGCTTGGGTAAGACAAAACAAAAACAAAAACACTTTATCTAAATCAATCAGGTAATTAATTTTATGGTATTATTCAAAGTAGTAATAACAGTTATAATACTATTTAAATCTATAAGCTATGCAATAAACTCCTACAATTATCATGTTTTCACCATCCCTCTGTCTCTTTTCTCTTCTTGAATTCTAAAGCCATCTTTTAATGCCGAGCCCAAATAATAACATTCCCCCCAGATGCTATAGAATTTTGTTTCATAACTTTCTATCCTAATTTGTGATGTAGAATTGTGTATTATAGGAGTATATACTTTTATTGGGGAGTCTAGCCCTCCCCCACTATGATTTTGAAAAGTAACAGCCTTCTCAAAGACCCTAGGAATTGCATTTCTTCTCAGTTTAAGAAAAGAGAAAGCTAAAGAGAGATCAAGACTGGAAAGCAGAGTTTCTTCTAGTATAGCAGGGATATGAAAGATTTCTCATGTAAAAGAGAGTAGAAAAAAGAGGTGGCAGTATATGACATATGGAGCTATATTACAACCAGGTTGGCCAATGTCAGTGACATCTTCAGTCTCCTTCCTCAAACCAAAGCTTCCTCAGAAGACCATGAGAGGTGACCTCTAAATGAACAAACGGAGAGGTGTATGAATGTGTTGTTTTTTTCAAAGCCTGGATATTCAGTTCAGTATCTGAAGCCCTCAGAGAAAAACAGACTACTGCCCATTACTTTAATGTGAACTGAGTGCAAATGGCACTCAGAAATGGTATTTCTAATTTTATCTTTAAAAACTTTGTTAAGGACTCTATTTGATGAATTGAATATTATTTCTCACAAACCCTCATTGTTGATTATGTATTTACATTTCTTAATAAAAGTACCTTGACCAAAGTCCCTTTGATCAAGTCACAAGGAAAAGGATAGCTCTGAAGTTACACAGGAAAAAGATGACCTTTCTTAGTACGGTGTAGGGATCTTACCTGACCAATCCATTGTTAAAAAGACTTTGCTTTCTAACTGGGGACATAATTACAGATCATCTCACAACTATATTTTCAAGGAAAGAATATAAATTTGGGCCATTTAAAAAAATCTCATGTTTTTAAACATGCTTCAAAGACACAAGCCTAATTGCGACCAAGAGTTATATATCTATTTTGCTTATACTTTTTGGAGACAGGGCACCAAAGTAGCAAGTATCAAAGCAGAAAGATAACTCATGGGATACCTGAGCTAGCACAGGGTGAAGATGGAGGTGCAATTGGAAATTCCATTTTTCACTACTCAGATGTAAGTTATAGATCCAAGGCAGAGAGGAGCAATCATGAATATGGGTTTTACCTGTGCACCAAAAAGGGAACAAGTACTGAAAGCAAATCATAACTGTGTAACTCTGATCTCAGGGGGATGTTGGGACTCATTTCTACCCTCCAGTGCAGAGTGAAAGCCTGTAATGGAATAACCACAGCAGGGGTCTGAGACCAAAGGGTAGTCTGAAATTCAGTCCCTCTGAACCTGTAGAGCCTCCCAGTGGGCTAATAATGACTGAGTCTAGCAACCTCTACTGAAACTCTCAAACAGAAAAAAGCCTGTAGCCTGAAACCTCAGTTTCAGTGAGGAAATCATAGAACTCAGACCAGGAAAGCAGTGAGCAGATCTTGTCCCAAAATCACATACCCTCAAGAGCAACGAAAGATGACAGGTTCCCCAGACTGAACTGGGAAAGCAACAAAAGGACATATGAGGACAAAAACTCAGGTTAGACACACTTTCTATAGAAATGCACAGCGTCCAGCACTCACATAAAGTCCAAAGTCAAGAACTAGCCTAGAATAATGAAGCAACAAAAAGAAAAATCCTACCATAAAGAGGTATTATGGTAACAGAGAAGTTCAAAATACAAAGCCAGAAGAAAAGAATGTTCGGAAATATCTACAAGCAAAGTCTCAAAAAAATTTTATTTTGGACAAAAGTTTGATAAGAATTCTTAGAAGAGTTAAATCAAGAGTTCAAAAAAGAACTACAAAATGATTTCAATAATCAAGTAAGAAAGGTAGAGGAAAAATTGGGAAAAGAAGTGAGAGCTAAGCAAGAAATATATGAAAAGCATTAACAACTTGGAAAAAGGTACAAAACCTACTAAAAGGAACAATTCATTGAAAACTGCAATTGGCCAAATGGAAGCCAATGAATGATTCCATGAGACTTCAAGACATATTAAAAACAAAGTAAAAAACTGAAAACAGAAGAAAATGTTAAGGATCTTATATGAAAAAAATCAACTTAACTGGAAAACTGAAGAGAGATCATTTAAAAATCACTGGGCAATATGAAAGTCACAAACAGAAAAGGGCCTAGATATCATATTTCAAGAAATGATAAAGTAATATCCTAGATATCTTAAAACCAGAGGGCAAAGAAGAAATTGAAAGAATTTACCATTTCTTTCCTGAAAGAAACCCCTAAATAAAAACTCCCAGGTTAAGGAAAAAAATCCTACAAAATTCCAGAATGCCCAAGTAAAAGAAAAAATACAATAAGCTGCCAGAAAGAAAGAATTTAAATGCTGAAGAGTCACAGTCAAAATCACATAAGATTTAGTAGCTACCGCTTAAAAGTAGCAGAAAGACTAGGATATGATGTTCCAGAAAGAAAAGGATCTAGGCTTAAAAAACCAAGATCAACCTATTCAACAAAACTGTGTATAATCCCAAAAGGGACTAAATAGTCCTTTAGTGAAATGACTTCCAAACATTTCTGATAAAAAAGAACAGAGTTGAGTAGAAAATTTGACATATAAACACAAGAATCAGGGAAAGCATAAAAAGATTAACATGTTTAAGCAATCATAAAGGACTAAAAAGTTTACTTTTTTTACATTACTAAAATGTTTACATTCTTATATGGGGAGATGACGCATGTAGCCCCTTAGAACTCTATCATCCTCAGAAGTCTTAGAGAGAGTCTAATTAGAAGGAAGGACTGGGAATTATTCTGCTATGATTTGATAATCAGAAAATTAGAATGGCGAGTATAGGGAAGAGGAACATACTGGGGTAGGGGGAAAGGGAGAGTAAGAGTAAGGAAAATTATGTCTCATAAGTGAGGTGCACAAGTAGAAATCTATATAACAATGAGAAGGAACTGGGAGGAGAACATGTGACACATTAACTTCACTCTCATTGGAATTGGTCAAAGAAGGGAAGAATACATATACACAGACAGGTGGGTATAGAAACACATCTTATCCAAAAGGGAAAGAGGAGAGGAAGGGGTTACAAGTAAGGGGTGAGAGAATTGGAAGGAATGCATATTAAGGGAGGGATTAATCAGGGTAAAAAGCCAAACTCTTAAAGATAGGATGGAGAAAAAAAAGAGAGAAGGAAAAGTATTAGAAAATGGGATGGAGGAAAATATAATTAGCTGTCAAAACTGTATTTGAATGGAACGAACTCACTTATATTGCAGAAGAAAATAATAGACTGGATTAGAAACTAAAATCCAATGATACGTTGTTTACAAAAAATGTACTTGAAATAGAAGGATATATAGAATTAAAATAAGGAGCCAGAGTAGGATCTATTATACTTCAGCTCAAATAAAAAAGGCAGGGGTAGACAAAGTAAAAATAGACCTAATTAAAGATAATAAACAGGGAAACTACATTCTGCTAAAAAAAATTGAAAGGTACCATACACAATGAATTTCTATCAATACTAAATGAATGTATGTCAAATGCCAATGCATTTAAATTTGTAAAGCAAAAGTTAAATGAATTACAGGGAGAAATAAAAAATGTTGGAAACTTCAATTTACTCCTTCTAAGACCTAGATAAATATAAACAAAAAATAAGGAAGAAATTAAGGATCTGGGGCGGCTAGGTGGTGCAGTGAATAGAGGACCGGCCCTGGAGTCAGGAGGACCTGAGTTCAAATCTGACCTCAGACACTTAACACACACACACACACACACACACACACACACACACACACACACCTAGCCATGTGACCTTGGGGCAAGTCACTTAACCCCAAATGCCCTCCAAAAAAGCAAAAAAAAAAATTAAAGAAATTGAGGATCTGAATAGACCTGTGGAGAAAATTGAATAGGAATAGAAAGGTGTATACCAATTTTTTTGTTATGCATGGCCTCTTCACAAAAATTGACCATGTAGTAAGCATTAAATCCTCATAAGTAAATGGAGAAAAGCAGATGTATATTAAATACATCTTTTACTGACCATAGTTCAATAAAGGATCTTTAAAACAAAGATTAAAAAATTAATTGGAAGCCAAATAACTTAATCACAAGGAATGGGTGGATTTAAGGACACTTTGGCAAGTCGTGGAAACAACAAAAATTTTTGTTCAGTATGAAATAATTAAACAATATAATTTTTTAGAATGCAACTAAAGCAGTACTTAGGGAGAATTTTATATCTCTAAACATCTCCATCAATTAAAGAGAGAAAAAGCAGATCAACAAATTGAGTATGCAACTAAAAAAATTAGAAAACTGACTAATTAAAAACTTCCAAATAAATAACAAAAATAGTAATTCTAAAAATCAAAGAAGAGCTGAACAAAATTAAAAGTATAAAAAGTCTATTGAATTAATAAATAATAGTAAGAGTTGATTTTTTTTAAAAAAAAACAACAGCAGCAACAACAATAGCACAAGAAAAAGTCAAGCCATTGGTAAATTCACTTTAAAAAATTACCAATAGCAAAAATGGAAAAAAAAGAATTTAGAACCTATAAAGAAGGGGGAAAAGCAAATATTAGGGTCTATTTTATTCAACTATATGTCAATAAAACTGATAATCTGAATGAAATGAAAGACTATTTATAAAAATATACATTTCCTAGGTTAACAAAATAGGACATAGAGGGTATAAATAACTCTATCATATAAGAAGAAACTGGATAAGCCATAATGAATTTCCCAAGTGAAAAACCACAGGACCAGATGGATTTACAAACAAATTCTACTAAACATTTAAAAAATCAATTACTTCCAAAAAAGCATTTTTAAAAAGGTCCTATCAGTACTAACTGAATGTATGTCAAATGACATAGATTCCTTCTATGACACAAATATGGTCTTGATACCACAACCAGGGAGAATTAAAACAGAGAAGGAAAACTCTAGACCTATATCACAAATGACTAGTTCAAAATTGTAAAATAAAAGATTAGCAAGGAGACTATGGTGACACATACCAAAGATTATATAGCATGACCAGATAATTTCTATATCATAAATGTAGGACTGGTTCAATATTAAGAAAACCATAGACACATTTTTTTTACAATATTAATAATAGAAATTGCAAGACTGATATAATTATTTCAATAAATGCAGGGGGGGAAGTTTTTGACAAAATACATCACCTATTAATTTAAAAAATTAAGAAGCATGGGAATAAACACATCTTTCCCTAAAATTATAAGTAGTATGTGTTCAAAACCAAGAACTTGCATTATTTGTAATGAATATAAGACAGAAGCCTTTCCAGAAAAATTAGGGTTAAAGCAACAATGTTCATTATCAGCAACACTACCCAAAATGGTGCTAGAACTGCTAGCTATAGCAATGACAAGAAAAAGAAATGGGAAGAAAAATCATAAACAAAGAGAAAACAAAACCATAATTTTTTTTTGTAGATGATATGTTTTACTTAGAGAATCCAAGAGAGTCAACCAAAAAACTACCTGAAATAATGAGCAACTTCAGCAGAAGTTGTTTTGCTAAAGGGAATAATTCTACACTAGAAAGAACAGCAATCACCATCAAGACAATTGGTCCCAAGTCTAGACACTTTGCAAGCAGACATATACCAAAGGTTGTTTGGACAGTACCAAAACAAGGTGACACATAAAATGCCTAACTACCACTCCTCCTGATCACTTTACGTTCTGATGAAGTTTAAGTATCAACCTATCTCATTAGGGGTCAGGTTCCTTAGAACTGAATCTGTTCCAAGACAAATACCCGGATAAAGAACAGGAAATGGCATCATATCTCAACTTACAGGCCCAGCATAAGTTCTTCAAGGTAGAATTATGAAAAATATTCATATGAGGAAATCCTGGAACGTGAGGGGAGAAACATAGTTAAAAATCACTTGGGAAAGAATCAATGGATGTAGAAAAAGAAGCAATATGCTGTAGAGATATACTGCAGACCACTTTTATTGAATATATTAAATGAGTAGTATGGAAAATAGATCACAAATCTAGCATTGAAACATGATTCTATGATGGGAAACTCTATCCAGACATCTGCTGGAGCCTTTCCTCTACTAAAATCAGAAGAGATTAATACTTCAATAATTATTTTGTTTCTTTAAAAGGTTAGTGGTGAAAATGGAAACTGTTTTTAAAGCTGGAATTCTAGTGGTAATGAAAAGATTTTTTTTTAAAAGGAACAGGAATATTACTTTTTATGGGTGAGATGATGGTGATGATAACGAATGGATTATGGTGAGGTGGATGAACTACTCAGTTCATTTTGTGCCCATTTCCTTTTTCTTTTCAAGAGTAAGATGAAAATAGTACTGAATCAAAACCCAATACAAGTCAGAAGATGGTGAGGCAACAACTATTTGTCCTTTTTGAGTTCTAGTAGCAGGTCATTATAGTATTGGCACTTGAGGTTTGGGCTTGCAGTGAGGCAGAGACAAGAATCATAGACATGCATGTATCATGAGTACCATTCTATCTCTGCTCCACCCCAGCAAAATCCCAAGATTAGGAAGATGAGTGCTTACACATAC
>CM053596.1:79073862-79109511 GCA_028646575.1 Pseudocheirus occidentalis | reverse complement strand
ATAAATTAACTTTAAAAAGTGCTGCAAATAGCTCATTAGGTAACTTCTTTATTTGAAAGTTGTAGCATAGTTTCATTTGCCTGGACAAGGATAGGCACCCATGTGACAGTAGTGTTCTGATGGAGCTGATGACAGACCCAGGAACCATAGGACCCAATGACTTTGGCTCAGTGTATAGTATGGTCTACCTGACCAGGAAGTCTAATGACAGCATTATTTATTACCCAATCACCATAAGTAGAGGGAGCTAGAAAGGAGATGACAGATAATGATGCTAAAATTAAAATGACACAGTAAAACTGAAGTATATGCTCATTAAAATGATAATAAACTTTACCACTGTCAAAGTCTTATGTTTGCACTGGTTCAAATAAGGAGGCAAGTATGAGTTCTTTTAAGTCCTAATCAGCTAAAACAAATGTGAGATAACCAGAGTCAGAAGACAGGAGTGTTAATGTATCCAAATATGGTTCCAGTTCTACATGAGAGCAGTGAATCCTAGAATCCTTTTCTCTCATCTTAATGGCAGTTGGAGTAGTCAACAGCAGGCAGGTTGAATCCTGCTAGTTTGCTGGAAGTTCTTGATATAGATGTTGTCACCAGGTTGGAAGTCATGTAGTGAAAAGTCCAAAGCACCAGTTGTACTATAGCTCCTACTTTGTGGAGTTCTTTCTGTCTATATGATGTAAGAACCAGCAGGCTTGTCTCTTCCTAGCAAATATGTGTATACTGGGAAAAAAGGCTTTGCTCTGAGGGGAAGATGACTGAACAGCATTTCATAAAAAGAGATATGCAATTCTCCCCTTGACCTCCTTTGTAGATGGGACAAAGCAAGGCGAAGTATTTCTGGGTACTTCAGGTGAGTTTCAAAGCATAACTTGCCAATAAGTTTTAAGTTCATATGCTGTTTTCCAGGAACTCTGAGGGTGACAGTGTGTATGAAATCTGGGAGTTACTCAATACAAAACCTGAGAAAGTACATTATCACTATAAAGTACATTATCACTAAAATGAGTTACTCTATCATAGTCAATGTGCACAGGAGGACCAAACCTAGGCACAATTTTGGGAAAGATATTAGCAACAAATGCTGCTGTGACTTTTGAACAAGGGAAGTCTTTGACCCAAGATGATCAGCAATGACAAGAGAAACCTTATAGTGACCAACTTTAGGCATAGATACAAAATCAATTTGTAAATGCTCAAATGGGGCATAAACTAAAGGGAGACTATCAAAAGCTGTGGTTTGAAAACCATGTTCGTTGAATGCTTGACAAGGTGGACAAGCAGCACAGATCCAAGGTGCAATACTAGTGATGCCTGGGGCAACCTATACTTTCTTAATTGTATCTTCTATTCCCTATGTGCCAAAGTGCCCCCTCACCCCCTGCCCCATGAATAAAAACACACACCTGGTGATAGAAACTCCGGGGGAGAAGTGGATTACCTTCTGCAGTGACTCAGACCCCAGAAACCTGTTTTGCCTTGTTCTGTTGTTTCCACTTTTTGATCTCAGCATCATTGTAGATGAGAATAAAGTCATCAGTAGGTGAATGAATGAAACATTTATTCAGGGTCTTCTAAAGCACCCAAATAGTGGCAACAGCAGCATGGCTATTTCTTCTTGAAAAGCGTCAGTTCCATTGGTGTAGGTAGGGCAATGAATGATGGCAAATGAATTTAGAAGTCACAGTTCTTTGATGTAATCAGCATTAGCAATGACCTTGCCAGCAGATATCAAAAACCCTTCTTTTTTTTTTAAAGCATTTTAAAATTTTAATTTATTTTCTTGGTTATGTCATTCATTTCCACAAGGTTTTGAGTTACAAATTTTCTCCCCTTCTTTCCCCTACCCCCAGCCCAAAACATTGATCCCACTGTAAAGCCCCTCCCACAATCTGTTCCCTTTTATGTCCTCCTCCAACTCTCCTCTAGCTTTCTAGTAGGGCAAGGAGGGTCTCCCTGCCCCCGTCCCTGTATGTCTTATTTCCCAGTTGCATTTGATTGTATAGCTTTAAATTCTAGATTCTTGCAATTCCTCCCTTGTCACCCACTCCCACTGGAAGGAGCAGTAATTCAATACAAGCTGTACATGTGTAATTACGCAGGATATCTCCATGGTGGACAAATTGTGAGAGGCTGATTATATGTCCCTAAAAACCCTTCTTTTAATCACGACATCCTAATAGCATGGCAGATTCTAAAAACATAGCAAGAGTCAGTATATAAATGGTTGTACTTTGGTCTTCAGCAAGACAGCATACTTGAGTAAGCACGATAAACTCAGCAACTTAGGTACTGAGGTTGGATGGCAAAGAGGCAGCCCAGATAGTATCATAAACTCACTTTAAGCTTTCATCAGAAGATTAGGTTAAAAAAAAAACACCCTCCTGCAAGATACTCTCTCTTGTTATTTTAGCCTTAGCCATGTAGAGATTACAGAGACAAAGTCGAATAATCAAAGAAAGGAAAACATTTTCCTGGTCTGTAGGAATTTGTGGTATTCTAACTGAATCAGAGATTCCAAATTATAGTAACTGCTAAAAACAATTTAGTAAATTTTGGAAGTTTGTAAATTAAGAAGATTGGAGATTAATCATTAAGGAGTTTGGAGATTATTTATTTTAATATATCAGGGAAAAGCTCCTGGGACTTTGGGTAATTCCAGGAACTCACCCCTTTCTCTCTATCTTATCTGATAATGTACTTAACAGAAACTTAACATATGCTGAAATATATTAGTGAGTGTGGGATATGACTTATGTAATGAAGGAAAGCAACTAGTTTGAAAGTAATCCTAGAGTGAAGAAAAAAAAAAACAGGTATGTGGTTTGCATTTTAAAAATTTATCAGGAACTTAATATCCACCTCTTTATTAACCCTTACACTATATATATTAAAAAAAACGTATTTAAATCAGGGAGAAACTTAAACGTGAGTAAAATTTAATTAAGGAATAGAAAGGGTTATTTCAACTGAAGAGGGTCCGTGAGGAGTGACTGCCTAGACCATGGAGAGATATTTAGAATGACAGGAAGAGAGGGAGGTGACCAGGAACTAGGAATGTCTTTTGGTAAGGTTAAAGTAGAACTTTTAAAGCTTTATGTAACAGAATTGTTTAGTTAAATTAAAAGCAAGGTAGCCAAAGAATAGTAGAAATAAACCATGTATTTGTAAGCTCTTAGGAACCCAAAAAGTCAATAGTATTGCAGTTAATTGTTGTTATGTAAAATTTTATGCTCTATTACAAAGAAAATTCTATGGAAAAAAGATGTTATCTGGATAGTTTTGGATATGATTAGGAAATATAGTACTCTGCTCGTGAAAGAGCATTGCATTGTGGGGGGCATATTCCTCAATATTTGGGATCTCATGAGCTCCCAGGAAGGCAATAAGAATTTGAGCCTGCCACTTGGAGCCTCTCCCTCTTTTTCTCCCAGGGTTGAAATGGAAAAGTCTTGGGAGAAAGTAGGTAAAGTGAGGAACATGGAAGGAATTGATTTGCCTCTTTGGGTGACATCTGAAAGAAAATAAAAGTTTATGAAAATGTGAAAGTGTTACAATAAACCTTTGAAAATGAGCTAATTGGTAACTCTGAGCTCTAAATTTTAAAGCATAAGTGCCTAATGACCTTGAAAACTGAGATTTTGATTTTGTGGTTGTAAATCTAGATTTGATTTGGTTGAGATTTACTCTGTAACTAAATTATGATAAGGTTAAATGTGTTCTGTTAATTGTGGCATCAAATGCAAAAAAAATTCTGGAAAAATTCAGGAAAACCTGAGTTACACTTAGGTCTCCCTAATTGATTAGCTGTGTGATCTTAAGCAACTTATCTTAACTCTGTTTACCTCAGTTTCCTGATCTGTAAAAAGGAAAATAATAATGTACTCATCTCCTAGGATGAGTATTAAATGATATAATGATTGTGAAATGCTTAACACAATACTTGATACATGATAAGCACTATATGTGTTGACTATTGTTATTATTTCTTTAATTGGATATAATTGTTCCATACTTGATAACTTTATACTGGATTTTAGAGGTGATTAGTATAAAATGCCAAAGGTGGTAAAAAGAATGATTTTTATGTAACATAATTTAGAAATGTATTAGGCTGAATTGATATCATATGAATGGTAATAAGTTTTGTTTCATGTTTTAAATATGTGATATTTTAGATGTTATTGTGTTTATAAAAATTGTGAAATCTGAGAACCCATCATATCAGAAATACTGTTAGACAAATAACTTCTCTTTTAAACTGGATGCTGTTGGATTCCAAATTTAGTTGTTAAAAGAATGTGATAAAAGTAGATATTGGAAAATTGTTCAAATATTTAATGGGGTATATTTTGTTTTCAAACTAATAATAATTTGCTAATTGGGGGAAAAGTTACACAGGCCCTCTACATTATCATTATCTGCAAGGTGCCATGTTCAGGCAGGGTCATAAGATCTTAACAGCCCTGCTGATCACATGTTGCAAAATCTAGAGTACTGAAGTTTGAGAACCTAGCACTAAGAAGGATGTAATTTCAATACATTAATATGAGTCAATTATCAGTTATCTGTTGTATTCTGAAACTCCAGAACATGGTTAGTTTTAATTTGTAAATGAAGGATAAATGACATGCAACTGGTAGGGAAACATGAGAAACTAATAATATTCAAACCTCAAGTTATATTTAGTGAAATTTTGCTATTTGAGGTAAAAACTCTTGGGACTATAATTTCCTATTATTTTGATTACAGGAATGGTTGTCTGAGTTATCATGAAGCCAGTAGTAGAAAATGGTGTGTGCTGCAGTCTGAGAACTGCTACAGGTCAATGTTTGTCCTTGTGAAAAGTTGAGGTGTGGCCTAAGGTGGGGGTGGGGCCTCTTGACTTAGTTTTCCCATTGTGCTATTTCCTTTTTGAACAGGAAATTTCCCCACCTAATACCCTGGGAATAATGTGGAGCTTTACTATATGATTGACTACCAGATATGGTTCATGACTGGAATCAAACAGAGTTAAGAGAGTTTTCTCCCTGTTATGGTATATTAGGTCAATTTGTGCCCTTGAGGGGATGAATCTTGACATTGTTACAAGTATGCCCTTCCTTTCCCTTTTCCAACAAATATCTATAATCTAGGCAGATGAATAGTAGAAGGTTTTTTCTTTTTTTCCTTTAACTTTTTTTTTGAGGAGGGAAGGCAATTGGGGTCAAGTGACTTACTCAAGGTCACATACTTAGTTAAGCATCAAGTGTCTGAAGTGGGTTTGAACTCAGATCCTTCTGGTTTCAGGGCTAGTGCTCACTGCCCCAGAAGATTTTTAAGTACAATGTTAAATCGAATAATTAATAGATGGATACTGGAACATCTCTGAGCTACTATAATAGGATGCAAATATGAAAAATCTTATAATTTTAATCTGTATTTGTGATCAAATTATAATATAGAATTATATACTCCTAAAGGGGGAATTAGACAAAGTAATGAGACAAACATGTAATGTAAGTTTTCTAATTAAATGAAATAGTAAAATTTGAGAAAGGAACAGGATTAGATTGTTTTCTCTAAAAAATGTATATGTATATATATACACACACACACACATACACACATATAAATATATAAAACATGTGTATATATAATTGGCTTCCAAATATTTCTTCTTTTTTGTTGCTGTTGTTGTTGAAGGTAATTAGAGTTAAGTGACTTGCCCAGGGTCATACACCTAGTAAGTGTCTGCAGTCGAATTTGAATTCAGGTCCTCTTGACTTCAGGGCCAGTGTCTTCCAAATGTTTCTCATGGGAAATCCAGGCTTTAGGCTTTAGGAATGAGTTCTCAAAATTAGATTAAGAATTCTGCATATAAAATTACATTAATAATTGTAAAGAGAGTAAAATCATTTTCCTATTTTAAAGCATCTGTCTGATTGTTGTTGTGTCTGTCCTTTATTCTTTTCATTTATTCACTTAGAGTGAGGTAACACCCATTCAGTTTCTTCCTTCCTTTCTTCCTTCCTTCCTTCCTTCCTTCCTTCCTTCCTTCCTTCCTTCCTTCCTTCCTTCCTTCCTTCCTTCCTTCCTTCTTTCCTTCTTTCCAAACTCCCTTCAGCACTGCCCTGAGAATGAGACCTATCCCAGAATGATCAAGAGAAGTAATATCCAAGGACTGAACAACTACATGGGACATCTGGGACTGAAGACAAGATGAAATGATTAAAAGGACATTAGGAGTGGATTACTAGGATACAACGAGAATTTATTTTAGTTAACGCTGATGATCATTATTGCATTACTTCAACTTTTTGTTTCATAGTGTTTATGCTGAGTTTTCTTTGTTTCCTTGGTGACATGTAAATCTTCACTCTCAAAATTAGTTCACTGCGAGCCATCTAACTAGTTTGATCTGTAGCCTAACTTATATAATTCTGACTATGAATACATGAAAAATTTAATAGATTTGGTTTATAGATAAGTGATCCATGGGAGGAGTGGGATGGTCTAACCTCCATGAATCAGAAAAGGGAATTATGAGAATTGAGTGAACCTTACTCCATTTTGTGGTCAGTCCTAGAGCTTGCTCAGTTTCCTTTCTATTCAATTATGGGTCTAGTCCAATTTCTGTCTTGTGAGGAAATTTTATTCAATTATGGGAATTGTGAGAAAACATTATTGTATTGTTTGAACCTAGCCCCTCATGGCTGGAAAGTTGGATCACCCTTACCAGTTGCTTAGAGACCCTTAACTAAGGACCTAGGTTATGCTGACCAGAAATCCAGCTAGATCCAAAGACTGATGCAAGGAGCTTCTCAATATTACACATATCATGCAAGCCATATATTTTATCTGAAAATTGGCCCTTTTACTGGTCAGTCAGTTAGTGCTTCTTTTTCCTTTGATTGAATAAGATACTTGGTGGAAGGGAAGTGAGACGCCTCTTTTCCTGATTTGAGGGAATCCTGTTCATTCATCTCTGTCCCAACTCAGAAAGCTGCTAACCTTTCCTCTAGTTAGAAATTAGATTACCTAATTTTGTATCCTGGTTTATATACTGTTAATTATTTTTCATTAAATAAAAATTATCTCCCCCCCCATCTTTGGGGTCAGTGACAAGCTGAGGAGGCCTGGTCCCAATCTGTTATGCAACTGGCATGCATTGCTTAATAAATTAATACTTATAATTATACTTAATTAATAATAAATAAATAAATAAATAACATCAGAAGCCGAAACCTTTGTTTCCTCAGTTATTTCATGGGCTACATCATGGTGAAAGCATGGCAGTGCCTACACACATAAGGCAACCCCTCATGAAAGAGGAATCATCTGATTATAGGACAAAATCAGGATTTTGTAGTGGGGTATCCAAAAGGTCATTGCAGGGCTTTTCAGCCACAGCAGAGGAGCAATCACGGTGAGGATCCCCTGAAGTTGGATTGTCACGGAATAAAGTAGCCAGATTAAGAAGGGAGAACTTCTTTAAAGTCACATTTTCTTTGCTTAGTAAAGTCACTTCATACCAAGGAAGCCTCTGATCTGAAAAGGCTTGCGTTCAAGGTCTCAACAACAGAGCCTCCACCTCACGGACTACTACAAATGGCGATCCTAATGCCAAATCATGACCTTTCTATCTAAAGCAAGGTGGTCGTCACAGCTTGCTGTGCCTGGAGCACTAGTTGTGTAGAATGATATAACACAGGGCAAGAAGAGGCTCCAAGGGATTAAGGACCTCAGAGGCCACCCCTCTTTATTCATGAACAAAAAGAGAAATGGCCTTACTGTAACTGCAAAATCCCAAGCAAGGCTGGAGCTGGTAACAATGCTCTCTTGAGGTCTGCAAGGGTAGTAAAGTGTTCTGGTCCAATCTGAAACAGTCCTTGGTTAGAGAGGCAAAGAGTTTAGTGATCTCACCAAAGGATGGAATCTACTGACAACGGTAGTCTTGCTATTCCAAGAATGGCACAGAGAACTGCTGAAGAGTGAGTACCCCTTTAGGAGAAACAGAGCAAGAGCCTGCAGACAAAAGGAAACCAAGAGACTTGACCTGTGGGAGGCACCATTGTACCTTTGATCTGGAGGCTTTGCGGCTTCTGGCACATAGTTGGAGAAGGAGATGGTCTTGGCAGATCTCAGCACTGGGTGTGGCTAGCAAAAGATCACTGACTATGAACCAGAGTGGACCTATCATAAGAGAGAATTGCATTGATTCCTTAAGGATTTCTATGAGTGTTTTATGACTTTTCTTTGTTTATGGGCTTTTGAGTCTTTTTTTTGGCCTTTTTTATTTTCTGTGGGGGTTGGCCTCTATTCTGACAAGAATTTATTTCCAGGACTTTTAAGGGAATTGGGGACCCTGTTACAAGACGTTAATTATATAAAAGCTATATTCAGAGATTTCTCAGAGGAAACTAGGCAGTGGCAATAATGAACTGAAAGGGAAATTGATTTCTTTTGAGGGAGGCCCCAAAGATTGAACTGTCAGTTTGGGGAGGTCCCTGAATCCCTGGTTACAGGTAGGAGACAGTTTCTTTCAAAACCCCATCGACTTCATTTAACTTCCCACACTGTCTAAAACAGTTTTCAACCACCCTAACTCCTCTAATAAAACACTCAGTCATTTCACTCTGTTATGATGGGCCTCCATGCTAGAAGTACCAGACTGATCTGAATCACTTCTCCAGGCATCTCTTCTGATCCCGTGATTCTCAGTCACTTTCTTTACTTTCTCCAACTTTACCACCCATTCCCTTCGGATTCTTGGGCCAGCCTTTTAACTTCCTATCTGTAAAATAAGGGGACAGGATTAGTTGGATCCCTTCCAGCTCTGAGTCTATGTGCCAGTCAAATCCTCTTTTCTCTCTGTTCTAGGGAAACATACTGTCAGTTCCCTTGACTTAGCTTTATGCTTCTCCTTCGCTCCTTTCCCTCTCCCCAGGTGGAGTGAACTCAGTGGATCCCCTTCTGGAAGGCTCTCCCTACCAGTTCAATTCCACAAACATTAGGCACCAACTATATGCTAGAGAGCTAAGAGCCTATACAAAAAGATGGCAGTTGCTAAGAACTAAAATTCTCCTGATCTCTCCATAGGATTTGAAGCAGTGATCCCGGACTCGGAAGGCTTTTTTGGGGGTCGGGGTTAGGAAGTGGAGAAAATGACAAGTATTTGGTTAAAACGTAGAGAAGAAGCCAGGGTCACCTGTGCGAATTGTCCTCGCTCTCCCCTCTGCTTCCCTCCCTAGGGATGCATGTGTGTGTCGGTGGGAAGGTAGGAGGGGTGTGTAGTTGCAATCGGGTGCAGCACACGAAGCCGGGCCCTACATGCTGTCCAGCAGAGAAAGGCCGTTCACTTCTCTCTTACTGAACTGATGCCTGGGATGTCGAGATGCACTCCCCGGGAAGCCCCTCCCTGAGGCGGCCCCTGGGGTGGAGCCCCGAGGGCGGGCAGAGCGCGCCCCATCCAGGGCATAAGCCGCGCGCCGAGGGATCCCGGCATACACCACTTTCTCTCCATTACGGTGGAATATAAGCCTCGCTAAGAGCCGGGCATGCCGGGAATTGTAGTTCCCCGCCTTCCCTCCAGCGTGCCAAAAGGAAAAGCCTTCGGGCCCAGCTCCATTTTATGCAAATAAGCTGCAGCCCCGAGGCGGCAGGGGAAGTGGGAGGTTTGCTCTGGAGTGTCACCCTAGGAACCCGCGCACTTCTCTGCCCCAGCCGCTGGCTGTAGCGTTTTCATCCGTTTGTCACGTGGGCCGGAGCCCGGTCCTTGCGCGTACCCCTCCTAGATTCCATTCTCCCCCTCTCTCCCGCCCCCGCCCCACCCCCACCTCGCTACCGGCCCCACGCCTCCCCTAGCGTTCAGAGGCGTCACGGAACGTGCCCCCCGCCTCCTTTTCCCCCTCCCTGGCTCTCCCTCCCTCTCTCACCCTTCCCCCAACCCCAGCCCTCCCCCTCCCGCGCCGGAGACTCGCCGCCGCCGCCGCAGCAGGAGGAGTAACCGCCGCCGGAGCAGCGCAGAGCCATGGCCGAAAACGCCGGCTTGGAGAACCACCGCATCAAGAGCTTCAAGAACAAGGGCCGCGATGTGGAAGTGAGTGTCGCGCCGCCGCCGCCGCCGGCCGAGGGCCGGGGCCTGGCCGCCCTCGGCGGGCGGTGGAGCTGGTTCTCTCCGGTTCGCCGTGTGGAGTTGGCCGCCGCCACCGCCTCCTCACCGGGCGGCGGGGTGGCGGGGCAGGGAGGAGCGCGGGGCGGCGGCGAGGGTAGTGGGGAGGTGGTGGGTCGAAGCCGCCGCGGCCCCGCTCCCCCTCCCCGCCTCGCCTAGGCACCGGCCGGCGGGGGAGACGAGGGAAGAGCCTTGGGGTTTTTCTCCTCCGTCATGCGGGCGCGGCCTGGTGGAGGCGAGCGAGGGATGTGCGGCGGCGAGGGACGGCCGGAGGCCGGCCGGCGAGAGCGAGCTGGGGAAGCCGCCGCCGCCGCCGCCTCCTCGCCTCGCCTGACGGGCTCCCGGCTCTGGCTGGGCCACCTCAGCCCCGCACCACCCACCGGGCACAGGAGGGGCCGGCTTCTCGCTGCGCAGCGGGAGCGGCTCCACACGGGACGCGGGCTCCTTGCGGCCCCCTCGGCCCAGGGGGAGCGGCGAGGGCCCAGGAGGGGGGCGGCGGCCCGAGTCCCAGGCTCGGCTGGGGGCGAGGCCCGGTAACTGACTCGCGCCAGGGCGGCGGATGGGGGAGGGAGGGGATGAGCCAGGACCATTTTCTCATCCCCTGCTAACCGTGTGATGATCTTTCAACGCTCGTTCCACTCTCACTTGGCATTTGGATCAGGGTGCCGGGCAGACAATAGTTTGTGATCTATTGTGTTCTTGGTCTGTGAAGAAAAAAAAGGGGGAGGGTGTCCTTTCCATTCCATCCTCCTTGTTTCCTTTACATGCTTTGGTGTATATGATGTGTGCTTGATACACATCAATCATTTCTGGAAAGTATTTTTATTGGAATATTGTCAGGGCATTTCCACCTTTCCACGTCTGGCTCCCACTGTAAGATAGTCGAGTGATTATTTTTGTGGCAAAATTGTAAACATTGTGTGGTCACTCAGTGTGCTGCCACTCGTGTGTTGCCATTGTTTCATTAAGGTGACATGAGCAGGTACTACTTTCAAACTCAGCTCATCCTAAGCAGCGCTAGGGGTCTCTATGCAGCTATTTAAAGCATGTAAGTGGGATGTACAAACTTAATCAGTATCTTTTAGTCGAGATACATATACACACGCATGTTCCAATCCCGTCCTCATCCTCTTTTGCAGGATATGATTTGAATTTGCAGATTTGAAATAATATGCTAAGGATTCTTTGCATTTTACAAATGAAAATCAACCCAAATAACTTTACAGTGAGGGAAAAATCCTTATATCTTCTGTTCTATAATGAGTGAACAGACATATTGTAGTTCTCAAAAGCAAAAAGTTACACTGATAAAATCTGGAGGCATTTCAGAATATATAATTTTGCAAATAACTGATTACTGTGGAGATCTCATTTCATGAAAGAGAAAACAGACTTCTCTGCCTGAGTATGTCTTAGCCTTTAGTGTATTTCCTATCACAGACCCCTATCCTGAATCTAAGACCCATAAAATATGAAATTCATAAAGCTGGAAATTACTTTCTCCTGGGTCTACTTACTGATTGGGTTTAGTGTCTTAGGTTCAGTGAAAGACCATTTGCAACCAAGTCTTCCCACCTGCTGTAGCCTTCCTATGTTAGAAAATGTACAGAAGTGAAATTGACCATGTTCCCCTAGAAGGTATGGTAAATTTATCTTTTTACTTGGGTCCCTAGGATGCTTGGGTAGAGTTTTGTCTTTTATTGTTCCTTCCTCCTCCTTTATCTTTTAGTATTCCTGTGACATTTAATACTTTTATTCCAAATGCATAATATACATTAAATGTTTGTTGCTCCTGATATCAATTTCTGTCTTTTAAATATAAGCAGTTATATGCTTTCATGGGTATCTTAGAGAATGAGTTAGTGATAGTCTTTCTGACCTAAAATGATATTTGAGGAAGAACAGTAATTGTCCTTCATTTTACAGATTGGCAAACTTGGGCATAAAAAGGCCATCCACTGCCAAACATCTTGCCTTTTGCCATGCTGCAATGCCTTCTTCTCCCCGTCCCCCACTAGCTGGAGCAGTACCTTCCAGGCTAGATCTTCAGAGACTGTTCCCTTCTCAGTACTACAATTGCTTATAAATTGTAAGAGTTGACTGCCCTGTGACTACATAGACAAACACCTTTCCTTGGTTATAACTCCCAAATATGTGTTATCTTTCTGCATTAGGATATAAATTTCTTGAGGACAAGAACCCTCTGGCTTTTTTATTTGTATCCTCAAGATCCTATCATAATGCTTGACACTTTAGTATCTAGGTAATTGTTTTTTACTCATCTGTTTATTTTAGTTAAATGTTATAAGATAACCCTTTCTCCACCCTGAAATCATAGTAGTCAGCCACAAAACTAGGGCTGCTATCTAGGGATTTACTGGTGGTCTATCTTTTAAACCATACTAAAGGATGTAGTTATAGTCATATAGTATGTATATGGGGGGGCAGTAATTTTATGCACAACGTGCTGGGTACTATGCAAATTGATCTTAACTGCAGTTCATTCTTTTTAGGAGTTTATAATACAGAACAGAGAATACTTAGGTAGACATATACAAAGAAAAATCAAGGATAATAAAACTTATGTAAGTAAGAAGATAGAAGGGACGATCAGAAATAAAATACAGTTTTCCCGTAAATATACAGTTGTGCCAGGGGATTGAGTATGAGGTGAGCTTTAGAAGAAAAACTTTATAGCTATGTAGTCAGGAATGGCTTCATAGAAGAAGGATAGGTCTTTAGAAGGAAGAGAAGTAGTATGGTGCATTTTTGAGGGAGGACATTACGAGCTTAGAAGTAATATATTATAAAGCATTAGAATAAAGATTCAGACAAGTTAGAATGAAAGGAGAAAATATGATGGAGATAGGAATATTGTGGGTAACTTGAGGAATTGGAGCTTTGTTCTAGTAGGGGATTCTAAAAGGAGTTAATTTTAGATACAGTCTTCTGTTTAGCATTTAAAGCTCTTTATGGATTCAACCTTTTATAGGCTAATTACACATAAACTCTCACTCATACATACTTCAGCCAAAATGGGCTTCATGATGTTCAGTTTCTTATCTCCATACCCTTACATATGTCTTCCATGCCTGAAATGTTCTGCCTCTTTTCCTCTGACTTGTGAGATTCTTTGAAGGCTCATCTCAGGTACCTTTACTGCCTTCCTCATTTGTTAGGCTTCTCATCTTTTCCTCCCCCATTACTTTGTATTTTTTAATTATATACTTTATTTGTTCAAGCACTTCAGTCTTATTGGACTCGTCATGACCGTCTTTGTGGTTTTCTTGGCAAAGATCCTTCTTCACATCATTTTACAATTGAGGAACCTGAGGCAAACAAGGTTAAGTGACTTGCCCAGGGTCATCCAGCTAATAAACTTCTGAAGCCAGATTTGAATGCTGGAAGATGAGTCTTCTGTACTCTATGCCTGGCACCCTGTCCGTTGTACTACCTAGCTGCCCATCCTTTATTTGCCTTTTTATAAACATGTAGCCCCCAATAGAGTGTAATGTCCTTGGGTGCAGGAATTGTTGGTGAGTTTTTCGGTTTTCTTTTTTTTTGTCTCTGTATCCCTAGTATCTAGCACAGTGTGCCTTGTACATGGTAGTTATTTAATAAATGCTTCTTGATTTATTAATTTCAGAATTCTAGGGAGTGACACGAACAAAACAGTGGGCAAGAAAGAATTTAACAATAATTTTTACAATTGGTTGCTGCTACGAAGGAGGTCTTCAAGAAAAGATTTTGAGACCTGGTAATATCGTAGGAGCTGGACAAGGCATTTATTGTTGACTTTACTAAGAGTGTGTATATGTACATATGTGTGTGTATGTATGTATATACATATAATGCTTATGTATATATACATTTGTTTCATTTCAGGCAACATGTAAGTATTTTGTATAGGCAGATTAGTGTGCCAGGTTAGGGAGGAGATGGAAAGTTTAGACAAGGTATCCTTGTCCTCATAGAAATTACAGTCTGATTGATGAGTTCAACACACACACCAATAATTTTAGAAGCCATAAAACATATAAATTTGAGTTTATCATATGGCATCTCATATAATCATAAAAAAGGGCTCTGTGATAGATAATGAGGAGGAGATAACATTACTCAAAGGTGGTTCAAAGAAGCCTCCATGGAAGAGGTAGCATTTGAGCTGAACTTCATAGGATGGGTAGGATTTTAGTAGGCTTGTTGAGAGGGTGTTCTAGTCATTAAAGACTTTGCATTATAATCAAAGTTACAGAATCAAGAAAATGAAGTTGTGTATGAAAGATGGTGATTATTCCAGTTTGATAAAAGTATAGAGCAAAAGATGTCAGTCAGATTTGTGGCCTGCAGGGTAACAAGTAATCAAGTCCCACGTTAGGCTGAACCATTAGATTAAAATGTAATTGGGAAATGATTAACAAAATGAATAAAAAATGCAGTACAATATAGATAATGCTAATTTGTGATTTTCCAGTTAAACATTCAACTGTTGATATCTCATTCTATTTGAGTTTGATATCTCTGGTAGAGCATATTTAGAAGTCTCTGGATGAAAGGTGGCATTTATATAGTAAAGTTTTCAAAGAGTTTGCAGCCCTATGAGGAAGCTACTTCAGAGGGGGCAACATCATGTTAAACAGTGGATTCACAGGACCTGAGGTTGATCCCTGGCTCTGCTAATTAATACCTTTATGATATTGAGGCAAGTCCCTTAAACTTTCTGGGCTTTGGTTTTCTCATCTCTAAGATGAAGAGTGTTGTAATACAGGACTGCTGTAGTCAATAGTCAGTAAATATGGTATTAAGTGCATGTTATGTGCTAGGTACTGAACTACAAGAAAGGCAGCTCCTGCCCCCAAGGGGCTTATAATCTAAAGGGAGAAGACAAAAGAAAGCTGAAAATTGGGAAGAGGAGAAGGTACTTTGTATATTGACATGGTGGAAAAGTCCGAGAAGTCCCCAAAGTAGTACAGCTTGGTGGAAATTGAGTGCCCGTTGACCTCCTTACATAAAGGTTTTTGAATTCATGGTTTGACTTCCAGTCAGAGGAGCAGAAGATTTTGATGAGGTGTGAGTAAACAAAGCTGTTTGGATCTTGCAGGATGATGACATTATCCCAATGATAAGCTTCCTTGGGCATGGTGAAATCCCCAACACAGACAGGTGGGAAATGACATATAGGTCTTGATCCCCTATTCTCTTCATTTTACAAACATGAGAGATGTTAAGTGACTTTTTTCATACAGGAACTAGTAAGTAGTAACACTGCAGGATTTAAATACACTTCTTGACTTAAGTCTAGTTCTCTATCTTCTATACCAGAGGTGTCAGATTTGGGGCTCATGGCTGCAAGTGGCGTAACACTCCAGAGTCCTAAACCAGATTAAAATGTAATTAAGAAATGTTTAACAAAATAAATAAAAATACAATACAACATAATGTTAGTTTGTGGTTTTTGAAGTTAATATGCAGTCTGTGGCAATCTGTTTCTTTTTAACACCACTGCACTACACACTGAGTGATTATTTAGTAGACAGTAGAGAACTATTTCAGAAATTTTGGGCAGGGAAATGACATGACCAAATCTCTAAATAAAGAAGATTAATCAGGCAACAATATGAAAGAGGGATTAGAGGACAGGGTAGAGATAGGAAGACTGGTTAGGAGTATTGGAAGAGAAAGGGTATGTGACAATCAGTGATATAGTTATAGCTATAGTAACAGAGAGGAAGGGATGGAGGTAAGAGCCTGGAGGTGGAATTTGCACAATGATGCATTCATATATGTATGCATCTATGTATATGCAGGTACCTATGTGTACATGTGGATATGTAATGAAGGGAGAGAAGAGTTAAAAGGTCACTGGTAAGGGAAAAAATAGATTTGGTGTCAGACCTGGCTTTGGATCCTAATTTTACCATTTCCTACCTGTATGACCTTGGTCAAATTACATAATCTTTCTGACCCCTATTTTTTTAATCTCTAAAGTGAACATTGGTTTCTTAATTCCCTTCCAGCTCTTAACCTGTGATCCCATGATCTTCTTGTTAAAGTTAGGAATGAGAACTGTATCACCCATAGCAACTAGGGGATTAGTTGGGAAAGGTTTCTTTGGAAAAACCAAGAAAGAGGTCCTCAGGCATTGAATATATTTTAATATGAGTCCTTTATATTGAAGTTTGAACTCTACATTAAACATAGTTGGAAAACAGTTTCTTGAGAAAATGCAAGTGTCTGGCAAATCAACATTATGTCACAGAATTTCCTTTTTGAATGCTTTATAGCCGTGTTTGGGTTGAAAAAGTGGGTATTTGATACTGTTTATTAGTTGTTAATAAATATTAGAATGTTTGTAAATAATTTGTGTGCTCCTGCATATTTAATTCTTTGCAAAGCCTCTTCCGAAATGAGCAAAAGCTATTTTTCTGTTGGAATTGCCTAAACTGGAACTTTATGATAATCACCTAACCCCTCTGCTTTCATTTCCATACTTGTGATAATAGTAGTGCTTATTTCTACCTTGAGAAGGATATGTTGCTTAGATCCCTATAGTGGTTCTAAGTCACCCTCTAAAATAAAAATAAAGCAGTTTAGAATTTAAAGAGTTTTTCAACTAATCTGTCCCCCTTTTCTCCACTCTCACACTGGTTTAGACACTCATCTATTCTTCCACAGACCTATGATAATAAGACTCCTAACTTGTTTTTCTGTGTCTAGTCTCTTTCAACTGTACATTCTCTAGCCTTCACATTACTACTGAAATCATCATTTCTTTCCACCTTTCAAAAGCAGAATTTAAAGAGTTTAAAGGAACCATCTAATCCAACCTCAGAGAAATAGTGACTTTTCTATTATCTCTCAATAAAGTAGCAAAATTGGAACTTGAGTGCAAGTCTTCTCACTCAGAGTTCATTTCTTTTCTCTTTCCCTTCCCAACCTGTGATTTTCTGTTTCCTGACAAAAAAATTGACCCTGGTATTCAAGGTCTTCTGCAGTCTAATCCAACTTATCTTTCTGGTCTTATTTCTTACTACTACTTTACTTCATATAGTTTATGTTCCAGGGAAACTGGATTATGGGCTGTCTTCAATTTATCCCACTTTTGTACCTTTGCTCATATTAATTTCTGAAATGGGCATTCCCTAAATTTCAGTATAGTAGACTTCTCCTTAAGGTCAACTCAGTACAACCTTTTTCTGAAAACCTTTCCTGACCTTCCCCTTTGCACTTAGCTCACCTTGCCTTGCATCTTGGTTATTATCTTTACTTGGTTATTGTTACATGTCTTTAACCCAGTTTAGAATACATACTCCTTTAAAGCAGGATCTGTGTCCCATAAATCTGCATATCAGCAACAGATAACAAATAAGGAACTTTGAAGAACTGGAGTAAAGGACATCATCAGTAAAGAATATGATTCAGAAAGACATCTGGTTGTTTCTCCAAAGTAACTGATAACCATTGGACAATCCACATGCTCCCCTGGTATCCATTGATGTCCTGAGAAATCAAGGAAGGCCCCCAGTGTATTGAATGGACTCCCTGTGGGGAACTTTGAGGAGAACATAGACAAGAGCCTCACAGGTATGAGTAGATTGTAATCTTCATCATTGACTCAGTATCCTCATTGACTAACACCGCACCTTATACAAAAGTCTGCTTAATGATCTTGTGTTGAATGAATCCCATCTAATTTATTCTTTCCCTGAACTTCTAGTAGGGTCCTCTGTTTTGGTTAGCTGTACATCAATATACTCATAGCTGACTCTTTACCTTTACTCAGGTTATCCTGCATCCCTGGAATAGCCTGGTTATGCCCATGCTTAGTCATGCCTTATTTTGTCCCTCAGATCTCTGTCTTTCTTGACTGACGTGTACCTTCACATTTGTTCTTAGAATCTCAGAATTGAAAGAGACCTTTAAAAAATCATCTTGTCGGGGCAGCCAAGTGGCTCAGTGAATAGAGCACCGGCCCTGGAGTCAGGAGGACCTGAGTTCAAATGTGATTATTTGATGTTATTTGATGCTCTGACACTTGACACACATAGTAGCCATGTGACTTTGGGCAAGTCACTTAACCCCAGTTGCCCTTCAAAAAAAAATCCTGTTGTCTAGCCTATACCTGAAGTACAAATCCCTTCTATAATCTCACCAATAAGGAAACATACAGCTACTACTTTTGCTTCTCCAGTGACAGGGAAGCACTGTCTTTTAAGTCTACTATTATGTTTTTGGACATCTTTGATTGTTAGGAAGTTATTTCTAATACTAAGCCCAAATTTGCTTCCTATAAATATTCCTTTTTCTAAGTCTGCAGCTATATTTTTAAAGTCATGTAAAAAAAAAAAAAGGTCATGTTATTGTGATTTCAGCATTTAGTTTCATTTTGTGATGTTTTGAGTTTAATAAGTGGTATAATGAAGCCAAGTTAGGATCATAAAGTTTTTAGAGCTGGAAAGGATCTTAGTGATCATCTGATTCAACATGCTTATTTTCAGATAAGAAAATTGAGTTTCTGAGAGGTGATATGAATTCTCTTCTGTCTACCTTAATCAGATTGCATATCTTAGAATAATTATTGAGTTTCTGAGAGGTGATATGAATTCTCTTCTGTCTACCTTAATCAGATTGCATATCTTAGAATAATTATTACATTTTCTGATCTTTAAGAGCCTCTCATTGGACAGTCTTTTAATTAAAAACTTTGTAAACTCCATAGGAAACTCATCTACATAAGTATAAATTTTCTGAGAAAAGTTGATGTAATATGTACTCAGTACCTTCATATATTGCAATATGTGTAGTCTGTTTTATTTTTTAATAAGGTCCTTCAAGGCAGCACCTATGCCTCTCTTTTTTACTCTTAATAACCTTTTTACCTTTTTGGTGACTAGTACTAAAGTTTGCACATGCTTAATTTTTTTATGAGAATGCAGATAGATGATATAGATTAAAATGATATATTATTAATAAACTATAAGCTTTGGGGAAGAAAAGTGTTGAGTTCAAGGTAGTTATTTTTATCATATCATGTAAATAAGAGTAGTAGATTTAATGTGGTGATGTGAAATCCATCTAATATGTTTTGAGAGATGTATTGTCATATTCATGAGACCCTGGAAACTTAACTAGTTCAGTAGTTTTCAGATTTAAGGGCCTATAAGGAGTCAATATAGTATAGAGTAAGTATACTTACTTTAAAGTATACTAATAAATACTGGATTTAGAACCAGAAATCTAGAGACTCACAATCTGTCTCTGCCACTTATTACCTCTGTGACCTTGGGTATATCACTTAACTTCTCAGGGCTTCAATTTGTGTAAAATTATCAGATTGGATTAGATAATGTTAAAGGTTCCTTCTGTCTTTGAATGTGTGATCCTGTGATTATTGACTCCCACTTGCCACTCAAAAAGCAGAATTTCTTTTGATGAGATTTTAATGAATTACAATACATTATTTATAACAACTTTTATTTTGAAATAAAAGCTAATGCCAGAAAGAGCAAATATAAAACGATCAGACCATACATCATCAAACTATGCTTTGAGATAATTTTTTTTTTGCTTTTTTTTTTTTGGAGGGCAGTTGGGGTTAAGTGACTTGCCCAAGGTCACATGGCTAGTTTTTTGTGTTAAGTGTCTGAGGCCGTATTTGAACTCAGGTACTCCTGACTCCAGGGCTGGTGCTCTATTCACTGCGCCACCTAGCCGCCCCTTGCTTTGAGATAATTTAATATTTTCTCTTGTCTCCAGACAAGATGTTACATACAGTATCTCCAGGGAACAGTGGAGGGACTGTTTGTTGTAGGGAACAAAATTAGAACTGCAGGTATGAAAATGCCCTAAGTTTCACATAAGCGAAATTCTTTTCAATATCATTTGGACTACAGATTATGACAAGCTAGATGCCAACTTGAATTGAAAAGTGTGAGCCTTTAGTCTATTATTATTCACTGTAAGATTAGGGAAAATGGCTTTTGGTCACGCAGCCATACTACCTTCACCTTTGTCTCTCAGTAAAACCCCAAGACTATAGTTCATAGTGGGTTTGTTTTTTTTTATATCACATTAGTTTCTGAATATATTCCTTCCTCCTTCCCCTGTTCCCCTTTATTCCCCCATCCAGCAGGCAACTCAGGGGGGAAAAGTAGTTCAGCACAACCAAGTAACAAATACATTAACTGTTTCTATGTCTATCCCATCCTGCTCTGACTTCCCCCAGCAGGAGGGAGCTGCTTTCAAAACTCTTACACTGGGCCCAACTTCTTTTTCATTATAACTGTACAGCAGTCAGTGGTTTTTTGGTTCTTTTCCATGTATGTTACTGTAGTCACTGGATATATTGTTTTCTTGCTTCACTTGTCATCAGCTCATATAGGTCTTTCATGCTTCTTTGAATTCTTAATATTGACCTTTCTGATGGCCTGGTAGTATTCCATTATATTCATCTGCCAGAATTTGTTTAGCAATTTCCCTAATTAAGGGAAATCAACTTTGTTTCTAGTTCTTTGATACCACAAAATATTTTTGTACTTATAGGAACTTTCTTTTCCCAGTTTGACCTCCTTGAGATGTGTATGACTAGCAACCGGATTTCTCCGTCAAAGGACATGGACATTTTAGTCACTTTTTTTTTTAGTGTTGCTTTCCAGAATGTTTAGCCTTATTCATAGCTCCAGTATTAGTTTGTATGTCTTTCCACAGTGTCTCCAACATTAACTTCCCATCTTTTGTCATATTTGCATATTTATTGTGTGTAAGGTGAAACTTCAAAGTTCTTTTAATTTGCATTTATCTTATGTTTAGTGATTTGCAGCAATATTTCACATGGTTGTTTTTAGTTTACTGTTCTTGTGCATTAATAATTAAAGCATTTATTGAGTGCTTACTGTGTACAGTGCACTTTTGAGAACCATTCGTAACTGATCACTTATTGGGGAATAGCTTTTGATCTCAGATTTGTTTCAGTTTCCTGTGCATATTGAATTTGATAGGGATGAGTTAATTATCTGAAACCTGTTGTCTGTGCTCTGTATTTAATGATTTTCTCAGACTACACAGCAAATCATTGGCTAAGTAGGAAAGAAAATTATGAATTTATAACAACATAGCTAATTAGTTATATAGTTATATACTTTAAGCAAAACTTGTGATTGTCTAGGCAAGGGCTACAGAATAAATTAAGACTAGATTTACTATACTCACAAAAAAATTGCTACAGGAATCCTTTAAATAACAAACCTTTCCAGGGTATTTATAAATATGATTCAATTTTGTACAATTTTTTTTAGGAACAGCATTATTGAAAATGAACTTTCTTTTGTATATTGTGATAGTTTTTGAGTTTTTCAGGACTCATGTAATATATCCAGTAGATACATTAATTGATAACTGATTTTGTAATGTTAGTTTTTGCATGCCCTGTCCTCACTTCTAAGCTTTCAATTTCCTCAGTCATTTATTTCTGGAAATTAGAAATACAGAAGGCAGTAAGCCTATTTATTAGACATAATAGGGAGCCACTGGAGTTTATTGAATAAGGGTGGCAGTGTTGTCAGACATTTAGGATATCACTGTGGCAGCTGAGGCAAGGGTGAATTGGAGTGGGGGTTGACTTGAAGTAGGGATACAGATTAGAAAACTATTGCATTAGTTCAGGCCAAAGATGATGACGGACTGAACTTAGTTGTAAGTGTGGAAGAGGAGAGAGTAAGATGTATATGAAAATAGAAATGACAAAGATTTGGCTGCTAGTTTCATGGGGGGGGGCGGGGAAGGAATGAGGATTTTAGAGTACAGGTGTGTATGCTTGGAAATATGATTGTGCCCTGGGTATTTTATAGGGAAGTTTAGAAGCAAGGAGCTTTTGTGGTGAGGGGGTAGCGGAAAAATAGGAGGAAGGGGAAGATAATGAGTTCTGTCAGGGAAACAAAGAGAGAAACTGTGGAGTATAAAGACGTCTGTATTCCACACACTAACTTTGTGCTTTGTAAGTGTTAAAATGTTATAGAATTGTAAGATGTCATATACAGAAAACTAATCTTGAAGCCAAGAATTCCTGAGTGAGACTTCTATCTCTAATACATAGTGGTTGAGTGACCCTGGATTCAACTTCTTAATGCTTTAGGTCTCTCTCAGAGGGAATTTCCTCAACTGGGAATTTATTTTATGTATGAATTCATGGGTCCAGTTTGTATTTCAGTTCATCAGATGTTTATGCCTGAGGAAAGCACAATTTTGAGAATTTACTTTTTGGAGGAGTGCTAGATAAAAATTAAATAACTATAGTATCAAGAAAAGAAAGAAGTCTCAGCCATCTAAAACCTTCAAGAAATAAGTTCAGGATAGCTAAGGATTTATTCCTTTAAATCTCAAAATACTGTTTGTTTAAATGATTTGGAGTGAAATGATGTTAATCAAGAAAAGGTTTAAGTTCTGTTTAATAACCCTGTTCTTTTTTTTATTTTTATTTTATTTTATTTTATTTTTATTTTATTTTTATTTTATTTAGAGTTTATATCTTTCCTTCCCTAAGCCAAATTCAGTGAGAGTAAATGAAAGTAAAGTTGTAACTGTTTCCCTCGCCTCTTTTTTTATGGGATGATTAACCCCATTTTGTCTCTCCCTGTCTCCTCTCATTCAAGTCCTCTCCCTCTTCAAAATTTCACCTTCTGAAGAATCATCTCTTCCCAGTTAATTGATAATAACCCTGTTCTTAATGATTAAAGATCATCACTTTTTTAAAAATGTCCTTTTCATCAACAGATGTTTCAGTATACAAAGAACAAAAAAGTCTGAAAGACTGTACCTCTGTTATATATATAGTTTGTTTGAAAAGTATATGTTAAATTTAACAAGGTAGTAACAAAATTGCTCTGTTACTTTCTAAACATTTTTGTTTTGTAAAATTTTTAATGTTTTAGTAATGTTCTTTACTTTTTTTAATCTCTTACCTCTACCCAGTAACTAGCCCCTGCCTTTCCCTCTCATTTCCAATAAAAGCCCTCCCTTGTAACAAATAAATATAGATCAGTAAAAACAAATCAGCTTGTTTGAAAATTAATGTCTCCTGTGCCTCTCTAACAAAAGATGAAATGCTTGTTTTGTCTCCAATTTTTTTAAGCCACAATTAGTCAACCATGTTGATGAGAGTTCTGAAATCTTTGTTTTTCCCTGACAGCATTGTGGTTTTCTTGGAAATTTTTCTGGTCATGCTTATTTCATACTGTGTTAGTTCACACAAGTCTTCTAGCATTTTGATATTCCATTGCATTCTTGTACCACAATTTGTTAAGCCATCTTCCAGTTCACGGACACCCACTTTGTTTCCAGTTTTTTGCTGCAGCCAAAGGCACTGCTATAAATATGTTTCTACATATGGGTCCTTTTCCTCTCTGTCTTTGACCTCTGAGGTATATGTATATGTTAGCACTTGAGTGACTAAGAGGTATAGTTTCAAATTGTTTTTCAGAATGTTGTACCAATTAATAGCTACTTAAACAGTGCATTAGTGTGCCTGCCTTCCCATAGTCCCTCCAACGTCTTTTGGTTAGGCTTTTCTTACTGTACCACTTTAAATATCTTCCCATATTTCTTTGTATTTTTCATATTTGCCATTAGGGTATAATAATGTTATATTATGTTCGTACACCATAATTTGTTCACCATTCCCCAGTCTGGGTACATGTGTCTGCTGTTTTACTGTTATCAGTAGTGATGGTAGGAATATCTATTGAGAGACCTTTTTTTCCCTTATCGGTAATATTTAAATATAGTACTGAGGCAAAGGGTATAAACAGTTTTGGTTGCTGTTATACTTGTTAGCTGATGTATTTCCCTGCTAACAGTATATGTCAGCTTCTAATCTATTCAAATTTAATTGAACAAATATTGTGCATACTATGTGCTACTCTGATTCCTCACTGTGACCTGAAAGTGCCCCTGGATTCTTAAAAATTATATCAGTCTAGTGCTAGCTATTTCAGATCTTACTAAACTGGAAAGGTTTTGAGTGTAGACCTGGGGACCAACTGTCATGCTGGAACCAGCCTAGCTGAGAGTTAATGATAAATTGTTTTGGACACATCAGTTTGTAAAACCATTCTAAGGTGTGGAGTGCTTTTTATCCTACCTTGATGATGATGGATGTGCAGAATCGCAATCTTAAGAAAAGCTTTAAAAACCCCAAAGGAAGAAAGGTCTTGGTCCTTCCACTTTAGGAAGTGACACTGAGACTTACCGTCTTGGCATATGAATACTTAATAGCTTCTATAGGAGAGAATTTATTTGAACATATAAGGATGGTGATGTAAGGTAGTATCCCCTATGTGAACATTTTGTTTACTGAACTGGGTACCCTTCTTAAATGGCAGAAGATCTTGGAGGAGCTACCAGATACCCACCCCACCCCTGTCCAGCTAGAGTGAAGGAGGGGCCCCAAGGGCTGGGGGTGCTGAGATGGTATGGGTCTCAGAGTTGAGTTCACCTTGCAAAATTATGAGTTTCTGGATATAGTGAATTTAATAGAGTAGCCAGGTGGGAAATGACCTAGAAAAGTGTGGAGAAATAGGTAAAGTTGCACATAGAATTGGAGAATCAGAAGACACAGCATTAAAGCTGAGAGAAGGTGACAGAAACCAATGGAAATACATAAGCAGAGTGAAAGACCTAAGTAGAGCTTAGTTAAGACCAGCTCACTAGAGACAGGCTCTGCAGTTGATGCAAGGAGCTGATCTGACTGGAGGAAAGATCTGATGCTAGCAACTGAATGGAAAAAAAACAGAATTCTTTGTTTTTGCAGGAGTTAGCTGGGGAAAGGCTGCCTTACCTTCTAGTGCCTTCTATGGCTTAGGAGGGAAACCCCTCAAAGGCTTGCTTTTATTGCTCTTTACTGCTTTCTGTGGCAGGAGAGGGAGAAGTCCCTCACAAGTCACTTAGAACAGGTCTGAAAAATGTGAATATCTTAAACTTAAAAGAACTGCTTTTGACTGAAAGAATGTAATACTGCTTTAAAGTTTAAGCCAAGATGTGGGAAATTCCACAGATGCCAGATTTAACTTTTAAGAACTTAACATGGGTGATCAGAATAGTGACTTCCTCCAGCTAGAGAGGCCAAGAAGAGGAGTGGTCTCACCCAGGATATGACACATTGCTATAAAGAGATCAGGAGATCAAGAACATAAAGACTTCCAGTCCAGAGTTCTGACTGGCACATGGCCATCCCTACTTCAGGGCCTCTCTGCTAAGTAAATTTGTGCTTACTCTCCCCAGTGGACACTCTCCTTTTGTGCTAGAGTGTACCCCAAGTTTATGGTTAGATATATTATGTGTTATAATTATCACTTCTTCTGTTAATGTTTAGGGATTTTTGTTTAAATTTTTTATTTTTACATAAGGAAAAATCAAATATACATTTAACCCAATTTGGTTACAAGTTCTTTAGCTTTTGCCCATTCCAGCTTGGCAATACAAACAACCAGTTTTGAACCCAGAACATTGCCACACCACTGACAATGAATCTCATCAAATCTGTCGTTGTAATTGATTTTAATGGCCTTCACTAGCTTAGCCAGGGCTCCCTTATCTTCAGGGTTATCCTGTATGAAGGCAGTGCTTGTGCAGGTCTTTCTGTGAACTAATTGACCCAGTCTGGCTTTACCTTTGATAATATAGTAAGGGACCCCCCCCCCTTTTTTTTTTTTTTCGGCACAAGGCAGGTAGGCAGACCACTAGCTCAGTGGGGTCCACATCATGTGTAGTCACTACCAGCTGTGCTTTCTTGTTGTTTACCAGGGTAGTAACAGTGTTAAAACATCTGCTCTGAGGACAGGTGATCTGTTAGTGGGGACATCCTCTTTGCCTGCGCCCTTTTGTTCAACCAGAACCAGCAGCCTTTGCTTCTTAATCTTGCTTTGTCCAGTTTAAGCAGTTGAGTAACTGTCTGATAATCCAAAACCTGTGTGAACTGGTTAATTGCTGGGGGGACTTTCAAAGACTTATAAAGGGTAAACCTTTGATGCGGCAGTCTGTAGTACTGAGGCCATTTGACAAATTGAATAAGGTCCCTTTTGGGCTAGATTTCCTGACCAGTGCCAAAGTTCTTGGGCCACTTCTCAAACAAAGGATTGACCACTTTCTTGGCCGTCTTCTTCCCTTTTGGCCTCTTGGTGGGCTGAACAAGAAAGGATAATGTTTAGTTTTTAAGAGTTAATGGGATCACTGACTGATTTGTTTAAATAGGAAGCACACCAGTGGAAGTTCAGGAGCTACAGTAGTGAGTAATAGATGTTTACCTCCCCCACACTTTATGGTTAGCTGTAGGACTGTGTATGAGTAAGTTGTAGCTTTGTGGCTGGGCCATTTTAAAAAAAAAATCCTACTAATTACATGCTGAAATAGTTGTTTTTTTTTTTAAGTTCTGAGGTTCATGATCTTTCCCTCCTCTCTCTTCCCTTCCCTTTTCTCCCCTCTGCTCCCCATGACAGTAAGCAATCTGATATAGGTTATACATATACAATCAAGTCATTTGGTACAAGAAGACTTGAACAAAAAACAAAGAAAGGAAGCAAAAAAGATCATGTTTCAGTCTGTATTCAGACAACATAAGTTGGAGGCAGATAGCATTTTTCATCATGAGTCCTTTGGAGTTGTCTTGGATCACTGTATTGCTGAGAATAGCTGAGTCATTCGCAGTTCTTCAATGTACACTGTACAATGTATTACTGTATACAATGTTCTTCTGGTTCTCTTCATTTCACTTTGTATCAGTTCATGTAAATTTTTTCAGATTTTTCTGAAGTCATCATGTTTGTCATTTCATATAGCACAATACAATTCTGTTCAAGTCCTTAATTTTCATCTCTTCCTCTTTTCTTTTTTGATAGCTTTGTCTAGAGGTGAAAGGGTTTATGAAGGTATCCAATTGTTAGAGGTTTATATTCCTCCTTGTAATTCATTTAGGTTTTCTTAAGTATTTAGATGTTATGACAGCAAGTACATATATGTTAAATATTGATATTAATTCATTGTGTTTGGTGCCTTTCAGCATGAAATAGTTTCACTCTTTAGCTCTTGATCAAATTTGTTTTTACTCTTCTCTAACATCTTGATCGCTACCCTTACTTTTTTTGAGTTTAGCTGAAGCATAACTGATTTTCCTCTGGTCTTTCATTTCCATTCCCTATGAATATTTTTGACTCAGGTGTTTTTGTTTTGTTTTATTCTGTTTTGTTTAGTATGGAATGTATTTTTAGATATTGCTGTCTAATTTAGTTTGCTATCCTCTTCCATTTTATGGGTCAATTAATTTCCTTTACGTTAACAGATATGTTCATTAATTATGTTTGTCCTTCCAACCTGTTCCCTTATGCTTTTTCCACTGGTGATCCATGCTTGGTGCTGTATACTTCTGTTCTTCTTCCTCTCCTCTCCTTACCTAGATCCCAGTCAGAGATTCTTACTCAGTCTTCTTTTCTTTTTAAACCCTCCTTTATGATTTACTTTCCAAGGTAAGAATTGGTTTTGTTTGAGTACTCTTTCCTTGAGTCTGCCCTCCTTAACCTTAAATCTTTCTCCCCTTTTTTCCCTCCCTTTTCTTTCTTTTAAAAAAATATTAAAATATAATTAAAAATACTCTTCTGTTTTATTTAACCCTCTTTATGACCTCTGCCTGATAACTTTGGAGTCCTCTGGGAAACATATATCCCCTCCTGCTTAGAATACAAACAGTTTGTCCATGTATTCTGCTTGCTTGAATATAGTTAATATTTTGTGTTTCACATGGCCCTTTGTAGTCATGGTTTCTCCTTTGATTTCCTCATCATCTCTCAGAATTTCTTAAAATTATCTTTCTCCATCTATGTTGGGGGAGTATCTTTGGGAAAGAACTGGGCTGTACTGATTACTCCTCTGCCATCTTTACCTTTCTCCTCCTTATGTAATGTTTAAAAACTCAACAGAAGACCTTTAGCACATTAGTTGAGCCCTCCCTGGAAAATTCATGGAAGTCTTGAACAAAATTTTGGGATGAAAAGAAATGGATTGGTTGTGATCTTAATAAGGGGAGAACCCATTTCATTATCAAAAATCATTTGCAGTACGTACTTATTGCCAGTAACTTCAGAGTTAGGTAAGGAAGACAGCACATATTTTGAATGTCATAATTATTTCACTATATACATACATATATATATATACATATATACTAGCATTGTCAGGTATTAGAGAAAAGGTAAGATTATACTTAAATTTTTCTTATTTGTATCGATAGAAGGGTCAAATAGATGAATTTTCTTTTAAAATCATCACCTACCTTGTCTTTAGTCATTTGTACACATTTTTGCTTCCTTTTTTATTTAGAATTTTAATATCTTGCTTTTCTTTTTTTAAACATGTTATATGTTTCCTCCTTTCTCCACTCTAACCATACTGCCCCCACTCCTGGTCATCTATTGTTCTTGTAATTCTTAGAATCATAGAGTATGAATTGCAAGGGATCTTAAAGGTGTTATTAGGTAAGTCCTTACTCAAGCATGAATCTGCTCTGTAATATGCACATGATAGATAATCCAGTATCTTTGTTATAGTTGAGGGGTTAATTTAGAGTCTTTAGAAAATAAAGCAATGCTAGGGTCTAGGATGGCACCATGAGTGGGCAGTTTGAAGGAGCTATTTAAAGAGCCAGCATCAAGATCAGAGACTTGATAGGCTAGAATGTGTACAGAAGCTGAAATCAAGGGTAAATAAATAATGGGTGATTTTCCAGACAAAAAGAACAGCCTGAGAAAGGAAAACTTGGATAATGGAAGACAAATCTCATAGTCAATTTAGGGCTTTATTTTAGAGGACCTTCAATCTAGAGAGAGGAATTAATGAAGATTTTAGAAGGGAGTGAGGGTAGGAGAAACTAATTGTACTATACTTAAAAATACTAAGTATTTATTGCTTCTACTTACTATTACTACTGCTCTGCCACAACCACCAACATTAGCAGACATTTATATAGTGAACTTTAAGGTTTGAAAATCATATTTAGATATCTCATTTGATTCGTACAACTACATAGGATTATTGTGATTTTCCATATCTTATATGTAAGGAAACTTAGGCCAAGAGGTTAAATGACTTACCTGTGATCATATAGGTAGTGACAGGAGATGGAGAAAAATATTTGAATAGAGGTTTTTCCTTTTGACAAATCTAGTCCTCTTTCCTCTATACCACATAGTCTGCTAAACTGGCAGTGGTATGTAGAATAAATTGGAAGGGGAGACCAGTTAGGGTATTATTGTAATAGTCTAGCTATTTTTTTTTTTATCAAATAAGATACACTGCAAAAAGGGTGGTATTCATTTTACCAAAGGCTTCACATTGCTATCCCTTTAAATAATAGACTGTCCTAGTCCATTTAAAATAATTTTTTAAAAAAATGAAAGTTCTGTTTACATACCTTTTTGGAACTGTTACTTATAGTATAAAGCTAGGTACTCTACTGTATATGCTGTTCATTTAGACTTGATCCTTAACTTAAGTCATTCATATTTCCATCTACATATCCTTTGGTAATATACCTATCTTGTAGATATCAACACGGTAAAAATAATTGGAAGTCTTTTTTTGTGCACATTACTTTTGTAATTTGGTATTTTTCTTTCTAAAGTACTTTTGTGTAGTACTCAATATAAATTAGATTTTTAGTTAATTGCTTCACACAATTTTACATTAGAGTTCAGAAATAAAATATGTAAAAATATACCTCCCTTTAAGGAAAAAAATGATAGTCATGTTTAACGGCTATAATAATTTTTAAATTCAGACCATCATAGACTCAGAGTTAGAAGGGGGTCTTAAACTTTACTAACTTACCACGTATGGTTCTTCTCCATACCATCCTATCAGATGCTTCCAAGAGACTGCTTCAAAAACTTTTAGGTGCGGGGCGGCTAGGTGGTGCAGTGCCTAGAGCATCAGCCCTGGAGTCAGGAGGACCAGAGGTCAAATCCAGCCACAGACACTTAACACTTACTAGCCATGTGACCTTGGGCAAGTCACTTAACCCCAGTTGCCCCTCCAAAAAAAACCTCTAGTTGGAAGCCCATGCTGTTTTCAGATAGCTACAATTTTTAGAATCTTTTTCCTAACTTTGAACTAAAATTTGCTTTTCTGTGACATCTTTTCATTGTTCCTTGACTTAGTGCTCTTAGAGCACTCATGGAGTAAATCTAAAGCTTCTTCCATATGAAAGTCTTTTAAATATTTGAACAAGAGCCAATGTAGAAGAGTAGGAAGTATGGCCGAAAACTCTACAAAGATCTAGAAATCACATTAGACTGAATAATAATCAGAGTGTGCAAATAGAAGACAATACAAACAGAGTGAAGCAGTAATGAGGAGAGAAGATGATATTTGAATCTCACTCTGATCAGAATTGGTCAAAGGAGTAATACACATATCTGTGCCCAAACACACAGAGTTGGGTAAAACAGTACATTTTACTTAACAGGGAAAGAGGAGGGAAACCAGAGAAGGCAAAAGGTGTAAGAAGAGGGAAATAGGATAAGTTAAGGGAGAAAGTAGTTCAAAGCAAAACAAACTCTCTGACTAGAAAGGGTGAATGGTGAAATGAGGTTTAAAGTAAATGAAAGGATAAGAACCTTCTCTGAGGAAAGGAAAGAAAGGAGGGCCAGGAGTGCAGGAGCAGAATGTGCCAAACCTAGAGCACTGATGGTGAGGATACTCCTTTTCTCTCACCAACCTCTTTTCAAAAGAGGGTGTGAAACAAAGAGAAGAAAAAGTTTAAGAGGATAGGAGGGAGGAAATATACAGTTAAGCATCTTAACTGAATGTGAATGGGTTGAACTTACCCATAAAACAAAGGAGGTTAACAATAGTAGAAAGTCCAACCTCTCTGTGCACAAATGATCTCACCCCATCCTATCTCCTACATGTTACCTTCTTTCTCTTTCCTATTCTCTCATTCATCTTCAGTCTCTCCCTGTCTGTTGGCTGCTTCCCTACTGTCTACAAACATGCTATGTCTCCCAGTCCTCAAAAATGCCTCCTTTGATCCATCTTTCCCCACCTAGCTATCTCATTGTATCTCTCTTGCCTTAATTCCTTGAGAAGACTGTCTATACCAGTGGTTCTCAACCTTCCTAATGCCACGACCCTTTAATACTCATATGTGGGCAGACTTGCCTGGAGATGGATAGAGGAACAGTTCCTAAGACCATCAGAAATATGTGTTTTCCGATGGTCTTAGGTAACCCCTGTGACTGTGAAATGGTTGTTTGATCCCCAAAGGGGTCACGACCCACAGGTTGAGAACCACTGGTTTATACTGTGTGCTTCCACTACCTCTCCTCTTTTTTCTTAACTCTACACTGGCTTCCAGTATCATTTGTTTAACCAAAATTGCTCTCCCCAAAGTTAACAGTGGTTGGGGCGGGGGGGTGGGTGGGGAGGCAGTTGGGGTTAAGTGAGTTGCTCAGGTTCCTACCACTAGTAAGTGTCACGTGTATGAGGTCAGATTTGAACTTGGGTCCTCTAGACTCCAGGGTCAGTGCTCTGTCTACTGTGCCACTTAGCTGCTCCTCAATGATCTCTTAATTACCAAATCCCATGGCCTTTTCTCAGTCTTCATCCTGGGCTTTCTTTTCTGCCTTCTTTACTCTTTCTTACAGTGATTGCATCACCTTCCATGGATTTGATTATCATTTCTATATTGATGAAGAGTTTCTTCCCCCCCCCCCCCTTTTTTAAACTGGAATACTTCATGAATTTATGTGTCATCTTTGTGCAGGGGCCGTGTTAATTTTCTCTATATAATTCAAATTTTAGTATATGTGCTGCTGAAGCAAGTGCTATATTGATGAGTTTCAGGCCTTTTGTATGGAATAGCCCTTAAAATACTTGAAGACAACTATTAAGTTCCTTTTAGTCTTCACTTCTGCAGGTTAAACATCTTGTTTCTTTCAACCATTCTTCATGTAGCACAATATCATGCCGCTTTTATGCTCTTGTGTGTTTGATTCTCATAAAATGTTTATATTCAGTTCTAGACACTATATTTTATGCTTCAGGACCAATGCTCTATCCAGTGTGCCATGTAGGGTCCCCTTAGTGTTTTTTAACATTAATTAATATGTTATTTTGTTCAAGGCTTTTTTTATGCAACTGATATGTAATTTATATTTTTCCATTTTTACGTTCTACTTAATTTATAGTTTTCCTAATGTTGAACAGCCCTCTATTTCCAGTGTAAATCCAAGTTGGTATCATAAGTCTGTACTTTTAAAAATATATAGCTATACCTTCCTTGCTAACATTTTATTCAGTATTGTTGTATCAATATTCATTAAAGATATTGGTTTCTAGTTTTGTTTCCCTGCTTAATCTCCCTTGTCTGGATATCAGAACCATGTTTATCTCAAGAAGTTGATAGAATGCTTTCTTTCCCTATTTTTGCAAATAATTTGTTTAGTATTGTTTGTTTAGTAGTATTTACTACTTTGACTAGTAGAATTTACTTTTAAGGTTAGCGCCTGAGAGCCCATTGGTTTCAGGCCTCATTTTCCAAAGATAAGGCTGACTTCAGGTTACTCTGAATGGTCCTTAGACCACAAAACCCATAAGATTTGAGTCATCTTCTTGTCAAGTCTTGGACTAGATGGAACAGTTTACTGAAATTTCACCTGGAATCCTTTTTCATCAAAAACATGTTGCTGGTGGGGCGGCTAGGTGGCACAGTGAATAGAGCACCGGCCCTGGAGTCAGGAGTACCTGAGTTCAAATCCGGCCTCAGACACTTAACACAAAAAAACTAGCCGTGTGACCTTGGGCAAGTCACTTAACCCCAACTGCCCTCCAAAAACCAAAAAAAAAAAAATGTTGCTGCAGTGTTTCTTAGAGGAACTGTACTTGACTGGAACCTTTGACTTTGACATCTTTGCTGGGAGCCCCCTCCTTCAACCATTCTTCAGGTAACATGGATCAGGGACCCCTCATCAATTGCCTTCCTGGAAATACATTTTTTATCACCATTCGTGACACATTCTCTTATTTGTACCATTCAGAAATGAACTTTCAGATAAGCCATATTTGATTTGACCAGAAGTGGAGCAGGTCAAATATATTTACAAAGCCTAACTTGGGCTTTTTAAGGAATGGTCAGTAAACATTATTAAACATTAAACATTATTGTGCTGAAATTATGTTCATATTTGATCATAAGAGTCAAGAAAAATGTTTTAAATAGTTCTCAGTGTTACTGCCTTTAGGTAGTTGACATGTGACTATTTTATTTTATTTATTTATTTTGTTTTATTTATGAATTGGAAGGGACCTTGGATGTTGTCCAGTTCGACTTGTCCCTCAATCATTAAACCCTCTGCAACATCTCTGACAAATTATCATCCATCCTATACATAACTGGCATGTAGTAATTGCCCAGTGAATGCTTGTTGCCTAACTTGAAGCTCTTCAGTAATGCTGAGCTCATTACTTTATAAGACAGTTAATTGAATTTTTACAAATTATTAGTTGTTAGAAAGGTTTTTTTGGTTGTTTTTGTTGAGCCAAATCTAATATGTTGGATAACAGAATAGGGGATTTAACTGATATGTACCAAACAAAACCAATGTAGTTAGGCACCTTTTTTCCTTTATTTTTTTTTTGCAGGAGAGGAGACAGATCTTTATAGCATATCTCTCTGATAAAGAACCAATAGCCAAAATAGATAGGAAATTGATAGAATTATTCCCCAAGAGATAAGTGCTCTAAAGATATGAATGGGTATTTTTCAAAAGAAGAAATACAAGTTATCGAAAACTATATTAAAAAATGCCCCAGAGCAGCTAGTTGGTACAGTGGACAGAGCACCAGTCCTGGAGTCAGGACAGCCTGAGGTCATATCAGTTCTGAGACTCTTCCTAGCCATGTAATCCTGGGCAAGTCACTTAATCCCAGTTGCCTCAAAAAGGAAAGGTAAAGAAAAAAGGAAGAAAAAACAAAAGTGCTTCAACTGACTGATTTTAAGAGAAATGCAAATTAAAACAGTTCTGAGGTTCTATCTCACATAACACAGATTGACAAAGATGACAAAGAAAAGTTTTAAGACTGTGGGTAGGGATTGTTCTTTGAAATGTAAACCCATTGTCTAACGTCCGGTAAGTGTCTAATAAGTGATAGTTAATTGGTTGATTTACAGGCAAACTTGTGCAGTGTTGGTGGAGCTCTGAATTAGTCCACCCGTTCTAGAAAGCAATTTGGAACTAGACCCCGAAGTCATTAGAGTATGCATACTCAGACCTAATAATACCTCTATGAAGTACATACCTCTGGAAGTCAGAGAAAGAAGAAAAGGTCGCATAGCAACATAAATATTTATAACTAGGTGGAGCAGTGGATAGAGTGTTGGGCCCCAGTCAAATCTGCCATTAGATACTAGCTGTGCAACCCTGAGCAACTTACTTAACCTGTTTGCCTCAGTTTCCTCGTCTGTAACATGAGGATAAACAGCACCTTTCTCCCAGAGTTATTATGAGGTTTAAATGAGAAAATAATTGTAAAGCACAGTGCCCTTGCATTATATAAATGTTAGCATCATCATCATCATCATCATCATCATCACTATTAACTGAAAACAAAGTAGATGCCTATCAGTTGGGGAATGACTGAACAAGTGATAGTAAGTAAATGTAATGAAATATTGTTATGCCATACATAAGAAATGAAAAAAGAGAAGTTGTATGAATTAACGTAGTGTGAAATGAACAGAACCAAGAGAACTATTTATATGACTATAATAATGTTGTAGAAAAAAGTTTTGGAAGAATTGAAAAAACTGTTCAATACAGTGACCAGTCCTGACCAAAGTAGACCAGTAATGAATCATGCTTCCCACTTCTTGGCAGAGAGCATTAATGGACTAAAAGTGTAAACTAAGACACAATTTCATATAGGGCTGATGGTGTGGATTTGATATGCTTGCCTAAATTTGTTTCTTATAAGGGAGAGATTTTATTTTGGTAGAGAGGGAAGGGGGGTATCAGGAATAGTGACAGTGGTGCAAAAAAATAGGAAAGAAAAGTGTCAGTGAAATGGTTTTTTAAATGCAAAAGACAGCAGAGGGGACAAAGATAAGGCAGTTGGTGGTTACATTTAATATTTATTTTTAAGGGAGGGGTGGAGCCAAGATGGCGGCGTAGAAGCAGCAAAGTACCGCAGGTCCCACACAAACACGCTAAAAACTCATAAAATGGGACTCTAAACAGATTTTCAAGCTCCAAAACTCTCCAAAAGACAGAAAGCACATCTGTTGCTACAGGCAGCTCAGCAGGTGGGGCTCTTTGCAGCAGTCTGGGAGCCGCAGCCGAAATCCTGGCCGGCTCAGGCCCCAGAGATTGGGTAGGGAGCTGCGTCTATAGGAGAGCAGATCGGCTGCACTGGAGGCACAGTTACCACATTTATCAGGCCAGAAGGAAAAAAAG
>CM053596.1:79050403-79073362 GCA_028646575.1 Pseudocheirus occidentalis | reverse complement strand
GCTGCGGCTCTCAGACGTTCCTGCTGCTACAGCCGCCTCCCACTGCTTCCTTGCCCTGGGAGCAGTTTGGCCAGACCCGCTCTTCTCCTCCCCAGTTAGCAAAATCCACTGACCTTTCTCTTAGCCTTTTTTTCTTCTGGCCTGATAAATGCGGTAACCAAATGTGCAGCCGATCAGCTCTCCTATAGACGCAGCTCCCCACCTGATGCCCCAGGGCTTTACCCGTCCGGGGTTTCAGCCATGGGTCCCAGACTGCTGCGAAGATTGCGCTGCCTGTAGCAACAGATGTTCTTTCTGTCTTTTGGAGAGTTTTGGAGCTTGAAAATCTGTTTAGCGTCCCATTTTATGAGTTTTTTAGCATGTTTGTGTGGGAGCTATGGTGCTTTGCTGCTTCTATGCCGCCATCTTGGCTCCGCCCCTCCTGGGCAAGTTATTCTTGACTGTAAGCCTGTATCCTTTGCCAAGTGGCAATGAACCTGGAAGTAGGGACCAATACTGAACCTGGAATCAAGAAGACCCAGTTTCAGACCCTTACTATTTCCTGAGTTGCTGACTGAAGATATGAACAGGATGGGACTTTGACTTTAGAAAGTCATTCAAAATACTTCAGTTTCCTCAACTGGAAATGATAAAATGGAATTAACAATAGCGCCTACCTTCCAGATTGAATCAGATGAGATATTTGTAAAGTACTTAATAGTACCTAGCACATTATATACATAGCTTGTTTCTGTCCTTTCAAGCTTTCCATTCTTTTATAGTGGTAGGTGCTAAATCTTGTATGGTCCTAATTGTGGCTCTTTGTTTCTTGAATTTTTTCTTTCTGGCTATTTGAGGCGTTTTTTCTCTTTGACCTGAAAGCTCTGGATTTGGGCTAGAATGTTTCTGGGAATTTTCATTTGGAGGTTTCTTTCAAGGAGGTGACCAATGGATTCTTTCTTTGCCCTTTGGTTCTAAGAGATCTGAGCAGTTTTCTTTCAAGATTTCATGAAATATGATGTCTAGGCACTTTTTTTCTTCGTGGCTTTCAGGTAGTCCAATGATTTTGAAAATTTTTTCTTCTCGTCATCTTTTGACTTTGTTTTAGTATTTTCTGTTGACTCCTGGTATCTTCTGTTTGGTCCATTTTAACTTTCAGGGAACTTGTTTAGCTTGTTGCTTGGACAAAGTTTTGTACCTGTTGTTCCAAGCTGTTTATTTCCTTTCCGGTTCTTTGTTCTATAATTGGCAGTTCTTTTCCAGCTTTTTCCTCTGTATTTCTCATTTCACTTATAAAAATCATTTTGAACTTTTTTAAAAACTCTTGCCTCAGGTCTTCCAGGAATTGTAGTTGAATTTGTTCGCAGGCTGTGTTTTTCTTTGAGCCTTTGCTTGTAGATATTTAGGAGTCATTCTCTTCTGTGTTCATGTCTTGAGTTTTTCACCATGATAAGCATTTTATGATGGGATTCTTTTTTTGTTTTGATCATTCTTCTAGTCTATTTTTTGATTTCAGACTAACTTTGTCTGATTATTGAAGTTGCGTGTCTCTAAGTCCTTTCTTAGCCCCATGTTTGTCCTCATTATAGCATTCCCATCATGACCAAGCCTGTATACTTCATTGAATTTTTTTCTTTCAGTCCAGATGAAAACAGTAAAATGATCAGATTTTACGCATCTCTGAAAAGAATATTATAGCACCCTTTAGTATATCCATGTTCTGGTTCTTCCTTATTAGCCTCTTGGTGTGAGCAGTCTCTGTTTAGTACTGACTGAAAATCTCTACTTACCTTGGGTGAGACTGTTAATTCTTGATATCGTCTGAGGGTTTGGGGCTTGCTGGTTCTGTTGGTCAGCTTGGTCTCTCACATCTATTGCAGGTACGCTACTGTTACAAAAAGGTGAACATGGAAGTTATTACCCAGAATCCCAAGAAGTTGTCTTTCTTAGATAGAATACTGAATACTGTTAGGCCCCAGACATTAGCCACATAAATATTTTTAGTGGTAAAAATTAACTGTTACTTTCGAAAGTTTTTTCGAATTAAATATAATGTCTGGAAGAAATTAAAATGTAATGCCACCATAAATGCTATGTTTAGGTTTAGATTCAGTAGGTTTAATTTCAGTTTTTTTTTTATTCTACCTTTAAAAATGTGATAATACAAATTTGTTAATAGGATCCTAGTATCATCAGTGAAAGATTTTTTATAAGTCATGTACTTTGTTTAGCTAGTACCTGTAGTGTGATTTTGTTCATTTATCTTAATGTGTTTTATTTAAATTCAGTGTATGTTAAAAAATTTTATTTTTATTTTGTCCAATTATAGGAAGCAGTTTGGTTCCTTTCCAATATAACAGCAGGAAACCAGCAACAGGTACAAGCTGTAATAGATGCTGGATTAATCCCTATGATCATACACCAGCTGGCTAAGGTCAGTCATATTATGAGTTAGACTAATTTAATGTATCTGACACAGGCTTTTGGGGAGGGAAGTATAGATAATGTAAAAATAAAAGATATTGATAAAAAAAATTTAAATAAAATTTCTGATACAGTATAACTAAAGCTCCTTAGTAAACAGTACATTTTAACTTTGTTTTTTAATTCTCAGGGGGACTTTGGAACCCAAAAAGAAGCTGCTTGGGCAATCAGCAACTTGACGATAAGTGGACGAAAAGATCAGGTACTGAGTGGCTGCATGAAATAGTTATCAAATTATTTTAAGTTGATCATTAAGATATGCAAATACAACTTTGCTCTTTCAGAAATTATTTTTTTTAATTGAGTAGGTAATTACTTGAGCTCATTGGGGGAAAAAGATTTCTGTGTATATTTTAAAAGTAACAAATTTTTTCTCTTCTTTTTAGGTTGAATACCTTGTACAGAAGAATGTAATACCACCATTCTGTAACTTACTGTCAGTAAAAGACTCTCAGGTGGTTCAGGTGGTTCTAGATGGTCTGAAAAACATCCTGATAATGGCTGGTGATGAAGCTAGTGCAATAGCTGAAATAATAGAAGAATGTGGAGGTAAGACTTGGTGTGTTTAAAGTCAGCTCATTTTTGGTGCTGTTTTCTAAACTGATGGGCAAAGGTTAGTGATGTTCACTTACCTAGAACCTGTATTTTTCTCTGCAGTAAGTTTTTTGATAGTTCTTTTTCTTTGCCATAACTCAGGTCTAAAGGAATAGTCTGACTTTATTTTAATATGAGTAATTTTTTTAAAGAGAAAATGAATACCATACAATTTTAGAACTAAAAAGGATCCAATATTCTATTTTAGTCAATATCAGTATTGAGTACCTCCTGTTGTTAAAAGGAATACTTTCTCACACCATTATCTCTGCTCTGATTTCACTTTCTCTCTCAACCCAGTAGTTATTTCAGCTTTTTTCTGCCCTCTGCTCTTGAATCTCTCGCTCTCTTGTTCTGTTGCTACTCTTCTCTTGCTGAGTACTGGATTACTCCTAATCACAAACAGCTGAACCCCACTGGAGGAAGTCTCAACCATACCAACTGGATATTTTATAAATGCGTATTATCCAACCTCAATTGAGTCCTCACTGCAGCAGGGCAGTGCTTTTACTCCTCTCTAATTAATTCCCTGTCTGACTTCTGCAGAAGCTATTGAAAACCTTCTCTCATACCAATCCTCTCCTATCTCTTTGTCCTCCACTTCTCAGCTAAAATCCTTGTCTTTTAGTTTATACATAAAAACCTTAACTAGACTCTACTATCCCCTCAAGCTATTGTTGTCCTATATTAGTCCTTGTTTTCAGGCAAACCCTTTGAAAAAGAAGTCTACAGACATTGTTTCCAGTGCCTCTCTTCTCACCCACTACCTGCTCCTCAGACCTTTGTAAACTGGTCTCTGACCTGGCTTCAGCTGAAACTTCTCTCTCCAGAGTTAACTAGTGATCTCTCAATTGCTAAATTTAATTTTAGTCCTAATCCTTTTAGGACTGCATTTGACACTATTGACCTCTCTACTCTCTTGAATATTTTCTCTGGCTTTTCATGACACTACTCTTTGCTGGTCCTCCTTCTTTCTGACTACTTGCTCTCACTCTCTTTTTCTGGTTCATTCATGTACTTAACTGTGAGTGTCCCCCAAGGTTATGTCCTAAGTCGTCTTCTTTTCTTCTACACAGTCTATCTTGTAACCTCATTAGCTCCCAGGGGCATATTATCTCCTTTAGTCTTGCATCACCATTTGCCTGTTGGACTTTTCAGATTTTTCATCTCAGTTTCTGGAATTTTCTGGAAGATGTCAGATTCAGCATGTCTAAAAACTGAACATATAATCTTTTCCCAAAACCCTTTCCTCTTTTACACTTCCACATTTCTGGCAAAAGCACAGCCATCCATTTAGAACCTTGGTATTATCCTGTATGCTTCACCCCTCTTACCCTAAATTCAAATCAGTTACCCATTTTTTTTTTCCATTTCTGTCTTCACATTTCTCCCATATGACCTCTTTTTTCCTCTTATACAGATACCACAGTAGTTCAGACAACAGCTCCTAATTGGTCTCCCTACTTCCCTTCTCTCCTATTCCAGTGGGGAGATCCTACACACACACTGATACGATCATCTTCCATAAATTCAGAACTAATTTGTAACTCCCTTACTCAGTCTCCAGTGACTTCCTTTCACCTTTAGGATAAACTCCTGTTAAGCTTTTAAAGCCCTGCATAACATGGCCCCCGATGTGTCTTTTCAGTCCTCGTTAGACATTACTCTCCCATCTGCATTCTGCAGTCCAGCCAAAGTGAACTTCTCTCATACATAACACTTCACCTCCCCTTTTTTGCATTGGCTGGATCCACATGTCTGAAATGCACTTCCTCCTTACTTGTGCCTCATAGAGTTCCTCTCTTCCTTTAAGATACAAGTCAGGCAGGATCTTTTAAAGGAACCCTTTCCTGGTACATTCTTGTAGTGCCTTCCTTCCCAAACCACCTCGTATTTAATTTCTATCACTTTCCATCTCTCTCTCTTCTTCTGTCCCTCCCTCTCTCCCCATCCTGTTTCACTCTATATGTCTTTCTCTTTCCCTCTGTCTCTCTCTCCTTCCCTCCCTTTCTTTTTCTTTCCCCGCTGTCTCTTTCCTTCTCTCCATCCCATCCTCTTTCTCCTTATTGTCTTCCCCTTTACAAAGTACATTGCTTAATTCTCCAACCTCAGTTGGGTCTTCGATGCGGCACGGGTTGTTTTATTCCTAGCACCCAACACAGTGCCTAGCAGCTCATAGTAAGTATTTTAATAAATACTTTTGGGTTGGTGGCTTGATTTTTTTTTTTTTTAATGAAAATAAACTCTTGAGAAGCTTACATTCTCTTTACAGGGGTATTGAATTTAACTCTTTCAGTAAGTCATTAAGTGCTTCTAGAGAGCAGAGTCTATACTAGGTGCTATTTACAAATTGCATTTTCTTTGTAATAGAGCTTACAAAGTGGTAGAGCAATAAAGCATATTCACATGTAAGTGTACTGTTCAGCATATATCTTAGTGCATGAGGTCCAGGGAAGGAAGATCCTTGATAGTTATATGCTTCTTGTGAAGTATGTGAAAGCAGTACAAGTTATTATCTTCCTTTTTTTTTTGATAAGAAGCATGAAGTTAAAAGTTAACAAAGTTGTCTGGGGTCATACAACTAATCGTTGTCAGTTATGTTTCAAATCTAGGTCTGTAGCAAACCAAAAATATTTCCAAATATAACGTGTTGCTTCTGGGAGATCAGTGAAGACTTTTTTGGAGGAAATGACAATTGAATTGAACTTTTTGAAGGTTAGGTAGGAATTTAGCAGGGGGAGAAGGAGGGTATAGCAGGATACCACGAGCAAAGGCGCACAGGGGGAGGAAAAGGAATGGTGTATTATGAAGGTGAAGGATTTTCTCATTTGACTAGAGTATAAAGCAAATGGCAAGAAAAAGTATGGAACAAAGGTGGGGAGGGAGCACATCAGATCTGGACGGCCTTGAACGTAAGCAGAAGCCTGAACTCTATTGGTTGGACAGCAGAAGTGTGATCTTTGCATGTACACAAATGATAGTGACAAGTCAGGAAATGATTCTGTGCATAGAAGAATGGCTCCTGTGGACTCCAGAACTAAATACAAGGTCCTTTTTGGCATTCAGAGCCTCTGCAGCCTAGCCCCTTCCTACCTTCCCAGTTGTCTTGCACCCTCCTCCTCACCATGTACTTTGCAAACCAGTGTCACTGACCTGGCATTTTTCTGGCTGCCTCCTTTAAGTCCTGACTAAAGGGGTGGCTAGATGGCACAGTGAATAGAGCACTGGCTCTGGAGTCAGGAGGACCTGAGTTCAAATTCAGCCTCAGACACCTCTCTCTCTCTCTCTCTCTCTCTCTCTCTCTCTCAGACACACACACACACACACACACACACACACACACACACACACAAAACTAACCATGTGACCTTGGGTAAGTCACTTAACCCCAACTGCCCTCCAAATTTAAGTGTAAAAAGGATTTCTCATTTCCATCACGGCAAAGGCCAGTTTCTCTAAAAGCCCTGTGACTTTCACAGGATCAAAGATTTAGACCTGGAAAGGATTTCAAAAGTTATCTAGCCCATTTCTCATCTTGCAAATGAAGAAATGAAGGGCCCACAGTGTTTAAAAGGATTTGTCAAAAGTCACATTCAGAGTAAGGGGCAGTGCCAGAATCCAGAGGTCCTCTAACTCAAAATACAGAATTTTTCCATTGCATGTGCTGACTATGGCATCCCCAGGGCTTTAAAAAAAAAAAATGAACTCTGGTCCTCCTGACTCCAGGGCTGGTGCTCTATTCACTGCGCCGCCTAGCTGCCCTAAGACTGAGTTCATTGAATTTGATGTCTGTTCAGTGATATTCCTTAGCCTCAGCCTATTCATTTTCATTTGATCCTATGAAAGTCATAGGGCTCTTAGAGAAACTGGCCTTTGCTGTGATGGAAATTAGAAATTCTTTTTATACTTAAATTTTTTTTATTCCTTTTTTTTTTTTTAAGTTTTATTGTTGCCTTTTTTTTTTTACATGTAGTCCTTTCCCCCTAACCATCTTCCCACCATCGCATTTTTTTCTCATAGCAAAAGCAAAACATATGAGCAAGATAACAGAGTGAGCAGTTGAATCTAACAGTAGACACTGCTCTCTACATCTATAGTCCCTGCCTCTTTACTGAGAGGAGGGAAGAGAAAGGTGTTTCCTTCTTAGTATTTCAGGACCAAGATTATTCATTACAGTTCATCACAGTTTAGCTGCTTTTTAATAAAATTATTAGTCATTATGCATTCTTGGGTCTTTCTTAACTGCATCATTTTCCCCGTTTCTTTGAATTTCTCATCTTTTTTCACATACAATTTGTTTAGTCATTTCTTAGTAGGCACCCATTTTTTGTGTGTGTGACATAAAACCTTTCTGTTATTCACCCTCTTACAGTATATGTCTGCTAGTAGCATCTATGACTCAGAAGGATTTTTTTTTCATAATTTTAAATTGATTCACACAAGAAATGAACCCATCCCAATTCCATCTATGTTGCATTAATGTACTAGTTTTTCCATAGTTCCTTCATGTGTTGACTGTTAAGCTGGGTTGGGATTTTTTTTATCATTATTACCTATTTGATAGGCATAAGGCAAAACCTCAGAGATGTTTTAATTGAGATTTCTCTTCTTTGAGATTTGAAGCAATCTTTCATGTGGTTATTGATCTTACTGATTTCATTTTAATAGGCTTGGAGAAAATTGAAGCATTACAGCAACACGAAAATGAGGATATTTATAAATTAGCATTTGAGATCATAGATCAGTATTTCTCTGGTGATGATGTAAGTACAACATTGATGTGTCTAAATGCAGATTGGAGCTTACCTTGTGAATGTCCTAGAATTTCCAATTTATTTATTTATGATTTCTTTCCCTTAATAACAAAACAAAGATTTTTTTCTAGTTATTTAGACAGCCTGATTCAAAATATTTTTTTCATTAGGCATACTTTCTGCATTATTTTTCCCTCAAAATTATCATTTTATACTTCATTATAAAGTTGTTTGTAATGATACTTTGTATTGCTTTGGAATCAGTTAATTAGAAATAAATGGCAGATTACCATTTATCAGTTATAAACATAGCCAAATGAAATCCATTGCTAGAGCTTAAAAAGGAGTCAGTTTTAAATACCTTAATTCTCGTAACAAATACTCAGTTTGAACATTTTAGCTAACGTTGTAATTAAGTTATACCAAATTGCTATTAATTTGGATACAGTATCATTTTCCAGGAAATTGTTTTCAGCTTGTCTGTATTTTTCCTAATGAAATAATTACTGAGTCACTTAAACCATTTTTGTGCAATAAAATAAAAAAATAAAGCTTTTAAGCCAACTTCTCACACTACATCAAAATATTTTATCTATGAGGGCAAGAATCTAGTATTAACCACATTTTAACATTCAATGGGTTTGTTTGTTTTTTATAGATTGATGAAGATCCTAGCCTCATTCCTGAAGCAACACAAGGAGGTACTTACAATTTCGATCCAACGGCCAACCTTCAGACAAAAGAATTTAATTTTTGAGTTTCTTAAAAATTGGGCAGCTTCTCTCCCCAATCAACCTGAAGCACCACCAAGATGGCTACCAAATGACAAAAACAAACAACATCAAAAGGCTCCCAAATACACACGCCTCCTCTTCGTTTTGATGCTTTTAAAGCAAGCCGTGTATCGGTCACTTTGCAGTTGCCAAAAGTCACTCTCACATGGACTATAAATGCATATGCATGATTTCCTAAACTGTTTTAGAGTTTTCAACAGCCCCAACTCTCCTGTTTTCTCCTTCTTTTTCCTGGTGCCACGTGCTGACAGCACAGCCTGCAGATTTGCTAGAGAGATTTCATAGCAGTGGCACGTCGGCTTTCCACAGAGCATTTCTTTGGAAAATGGTGCGCTGTGGATCAAGGCACTTGGGTATGATGCGTGCGTACATTCTGGAAGACTTTACAGGGGCACAGTCCAACCTGGGCCTCCATCACTGTCCTCCACAAACATATTTTCATATACTTTATGTGGAAGAATAGATTTTAAAATGCGAGCCAAATGATTTTCATTGGTGAAACTGAAAAAAAAGTAACTTTAAAAAAATGAAACAAAAAGAAAACTTGGTTATTGATTAAACAGTTAAGTTAAAAAACAAACTGTACTTCATCTATCAGTAATTGATGTGTTCATTACCTGCCTCAGAAGCCAGGGTTGGAGAAAGAGCTCTAGATTTGGACCGGTGACACTTTTGCCATTATCCCTAACTGAGAATAGTGAGCCCTGTTTGGCCACTCACTTCAGCCTGTGTGTTCCTGCTGTTTTGAAGTAATCAAATGCTGTGCATGGTATTTTACCTGAGCTGCAACCTGTCCTGGACTTGGACTTCTGCTTAAGCTGAAAGCAAGATCCCCGACTGGGGGGGAAGAGAAGTCTGAAATGAAAGGCTCCTTGATCATAAGAGTCTTGCTTTCACCTTGCAGTCGTCAGTATGTTTTGTTTTAAATTAATAATTGAATCTGGTTGATTTATATTGGGTTTAAACTGTGGAGCTTTCATGTTTACTGTAATTTAGTCTTAAACTATTTTTTACTTAGTGACCAGTGCTTTTGATAATGTGGTTGGCAACAAACCAGCAACTGTTTAGAAGTGTCATAAAAAGCTTCATTTTTTGAGTATCAGAAAAACTTAATTCTGAACCTACTCTGAAACCATATTCCCTTGTTTAAAAAAGATACCGACAAGTATGTGTAAGGCTGTATAGAAGCTGCCATTTTTTTTCAGCATAAATCTGATTTGCAGTGATCTTTAAATAGTTCTGCATAATCTGGTGGTATTATGTGAAGTCATTGCTTTTGGTAAAATTTTCTGACCCAGTTATTTACAAAAGGATATGGTATTGCTGGAGTGGGAATGAACAATTTGAAACTCTGTAAGCTATCACAAAAATGAATTTGTTGCCATTGTTTACTGGGTGTGATTTCCCAATGCATTGATGTGAAGGGATAGAAAATTCTGAACTAATTTAGTGATCCAATGTGGGGTGTATTTACTGTGATGAAGACAAGGACAGATGCCATCAGAGCTTTGTGAATCAGCTGGTTTTTTTTCACTGATGAACAACACATAGCAGGTGTGCATTCATTAAAAATATATATCTGCCAAGGTGGAGCCACTTTAAAGAGTGAGTTTTGACTTGTATCCTAAGTGGATACAAGCGTATGTTTAAACTGCAAGATTTTTACTTGCTAGAGAATCTGTTTTAATATAGTGGTTTGGCCTCTGATTATTTATAGGTTTTATAAATTTTAGAATCAATTTCTCTTTAAGGTGGCTCAGACTTTTCAACTCTTGTGCACATAAAATTGAGTTGAAGTTCATTGTGCCTTTTTTTTCTTTCCCCAAAAGTTGAGTTTTTAAAAGCTTCATATGGTAACTGCATCCTATTCACACAAAGTCTAAAATCTTAAAACTGTGTGGTGTTCACTAAAAGTAGGTATAACAAAGTCAAAGCAATTTAAGGTCACAAACTGGTGAAATTGAAAAGTCCAAATATACCAGATACTTTGGTGAATTAAAATCCTTTCCCCCTTCCAACTTGATTTCTGGTGACCCTGCTACATATACTGACAGTTACCCTGTTGATTTTGCACACATTGATATTACAGTGAGATTAAAATGAACATTTTTCCCACTACTGTGAAGATTCCAGTTTTTTTTGCACTGAAAGTGCAGACAGCATCCAAGTGAACATTATAGAGTCAGGTAAAGCAGATAGATCTATGCAGTTACTTGATTCTGTTTATTGTGACCTTATCAGTTTTGGATTGAAATTGCACCATTTCATAGTTAAAGGAAACAGAATATATTGCTGCACTTTTAAGTTTTCAGAACAGTGTTTAAAAATTGCATTGTTTTTATTATTTTTTTTAAACTATCAGTTAAAATAGACTAAAAGGTTCTTTCAAAAGAGGCATCTAAATGTGTTCCTAATTTTGTATATGGGCTTAGGTTTTGTAACCAATAAAAAGCTGCTATCAAATACTACAAAAACATGCACAACTTATTTTGAAATTGCTTAGGTTTTCTGAAATAGTTTTATTTTTGTTTTTGTCTGACCAAATTATAAAGGATAGAATTCTTTTTAAATGTCCAAAAGGCCCAAGCAGTGATCACCAAATATTTCAGACCTCAAATACTCTTTTATTGTTTTAATTTTATAACATATTTTCCATCCTCTTCCCCTGAAGAAAGGGTTTCAGAATGAGAGAATTTTAAAACACTAAGCTAAGGCAGCAGGGAGTCTCAGGTACTATTTGAGGATGGAGTTTTATATTTATAGCTATTGAATCATCATTCATTAGAGAAGATGGTACAGTAATGACTTTCATAAAACCACTAGTATCAAAATCTTTTTTGTAGATTACAAACATGTCCTCATTGAAGGTAGTAACTGCAATAAGACACTGCCATTTGGCAGTAGTAAATCCAGTAATATAATAGAGCCAATTAGTTTGGATAGTAAGAAGAAACCAGATTTGAGTTTGATTTGAAAATGCATCCAAACATGAAAAAATTTTGGCTGCTAAATAATCCTGCTACATCGTCTCTAGATGTATCTTCTGTTCCAGTGTGCAAATATTTGTTTTCTGTTTAGTAGCACAGAAAAATTAATAGATGTTGTTTCAGTAGTATTTATTGGTTTAATATGTTAAGCTTTAAAGATGTATTAAACTGCACTAAGACTTTTGGGACACTGTATATGGGAAGGGAGGGGGATAGAATTTTTTAAGGGGAAAAGTATTTTTTAAAACAATTTAATTTTATTGGTCACATACCCTTCCCTATAGGTTTTCCCCCCAAAAAAACTCTGATATAAACTTACCCCTGCTGCAAGTGTACCTTAACCAGAACAAAAAAAACCCCAAACATTCTAACCTGATGATACTGGTACTACATATCATAGCCTTAGTCTTCAGATTAAACGCAGCCACATAAAAACTAAGTACTACCAAAACCCAAACTCCAAGTCAGCTGTGATCAGTGCCCAGCAGGTGGGTAGCTGCAACATCATGGAACAATATTGAAAAACACTTGGAAACATTTGTGACAATAGGGCACTTGGGTGGCCAAGTAGACTACTGGGCCTGAAGTCAGGAAGACTCATTTTCCTAACTTTAAATCAGACTCAGACATTTAGCTCTGTGACCCTGGGCTGTCACTTCACCCTGTTTGCCTGAGTTTCCTCATCTGTAAAATGAAATGGCAAACTACTTCAGTATCTTTGCCAAGAAAATCCTAAATTGGGTCACAAAGAGTCGGATACAACTGAAACGACCAAATAACAACAGAAGTCGGTGACTGAGACTTTGATACACATCCTCCGGTGTGTTGTGATCAGTAAAGGTTGAATGGACACAAGATACTTACAGACCTATACTATAGACTACTTCTACCCTCTTTCTTGAAAGGAAAGAACTGGCTTTTGGTAACTCCAGTAAAAAGACCTGGTCTGAAAATCTGCTTGATTTTCGTCCTAGGACAAAACATCTACTGGCTCCTAAAATTTTCCATTCGGCACATGTGCTTTAGGTGCCAAATTATGAAATATATAAATTTGTTTTTTTCATTGAAAAAGTTATAATCAGCAAGCATTTTTAAACATGAGCCAGGTGCTGTTCTCAGCACTAGAGATTCAAAGGCAAAAATGACACCTGACTTCAAAAGTCTTACATTCTGAGGGAGAAGACAATCTGTAAATAAATAGACTCGATGTCCATTCAGAGTGGATGGAAGGTTACCTTAGTGGGAAAAGCCTCCTGCAGAAAGGAGCATTTGACTTTCTTCTTGAAGGGAACCAGAAATTTCAGAAGAGGGAGTTAAAGGAAAGCATTCCAGGCACAGGAGACTTAAGGGAAATGCATTGAGATGCAGGGTGGAGCTTTGTGTTTGAGGAATGTTAAGTAGGAAGGTGGTTGGATTATATGAGGTGGAGAGGAGGGTGAAGTTTGAGAATAACAGAAGGTAGGAATGGGTCAAGTTATGATCTGATCTATGATCCTAGAGCAAAGGGAGCCACCAGAATTTATTCAGTGGGGGGGGAATTCTGTGGTCAGAATATGCTTTAGGAAAATCCCTTTGGATCCGTGGGATGAGTTGAGGCAGAGACAAACTAAACAGCTGTTGCAGTAGTCCATGTGAGAGGAGATAAGACCTGAACTGGAGTGGTGGCAGCGTGAATGAAGAGCAAGGGACAGAAGAGAGATTTATAAAGATAGAAAAAACAAAATTTGACACACTGTGAGGAGTAAGAAGTTGAGAATGATACGGGAGGATGGTGGTGCCTTTGATAGGAAGAGTTCATAGAAAGGGAGGGCTGGGAGTGAAGACTTGTGTTTGGGATGTTCTAGATGCCAGTAGAACATTACATTCGGGCTGTTCAGGAGGCAGTGGGTAATGTGAAACAGACTCAGTATCAAGACTAGGCCTGGATGTATAGATCTGGGAATGCTGAGTACAGAGACAATTAAAACTGAGAGTTTAAATGAGTTGAGAAAGAAAAGACTAATCAAGAAAGCCTTGGGAAATATAATAAAGATCTGGCAAAGAACAACCAGACAGAAGTACCGAGAGCAGTGTCACAAAACCTGAGACAGAAATTGGGGTAATCAGTAAATATCACATGCTACAGAGAAGTCAGAAAGGATGAGGATTCTGAAAAGGCCATTAGATTTCACAATTAAGAGATCTTTGCTAACTTGGGAGAGACGAATTTTAGTTGAATGATGAGATCAAAGCCAAGTTGTACAGGTTGAAAAGAGAAAGCCAAGTGGCCTAGTGAATAGAGCACTGGGCTTGTCATCAGGGAGACTCATGACTTTATGCGTTCAGATCCATCCCCAGACACTAGCTGTGTGCCCTGCTCAAGTCAATCCTATTAACCCTGTTTGCCTGAGTTCCTCCTATGTAAAAGGAGTTGGAGGAAGAAATGGCAAACCACTTCAGTGTCCTTGCCAAGAAAACCCCAAATGGGGTCATGAAGAGTCAAATAAAACTGGTTTTTTTCAAGGGATTTAGCTAAAATGGGGAGAAGAGATAATATGGAATGACTTTTAGCAAAGATAACAGAATCAATGAGGTTTGAGGGGGGGGGAGTGGTGGTGTGATAAGAGCCACTCCTACTATTCACCTACATTCCAACACTGTTTAAAACTAGACTTTGATCTGTCCTTAACTGGTTTGGTTTGTTTTCCATATCCACTCATAGTTTCCTTATCTCTGCCATATTGTCACAGGCAGCTTTTTTTTTAAGATGACAACTTTTAAAACAGTTAAGTGATTTAAACTCAAATTTGAATGTGCCTGTAAGACAGACAGTGATTGTTCGCTAGCACATATTATGGATCAGGCACGTTTACTATTTTTTTTTTAGTCTAAGTGATGGTTAATTCTGTTGCTAGAGCTTCCCTGTGTTAGTTACAAAGGTGTCTGAAGCATCGTACTGTCACCACGGGAGTTAGGTGTTCCTTATATCACCTTACTGGCTTTCCAAAACTCTCTCATGCCTCCTTTCTCTTTTTCTTTTCTCTCTTATTCAAGTCTCTCGCTGGCTTGTGGTTTTTGTTATAGTTTCAGTTTTACTTTTCTAGAGCTTCTCTTTTCCTTTTCACCTTGTTTTGTCTCCTTTGCCCACTTTTTGAGGTTTGTTTTCCTTCTCGCAGACTGTTCTTATAGCGAGGAAATGTGGCATGGCAAGTGAAACACAACTTTGGACGTTTGGTTCATTATTTAGCAAGCATTTATTTCCTAAGTAACTATTGTGTGCCAGGCATCGTTCTAGGTTCTAGGTGTACAAAAACAAGTTTATGCTCCACTGGTGGTGGGGGGGGGGAGGAGGGAGGGGGAGGAATAAGGTATACAGTAAGTACAAACTCATTTCCTAGGTGGGGGTAGCACTAGCAGCAGGAAGAAGTATGAAAGGCTGCTGTAGGAGGCAGAATTTGAGCCTTTCGTCCTGCCGTTTTGCTGCCATAAACTCATGTAGCCTAGTAAAAGTTACTGATAAATGCTGATGAGATGATGCCGACCTTAGATTTTATGTGCTACAGTGAGATATGCCAGGGTATCGGTGTGAAAACGAGATGTGATTTAGCCTGAATCTGTGACATACTGTAATGTTTATAGTAGGCTTTTACAAATAGTATAAGAATGCTAGGTCCTTTGCCTTCTGAGCCCATAATTCTTTTTGGGGGGTGGGGGGTGGGGGGAAGGCAGGGCAATTGGGATTAAGTGACTTGCCCAAGATCACATAGCTAATAAGTGTGTCAAGTGTCTGAGCCTGGATTTGAACTCAGGTCCTCCTGACTTCAGGGCCAGAGTGCTCTGTTCGCGCCACCTAGCCACCCCCTAGCTGCCCCCCTAGCCCATAATTCTTAAAACACCAATTCCTTATTGGTACCTCATTCTTTCATATTAATTTGTCCAGAGTTCCTAAGGTTCCAGTCACTCTTATTGGCTTTAAAGAAATCATTGATACATTCCTCCAACCTTCTCACCAAGAAGAAACTCAGTGGCATTTTATGTTCACATGAGAAGGTGACCCATCTTGGCCACCCACTTTTATTAGAGATGGGTGACTTGGCAACAAGAGCACTTCTGTCTGACCATCCTTTGCCCTCTAGCTATTTATTGTCAGCCCATATCCATTCATGGAGCACAAGTAAAAAAAAATGAAAAACAGCCCCAAGTAGCTTTACGTGTTTCTCAAATGTTCTGTTGACTAACATATGGAAAACCAGAATCTGAGAACTTTTCACCCAGTGTTGCAGGCCCTTCAACCTTTACTAAGGACAGGCTACCATCTCTGAACCTTTTCAGAGAATAGTATGTTACTTCTCAAGGAAGCACATTCCATTGCTGCAAAAGGCAATAGTTAGCATTATATGGTTACTTATGTAGCATTTCAAGGTTTGCAGAATGTTTTGCAAATAATTTCAATCTATCTTTGCCACAACCAGTTTAGAAGGTTGGTGCAATTACTATCCCCAATGTATAAAAAAGAAAATGAGGCAGGGGTTAAGTGACTTATCCAGGGTCACACAGCTAATAGAGGTCTGAGTCTAGACTTGCTCTCTGGTCCCTCTGATTAGGTCTAATGCTTTATCCATTGTACCACCTATCTGCTTCATCAGTTAGAAACTTATCTGAAATTGTGTCAAAATCTTCCTCCTAATTCTAGCCCTTTAAAGCAGCCAAAAAAAACCTCATCCTAGTCTAGACTTTAAGATATTCTCCCTTAGCCCTCACAACTGTATTCCCTTCCCTCACCCCCCACCTGGAGCACTCCATTTTGTAGGTGCCCACATCTTTGTCGATTGGATAAATGAAGGCAGGACTGAACACATCTGACAATGGCTAGGAAGTAGCCTGGGGCAATCCAGAGGTAACTGACAATGAAGGGCTGGTCTAGGTTTGGGCTAACAGAATGGGGAGATTGGGCAAAGGTGACAACAAAGGCTAGTTGGCTGGGATGAGATGGAATGCCTGAGGTGAATGCCTAAGACTTGACCAGGTGGGAACATTCTAGGACGGTGGGGGTGGAGGGCTTCCAGGGCTTATACTAGGTATTCACAATCCAACAGTTCCTTAACACTTTATCTAGTTTTTCTATCATGTAGTCCTCATCAAGACACAATCCAATTTCTCAGGGTTCCTCCAAATGTGATCTGATCAGTATAAAGATATACTCTTCCGTCCAGTAGCTTAGACACTAAACTTGTAGCCAAAGATAGTGTTTTTCTTAGGATACACTTCACACTGTTGGCACATATAAAGTTTGGGGCTAAATAAAACACTCAAGGGTTTTTTTGTTTTGTTTTTGTTTTTATGTGAACGCTATTAAGCTAGACTCTCCTCCCCCAAGCAGTGCTTTCACAACCAACTTTTAAAATCTAAATTTATTCTCACTGGGCTTATAACTGGAAGGGACCTTGATCCCTTCATCTAATCCTGTGTCAAATTCAAATAGAATCAGGAGAGGGGATGGGGGCATCATACTGCACTGCAGCATTTAGGCCACATTTTTGACAGCTGCTCTAGTCCATTTTATAAATGAAGAAACAAGTAAAATAATGTGTCGAACATCCTGCAGGTGATAAGCAACAGAGCGGAGATTCAAAGCTAGCTCCATGATTCCTAACTCGGGGCCCTTTCTACTACATTGTACTGCCTCTAATTTTATTTACTGATGTTAAGACCACAACCAATAAGACAAAATTTACCATTCCAACCTAATTTGGAATCTTGACTCTATGACCTATGGCACTGGTTTTCCCTCCAGCTTTGATAAGAGTGTCTGTGAAGCTATTCAAGTAAGACTGTGTCTTCACCTACGTCATAAATGATCCTGTTGGAGCCAATGGCAGAGTCATTAATACTGTGTGAGTATGGTTTCTTATTTAGCTCCAAAGTCATTCAACAGGATTGCCATTTAAATTCAGTACTTTATGAGGATAATATGAGGTAATACTTTTGAAAGCTTTAGAAACTTTAAGGTACTATATAAATGCTAGCTCTTCTTTATGATTTGTAGATATTGTGACATATACTATGCCTGTGATATCTCCCCCAACCTTCATATGTTAGTGAATCTGATTTCATCTATGTGGGCATTCACTCCAGCAGTGCAAATGACAACCAGACCAAGTCTTATCATGTGTGATTATTGGTTACATTTTCTATAAATCCTCCACAGGGTTCTACTAACAATGCCTTCCTCCAAATCTCAACTTTATGTAGATACTACCAATGTGTGCTGTCCTTCCACTAGCCTTTTTCTTCCTACATGACTGACCCACTTCATTTGAGATGACATCCATAGTTACCTTCTGCTCAGAACTTAATTGGCCTCCCTGTCTTCTTTCTCCCTTGTCCCTTCCTATCCACTACACAGCTGCACAAATGGGGCGTCCAGGTGGGGATGTCTAGCAGGAAAGTACAGATGAAGAACGGGAGCTGGAGAGAAATATGGGCTGGGGTCATCTTAGTTGAACCCACAAAAGCTGATGAGTTCACTGAAAAAAGAAGGGGAGGGTATCCAGGACAGCTTTCTGGGGAACATTCACTTACAGGAACATGTAATTGACAGTTGGTAATCTTGCAAAAGAGGAGTAATCAGCCAAGGAGAAGAGCACAGAATCCTAGCACAGAAAGCTAAAAAAAAGAAAAAGAAAAGATGATCAACAAATATCAGATACTACAGAGAGACCCAGAAGGTTGAGGACTGAGAGAAAAACATTGTGTTTATCAATTAAGCAATCATTTTGAAAGGAAAAGATTTAGTCAAACAGGATTAGAAACTGAATTGTAAGGAGTTGAGGAATAGGAAATAATATTTTTCCAGTAGCTTGCTAGTAATACAAGAGATGTGGGATGATAGATTGAATAAATAATAGGTTCAAAAGATGCAGTAGAGAAAGAGCCAGTGGACAGCAAAAAGTGGAAAACTTGAGAAAGTGATCATTAAAGTGGCAAGCTCATGGAGAAGATGGGAGGGAATGGGATCAAGAATTAGCTAGCCCTGGCAACGATAAAGGCCACCTCTTCCTCTGAGACTAGTAGAGGAAGAAAAAATTAGGAATAATATAGAAAAGATTTGGGGTGTTAAATTGGGAGCTCAAATAAATGGTCTCAATTTTTTTAATAAATGAGGTGAAGAGCTCTGGTGAGAGGGAAGAACAAAAGGGTGGTATCAGTTACTGGGGGACAGAAGAGACACTGGAGGATGCAGAAAAAGATTCAATCAGGGAAAAGTAAAAGAGCTGGCTGTGGATCTAGTTAGTATGATTGTGTGACTTCCTTACATGGTGGAGGTAATCCAAGACTGAAGTTCAGAAAAGGATGAAGAATAAGACAGGGCAGTAAGGGATTAAAAGGCAAGAAAACATCATAAAATTGAAGTGATTGAATTATCAAGATTCTGAAGGCAGGCAAATGAGGCTCCAAATGATCAACAGCAGTTGTGGGCGTGAGGATGGAAAAATTAGTTTCAGAGGGATGTGAAACTCAAAGAGAGATAAATAGGAAATGGTGGATAAAGATTTCAAATCTGGACACTTGAACACCAGGGGACTCATGATGAGATCGAGGGTATGGCCATTCCAACTTGTTGAGGTAGAATGAAGGTGTTATTAATGGAAATTGAAGACGGTGATGAATTGGAAGGGATTTTTAAGGAAGGTCAAGATGTATTCTGAAATCTTCAAGTACAATGGCAGGTGTAAAGAGTAGAGAGAAAGCCTAAGAGTTAGATACAGAAAACAAGAAAGGAGGACAAATGACCCGGTGGTCACAAGATCTGAGTAAGGTGACATATGGGATGTTTTTAAAAAAAAAAAAAGGCATAGTTAAGTTTTAAACTTTGGCGACTTCAAAATATGAAAATTTTAAAATATTGATATTAACATTCAACATTACTACTATCTTGTGCTGTATAGTTTAACGTTTCAAACTTTATAAAACTTGGATAAGCTGCTGCTAAATGACTAAAAAGATTACTTTTGTAACCCTAGTCTTGAAATCATCCAAAGTATGAGGTTTTGATGTATATGCAAGTTTTGACATGTCCTCATGAAAAAATGGAGGTAGGTTAGGTGATTAAGGCCCTCCTATGGATCCACTTGTCTAAAGAAGTGTCATCCAGAAACTGTTGCATATGTAATGCATAATGACAGGTTGCTCAATCTTATTAAAATTAAAATTTTGCTATTCAAAATTCACAAAACTAAGAGTATAAAAATGAAAATAAATTTTCAAATGATTTAGTTCCTCAAGTTTATAGCATTATACTTCTGAATTTGTTAAAGCTTAAAACTGCACTAAGATTTTTGGGATACCCTCTATGTGGATGGAGTAAGTATGAAAGGAGAGGTTATTGAATGATGGTAGTAGGAGGATATTAAGGAAGAGGCAATGAGAAGTCAAGAGCATTCGTACTCCTACCTTTTCCGTTGCGTTGTGAGGCAGGCTATAAAAGCTGTGAAGAAACTGTTGTTAACAATCTATGTTTAGGGTCAGTAAACAAGGAACCAGGGCCAAATCTGGCCACAATAAAACTTTATTTTTAAATATAAAAGTCATTCTTAGCTGTCCAGATTTGGCCCAAAGATCTGGTATAAGTGGGTGGTAATGAATGCCTGAGCTAGGACATTTCAAAAGATGTTGCAGAGGTATAATTAAGTTGTTGTTCCCTTGTGTCTGATTCTTTGTGACCCTGTTGGGGTTTTGTCGGGCAAAGATACTGGAGTGGCTTGCCATTTCCTTTTCCAGTTCATTTTACAGGTGAGGAAACTGAGGCAAACAGGTTGAAGTGACTTGCCCTAAGACACACAGCTACTAAGTATCTGAGGCCAGATTTGAACTCAGAAAGACAGGTCTTCCTGACTCTAGACCTGGCAGTCAAAATATAAGACAAATAATATTAATTTGTGGTTTTCCAAGACAAAATGCAATTCCAACCTATTTCTGTTTGAGTTTGGCACCACTGTCCTGGGGTAGCATCATTTAGGCAGTTTTATCTGCTTACCTATCTCCTTTTACAGACCAAGAGGGACATTAAATACAGTACCCAACATTACGGAGCCAGTTAGCAACAGAGCTAGAATTAGAACCCAGTACTCAGAGCCACTGGCCCGAGGATCATGCAGTTAGTTATCCCTTCCACTTTGAAACTTTCCCCATCAAGGTTTTGATATAAAAAATTAAATTGGCATTTGGGGGGAGAGTTTTGCAAAAGACACAGATGATATGTGGAGGCAGATAACACAAAAAACTCAAAGATATATAAAATATATGTATAGTATTAGATAATAGCAACCCAAATTTTACAACAATGTACTGTAAACAGCCCATAAAAGAAAAAGAAAAAGCTCAAATTTCTGGTCTGAAGGGAAGGTCAAAAAATTTTACATGGATTTTCCAGATCGAGGGTGTGTGTGCCCCTAACCCCCTCCATGTGGAAGGGAAAACTGTAGTCTCATAGATTTAGAAACCGAGAGGGACCTTAAGGTCATCAAGGCCCAACCCCCTCATTTTAACGATGACACAGAGGCACAAGGTGAGCAACTTGCCCAAGGTTACATGACTAAGGCAGGATTCAAACCCAGGTCTTCCTGACTCCAGGACCAGCATTCTAGCCAATCAATCATGCTAACTCTAGATTTTTTCACTGCATACATGAGCATAGTAAAGAGTGAGTGCTTGAGTTATTGGATCCTTTAAACCTGGTAAGTTTGATTTCTCTATAACTCAGTAGTTATAAATAACTCTCACCTATTAGAATGTAAGTTCCTTGAGGGCAAGGACCATCTCCTTTTGGTTTCTCCCTGCTCGGCTCATTGCTGCCAGCGCTGAATGTTTTTCGTTCCATCCTTCGCATCCTTCACCGAGTGAGCTCCGCTGACCGCTGGGTGCTAGTCTGGCATATTGCACATTCTTTTCATTACAATGTACTGCAGCTTTACTTCTCTACTCTTGTTCAGTTGTTTCAGTGGTCTCTGACTCTTTGTGATTCATTTTGGGGTTTTCTTGACAAAGAGGCTGGAGTGGTTTGCTATTTCCTTCTCCAGCTCATTTTACAGATGAAGAAACTGAGGCAAACAGGGTGAAGTGACTGGCCCATGGTCACACAGCTAGTCCGTGTCTGAGGCCAGATTTGTACTCAAGAAAATGAGTCTACCTGATTCCAAGACCAGCACTAACCACTGCTTTTAAGAAACTTCTCCTCCTCCCCTTTTACTTCTCTTTCCTTTTTTTATTTTTCTATTAGGGCAGTTTAAAATATCCATAACACCTATTTGTGGGGCCCTTTGTGAATGTGGCTCATTTTTCCCCTAATTCTAACCATTCCCTCAAACACTACTTATCCCACCTTCCCCGGACCCCAGCATCACTCAACACTAGTGGCATCTATAAAGACCGGTGATCCCAACAAATTTTGCCTGGGGTTCCTGCAAGCCTGTACCTGCTGGTAGTCTTCGAAACAGCTTGACTCTCAGTACTGAAGGACTAGTGGGGCGAGGACAAAACCAAAACAAACTGACTTTTCTCTCCTCTCTGCCCTTACTAAATTCTTCAAAGTGCACACAAAGCGGGAGAGAACCTGAAAGGCAAATCAGGTGAGAAAATGAAGCCTGGTTGTCCACCGGGGAGGAGGAAGGAAAAAGGGAGGATCTCCTCCCCACCCCCCCAAAAAAGAGCATGTCTATGGCCCTTCCGGGAGCCTGTGTGGCGGCTCCCTCCTACGGACCTCTCCTTCCCTACGCCCCTCCTCTTTGGGGCGGGCTTCGAGAGACAGACTTTCTCTTCTCTCCCGGTCCCTTTCTATTACTACCAGCTTCCCCGCCTCTGCCTTGGCTCCAGCCTCTCCATTCTCTCTTTCCCTGGGAGCAGGCCTGCGGGTTGGCCAGGATGACCCTGTGGCCCGCAGAGCTGAGCAGCCCGGCGGCGGCCGGCTCGCTGCTCCTGTGTGGAGCGCAGCTGGCGGCGGGCTACGCGCTAGGCAGCCGCCTGGGCCGCGGGGCGAGCTCGGCTGACCGCTGGGTGCTAGTCTGGCTCTGCTACGACGCCCTGGTGCATTTCACGCTGGTAAGTGAGTAGAGTAGGGCAGCCTTCGGCCCCAGCCCCTTCTTCCTTCCTGGGCCGGGATTACTTAGCGCGGCCGGTGAACGCTGAGACCAGAGCCATCCCTTCCCCTGCGCACGGAGGCTAGAACCCATTACCGCGCGTCTCCCGTACTGACCGAGTACTGGGCCTCCTACACAGTTCTTTCCTCTGGAAACTTGGATTCTGCCAGCCAAGAAAGAAGCAGCTCACCCTAGCCTGCTCACTGCACGCACATTTGGGGTATCGCGTGTGTGTGTGTGTGTGTGTGTGTGT
>CM053596.1:79026873-79049903 GCA_028646575.1 Pseudocheirus occidentalis | reverse complement strand
CAATTTTGCCCTCTGGTTCTAAAATATCAGGGCAATTTTCCTTGAGAATTACTTGAAGGGTGATTTCTAGGTTCTTTTTTTTTTGATCATGGCTTTCAGGTAGTCCAATAATTTTTAAATTATCTCTCCTGGATCTGTTTTCCAGGTCAGTGGTTCTTTCAAGGAGATATTTCACATTGCCTTCTATTTTTTCATTTGTTTGTATCTGTTTAATAGTATCTTGATTTCTCATAAATTCATTTGCTTCTATTTGCTCCACTCTAATTCTGAAGAAATTATTCTTAGGGAGCTTTTGAGATTCTTTTTCCATCTGGCAAATTTGACTTTTTAAGGCATTCTTCTCCTCATTGGCTTTTTGGGCCTCTTTACCATTTGAGTTAATCTATTTTTTAAGGTGTTATTTTCTTCAGTCAGGTTGTTGACTCTCCTTTCATGATTTTCTTGCATCATTCTCATTCCTCTTCCCAATTTTTCCTCCACTTCTCTTATTTGGTTTTCAAAATCCTTCTTAAGCTGCTCTATGGCTTGTAACAAGTCTACATTTTCTTGGAAGCTTCTGGTGCAGGAGTTCTGACTGTGTTGTCTTCCATTCCATGCTTTGATCCTTTTTGTCCTCAAAAAAGGAATCTAAAGTTGTATTGCTGGGCTTGCTTTGCTTCCTTTACCTACTCATGTTGTCAGTCAGTTACACTTTTAGGCTCAGTAGAACTCTGCTTTCAGAGGGGAGAGCTCTGTCCCAAATCACTGGGGTTTTCACAGCTGCTAGGGCTTTTAGGAGGCCACTCTTTCTGCAGCCACCACCAGCTTTGGCTCACTGGATGTGCACCTCAAGACCACCACCCAAGACCACGATGCCAATCCAGTCAGCTCAAGGCAAGAGCCCTTAGCCTCTGAGTGATTGCTTGACCCCTTCTGCAGTCTTCAGGCCAAGAGCTCTGAAGCAGCCACGAGGAGGCAAACTGCAGTGCCACCTTCTAGCCCTTGGGCAATCGACCAGACTCTCTCCCCAAAATTTATCCAAGTTCCACTGACCTTTCACTTAGTACTTGTTTCTTATGGGTTGGTAATTCTGGAAACTGCCACAGCTGCTGGTGATTCAAGCTCCAACCCCAGCTTGTTCTGGCGGCCCGAGGGCTCCAGCCAGGAGTTCATGCAATGCTGGTCTGGGATCCCAGCATGCTGCGATGAACCCCTTTCCATCTGCCTGCCAGGCTGCCTTCAGCAGGAGCTTTGCCACTCTGCCGCTTTGTGAGCTTTAAAATTTGTTTGGAGTCATATTTTATAGGCAGTTATGGTGAGAGCTGTGAGTTTTGCTGCTTCTACGCCACCATCTTGACTCTGCCCTTTACCTTGTCTTTATGAGACAGGTATGAAGGAGAAAATAGTAGAGGAAAACATCTGAGTGATGTGAAATTAAGAGCAGGGAAAAAGAAGCTCTCAGCTAATGACTTCAACCTTTTTTTTTTCTTTTTGGAGGGCAATTGGGGGTTAAGTGACTTGCCCAAGGTCACACGGCTAGTTTTTGTGTTAAGTGTCTGAGGTCAGATTTGAACTCAAGTCCTCCTGACTCCAGGGCCGGTGCTCTATTCACTGCACCACCTAGCCGCCCCAGCTTCAACCTTTTCAATGAAATATGAGCCCAGATTCTCAGCTGAAAGGGGGGGGTCTAGAGGCACCCTTGGAGGTTTGGAAAATGCTAACAAAAACAGTAAGTTCAAAATCTTAAAGTTAGTAGTATGGAATCTAAAGTTTTGCTACTTAGAAATACAATAGGGAAATGCCAGCTCACCAGGTTAATGGTCTTGGCTAAAAATACTAACTTCAGTTGAAGAATCTAAAACTGAGATGAGGCCAGGTAGAAATAATGAAAGACTTCAGTTGTCTAAATATAGATTGACAGAATCACTTGATTGTGGTAAAAAGGGGAGATGAGATTTTGGTATAGGACAAATTCCTGCTTTCTAGAACTGGTCATTTTAAAATCCATGAGAAAAAGAACTGTGTTGTATTTACTCTTGAGTACTTAGCAAGAATTAATTATCTCCAAAAAAAAAAAAAAGAAGTAATTATCTCAGTGAATCAATGAAGTCACATTATCATTAAATTAAACATTCTGACAGGAAAGGGGATTAACTATATAAATACATCAGAATGAAAAAAAAATTTTTTAAGTTCCCTGATGAAGTATAGCAATTCCCACTTTTCTCTGTTTTACTCATTCCCTCTATATAATGAAGGGTTTTATCTTGCTTGTTCTACTCAGACCAAGACAGTTTTATACAGCTGAGGAGATGATCTTGTTTATTTTATGCCTTTTTTTTTTTAAGCAATTCTCTAGTGGGAGATGTTTTGAAACACCTTTATAAAAGTCTACTAATGACTTAGTAATCACTTTTTTGGCTTTTCATGAAGTATGAAGTACATAGGTAGCTTGTTGACAAAGTATCATGTACCAGAAGGCATCTTGATAGTTATTTGTTGCTTTCTGCTTCTAAGCTCCATTATAGATGACACTTACAATCTATTGAAATCTGTCCCACTTTGTTTTATTTTGTAGGGAGAATTTTGGTGCAAGGGAGAGAAGGAGTAGCATCTGAACACTGTTTTTAGCGATTTGGGGGGATTTTTGCAGAGATCACAGGACAGAACAACCTGAATGGATATGTTTTGCCAAGCCTTCTTTGGAAAATTTAGCCAGCTGAGAAAACTACAGTGGTTAAGCTGCCTATAGCAGGGAAAGATTTATAACTTAATGACTTTTTAAAATGGTTTCTGGTGACAGTTGATTTTGGTCTGATGATGAGCAGCTACAGTTGAAACTTTGGTTAACTGAGGAGATAAATGAGGATGAAGGGGACAAATGTTGGATTAACCCTAACTTTTAAAAATATTTCTTAGTGGGAGGAATAATGCTATCATCATAAGCAGCAAAAAAAACCTTCATTTATGCCTACTACTTTTATCAGTCCCCTAAGCCCAGTAGAACAATTTTGAATGTCTCTGCTGCTACTGGAAAAATTCATCAAGAGAAAAGGATTAAGCTCATACTTCCTTGAATAGATTTTTTTTTTAAGAAACCTGAGCCATCCAAATCAGAGGTGTCAAATTTACCAGGACAGCTAGAACTAGATTAAAATGTAATAGAGAAATGTTTAACAAAATAAATAAAAATACAACATATAATGTTGATTTGTGGTTTTCTGAGTCAGTACGTAGCTCCCAGGGATCTCTATTTGAGTTTGACACTACTGATCCAAATCATTTTCCAAAAGTCTTTCTAAATTATTGTTGATTAACTTTTAATATTTCTTCTAGCAATATTAGTTTTAGGTCAAAATAATGATGCAGTTGAGTGGTTTTTATTATATACTTTATATACATTTTATTATATATCAAGCCCCCTTGTATAATCAGTGTATATAGTAATATATGATGATTCTAGGACTTGTAGCATAATTTTGTTATTTTAAATTATTATAGAGGTATGCCATCATATATTTGATGACATATTTCTAGTCATAGTTGCAATTTATATGATGTCAAGTCCTTGATTACAAATGAAACCCCAAATATATTGTTGTTCTTGTGGAAAATTAGGATCTATCTTATGAAAATATGCTTTATGACAATTTCCAGGGACTTTTTGATGCACAAATGAAGAAGGATGCTCTTTTTAATGCCTTAGTACAGTGGTTCTCAACCTGTGGGTCACTTTAGGTTAGAAGTTTTTTGTTAAAAGAAGGAAAAGTATGCCTTTCTGCAACTAGCACCTATGCCTCACAATTCTTCTCAGCTCCAAATAAAAGAGTCTCCTCCCTTTGCAAACACTTGAGAACAGGCATCATGTTCTCTCCTAAGTTTCTGATGAAAATTCCCAATTCCTTAAATATGTTTTCTTGATTGCATAGCCTCCTTGCCACTTACCTTCCTGGTAAACCAGATGCCCTTTCAAATTTGGTGCAGAATGGCTTTGCCAGTTGAGGGTGGAAGATATTTTGGAGTGGAGAAAGACTTTTGAGTTATGGAAACACAGCAGCAGCAGAAGGTTATTGTAATAGTGCAGGTGTGGGGTGATCAGGATCTGTAAGAGATTGATAGCAGTATTTGAGGAGAGAGAGGGGCATATATGAGAGATGTAACAAAGAGGGAAACAATAGGACTTGACCATTGATTGGCTCTCAAGAAAAGGAAAAAAGTATCTAGTGCCCCTGAAGTTCATTACAGCTTGGTGACTTGAGTTCATCAAGGACATATTCTTTACTTATTTTGGGTCCAGTCCAAACATTGTTCTCCTTGACAGAGAATACAACAAATTAGAAGTCAAGAAACTCTACCTCCTCTCCATGGTTGGTAACCATCATTCTCTTCACCCAAAGAAGTGGTCGTATGCTTTCTTTTGTCCTTCAGTTTTCCCCAGTGTACCCCCAAGTATCTTCATTGTGTTCTTTAGCTGTCTTCCTCTGGCATGAGTTTTTAGCACTCCTGACATTCATTATCCGCACACTAAGTTTCCCCAGATAGCTATGCTAAGACTAGTCTTAGGATCATTAGAACACAGAGTTAGAGTTGGAGGGGAACCTTAGAGGCCATCTAATCCAACTCCCTCATTTTAGATGAGGAAACTCAGTGTTGGGTAAATGACTTGCCAAGATCATGTAAGGTAGCAGGTAAACAGATCCAGGATTCAAACCAAGTTCTCTTGCCACTAAGTACAGTGTTCTTCCCAATGTAACATCCTGCCTTATTATTTAACATTTTCACTTAAGATTTGTAAGAGGAAGTATTCTTCTAAATTTTCTGGTTTATAGTTAATACCAGTGAGATACCATGTTGAAGATTTCTTTTTCAAGCAGGTAGTAAAGTAGTTGATAGACTTTAGTGTAGGCAACTGCAAGGCAATGGATTTAGGGGAAGTTAATTGAAACTGTCATACTGGATACCATATAGAATGTTCCTCTTTGAGGTTTTGTTTTTGTTTTTAGCATGATTTATAAACCAGTAGTCAGGGAGATAGAAACAGGAGGAAAAAAAAAAAACTGTGTACATCCAAGCTAAATACTGTAAAGAATTCCTATAATGTAGGAAATTTAGCAACTGAGAAAAGGAGAATTTCAAAGGACATAAAATCCAAGAAATGAACTAGCAAGAAAACCCATGGCCTCAAATGTCTCTTTAAAGATATGTATCATAACAGGCAAGGTAAACCCAACAATACTGATGCAAGGAGACAAATTTGACTTAATATATTTCACTGAGACTTGGTGGGATGAGACTCAAGACAGGGATATGACTAGAAGTATATATCTTATTCAAACAGAACAGAATAGATTAAAGGAACAGGCAACTGAGAGGAAAATAACGTATATTAAGAAGATACATTGATAGGAGGAGGTCCAGGAAGCTTGATGGAAAATAAAGATCAGTGGAGATAAGCAGAATGTAACCATTGAAGTAATTTGTAATCACAAGAATAGTAGTTGAAGAGATTGTGAAAATGTTTAGATATGCAAATGAATAGTGGACTTCAGGAAAATCTGAAGTGTTAGCAAGTAACTTCTTAATTTTTTGAGATTGACATTGAGTAAGAAGAGAGCCATTTACCTACCACAATTAAAGATAGAATAATTGTTTGGATGGACCATTGATCTAATTAACCCAGTACAGCAATGTTTACTTAACTTTTTTTTAAATGGAATATGTGCTAAGCAGCTAAGTTTCTCATAGAATGTTTTTTTAAAGTAGACAGTGTTACAGTCAATGAAGTGTTGTGCCTAAGGTATATTTGGACTTAATAGCTCTAAACAGTCTGCAAGATGCTTTAACATTAATTATTTCAGGACAGTGTACAGTGATGTAAGAGGAAACAGTTAGTGTGCAGTGACCAGGGTATATTATAAGTGTCAGTGTTTAAAGATGTTTGCTTACACATGGATTAAAATAGAACTAATCTGGATAACCCAGGAGGGCTTTACAGCCTTTTTGCCAAACTAGTTTTAATTTTCAATTTTTTACTTGATTAAAATAGCAGCATAAACAATTTATAAATAAATATTCCTGTTAAAAATAAATAATGTAATACATACTATATGCTTTATATTGAGGTTTGTCACTTGGTTGGATATTCATTTATTGGCAGAACAAGGTATACCTTTTCTATTCATACTCTGCACGGTTGAATCAAATTAATCTTGGATAGAAACAACTGTAATTTTCAGCTGCTCAGTTGTTTTAAAGCTGAGGTACAAAATCTTAGTTTAAATCCGTTTTCGGTTTTAAAAAAGATCCATGATTGGCATGTCAGAATTATCAATAGTATCTTTCCCTAACTGTTGACCAGTTAATTACCATTTGCCTTTCAGAACAAAAGAGATGAACATTTATTGAAAAAGAGAAATGTTCCTCAAGAAGAAAGCTTAGAAGATTCTGATGTTGATGCTGATTTTAAAGCAGTAAGTTGAATATTGTTTCTTTAACAGTTGTAAAAAGAAATTTTTAACAATAACTCTTAAGACCAATTTTACAAAGAAAATTTGGGTATGTTTGGCTCAGACTGTTAGCAATATGTAGACTATTTATATAAATGATTTTAATTTTGCAAAAATTTTTACCAAATTGTTTCTTTCTTTTTAAGCAAAATGTAACACTAGAAGCTATATTGCAGGTATGTTATTGATTTAACATTTTCACTTTAAAAGTTTGTATTCAGTGCTTTCTCAATTTCTGAACTTTACATTTGGTATTACAGAATGCCACAAGTGATAACCCAGTGATCCAGTTGAGTGCTGTCCAAGCTGCAAGGTAAAACTAACTTTTCCCAAGAGGGAGTTGTTTTATCGTGTGTAAGAGCATAGCTATGAAGTTAAGAAATTTATAGCTCCAGTAATTCCTTGGGTTGAGACTTTGATCTTTATAACAATTCTTTCCTCATTTCCTTTTCTAGAAAACTATTATCCAGTGACAGAAATCCACCGATTGATGACCTAATAAAATCTGGGATTTTACCAATTCTAGTCAAATGTCTAGAAAGGGATGATAAGTAAGTATAGATCTGTTTTGCTAGCCTTTTATTTTCCCTCAATTAAAGACTTGGAATTTTTAGATAATCATTTTGGTTCAGTGCTTTCCTCTTAAAGTTCAACTGTCTCATATATTTATAGTACTAATTTTTTATCATCACACATTTTTGATACTGTATTTTTGGTGTACTTGCCTTTGGAAATCTAAGATGCTACTTATTTGAGAGCCTATGAGATCTGTGTTTTCTAGAGTGTTTTAAAATTTTTTTTGTTCCTGAATGAATCCAGTCGCTTTATTCATCAGATTTTTTACTTAATGTTTTAAAATAGCTCTGAAAATTTTGTTCTAATGAGAGCCTTAAGGCTTTCTTATCATACTATATATAGACTAACCACATGTCAGAGACAACATGAACTGTTCCAGAGTCGAGTGACTCCCACTTAGATCAGGAATGTTCTCAGCTGATCCACTGAACTTATGCATATGCTTCTGCAGCACTTGAGCCCATATGCTCTTTTGTAATATTTTGTTCTTTATTTGTGGCTTGTCAGAAATAGGAAATAGATTTTCCTTGCCTAGAAGAGTTGGAAGTAGGGAGAGGGATGGGGAGGTGGGAATGGAAGAGGCAACATTTGGATTTAGGGGCACGGAACTCATTTACCAGCAAGAACTAAGAATGTAAATTTATCATATACCATAAAACCTCAGCAATTTGGACTAATTGGGTAGCACAAGTCTGAATTATCTTAACAGACTTGTAATTTTATTGTTTTCAAATGCAGGTAGTAATTAAAATATAGTAATTATATTTTACTTATATGTTGCCAAATAAATATCCTGAGAGAACTTGTTCTGAATTAAAGAGAATGATCTATATTTGGCATAGCAATAGTTTGAACAATAATTCAGAAGCGGGTGCTTTCTAAGTGCTTTTTGGTGCTTGAAATTGTGTATAAAATCCATTCCATTCCCCATGAAATAATCTGCTTCCTCTGCCCCTCCCCTCATTATCATTTGTCTTATGAAACTTTGCTAAAGGAAAATATAAATTAATCAGCATCAGATTAATTCAGTTTTATTATGATTTTGTAGTTTTATGTGCATTAAAGTCTTATGTACCAGTCATATTCTACTCATCTTAGTGACTTTAAACCCCATAAGGTCATTATACAAACTCCAGTCTCCATCTTCCACCACTTGATTCTTTATTCCCATCCCGCCTCAAAGCTCCCATTCCAAAGTTCCCACCAAACACCAAATTCTTCTTCCAGTGTGCCTTCTACAGTGCCTACATAGACTTTTAAAACTTCCTTTTATCCTAAATCTTCCCCCACTTCTTCTATCTTCTAGCTATTACTGAAACCTGGTTCTTGCCTGATAATACAATCTCCTTCACCACCCTTTTTAATACTGGCTGTACCTTATTTCCTATAGCCTGCTGGTCAAAGATGGGGAGTTGGAATATTACTGTTGTTCTCCATTGTCATTCCAGGTTTTCTCCTTACCTTCATTACTCCTTCTTTGAGGTTCATGCTATTCATCTCTACCATCCAATCAAAATTCTAGTAGCTATTTTTTATAAACCTCCAAGTTACTCCCCATCCAAACTAATGAGTTTGGTGCATGACTGTAGCGCCAGTGCAATATTCACAACACCAATGGCAACTATGAATATGCTGGCACAGTTCTGAATCGTAAGATATATCAGACTTTCCATATTGAAGACAGAAGCAAAATCAAATCCCAGAACTAGAAAGTCAAATCCATCATAGCAACAAATAAGTTAATGTGCCGTAGTACATCCAGGAGCCACACCAACTGTTAGCATTCCCACAAACACACACTCACAAGCCTTGCTGTCTCCTTGGCTGTATCCTTTCCTCCCTCCAGCTCTAACTGCTCAGACTCCCAGTTCTACTCTGTCCTTTTCTCTTGATTTCCTAGTCACCTTATCATTTTTCTGATTATGCTCTGTCAGGTCTGTCTTGGATCACTCCCATCATTTGCTGCCTTTGCTCCTACACATGTGCTGCTGAATGAAGGTGGAGAAAAGTCACACAACTTTTCGGATTGGGTCTACTACAAATTTATGTTAAATAATCTTAACTGGCCTCTCATTGCTGCTAGGTAATCCTACTACACCTCTCTTATCTATAGTGTCTCTTTCAGACCTTTTCTTCCTTCCTCAAAGCTCTCATCCCTCCTCCTCTTCCACCTTCTCAGCTGAGAACCTTGTCTCATATTTTACAGAAAAAGCTGAGACAATTTAGTATCAGCTCCATCATCTTTCCATTTCTTTATCTCACTTTACTTTCTGCCACCATCTTCTCTTTTACCCTTGTCTCACATGATGAAATGGCCTTATTCCTCACCAAGGCTAATCTTTCTAAGAAAATAGTCTCATTCCATCCAGTATTCTCCAGAAAATTGCCTTCTTTCATCTCTGCTCTGTCACATGTTTTCTGTCTCTTCCTGTCTACTGGCTCATTTCCTTATGCCTAAAAACATGCCTCTTTCTCTCCCATCTTATAAAAAAACCTCTCACTTGATCCTTCCATACCTACTATCCTCTTAATATCTTTTCTGCCTTCTGTGGTTAAGATCCTTGAAAAGGCTATCTACAGCTATTGCCTCTGCTTTCTTTCTTCTCACTCTGTCCTTACCTCCTTACAGTCAAGCTTCTGACATCATCATTCCGCTGAAAGTGTTCTCTCTAAAGTTAATAATGATCTCTTAATTGCCAAATCCAATGCCCTTCTCCGTTCCCATTCTCCTTGACCTCTGAAGCATTTGACCTTGCTAATCTTACCTCCTTGGCATCCTCTCCTTCTTGACCCTCATTTCTCCAGGTTTTCGGAACACCACTCTCTCCTGGTTCTTCTACTTCTCAGATCACTCTTAGTCTTATTTATCACTCTTAGTCTTATCCTGATCACTCCTGCTAATCTAGGGGTCTACAGGATATTTTCCTGGATCCTCTTCTCTGTTTCCTCTATACTACTTTATTTAATGATCTCATCAGCACACATGAATTTAATTACCTGTTTGTATGCTAACAAATCTTAAATCTGCCTGTCCTGCTCAAACTTCTCTGTTGACCTCTACTCTTTCATCTCCAGCTTCCTTTTAGACTTCTTATATTGGTTATCCAGTAGACATCTTAAATTCAACGTGTCCAAAACTGAATTCTTTATCTTTCTCCTTAAAGCCAGCCCCCTCAACTTCTTCCCTATTACTGTAGAGGGCAATACCTTCCTTCTGTCCCTTAGACTTGCAACCTAAGTATCATCTTCCAGCTCCTCACAATCTCTTCCGTATCTCTTCTCCCCTCCCCCCTACCATAACAGATATCAACATTTGTTGACAAGGCTTGTCAGCTTGATCTTTGCAACATCTCTCTAAAATGTTCTCTTTAACTTTACTATCACTCTGGTTTAGATTCTCATCACTTCACTTGGTATTGCCATAGTCTCCTAGTGGGTCTGCCTGCTTCTTACCTCACCTTATTCCCCCCCACTGTTGTGCAGAGAATAAGAGTGAGCCAAGACCTGGGTTCAAGGTAAATTTAGGTGTGAATTTATTGATTAAGTGTGTTTTAAAAGGCTAAAACCACAAAAAACACAATCAGGGAGGGGAGCTAGCATAAGCAGTGACATACAAGCCAAGAACAGCCATTGGTTAGATCTCTAACTCAGGGCTAATTTGGGACTATGGTGCAAGGGTACAAGGATGCAACCTTCCTGGAACATGGGGGTCCCTTCTATAACGGGGTGGAGGGTCATTGGGTAAGGGGGAGTAGAGAATGGTCAGTTCCCCAGAACAGGCTGGAGTCATGTTCTGGGTGAAGGGTGTGGGGGCCCTGCTTGGTCAGCAGAACAGGACAGGGTGGTCTCTTTTTAAGATAGTCTTACACCATAACCCCAGGGCTGATCCTTGTACATAGTGCTGATTCAGGAAGAATATATAGAATGCTGATTCAGGAAGGAGGGGTTTAGGGTGCTACCCCTTTGGCAATACCCATGGCTATAAGCTATTACAGAGTGTAGAATAGAGGCAAAGACAAAAACTATAAAGGGGCTTAATGGTGGGCCACAAATCAGGTGGTGTGTAGTGTGATCTGTGATTTGGGTTTGGGTACACCACCACCACCTTTTATGATCTAGCCCCTTGCTACCTTCGTAGTTTTCTCAGACTTTACTTCCCACCATGTACTCTTTGAACCAGTGACAGTTCAGTTACCACTTTATTTTCCACAAACAAGAAGAAATTCCATCTCTTCTGGGCATTTTTTCTGCCTGTCCCTCATGCCTAGAATGTTTCTTTTTGTCATCCCTGCCTCCTACTTTCTCTGGCTTCCTTTAGTCTCAACTAAAATCCCATTTTCTGCAGGAAGACTTTCCCCAAACCCCTCTTAATTCTAGCACCTTCCCTCTAACTTATTTCCTTTTTATTTTTTTATATAGCTTATTTGCCTATATTTGTTCACTTATTGACTTGCTCAATAGATTGTGAGCTCTTTGAGGACAGGGATTTATCTTTTTCTTCTTTTTTGTATCCCCAGTGCTTAGTCCAGTGCCTGACACATAGTAAGCACTTAGTCAGTGTTTATTGACTGACTGCTGCTTTGTGTTTAATGCATTAACCAGTTTAATTTGCATAAGACTTAAAACTCTAAGCTAAATGATAAAATATGATGTTTATACATTAAACTTTTTGACACCAATGACTTGCCCAGAATCATGAGCAACGTTGTAATATTCTTTAGAATTTATTTTAATCTAAGCCATTAATCGAAACTAAAAAATTAAATGACCCACCTTAGTTCACAGCTTGTTCTTTTATCTTACCTCTACCCCAGCTCTCTTCCTACGATTTTTTCCTTTCTAAAGAAAAGATATCTGTCTCTAACAAATACTATGAAACTATGAAACTTCTTTTTATCAAACTCTACTCCTGACTGCTTAATAGGTGAAGACTGGATAGTTTGGAATCAACCTTGGATAATTTACTCCATCCTCCTCATCTGGTGCAAAGGATTCATTCAAAAATAACAGATGAGAGATGGCTATCTAGCTTCTGCATAAACACTCTCAGTGCAGGGAACTTACTGCTTCATAATTCAAAAAATGTTATCCATTTCATTATTGTAAAGCATGCTCATTGTTCTTTCTTTCTTTGTATTGAAGTGAGATAGTATGGTGCTGATCTTGAAGTTCTAGATATTGATCTTGAATTATCTGGATTATCTATTAGAAATTTTTTCTCTGTACAAGTAAAATTCGTGATAAATTTATTGCTTATTTTGCTGGCCGCTACAGTGCTTAGGAGATAGAGAGGACAGTGGTATTCACTGTTATTCTCTAAGTGTCACCCAAAGGCAATAGCTAGTTGGGCATATGGAAACAGTGAGCATCTTGGGATGCAGTGAACATATATGTGATCATAGCCTTTGTAATGTTGGGAGAGAGAACATGGGATATAGACAGATACTTAGAATGTTAGGAAATTACACTTTAGAAAGGCTAAAATGAAACAAGAGCCACAAATTTTAAAATGCTAATGAAAGAACTTAGTTATATTAAGAGACTGCTTTGGGTAAATGTTAATTTATAGAACAAGGCAAAGTCACTAACTGATTTGTTTTCTCTCATTGTCTTCAGACTAAATAAGGTAGCACAGGGAATTGAAAGTAGTAAGAGAGTATCTGTATAATTTAAATGAATTCAGGTCTTTCAACTGAAATTAATTCCATTTCAAGGTACTTATAGATATGATCCCAAAATTGCTATAGTTGGTAATCTCCAGAATTGTGAGGAATGGGAGAGGTTCTAGAGATTGGAATTTACAAGTGTCTTAATTTTTTAAATGGGGGGGGGTTGTATTAGAGAAATTATAAACCAATGGGCTTGACATTACTCTCCAGCAAAATTCCAGAAAACCATGGATTTTCATACTTAGAAAAGGAATTATTACATACTAGAAGTGAGCTTGGGATCCCTAAGAACAAGCCATGCTAAACTCATCTCATTTTCTTTTTTGATAGTTCTTGTACCTCACAGAAATGTTATAGTTGTCTTGATTTCAGCAAGCTATTTGTTAAAAGTCTCTAATGATATCCTTGTGAATAAGATAGAAAAATCCAGCCTATATTGTACAACAGATAGATTCTTAAGATCAAATCAAAAGAGAATGTATGGATTCTCCTTAATTAGATGGAGGCATATAGAGATATGCCACAGGACTCTGCCCTTCCAACACCTTTATCATCAGTTTGGCTGAAACAATAGAAAGCATACTTATATGGTTTGTATATGACACAAAAATAGAAGGGATAGCTTATACTCTGGGTGATAGAACTAGGATCTAAAGAAATTTCAGCAGGTAGGAGCAATGAGTCATATCTAGCAAGATAAAATTTAATACTGATAAATGTAAAAGCTTGTACTTATGCTTAGGAAATAAATAGAAGGATAGTGGGTCATACAAAAATATTTAATGTTTTAATGTTCTGAAAATTCAGTATGAATAACTGACAACAAAAATAACAAGAAAACCTAAAGTACTCCTAAGCAGCAATGGGATTTTAAGAAGGAAAGGTCATTGAACTTCAAGTCAGTACTCAAGTTGGAAACCTACCTTTGAGACTTCGTAGCCGCAGGACTACAAACAAATAAGATAACTTCTCTGAGGTTCTATAAAATAGAGATTACAGTATTTACATAATCCATCTCACAGAGTTGTTGGGAGGAAGGTGCTGTTGTAAACTTCAGATTGCTATATATTAGCACAAGTTATTGGGTTCATTGATTTATGTATAATGTTCATAACAAAAAAAATAATATTCCTGTTATACTCAGCCAATTCCCATCATATCTAGAGTGTTGTTGTCAGTAGCAACCAGAGTGGGGAGGGGACTTAAAGCCAGACTGTGTGAGGAATTGTTGATGTTTAAACTGAAGAAGAACTAGTCATTCAAGAAGTATTTACCTGCTGTGGGCTTGGTGCATAAAGGCAAAAGGAACAGCCATCTCAGGGAGCTTGGGGGATGGTAGCATATATCGTGTACATGTAAAAATCCTAAAGAGTCAGCACAAGGACATTTTCTAGCTAATGAGATTAGCATCTGAGAGAATCCAGAAAGACTTCATGAAGGTGGGTTTTGAACTGATTTTAGAAGGGAACAAGATTCTCATAGGAATAGGGAGCCAGGGCAAAGGCCCAGCGAAGGGAAATGGGATGTATAAGGGATAAGCCAGTCTGCCTGGACTGCTGAGCATGAGAGGGGGAATGCTCTGAAACAGGGTCAAAAAGGTTTGTTGGGACCAGGTTTTGAAAAACTTTAAAAGCCAAAGAGTTTATGTTTGAGCCTAAAGGCAAAAGTAATCAGTGGGGTTTTTTTAAATAGTGGAATGACTTAATCCAATCCAGCCTGTGCTTTAGGAACATGACTTTAGTGAGATTCAAGTAGAATGAGATTGTCAGGGAGTCATATTAGAAAATTGTTATAATAGTCCATACAAGCAGCAATGAGGACCTGAACAAGAGTGGTGGCCGTGGGAATAGAGGGAAGGAGTTCAATACAGGAGAGGTAGTTAGAGAGATGTGGCAATTTATTAAATATGTGGGAGAGAGGGAGAATGAGGTGTTGAGGATGAGGCAAAGGTTGCAAAATTAAGTGGCTGGAAAGATGACTACTTCCTTGGAAATAGAGAAGTTTAAAGATGGATGAGTTTTGAGGAAGATAATGAGTTCTGTTTTCACATGTTGAATAGATGCCTTTCAGACTTCTAGTTTGAAATGTCCAATGTGCAACTGGAGATGTGCAGCTTGAGGAGAAAATTTATTTTTGGAGAGCAAAAAAATTAAAGGGGCATTTGATAGTTGGAAAGTTAGCTGGTTTGCAGCTTAATAGAAGGAAGGACTTTGAGTGCTTACTGTGTTTCAGGCACTGTGCTAAGCACTGTGGAAATAAAAAGGCAAAACATGGTCTTTTCTCATGAGAAACTCACATTCTTAATGAGGTTACAACATCCCAAAAACTGACCACACAAAATATATGGAGGGTAATTTCAGAGGGAAGGCACTAATACATGAGAGGACCAGAAGAAGCCTCCTGCAGAAGGAAGGATTTGAATTGAGTCTTTGAGAAAACCAGGGAAATGAGTAATCAGAGGTGAGGAGGCATATTCTAGGTATTTGGAGGGAAGTAAGGGGTATAGAACAGTTATGATCCTGGATGTAATAGGGAATTACGAGAAGTTATTGATCAGAAAGCAGGGGGTAGTTGGGGGGTGACATGGGTAGATCTGCTATTTAGGAAAATAACCATGATGTTGAGTGGAGGATGGGTTGGAATTGGGAGAGACTTGAAGCTGGAAAAGCAACCAGAAGGCTACTGCAATCATCTTAGGATGTATTCTGAATTGTATTCTGAACTAGTGAGTGTGAATGAGTAGAAAAGGGCATGTGTATTCAAGGGATATTGTGAAGATAGAAATAACAAGTTTTGGCAATTGATTGGATATTTGAGGGTGTGTGTGTGTGTGTGTGTGTGTGTGTGTGTGTGTGTGTGTGTGTGTGTGAGAGAGAGAGAGAGAGAGAGAGAGAGAATGAATTTGAGATTTGAAGATAATAGTAAGGTAGGGCCTAGGAGAGTATAAGTTCAGGAGAGAAGGGGAGGATCAGTTCCATTTTGGACATGCTGAGTTTGAGAAGCCTACTGGACATCAAGTTGATTTTCGAGAGTTATCCAAAATTTGATTGGACCAATACTGGAATTGTTCAAACAGAGGCTAGATAATAATCATTTCTTTGCTGACTGATGGACACATAATCTCTCTAGAAACTGTCCATTTCACTTTTGGACTATTCTAATTATTAGGAAGTTGATTTTCTCCCCACCCATACATTCAGCCTAAATTTATTTCTCTATAACTTCACTTATTGCTCCTAGTTCTGCCCTTAGAAACACTAGTACACCCCACCCCCCACTGCCATTTCTGCCATGGGTAAAAGGAACAAAAAGGAAGGGATAAAAGGAACTGGTGAGGTGGAGAGGCTGGTTTGAAGTCCTAGAGGCAGTAGCCCTCAAGAGCAGTCATATAAAAAATAGAGATTTAGTTCCTTGCTTTAACCGCCTTCTTTATCCTTCCCTCCCCCCAAGACAGTGCAGGGGATTAAAGAGTGATACCCTGGTAGCTGCCAGTTCTATTAGAACACTGGGGAAGGGCAAGGGCCAGGTGCCCAGCTTATCCATTTAAATTCTCCGCTGCTAACTCCTACGCACTTCCTCTCAAACACAGAAAGTTGAACAGGACAGTAGGAGAATTTGGTGCTTTACTATATTGGCTTTATACTACCTTCCATGTGAGATCCAAACTTTTTCATTCAAGGACCTTAATAGTATGGCTCCAAACCTGTCTTTCTCATTCATCTCCTACTGCCCTTTTATAAACTCCTTCTAAAACTTCAGCCAGACTGACCTTACCATCTCCTAAATATGCCAAGCTTTTTCCCATTTTCACTACAGTTGTTTGGAGTTGGCATGGAGCTAAGTTCTGGGATGTTTCTAGCAAAGCACTCACCCATTTCAGTTTTTTTATGGGTGCAGCCTTAGCTTTGAAATAATGTTTTTTAAGTGTATTCATGTTAACAGATTTTTTAATGTGCTTTTTTTAGTCCTTCATTACAATTTGAAGCCGCATGGGCACTGACTAACATAGCATCAGGAACTTCTGCACAGACTCAAGCAGTGGTACAGTCCAGTAAGTAAATTAAACTTCCTTTCTCGCTTTGGAATGGGTATGCATGCTTAAATTTTATGTTTTAACTTTTTAAAATATGCGATTATAGTGTTACCCTTGATAATTGTGATCTTCCCCCAAAAGGCTTTGTTTTCATTAACCTATCAAGTAGTTTTTGTTTCTCTTACTATTTAAAGAAGCTATTTTCTATATGAGATAGTTTGAGATTTGTGCTTTTATACCAATTATTTTCTAACAGCATACCTTAATGTTCTTATTTCCATCATTGAAACGTTGAATTGTTTATACTGTTGAGGCTATAAAACATTTTGTAATTTTCCTCATATAATTTAATATTACTCTTACCAAAGTCACCTGCCGTACTTATTTCATCATTTGAAGAGCAGTAAATGTATGGAGGCCCAGCAGAGAAATTGAGGTCAGGATGTAGGTAGAAAAGGAAAAAGGACAGGAAGAAGAGTTTCCTGGCCCTGTAGCTAGCTCAGTAATCTTCCTCAATACTTTAGAAATATTTAAGGATTATTTCAGTAAATAGAGTGTGTTGAGTGTAAGGATTCTGTTAAAGTGTAATTTTTTTAATATAAAGTAATCTTATTTTATGATTACTAAGTAGTTCTTTCACTGTTGTGAAATGTTATTGACCAGCTTTCAAGAGGGATTGGTGATTGTAGGAACCTGTTAAATTAACACTCACAGAGTTTATATAATCAAGGTTGAGGTCCATTAGAACCTGTTAATATAGTTTTTGTTTTCAGGATAGGAAAGATGTTTCTATCTTCATTTATATAATATTTAATTTTAATTTAACATTTACTATAGGATGCTAACTTCAAGTCTAGCAGTCTGGTGCCTTTTTGGAACATTATAGCCTTTGTTTTAGAAGTTTTTAAATGCATTGTTAGAATTGAAGTTTGCAGTATGGCATAATAAACATTTGTGTGTATATATGTACATGTATACATATACATATCTGCTTATAATTTCTTAAGGTTAAAACTTTATTTTTTTTTCAGTTTTTGAAAATATTTTTTTTAATTATATAATTATAATTATAGATGCAGTACCTCTTTTTTTGAGACTTCTCCATTCACCACATCAGAATGTTTGTGAACAAGCAGTATGGGCCTTAGGAAATATTATAGGTAAGTCGTGTGGGATTTGAAAAATGGCTAAGACAAGGACCATTTAAGAATATTATCTAACTTTTTCAGCTTTGGAATTACCAATACAAACTATGTTTCCTCTCTGTGTAACATGCATTGACTTCATCTTTTCACCTTCTAAAGAGTATCTTAACATACCCTCTTGAAAAAGATGTTGTGACTTACTATCAGCTTCTAGTAGGTTACATTGTATGTTCCCCAAAGCAGAAGGGGAAGGAACAGAAATATGTTGTGTATTATTAGATCAATGGTGAGGAGACATAGAATATCAACATAAGCCATTGCATACATTTCAGAGTTTTCCATCTTGAATGTAATTTTTTTTCAATTAATTTTCATTTCTTTAGGTGATGGTCCTCAATGTAGAGATTATGTCATATCACTGGGAGTTGTCAAACCTCTTCTGTCCTTCATCAATCCCTCCATTCCCATCACCTTCCTTCGGAATGTCACATGGGTCATAGTCAATCTCTGCAGGAATAAGGATCCCCCACCACCAATGGAGACAGTACAGGAGGTAAACAAAGAATTATAATGGCTAATTGAGATATTTTCCTTAATTTTATGCTTTAGATTTTAATGAACAATTGCATGGATCAGTATTTGATTGCAGACACAAGATACTCTTGGTTTGTCTACGTTTTTTTAATAGAGCTTTATTTTTATAGCTGAAAAGTATAATGAATAATACCTAATTCATCTTTAGCATAACTTTTAAAAAGGAGAGAAAGAAAGCTTGTTAGTGTTGAGTTGCAGTATTAAATTATGCAAGTAATAAAATTATTTTATCTCTTAATGTGATATTTACATTAATCCTTTACCGAAGAACTTTCGGGTTCAGAATAAAAAATTTTATAGGATTTACATCTTGAATTAAAAATTAATCTCCATAGTGCATTGAAAAAGAACTAGAAAAAGAGTCAGGAGAGTTATTTGTATCTCTGCTCAGCCATTAATAAGCCATGTGTCATTTGGCAAGCCATTTAGTCTCATCTGCAAAATAGAGACAATAGCACCTGTGCTTCCTGCCTCCCAAAATTGTTAAAAGATTACATGATATGGTGTCATTGTGTTTGTAAGCTAGAAAATGCTGTATATTTAAACCTATTTAAGTGAATACAAATTTATTTACATATTTTTAAAATAACAATGTATTTTTAGGTTGATTTGGTTTTTAAAAATTAATATTTAGCATTCATTCATTTGTCATTTGACTGCCATAATGTTATTTTTAATGCACACCTTTAATCAGGAACAACCAGAATTTGATAAGTTTTTTATTGCTGTGGAAAAAATTTTAATGCATTCTTGTCTTTTAGAAAGTGAAATATACAAGACCAATATTGGAAGATCTAAGTTTTATGAAAGTAAATAAAATTATGTGTCTGTGCTTTTTTACACAGACTTCACAATGAACCCTGTTCTTCACAAACAAGTAGTTAATAAAGTAAAACTTGACTCCACTTAGGGAGCCCAAATATTGACTCTTTAAATCCAGCTTCCCATACATAGCTACAAAAAGAATTTTCATCTTCGGTGTCATACTTCTACTTGTCATGTATGCCATGAAGGACTATTTTATAAAATGTTTTCCTTCTTTCTCCTTCAGGTAAATTTTATTACTAGCTCAGAATAGTTAGATTATGTAAATGAAACTTAAAATTTCTTCTTTTAGTTTTCTGAGATGATCATTTTCTAATCGAGGAGATACATTTATTTCTGTCTACCCATTTAGTTTACCACTCTAAAAAATTGCATTTACTGATGTTTTAAGAATTCAGACAAGTAGCACTTAAGTTGATGAATCTTTTATCTTTATTTTCTCAGATTCTACCGGCATTATGTGTCCTAATATACCATACAGATATCAATGTAAGTAAAACTGAGGCTAAGCTAAGCTGTGGGATTTCTTAATTGAGATGGGAGGAGTATTATATGTCCTCTAGGATAATATTAGTTTGTACCATATGTCAGGCAGAGTTTTCATTATATTTGTTAAGCTTCAGCAGTATAGCTGTTACTCAAAAATAGGATTATGATTTTAATGGGCTTATGTTCTAGACTGCCTATACAGCATAAATATTAATCTGGGATGGGTTAACATGAACTAGTTGGACAACCAACAGCTTATGTTTTAAAACTAGAATATTATTGAAGGCAATAATTGAAGATTAAAGAATGAAATTTAAAATATGAAGGTTGTTACTTAGGCAGATCATTTATTTTGCTGACTAAAGTTTAAGTAAATTCAACTCCTCTGTTTTGGAGATAATACATGATTTTAGAATATTCCCAAAGCCAATAATTAAAAATGTTAAATAACCTTAAAGGAAGTAAGAAACTTGATAAATTTCCTTTTCAGTTCTGACATTACTACCCTGCTATAGGCTGGGTACTGTAAGATCATTCTCTGAGCAGATTTGCTTATGTCCTGGTAGTAGATGTAGTTGTAGCTTTATAATCCCATCCTGATTGGCAGTAAGACCAAAGGCAATTAGGTGTCAAAGCTAAATCCAGCATAATTATGGGCCTCTAGAAACAGGAAAGGCTGGCCAGCCCAAGTCAGAAAAGCACAGCAGGTTAAAGTTCGCATGCCCATCAGTGTTAGCAGTGGCCCCATGAGAAGCTACTATACTCACAGCCTGGCCAAGATAGAACAATTAAAAATGCTCCAAGTTACAGAGGAGTTATTGGTCTGCACTGGGGGAGGGAATGTCCACAAAAGAAACTCCTTATACAAGGTTGCAGAGAAAAAATTGTTTTGTGCAACCTTGAAGAATTATTGAAACGTGTCAGTTCATGATTTCCTATGTATAAATCCCCCACTCGGTGTTTTATTTGGTGTACGTGACAATTTCAGGCACACTTATTACCCACTTATGACGTGCTTCTTTTCACTGTCGGGAATCCTTAAATCTGATCTTGGCCTAAAAAAAATATAATTATTGAGGATGCCTAAATAAAACAGGAGAAGAAATATGGTCAGAAGTGAAATATGGTGTCGTGATCAGAACAGCCATGGCATCAAGAAGACCCGGGCTCCAATATTGCCTTTGTTTCACGCTAGCTTTATAACTATGGATAAGTAATTTAACCTGACGTTGTGAGTCTGCAAAATTCCTCCCCAGGAGTTCCCCAAAGAAATAAAGGCATGAGTCTTGACCAGAAAGAAAAAATAAAACCGTTTAGAAAAGAACATGATGGAGCAAAAAAACAAGATAATCTTGACTTTACCTGATAATCTTTCTTCAGAGTGTTTCTGTCTCCCCATCCTGCTTCCCACATAAGGTGGAAAGGCTCCACCAGAAACAAAGAGACCTCAGGTTAGACCAAGTAAACAAATGTCAAGGGGTAGAGGAATAAACTTTTCAGTGTAATGTAGTTACGACATAGACCAACTAGACAGGAAGATGACCATATCATAAAAACAAGGACAGGTTTTTATAGCAATAGAATTCTGCTCAGCAATATCCACGCAGTCACAGGCTTTGGCAGAGCAATAGGTAGTAAAATCAAGTGAACAAATTATGTTCAAAGACATAAACAAGGTAAGAGATTGGAAGCAGTGATTTAACAATAGGGTTAGGTTCTGCATATCCAGAGTTGCAATTTCTTTGATCAGCCAATGGTACCATTCTATCCAGAGAACAAGAAGATAGACACACCTACTGTTTTTATCTAATGTGATACAATAAGACCCTACTGATGCTGGTGTGATCTGGTGAAAAGCAGCCTAGACTAAGAATTAGAAGATATGGTTTGTGTTCTGTCTCTGTCACTCAGCTTGGTGTAAACTTGAGCACCTTAACTTCTCCATACTTCCATTTCCTCATATGCAATACAAAAGTGAGAATACCTAACCTATTTATCTCATAGTCTTAATTTGAGGTTCTGATGAGATAATGTATATAAACATGTTTAGTGGGCTCTAAAACACATTAAATACAAAAATGGTATTATATTAAAAACTTAAATCTTTTGTTCCCCGCAAAACAAAGTATATTGCTTTTAACTGGAAATCAGTCATGAAATAGATTTTTCTTCCTGTTGGAATTATTCACAGAGGAATAATTGGAGATTGCATTCCTGACTATTCAAATACAGACATTTGAAACCATTTTAAAGAAGTGACCTTGGGCAAGTTTTTTCATGTATTAATTTTAAAAAGACTTGAGGTCATTTAGTACAACCCATTCCTTTGCCAAGAATCTCTCTGGGGGCAGAGCCAAGATGGCGGCATAGAAGCAGAAAGGTCCCACAGCTCCCACACTGCCACCCTAAACACCCAGAAAATATGAGCCCAGACAAAGTCTAGGAAAGCCTAGGACTCTCAGACTCACAAAAATACAGAGAACACATCTCTAGCTGAAGGCAGCTCGGCAGCAGGGGCTTATCACAGCAGCCGGAACGGAGGCAGCCTGAAGCCAAGACCGTGGCCAGGCCTGGGCGGTGGGAAGGAGCTGAACCGAGCCCCACAGCCAGTCTTCAGAGGTTCTACAGCCTCCAGCACCTCCACATCTGCCAAGGCGTGAGGAACAGGGACAGGAGAGGGTCAGCTCGCACCGGAGCGGAGCAGAGAACAGCCAGCCGAAAACCACAGCGGCCACGCTAGGACCCAGGGCTGCCACGCGGAGCAGAGCCTCCCAACCTTGAGTCCATTTCAAAGAAAATCTAAAGCACCTGCCTAAGGGGATCTTAAAATCCTCAGAGCCGGTTAGTGAAAGTGAAACTTAGAAAATTAATTTGGGGGTAGTAAAGCAGTTTGGCCATTCTGCCCCTGGGGCAAAGAAGCAGTGAGGGAAGGGAACTGCTGGATCTACCGGTGGCCCCCACCAGGTTGCTTCAGAGCCCCTGGCCTGCAGACTCCTCAGGGGGGCTGAATCATTTGATCAGAGCCAAGTGCTTTTGCGTTGAGTGGCCTGGATCCAGATTGTGATCTTGGGTGGTGGTCCTGGGGTGCACTTTCAGCAAGCCAAAGCTGGGGGGACTTGCAACACCCCCCTAATAGCTCTGGCAGTTGGGAAAACCCCAGCGATTTGGAACAGAGCTTCCCCCCTTGGAAGCAGAGTTTCACAGACCTAAAAAA
>CM053596.1:78951328-79026373 GCA_028646575.1 Pseudocheirus occidentalis | reverse complement strand
CCTGTTTTGTCATCTTAGCCAATCTGAGTGGTGAGATGTGGTACCTCAAAGTTGTTTTGATTTGCATTTCTCAAATCAATAGTGATTTAGAACATTTTTCCATATGCTTAAAGATATCTTTAATTTCTACCTCTGAAAATTGCCTGTTCATATTCTTTGCCTATTTATCAATTGGGGAATGACTTGTATTCTTATAAATTTTACTTAATTCCCTGTATATTTTAGAAACTAAATGCATCTATACAACCAGACTATTGTATAATGTGAAAGTGTTTGCAGATCCCATACATGATTGTATGCCACCATGGTGGGTGGGGAGAGAGAGAGAAGAGTGGGGAGAAAATTTGAAACTCAAGTGATTCTGTAACTGAACCTTGTAAACTAAAAGTAAATAAACAAGTCAATAAATTTTTTTAAAATGTAAAAAAAGAATCTTGATACAATAATATGACAAATAATTAAATTGTCCTGAAGCATTAGAACAAGGGGGGAAGATAGACATAGAAAAAATCTATTAATCACCACTTAAAAGAGATCCTATGAGGAAAACTTATAGGAATATCATAGTCAAATTTCTGAATCCCCAGCTCATGGGAAAAATATTAAAAGCATCAAGTTTAAAACAATTTTTAAATATGGCGCCACAATTAGAATTACACAAGACCTAGCAGCAGAGACATTAAAGGACCACAGATCTTGGAACACAGCATATTGAAGAGCAAAAAAAATATAGGGCTGTGGCCAAAAATATTATACCCTGCAAAGTTAACTATTTGGTTTCTGCCTTTCGAATGAAAAAAAATGGACATTTTTATACTCAGATTTTCAAGACTTTGTTAAAAAAGAATCCTGAACTAAATAGATAATTTGACATATAAGAACCAATATCAATATAAGGTACATAACAAAGACTGATTATAAAGGACCCATAATGGCAGACTGTTTGCTTTTTATATATGTAAAATTTATGTCTAAGATTCTTTTTAATAATTGGGTAGTTCATAAGAAAGACTGGGGAAAGCCTAAGCATGATGTGAATTTAAAAAATAAAACCATTAAGGAACAGCTAAAAGAGTAATTATTTTATACAAATAAGGTGCAAGAAGAAGAACTGATACATAGGAATTAGATGAGGGAGGAAGACTGGTAGTTCTGGAAACCTAATTTCATTGGAAATGGGAGTAAGAGGGAACAATACAAAAATACTTAAAAGAGTATAGAAGTCTTCTAAATTCAGAAGAAATAAAATGGTAAGGTCATAGGGAGGGGTGAGAGGACAAGGGAGGGATCTTTAGAGCGGAAGGTGAGGGAATAGGAAAATAGGAGTATAGAAGGGTGTTTAGATTTATGGAAATGGGAGGATAGGGGAGAGATCCTTGGAGGGGGGTAGGCAGATATGGGCAAGGTAGTGGGTAAAAGTAAAGTAGAGGAGGCAAGAGGGATAGGAAACTACATATACATATATATATGTATATATGTATATGTGCATATATATACACACATTTAAACAAAGATCAGGAGTAGAACAGGTTTGGGAATATATATTTGTATATATGTATATGTGTATGTATATATCTATAGCTATGGAGAAACATATCTAAACTTTATTGGAGCCTTTGGGGAGGGGAGAGATTGTGTAAATTGTTCTTTTTGTTTGGATCATTTTCTTCTTCATCAGTTGTAAATTTCTATCTATCTATCTATCGACCTATCTACTTATCTATATATATATATCTATGTATGTATCTGTATACATACATATATATGTATGTATGTATATGTATATGTTTATATATTTTTACATATATATATATATATATATATATATATATATATATATATATATATATATATAGAGAGAGAGAGAGAGAGAGAGAGAGAGAGAGAGAGAAACACCTAAGCTTTATTGTGGTCTTCGGGGGGAGGTAAAAAAAAACAAAGTAAAAAAGTTCACAGCAGAGAGCAAAAGAAAACTCAAAAGGAAGCAAGGAAAAGATGGACAGTTCTCAACACAAGTATTATTTATCATATAGGCTTTGTTGAAATGAAAATTTATTGTTACTTATTTTGAATCCTCTCATGTTCTGCTATGCATATGATATGCTTTTATTTCTTTCTAACTTTGTATTTAAGTTTATGATATGTTTTTGTTTCTTTTCTCTATTCTCTATTTGTGTTACGGCATCTGAGTCTAAAATAAAATTTTGGAAAAAAAATGACTGGTATATAAAAGTTCTCAGGAGAGAATATTGTAAGAACTTTGTACTTACTCACTGTCTCCAGACATGTTTCAAGTGTCCCTATTGCTTTAAAAAAAAATAGAGAATCCTCTTTGTTTTCTGCCTTATAAAACAGTCACTTTACTTTATCAAAAGTATAACTTTTACTTTATCAAAAAGGAAGGAATCTATTGTCTTTCAATAGAAAGTAAACTCCTTGAGGGTGGGGACTGATTTTTTTTTTGCCTATATTCCTAGAACACAGTAAGCACTTAATACGTGCCTATTGGAGTGGTTTGGACTTTAGTTTTTTTTTATAGTAATATTTTATTTTTTCCCTAATTACATGTAAAAATAATTTTCAGCTTTTAAAAAAATTTTGAGTTCCAAATTCTCTTCCTTCCTCCTTCCAAATTCTCTACCTCCCTTCCAAATTCTTCCCCCTCCCTGAATTGGTAGGCAATATAAGTTATACATGTGCAATCATGTAAAACATATTTCTGTATTAATCATTCTGTGGAAGAAAACTCAAACTAAAAAAATAAAGAAAATAAAAAATAGTATGCTTTTGTCTACATTAGGTTCTTTCTCTGGAGGGGGGCAGCATTTTTCATCATGAATCTTTTGGGATTTTCTTAGATCATTGTATTTCAAGAATAGCTATGTCATTCACAGTAGTTCACCATCAAACATTGCTGTTACTGGGTACAATGTTCTCCTAGTTCTGCTCACTTCATTTTGTATCAGTTCATGTAAACAGGTTTTTCTAAAATCCATCATTTTCTGAAATCCATCATTTCTTATAGCAGAATAATAGTCCATTATATTCATTTACCACAATTTGTTCAGCCATTCCCCAATTGATGGGCATCCCCTCAATTTCCAATTCTTAGCTACAAAAAAAGAGCCACTATAAATATTTTTGTATATATAGATCCTTTCCCTTTTTAATTTCTTTGTGATACAGATTTAGTAGTGGCATTGCTGGGTCAAAGGGTATGTACAATTTTATAGCCTTTTGGGCATAGTTACAAAGGGCTCGCCAGAATGGCTGAATCAGTTCACAACTCCAACAACAGTGCATTAGTATCCCAGTTTTCCCACACCCCCTTTAACACTTATCATTTTTCTTTTCTGTCATAGTAGTCAATCTGATGTCTGAGTTATTCTAATTTGCATATGGAGTTCATATATAGGCCAGATTTGAACTCAGCTTTTCCTGACTCCAAGCCCAGTGCTCTATCCACTTCAATTTTATAACTTTTGATGCATTTTTATTTTTCAAAATAGTGGGAAAATTCAGAGCCCTATAACAGTGAATTAATATGTATTTTTCCTTGTATCCTTGCAAACACCAAATGTTTCCATTTTATGTACAATCTTTTTTTTTGCCAATTTGATGGGCACAAAGTGATATCTTAGATTTGTGTCGTTGTCTGATTATTGGTGATTTTCAGCAGACTGCTGGTAATTTGTTCTTTAGCGAACTATTTGTTTATATTTTTTGATCACTCATCTATTAGGGAATGACTTTTAATTTTATGTATTCATGTTGATTCCCCATAGATTGTGGATATTTGACTTTTATCAAAGATATTTTGTGTAAAGAATTTTTCCAATTCATAATATTTTCTTTATATTCTAACCACTTATTTTATGTAATAAATACTGTTTTGTCTTTGATATATATGCACATTATATACACATGTATACAACATAAATGTATATGAAGTACAAATTCATGGATGCGCATGGAGATGGGCCAGGCAAGACTGGCAATCCAGTCCATGTTCTGCACATATCAATGAATTTAGTTATATTCTATATGAGAGAGAGTTTGCTATAGTGGATAGAGGGCCAGCCTTGGAACCAGAAAGAACTAAGTTCAAGACCTATGTCTAATACATACTGATGGTATGGTCCTGCGGATATCACTTAACTTTTCAATGCCTTAGGCAAATGAGACTACAAGTTTTAGAAGAGTTATCAATATTCATTGGTAGAGGGAATTTCCACACTCGTTAGGAATCTCAAGCACTGATGAAATTGCAGGTCTGAATAATAACTAAAAAATATTATTCCCTGTGTCATGGCCAATTACAAATTTATTCCTTATCTATAGTTCTGAGATTTAAATTTCCATCCTCTTTTAATTTAAAAAATATTGTTATTTTTTACATTTAGTTCATTTATCCCTTTGGAGTGTGTTACAATATGCTGTATAAGGGACAGATCTGAACATAGTTCCCACCATACTGCAATTTTCCAGAAGTTCTCATTGCATAATAAAGGTTTTTCTTTTTTTTTTTAATCTTGCACTTTCTGTTCTTTAGTTTATTGGAGATTAGACTACCTTACACATTTCATGCTGATTGGTTTATCTTATCTATTCCACTTAACAATTGGTATATTTTTATTCAGTACCCAATAGTTGTTAATAATTACTGCTTTTTCATATAACTTGAGACTTAGTAATGTCTCAATGCCTATCATATAATTTGAGACCTGGTAATAAAATATTCCAGTTTATTATTATTATTTTTTAAATATTTTTTTACTTTTTGTTCCCTTGTAGTCATTATCATTTTGTACAATTCTATAAAATATCTCCTTGGTAATTGGATCCATATAGCATTAAATCTGTAGGTTAATTTGAATGGTATTTATTGTTGCTATACAATAAATTTGTTGCAATACTATAAAAATTAAATGTCTTTCAAGTTATCTAGATTTCTTTGATTTTCACTAAAATTGCTGTATAGTTGTATTTTTTAAACGTTTTATTGATGCCTTTTCTTTATTTATCAGTGATTTCTGGGTATGACTTTTCCATCATCCCTAACCCTGGACCATCTTTTGTAATAAAGAAAAATAGTAAAACCTATTGACACAGTCACCAAGTAAGATAGTGCATACAGCATGCTTTCCACCAGGAGGAGATACTTCATTATCTGTTTTCTAAGACCATTACTGGTTTTAGCAGTCTTTTAAAGTTTAGTTTCATTTATTGTTAACCCTTTAGATTGTAAGTTCCTTGAGTACAGGAACTGTCTTTTGCCTCTTTTTGTACCCCAGCACTTGGCAAAGTACTAGGCACATAGTTGGTGATTAGTACATGTCTATTGATCAGTCTTTTTTGTTACCATTGTTGAAGTCATTATTTCTAATGCTACTTCTTAATTACTGAATGAATTAATGAATAATTTTTAAGATTACTATTTTATAGCATTTATTAAGCACCTATTACATACCAAGTACTACACTAGGTACAGATACAAAGACAAAAATGATATCCTGCTCTCAAGGAGTTTCCATTCTACTGGAGAAGGAATCACAGATTTTCCTTTTTAATATAATATGTATGCATATATCATCATTTGTGTATATATTTGTTCAGAGTGCCCAGTAATGAATGGTCCCTACCAAAATGAATTGGAACCTTCTCTACAACTTATCTTATTTTGAATTTAAGAAATAAAACAAATATTGCCATAACATAGGGGGGAAAAGATGATTGTACATGAAACTGCAAATGTGTTATGGACAACTTGCTATTCATTTTAAATATATAATAATCGTGGAACTTTCTTCCCCTTCTCCTGGCCCTAAAGATGGTTACTATTAGATACAAATCTGTATACATATGTAAAACCACTCTATACATATTTCTATTTATCAATTCTTTCTCTGAATGCAGATGGCATCTTCTCTCATATGTCCTTTGTAGTTAATTTGGGCATTATTAATAGTCAAAATTATTTAGTCACTCAAAGTTGTTCTTGGAACAATATTGTTACCGTATGTAACATTCTCTTAGTTCTGTTCGTTTTGCTCTTCATTATTTCATGCAAGTCCGTCCATGTTTTTCTAAGATCATAAAGTTCTTTTTTTATTTTCATTAAAATTTTTTTTATTGATTTGTTTAATTTTAGTTTACAAGATTCAGTTCCACAATTCCTTGAGTTTCAACTTTTCTTTCCTCCCATTCCCCCCCTCCCATGACAGCATTCAGTCAAGCATAGGATCTGCAAATACTTTCACAATGGACACTAGTCTGGTTGTATGGAAGAGTTGTAATTGATGGAATGAACAATGGGAAAGAGGAAACAAAACTAAACATAGAAAAGAAAAAGAGCATGTAGTTTGCTTCAGTCTGCATTTAAACTCTGTTCTTTCTAGATCTTTCTCTGAATGTAGACATCTCCTTCCATCCTGAGTCTTTTAGAATTGTCTTATAACCTTGCTGAGAAGAGTCCAGTTTATCAAAGATGGTCATCACACATACCATGTGTTGTGTCTGTCATTGTGTACAAATTTTTCTGCTCTTCTCACTTAGCATCAGTTTATATAAGCCTCTCCAGGTAAATATGAAGTCTATCTGCTCCTCATTTCTTATAGAATCTTTTTTTTATTTTTAAAAGTTAAAAAATAGTACACTTAATGAATGGCACTTGAGCTGAACTTCGAAGGAAGCTAGGGATTCTAAGAGACAGCGGGATGCGGAAGAGGAAACTGCAAGAAGAAGGGGATGAAATGCTGGGTGTGAGGAGCAACAAGAGAATTTAGCTGAAGCACAGATAGAATGAAAGGGAGTCACATGTAAAAACCCTCAAAAGGTAAGGTGGAACCTGGTTAATTGGACTTTAAATAATAATCAGAGGAGTCTCTATTTGATCCTAGAAATAATGGAGAACCAATCAATCCATCAATCAATCAACATTTACTAAGTGCATATGCCTAATCAATATTTGTTTAATTGAAGTGATCCTCTCTACTCTTTTTCTTTCCTTTTTTTTTTTTGACCATCAATTTCCCTTACCCATAGTTCAGGGCGGTAATTTCTTCCTTGCTCCTCTAATTTGTTTAAGATATGATCTTTTAGTAGCTATATTTTAGTAGTATATCATCTCAAGTAGCTTTTTTAAAAAGCCATTTGCCAAGATGGCAAGGTTAAGAATTGTTGGAATGTTGCTCTCAGCTTACAAAACACTTTTCCACAAGGGGAAAGTGATCTCAAGTTCAGAGAGCAGATGTGGCAAGGAAGTAACTCAGAGCTCTCCATTACTATGAATCTTTTTCTCCTCTTTGTAGATTGCTCAGGAATTTGCCTTAGGTGTGGTATAGCTTCCTTGCTAGGCTCTGTGAAGAGCTTTGAAATTGCATTGCCTGTGTTCGACTCCAGATGTAGATGCTGCCACCAGCGTTTATTGCTCTGGGGGATGATGCTACAACATCAATGGGAAGATGAGAATTCCAAAATCCTCCAAAACTTGTGTTGTTTGCAAAGCCCCCCATTTACCAAGGGGTGGAGGAGAGAAGACTAGGGCAAAAGCCAAAATGCTCTCCTCTACCCCAAGCAACTCCTTCTTAGGAGTTTAGCTGGAATGCTCTCCCCTTATTTGCTACTTCCTGGAATTCAAATCTCTCAAAAACTTTGGTTCTCAGCTAGCTTGATATTTCATAGATGACCATTAAGGTGTGACCAAGTTTTTTTTAGCCTAGTCACATACTTTTCCTGTCAATGTCTCTAGGTCATCCAAGGTCATTTGCACTTAAAGTGTCTGACTGGTTAAGATGTGTTCTCACCTCATTAAAGTATCAAGGTTTTAAATGGTGTGTAGTGAGTTTACTGATTTACTCAGTCAACTCCACCCATGCCCATATACACACACAGAGGTGTTGTGTCTCTTTATTTCAATATATTTTAGATATCAGGCTTCTATCAGAGATATTTGATATAAAGATTTTTTCCCATTCAACTGTGCTTCACTGATTCCTTTTAGTGAAAAAACTTTTCAATTCAAAATCTTCTAGTTTGTCTTTTGTGATCTCCCCCATGCCTTGCTTAGTCAAGGATTTTCCTATAAAGCAGAGTTGTTTCAAATGATAAGTTTTCCCCATATTTGTTATATATCCATTTGCAGCTTATTGTGGCATAAGGTATAAAGTGCCAGTCTAATTTCTATCAAACTTCTTTCCAATTTCCCCATTCTTGTAAGACAGAAAATTCTTCTCTTAAAAAAAATCTTCTAGATTTTGCTTATGAAATCTGTTTCACCAATCTATTTTTTTAGTCAATAAGAAATAGTTTTGATGATTGGTTTGAGATCTAGTAATGTTGTACCACCTTCACTATTATTTTCAGAAGTTATTTCTCTACTTTTATAAAGTATTCCATTGAAAATTTGATGTAATGCTAAATTTATATATTAATTTAGGTAGTGTCATAATTTTTGTTATGTTGGTACAGCCTACCCACGAACAATAAATCTTACTTTGCCCCTAAATTGAGTCCATTTGACAAGAAATTCTCTTCTTCCCGCCTCATCTTAAATCACACAGACATCTTTTCCCACTGTTTTATCCTTCAGCTCTGTTTCATAGTGTTAGCCCTTCTTGACAAGGCAAATTACTTTACACGAACCCTTCATCCCATTCAATCCTTTCTTCTCCAGTAAATCTCTGCCTCTATCAGACCTTCTCTTACTAATCTTCAATTTCTTCCTATCTACTTGGGAAATATGAACATATTTCCCTCATTCTCAACAAAACAAAACCAAAAAATATCATTTGATTTAACCATTCCCACTAGCTATCTATCACCCTACAGTTTTCCTCTCTTTTGTGTCCAAACTCCTTGAAAAAGTCCTCTATAGTTGGAGACTCTATTTCCTTTCCTTTCTGTCTCTTCTAATTCCTTTTCAGTCTGTCTTCCAATATCATCCTTTAAATAAGATTGTTCTCTCCAAACAATGTCTTAATAAAACATGTCAATAAATGTCTTAATAACCAGCGTCAATAAAATGTCTTGAAAAATGTCTTAATAACAAAGCCTTAGTAAAAAATATCATGGTCTTTTCTCAGCTCTCATCCTTCTTGACTTCTTTGTAGCTTTTAACACTATGAATCATTCTATTGCCTCTCCAGATTTTTTGTAACATTGTTCTCTCCTTCTGCTACCTTAGGAACATATTACTGCTCCTTCTCAATCTCCCTTGATGGCTCTTCATCCTGGTCATGTCCACTATGTTTATCTCCCAATATTTTGTCCTGGGTCCTCTTTTCTTCTCTATTTTATTTTTGCTTAATGATCTAATTAATTGCCATGAGTTTAATTATCATACCAATGAAGACGATTCTCAGGTCAACTTATCCCCTTTCTGAGTTTCAGTCTCTCATCCCCAACTGCTTCCTGGATGTCTCAAACTCCATGTCCTGTAGATACCTCAAAGTTAATGTGTCCAAAACAGAATTAGTTATCCTTCCCCCACCCCACTCCTGCCAAATCCTCCTTTTTTTCTAAACTTTCCTATTACTGATGATGATACCACTATCTTCCCAATATTCCAGGCTTACAACTTAAGTGTCCTCCTTGATACCCCACAGTCTCTTATCCATAATATCCAATCAATTATCAAGTCCTGTTATTTCTACCTTCATAACATATTTTGTATACACCACCCTTTCTTCTCTGACATTGTTATCACTCTGTTGCAGGTACGGATGAGTATTCACGCCTAGAATATCACAGTAGCCTTCTGATTGACCTCTCTGCTTCAAGTTTCTCTCCACTACAGACAATTCTTCACTAGGCTGTCAAATGGATCTTTTTAAAGTACAGGTCAGAACAGGTCACTTTCCTACTCAATAAATTTCAGTAGTTCCCTATTACCTCCAGGATCCAATATAAAATCCTAGGTTTTGCTTTTAAATCCCTTCACAAATTGAGTTTATTGCTCTCTGACACCATCTAAAGCCAGAGGGGGTGGGTGGGTAGAACCTCTCAAGAATGCCAATATTGCCCTCAGATTCCTTTTTCTATTTTGAAAAAGAAAAGCAGAGGGGAAAGATAGGCTTTCCATCTGTTTTGCTGTGAGCTGTGCTGTAAGAAGATGTTTGGAACTCATTAAACAAAACAGAATCCCCTTCTATTTGAAGACGAGAAGACCTTGGAAGTTCTCTGGCTTAAAGAAACTGCTTGCCAGCAAAAGGGTGGAACACTTTCCTCACCCTCCTACTGAGGGTTACTACAAGTGAAAAGAGCTTGTCACCGATTTATCTGGGTGTTAGAAGAGGAACAGCTTTGCTGAGCAAAAGAATAATGAAGATCAGAAGGGTAGCAACTAACAAGAAGTGGCTTCATTTATTGTAGGTTGTCCCTGAAGAGACCAAGGGAAATCCCTTCATTGTAGACTCTTGCACATCAAAGCTTGTAGTACAGAGTTGTAAATTTTGCCAGGCACATGGGTTTTCTCATTCAGATCCTCCCTGTTAGGTTTCTGTGTGTGCACTTACCCTCCTCCATGTATACTTTGTGAACTGATGGAAGAATGTGACCAAGATTTATGAATGGATTGTTATGATTATTCCTGTTTTCATTTTCTATTGAATAATTGTTGTTGTTGAGGCATTTCAGTCATGTCCAACTCTTTGTGAGCCCATTTAGGGTTTTCTTGGCAAAGATACTGAAATGGTTTGTCATTTCCTTCTTCAGCTCATTTTATAGATGATGAACTGAGGCAAACAGGGTTAATTGACTTACCCAGGGTCATACAGCTAGTAAATGTCTAAGGCCAAACTTGAACTCTTCACTCCAAGCTTGATGCTTTTATCCTGCATGCCAACTATTGAATAGATGTTAGAGTTATTCTTGCTTTTACTTTCTATTGAGTAAATGTTATGATTATTATTGCTTTTGCCTTATAATTAATTAAATATTTTACATTTAAGAGTTAGTGCTGTCATGATAACTGATTTTGTGCAAATGGGAAATGCAACAGTGGGGGTTCAAGCTCTAAAGTGATGAATAATAGAAGTGCATCCATGCATATGCCCACACTAATGTTATTCCTAGGGCCCTCAGAGAGATTTTTGAGTCACAGCAGTGTGTCATGCTTCATTCTAGGAATACCATACTTATAAGTAAAAGTACAGTTTTGGCAAGTGAGTCAACCCAGAGAGTGAGAATGGAAAGTCATGCTGCATTCAGGCTACATATAGATGTTTGGTGTTGCATCATTGTCATTTCTGAGGTCCTTGTAAAATTTGTTATAACACTTTCCCCTTCCTCAGAGGTTTTAGTTTCAATTTCCTTTGATGTAAAATACTTCTTTGTTGCATTAACTAATTCTCTACATATGCTGCTCATGGACCACCACATTCTCCAAGTGTGGTCCAACCCAAATTAAAATACTTAACAAAATAATTAAAAATGCAACAAAACATAGATAAGATTACATTTTAAAACAAAAAAAATCATAAAATTTTCTTTGAATGGAGTTTTATGATTATAAAAATGAATGATTTATTACAGTGTTTATTAATGCTCCTTTGTTGGTAATGATTAACATGACTATAGCTCTAAAGGAATCATTTTCCATTCTCAAATATCTAGTTACTCTGGGTAATTTTGGAGGGGGGAGGGAGGTGATAGATGAGAGGAGGTAGTTTGCACAATAATTTGATGGTTTGCCAGAGGAAGCTCAGAGTAGGTTGGTGGGGAGAGACACAATAGGAGGGAGGCCCAGTTTTGACACACGCAGCAGCAATTAGAGACAAGTTTGTGGCACATGGAAGGCAGAGGCCAGAATCTCACACAAGCCCATGAGCAAAATGGCAGAACAACCCTAGAAATCATCCAGTTCATAGCGTGCTCCTGTCTTTGTGAAACGTAATGTTGGACATTATTTTGTAGAAAATGCAGAAAAATATTTATTACAAAGAACTTTGTGAATATTTTTAGGATTTGAAGAGCAATGAGTAAACAGTAGGAAAGTTGATTTTTCTTTGCATATAGTTGTAAGTGATAACTATCTTTTCATTTCACTAAGTGCCTTGTGGCACACTGAATATGCCTTACATTTCTATACATAGGGACTGACCCTCCTGTGCAGTATTGAAGCATATTGTGAATTAGGCACCCTTCTCAGGTAAACCAAAACTTCATTCTTGTTGGTGAAGTACCTGGTTGGTGGATAATATGTTAATCTGGAAACTAAGCAGATGAGAAACTGTTATTTCTGAGAAAGTAAAAAGAACACAAAAGGAGTAAAGGAGGTGTGGGGGTGGGGGTGGGATGGCTACCGTCTCTTCCTTCAGGTTTTGTTCTTTTCATAACATGTTCTGTCTCTCACACCACGCAAAAAAGCCTGTCATGTTTTGAAATTGATTCCCTACGTAGCCTAGTGGAGCAAGGCTTTGAGCCTCCTACACAAGTAAATTCCAGACTCAATGTTCTTTTTAAATGCAATTCTTGAGTTGATTTATTGCCATTGATCCATAGTTTTGATCTGTGGGCTTCTGAAGTTCATTCTGTGTTAAGTGGGATGAAGGAAATTATGTTTGGCTGCTTTCATTTTCAATGTGTCTTGTTGTTGATGAGTTATTTCAATCTCATCTGACTCTTTGTGACCCCTTTTAGGGGGTTTCTTGGCAAAGATACTGTAGTGGCTTGCATTTCCTTCTCCAACTTAATGGGGAACTAAGACAAAAGGGATAAAATGACTTGCCCAGGGTCACACAGCTAGTAAATATCTGAAGTCACATTTGAACTCATGAAAATGAGGCTTTTTGATTCCAAGCCTAGTGCTCTATTCACTGTGCCACCTAGCTACCCTTTAATGTATCTTTAGGTAAAGGAGGTTAAGAAAAAAAATTATCTGTAAAAACTTATTTTAAAATATTTTTTAAAAGAAAAAAATACCATATGCCAAATGAGAAGGCACATGAGGACACAGAGAGGGAAGGACAGATGATATAAGAAACAGAAAATAACAATATCAACAATATTTTTGGTTAAACAATATTTTATTTTTTCCAATTACACACAAAGACAGTTTTCAATGTTCATTTTAAATAAGATTTTGAGTTTCAAATTTTTTCTCCCTCCCTCCTTCCCCAACAGCAAACAATCTGATACAGGTTCTACATGTGCAATCCTGTAAACATATTTCCACATTAGTCATGTTGTGAGAGAAGAAACAGAACAAAAAAAGGGAAAAGTCACTAAAAAATTAAAAATGCTATGCTTCAATCGGCATCAACTCCACAATACTTTCTTTGGATGTGGAGAGCATTTTCCATCATGAGTCTTTTGGGATTATCTTGGATCAGTGTATTACTGAGAAGAACTAAGCCAATCATAATTGACAATTGTACAATGTTGCTGTTACTGTGCACAATGTTCTCTTGGTTCTGCTCACTTCACTCAGCATCAGTTCATGTAAATCTTTCCAGGTTTTTCTGAAAGTATCCTGCCCTTCGTTTCTTTTTTTTTCTTTTTTTGAAAATTAATTAATTTTTTTGTTTTTAGTTTTCAACTTCACTTCCCTAAGTTGTATATTTTATCCACCTCCTTTCTCTCCCCCTCCCCCAGCAATATTTTTAAAAAGAGATTGAGAATCTTTTCTGAAACTTATACAAGGTAAAAAAATTGCAAATTTATTTATAGTTAGAAATATAAGATTACAAATTATTTGTTTTTAAACTTATTTGGTTTTTATTTTGTAGGAAGGGTATAAATGTCACATTCTTTTAGCAGTAAGAGAAGATTCATACAAGAAGAACACAGAATGTTTCAGACAAGATAAAAGTCAGATTTTCTGAAGGGGAAAAAAAAAGATTTTATGTGTAATTTGTAGACTTGGTATTAGAGTCTTCAAGGGATATAATTTAACACAACACTGTGAAGTCCACCATTCTGAGTATACTCAATAATTAAATAAAATAAGAGAAGAAAAATTAAGAAATTTGAAATTTACATTTTAAAAACAACAATTTTTTTTACAAAAATCCACAAAGAGAGTAAGAGTGAGGTCAAATTCATTTATGTTATTTCAGAACTTGGAGTTAAACATTCAAAATATTTAGAAATGGTGAATTGGTGAAGAAGTCTGGTGAAAGCCACTGAAATTTTTTGTCTTGAAAAAGTTAAATCTTTTCCCCATATTTCATTACCATGAAGCACTGTTGCCAAAACAATGGATGAAATTACTGCTGACACAGTGGGAACTTAAATAAAAACTGGAAAACTGGCTTTTTCTACTGCAATTGATAAGTACAAATATTAATTAATTGGTGCAAGTAATTAATTATTTGAGCAGGGGACAAAAAGCATGTGAGTGAAGAATTGCTTGATATTCTGTCTCTTAATGACACTACAAATAGGTAAAGATATTTGTAAGGAAGTACACGAACTTTTGGAAAAGTATAATCTTCCATGAGCAAAATGTGTGTGTGTGTGTGTATGTGTGTGTGGCTACAGATGGTTCAGCAGCAATGAAAGGGAAGTCAAACAGATTTGTAGCCCAATTATTGGCTAAGCAGATTGAAATTTTTCCTGATAGTAAGTTTCATGTTTATTTAGTTATTACACCAGGAAGTGTTGTGCTTAAAATAGTGAAAATGGAACATGTGCTGAAGTTTGTTAATAGCCAATTTTATACAGTCTTGAGGACTAATGATTTTCTTCATTACTCTTGAAAATTGAAAGTGAGCAAGAAGATGCATAGTTCATCACATTGAAGTTTGCTGGCTTTCTTGTCTTAAAGTTTTGAAGTGATTTAAGGAATTTCACCATGAAATCAAAATGTTTTTAGAAATGAGAGTCCTCAAAACAATTTAATAATAAAAACCGGTTTCAGGATTTAGCTTTCATTTTATGTATTACAGGATTTTAAGTGAGTTAAACTTCAAACTTGAGAATCAAACTCAGATCACAGCATTTATGTATGACTGCATTAGAGCACTTCATATAAAACTTGGTCTTTGGAAAAAAAATTGTGATTTGACTCATTTTCCTACTTGTAAAAATTATTGAGTCATTTGGTTCTTATAATTTCAGCAAGTATGCCTCAAATATTCAGGAATTAGTGTTCAGATTTGAAAGATTCTAAATGTGTGAAAATTTTTTTTTACTTTTCCACACTCCATTTTTTTATGTTGAGAAAGCAAAAGTAACATCAAATAGAACTTTGAAATTCAGAGTAACATAGTGTTAAAAATATAACAAAGTTAGTGTTCTAGATTTTTATTCTTACTTGCCAAGACATTTTATTGAAATGTACATGTTTGCTTCAAGACTCTTAGCAATGTTTGGTAGGACATATCTAGTGATATGTGAGCACTTATTTTCACATAGGGCAAGATGAACAAATTAACATTTATCATCTATGGTAAAAATTGTATTATCACAAAAGCTCATGCCCAATATTGATAAAATAGTCCCTAGCAAAAGATGCCAAGTTTCTAGCAAACAATATTAAATTAATTTAGAATCTTTTTGTAGTGATATGATTTGTGATATTTGGAATTTATTCAATACTAAAACATAAAATTGTATGCTTCTTTTTATCTATAACTAGCTCCAACCTGATTTGTATGTGCCAGGCCTAGAGTTGGGGAAGACACGTTAAATCTGGCCTCAGACAATTAATAGCTGGGTGACCTTAGACAAGTCACACACCCTCTGTTTTCCTCAGTTTTCTCCTCTGTACAATGCAGATAATAATAGCGCCTACCTCCCAGGGTTGTTATGAGGATCCAATGAAATAATAATGACAAATGCTAAGTATAATGCCTGACGCATAGAAAATACTATATAAATATTAGGTGTTATTATTATCCAAACAAATGAGCAAATTCCTAACAATAATTTGTTTCTTTTTATATAATTAGTCATATCTAGTTTCTTCCTGATTTTAATGTGTTGATACATTAAAAAAAAAAACAGAGAGAGGGATAAACACATGTGATTTTCTAGGTCAATATTCGCCAGCAGAGATCCTCATTTAGAATTTAGTGATTTCCATTTCCATTTGCATTAGACACCACTGCACTCAATTGTTTGCTCTTTTGTCCATTTCAATCCATATTCTATTGGTTATTCTTTCTGTTGGTTATTTCCAAAAATCCAGCTTCTAAACATTAACCTCTGCCTTCTCTGCCATATTAGCATTGAAACAAGCTCGGGCACCATCAAACCCTCCCACAGCCATGGCTGCTTATTTTCCAATCTTTTCAGACCATTGGAGTTAGAAGTTACTGGTGACTCTTTTGGGATGAGGGGCAATATTTCAGGACTTTTTTTTCTACTTTTGAAATGTTTATGTAGCATAGGACTGGATACATATGGGATATGGGGCAAGATGTCTGACATCAAAGTCATAGAACCACATTATCCTAATTTTAAAGAAATACTTGTGATGCCTTTTGTTTTTATGACATATTTCTAGATACATCACTCTAACATCTCTGGAATAGAACTCTCCTTTGTAACAACTAATAGGAATTGCACCTGAAAATGTATGCAACATTCTGCAGAATGGTCCCTTTTGTCTTCTTCAAGAAGAGGGAGGTAAATTTTCTTTTCTATTCTCCAGAACTATTATTGGCTTTAACATTATTCAAGGTTCAACTTTCTTTCAATGATATTTTCATTGCATGGCTATCATTGTTTTGCATATGATTCTTCATTTTTTGGTGTATTTCATTGTGCACCAATTCATACAAATATTCTTGTGTCATTCTGAAAGTTGTGTGGTACAGTGGAATGTAGCCTAGAGTTAGAGCTAGAGGACCTGGATTCAAATCTTGCCTCTGCATGCACATAGCAGCAGGAATGCATACTTGTCCCAGCAAGTCTGATACTGGCCCTCAAGCTTTTTGCTGCCTCTTCTGCTTTTCCTGAACCCAAGTCTCCAAACAGCAATTTTGAGAAGTGGATGTTTTTGATTTTGTGGATAACCTCATGAGTTCAAGATATCAGGACCTGATTGTCCAAAAAGAAGTGATTTCTGTACCAACACAGAAGACCTGACTTACCAAGAAAGTCCAAGTTATTCCATTGCTTACAAGAAGATCTTTTCTTGTAAGCTGCTTGAACAGTATAGATCAGAGGCAAATTACTTTTTCTTAATATGAAATACCTGTTGACCCATTATGCAAAATTGTTTTTACCTCCTGGAAGAAAATAAGAAGTAGGTTATTGTTTCCTATTTTAAGTTTTTGTTGACCGATTATAAGTCATTTCTGTTTTATGCATTTTTTGGTAGTGAAGGAAAAAAAATAGGCATCTTACACTTGATATTTGCTACTTTCTACATCTGGTACCTCTCTAGAAGGGATCTCTTTCTAGCAATTCATCCCTTTGGCTTTGGAGATCCTAGATATGAGGCATGTTTAGGCTTTGTTATAGAGATTTTCCTAGGAACTCTAGGATGGGGACATCATGAAATAGAGTTCAAGAAAAGTCTGACGGATCCTATTTAAGACTGAGCCTAGTCCATGTGAGTCCAGGTCTAAGGCCCTTGTGAGAGCTGATATCCTGTGAGTGGCAGGGGATATCTGGGAATATTCTTTATTTATTTAAAATCCCTTAAGAGAGTACCTTAGCCACTTACTAGTTGTGAGACTCTGGGCAAATCACTAAATCCTGTTTGCCTCAGTTCCTCGTCTATAAAAAGAGCTGGAGAAGGAAATGGCAAACAATTCCATTATGTTCATCAAAAAACCCCAAATGAAGTCACCAAGAGTCGGACATGACTCAAATGACTCAACAGCAACAATGATAGTCCGAGAACAAATATTGTGTCAAGGCAGGAAGCTTCGTGTGGCATATCAGAGGACAAAGGTCAGGGATGTGTCCAAGGGCCAGAGCCAAAGCACTAAACATCACCAACCAAATAATGCTCCTCTTCTGTTTGCCCCCAATTTCTGTATGTAAAGTCAGTCAACAAACATTTATGAAGCACTTCCTACAGCCACAGTCTTCTGAAAATGCATATATTCCTCATTTTTAAAAGTTTGTAAGGGTGGCTACGTGGTACAGCAAATAGAGCACTGGCCCTGGAGTCAGGAGGATCTAAGTTCAAATCTAGCCTCAGACACTTAACACTTACTAGCCATGTGACCCTGGGCAAGTCATTTAACCCCAGTTGCCCTGCCTTCCCCCCTCCAAAAAGAAAGAAAAAAAAGTTTCTACCTTCACAAGATCATAGATGGAAGGGACCTTGAGGTTCATCTAGTCCAACCTCTTCATTTTACAAGTAAGGAAACTGAGGCCCGATGAAGTCATTTGTTCAAGGTTATGAAGAACAGAGATTTAAACCAAGACCCTCTAATTACAAATCAAGCATTTTAAATGCTTCTTGACTGACTAACTTGATGGCTAATTGAAGTTGTTGGAACTGTAAGGAAAGCAACACAGCTGGGAGTGGAGTGAGAGGGGACAGGCAGACAGAATATAGATCTTTGAGGCCTGAACTGATCTTTCTCTCGCTCTGCTATGATCTATGACCATAAATCAGGTGCTTTAAATGTTTGTTGACTGACTAATTAGACAGTTGTTCCTAGTCATTTGCTTAGAGTTTCTAGTGGTATTTATTTCCTTCACCACAAAAAAGAAAAGGTTAAAACCCCAAAGATTCATAATTGCTCATTCACAACAGTTGGCATTGCACCAGGCTTTATGGAGAATGGAATCAAAAAGAGGGAAGACAGCGAAAAAATACTTAAAGGTCTTTTAGCCATGGTAGGGCACCATAGACCATGTCAAAGTAGATGAAAAGGCATACGTTTATCAGTGTTTGGAGCACATGACTCTGCAGGTACGTGGTCTTTCCACTGAGACATTTCCATTACCAAATGAGAATAATGGCATACCTCAGGGCTTTCCAAGGGTACCACTCTTAAGCTTACAGAAGCAGAACTAGCCAGTTCAATGTGGGATGTGATTAATATGCAGATCTCCCTATGGTGAAATCTGTGGTTAGGCTATGGAGGAGTGCAGAGAAACTCACTCTGGCAAACCCAAAGGATACAGTCTCCACTTGTCCTCTGGGCCACCTCTTTTAGGGATTAGAAACAACTCTGTGGTCACATACACATAGAGAGACAAAAGAAGGTAATTCTCTAGGAGCCCCAATCACAAACCCCACTATACTTATGTATAAGAAAAACAAAAAACCCCAAGTATTTGCATTTAATACCTCAGAAACATAATCCCCCTTTCACCCCATACCACCTCTGCATTACCTTGGTCTTGGAGGAGGGGAGGGGGATTAGATTCGCACCTTACCTGAAGTCCTATATATAGCACGAATTCCACCAAATTCAAGGCCAAATCAACATCTTGGCTCTGTGGTTTCACAGGACTTCCCTGCTGGGATACAACATCTAGCCTGGGATCTTGGGCTCTTAGGGTTCCAGGATTCAACCTTCCAGGTCCAGACCTCTTCTCCCTGAATCTAGTATCAAAAAGGGCAAATGATAAATGGATCTTTCCTTAGTATATTAAGTAGTATCTAGCTAAAGCCAAGAGTAAACATTATTTGTAATGGAGGAAGGCTTGAGGTCTTTCCACTAAGATCAGGTGTAAAGTAAGGATCAGCACTATTACATGTTATTGTTCTAGGGATTCCAGCAATATGTTAGCAATATGATAAGAAAAAATAGAAAGGATAAAATATAGGCAAATAAGAAACTAAACTGTCACTTTTTGCATATGATATGATAGCCTCAGTAGAGAATCCTAAAGCTGCAATTAAAAATAAATTGAAACTTAATAAAGTCAGGAAAAGTGAAGCATACAAAATAAACACATAAATTACCATCATTTCTGTGTGTTAACAACAAAACACAGTAGGAAGAGATGCAAGAGAAATTCCATTTAAAATCATTATAGAAGGGGCAGTTAGGTGGCACAGTGGATAGAGCACCAGCTCTGGAGTCCGGAGGACCTGAGTTCAAATTCAGTCTCTGACACTTACTAGCTGTGTAACCCTGGGCAAGTCAATTAACCTTGTTTGCCTCCCAGGAAAAAAAAGAAAAAAATAACTATTGAATACATAAAGTATTTGGAAATCTGTTGTGAAGAGATAGAGCAGAACTACATGAATACAGCAACAAAACACACTTTAAAGAAATTAAATCTTAAATAATTAGAGAAACAGTTGCTCATGATTAGGTCAACCAGTGCAATGAAAAAAAATAATTATTACAATTCTGAGAAATAGCAAGGTCAGTGTGAGTATACCAGTAGAGGGTCAAACTGAGGGAGTAAAAAGAGACTTTTGCAGTTTATAAAGAATGTGTGTAGTCAGGTTTTTAGAGGGATTATAAGCATGGATATTGAATTACCTAAGGAAGCTGGTGAGAACAAGATGGAAAAGATCATAAACTGGGGGCTAAAGTCACTGAGAAAGTTAGAAGAAACTGTGAAAATGACAAAGAAATAAAAAGAATGAGAAGACAGTGGCATACATGTGAATTTCAAAAGAGGGAAAGCATCATACAGTGGTGGTAGAAAAATGGTATCAAAGTGGCAATGGTCAAGTTTCTTCTCAACCCTCAGAGAGAGAAAATGAAAGGTTTCCAAAGGATAGCATTGCACTTTAAGGTGTCTAATAGGGTTAGTTTAAAATTTCAAGGATGTAGGAACCCATACTGGGAATAGAATAGGAGTTCTGAAGAGAACACTGGAATGTTTGCACTGGTCCTTAGGAAAAGAAAGGCTGACTTTGAATAAGGATGAGACCTATAACACAGATCACTATTAGTGAGATTGGTTCATCCTATATCTCTCCCATTCATATCACATGGAAAAAATGTACTACAGAATGGAAAGATATAAAAAACATTGGGATAGGTAACTACCTGCATTGGATAATTCAGATGATCACTTGCATGGAATTAGTCTCCTTCCAGTTCTATGAAGCTACAAGCATCATACGCTGTGTAATTCAGGACATTTTTATAGAACATATCAGGGGAACATCACAACAATGGACAGAAGCCTTTAAAAATCAGTTGTATTGATACTAAACATGAGTTTTTTTGCTGATTTGATCATTCTAGTTCCTCTCTTCTCATTCTGCTCTCTCCAAAATACCAGTGATCGCTTAGTCACCAGGTTTAATACGTTTTTCTCAGTTCTCATATCTCTTGACCTCTCTGAGCATTGACATTGTTGATTGCCCTCTGGATACTCCCTCTTCTTTGGGTTTTCATGTCACTGCTCTCTCTGCTGGTTCTCCTATCCAGCTCTAGCCTCTCTCCTGAGCTCTACAAGTGTTGATTGGACATTTCCAAATGGATATCCTGTAGGATATCATATTTATCATGTCCAAAATGGAATTCATTATTTCCCCCTTCCCCAAACCACCCTTCTTCTGAATTACCATTGTCAAGGGTACTATCATCATTTTAGCCACCCAGATTCACAACTTCAGGGTCATCCTTGACCTTTTATTCACCCCACATATCCAAAGCAGTTGCCAAATCATACCATTTTATTTCCACAGCATCTCTGGCATTTGTTCCCTCCTCTGCACTCACATAGCTACAAACCTAGGTCATACTTCATCTGGACTCCTGCCTGGTCTCTAGTTTTTTGTGGTAGTGGGAGGAGGAGAAGTAGGTGCCATACCATTGTGTGCTACGTATTTTTTTCCTGACCTCCAGTCTCTGGGGGAAAGAAGAGAGGAGGGTTTATTACCATCATACTCTGTACATCTCCTTCCTTATCTCCATAAGCCCCCTGCCTAGTCTTTAGCTTCTGATGGGAAAGTGAGGGGACAGATGAGTTTCATATCATTGTGCCTTATATATCTCTTTCTTGATCCTCAGTCTCTAGGATAGGGGTTCCTAAACTTAGTTTAACACCCTCTTTTTTTTTTTTTAAAAAGTTACTCAGCATCCACCTGGAAATCTTTAAGCCTTTAACAGTTTTAAAAAATTGTGTCATTTTAAAAAAACATTTTTTTAAAATGACACATCTTAAATGTAAATTTTTATTGTAAATTTGTGGGGTTTTCCCTGCTTTGAAATTTTGATGATACAATATTGCACCAAGTAACCATATATTATTGTATTGTAAAAAATCATTACATACACATATTCCTGCTGATGTATGCTGGACTTCCGTGCAATTAGCAACATGCTCACCTGCCAACACTTGCTTGTTAAGACCTGTCTTAACCTGTAGACTTGACCACTGATTGGTTATAACTTGCATTTTGTGTGTTTATTTGGAAAATAATGTAATCATTATGACTTTAACTCCATTACATGTATGAATGGTTTTTCAATTTTTTCTTTTCTTTCCTTATGCTTCCATCACCCCCTTATTTTTATTCAATACCTCCCAACTGCACCCAAGCCTACTACCACCCTCCTGGATTGTGGTATCACCCACTTTGGGAACTTCTGCTAGAGGAAAAAACATGCCTTTCTATAACATTAGTCTGCAGCCACTGAGAGGAGAGGAAAGAGCATCATTCCACCAAGTTTCCAGCCTGGAAACTCCTGCCTTTGGGTGTGGGAGGGAGTTTCATCACTCTTTCTGCTTCAGGTTCTTGATCTCTCATCTGAATTGCTCAAGTCCCTGAAAGGATTCCTCCCAGAGATCATAACACTATTGAATTTGAAAGTCTCTCTAAATTTTCACTTAAAGATTAACAAACACTCCCCTTATCATACACTTCCCATCACAGTGATTCTGAAATCCCATAGCATATTATCCATATGACATTCCCCATTGACTAATTTCTTATCTCCATTTCCCTCTATCCCTCCCCCATCAAAGTCTCAACCAAAAGCCAACAAAGCCTTTAACCGTGCCCTTTAGGATGCTTGCTCTGCAAATAACAGTTTCCTTTTCATCTTAAATCTTTTCCTTTCCTCCCCTTTTCATCTTCTGGCTCTTACCAATGCCTGACCCTTCCTGAAGACACAGCCTCTTCTCCATCTACCCCTTCCAGCATTGCCTGCATGTTCACTCATTCCCCTCAACTCGCTGGTCTATGTGAAGAAATTGGAACACTCCTTATTCTTGATTACTCCTTTCAGGTCTTTTTCCTACCATCACTCAAAAATCTCTCCTCCTCTGAGGTTCATGTAATCCACATCTACCATGCAAGCAAAATTCTAATAGTCATTTTCTACAGCTCTCCAGGACACTCCCTTCCCTTCTTCAATGAATTCAGGTCCTGGCTCAAAATCTTTTTTTCCTCCCCAATTTCTGTCCTGAAGTTCTGAAAAGGACTTCTGTATACATGTTGATATTCTCTCAAATACCCTTGCAGCTAGGTGGCACAGTGGCTATAGTACTATGACTGGAGTCAGGAGGACTCATCTTCCTGAGTTCAAATCTGGCCTCAGACACTTACTACCTCTGTGACCCTGAGCAAGTCATTTAACCCTGTTTGCTACAGGTTCCTCATCTGTAAAATGAGCTGGAGAAGGAAATGACAAACCACTCTAGTATCTTTGCCAAGAAAACTGAAAATGGGTCACAAAGAGTAGGACAAAACTGAAAACAACTAAATAACAACAAATATCCTAGCCTCCCAGTTCATCCCCCTACCCATTTCCCATGACTTATTCCTCCTTCCTCACATCAGTCACACACAAAGATGGGCATACCCTTGATCTTGTTATAACCCTTCTATCTTCATGTTCATGAACTCTGATACTCCCTTATCTGGATTTCCACTTCTCCTTCTGCCATCCAACACCAGATTCTGCTCCTTGTCTACATGATGACCTCCAATTCCTTGACCCTTCAGTTCTCTCCCAGGCTGCTGTCCCTTCACTAAGCACTCTCTCCTTCTTTCCCCAGCACTTGTGGCTACAGAAGAGTAGAAGACCTGGTCACAGTTACAGGGTCAAAGTGCTCATATTTGTGGGTTCAGGGGAGCAGAAGTCCTTCCTGAGTAAACAGCAGAGCACAAACTGGGAGAACAGTGACAATGCCTCTCCTTAGATCACACTGTCTTAGAAGCACTGAAAACTTCCAAACCATAGAACTAGTTCTGAAAACAAAATGAGCAGATACCAACTCTGACAAAGACTTCAAAGTCAAGAAATAAGCTTGGGAAATTTTAAAAAGCAAAAAAAGAACTTGGTCATAAAAAGCTATTGTTGTGGGAGAAAAAGCCAAGATACAATCTCAGAAAAAGATGACAATGTGGAAACAGCTACAACCAAAGCCTCAAAGATGGACCCAAGCACAACAAGAATTCCTAGAAGAATTAAAGAGATAAGAATGAGAGAGGAAAAATTCAGAAAAGAAATGAGAGTGATGCAAGAAAATTATGAAAAGAGAATTAACAGTTTGATAAGAGGCACAAAAATATTAAAGAAAATAAACCCTTAAAAAACAGAATTGGCCTAATGGTAAAAGAGACATAAAAATTCACTAAAGAAAAAGACTCCTTGGGGCAGCTAGGTGGAACAGTGAATAGAGCACAAGCCCTGGAGTCTGGAGGACCTGGGTTCAAATCCAGCCTCAGACACTTAACATTTACTAGCCGTGTGACCTTGGGCAAATCAGTTAACTGCAAGTGCCCTGCCCCACTTCCAAAAAGAAAAAAAAGACTCCTTAAAAAGCAGAATAAGTCAAATGGAAATAGAATACAAAAATTCATTAAATAAAAAAATTCTTTAAAAAGCAGAATTGGCCAAAGGAGAAAAGGATTACAAAAGCTCACTGAAGAAAATAATTGCTTAAAAATTAGAATTGGGCAAATGGAAGCTGATGATTCCATAATACATCAAAAAACAATAAAATGCAGTCAAAAGAATGAAAACGAAGAAGAAAATGCAATTAATAACCAAGTCAGTTTTACAAAAATAAAAACCATTATCCAATTGACAGATGGTCAAAGGGTACTAATACGCAGTTTTCAGAAGAAGAAATCAAAGCTATCTATAGTCATATGAAAATTTGCTCTAAATCAACATTGATTAGAAAATGTCAATTAAAACAACTCTAAGGTACCACTTCACACCTATCAAAAATGACAAATACTGGAGAGACAAGAGAAAATAGGTATACTAATGAACTATTGGTGGAGTAGTAAACTGATCCGATCATTCTGGAGAATAATTTGGAATTATGGCCAAAGGGGTATAAAACTGTATATACTCTTTGACCCCAAAATACCACTACTAGGTCTGTATTGCAAAGAAATTAAAGAAAAATGAAAAGGATCTAAATGTACAAAAATATTTATAATAGCTTTTTTATGGTGGAAAACAATTAGAAATTGAGGGGATCTCATCAGCTAGGGAATGGCTGGATAAGTTGTGACATATGATTGTGATGGAATACAATTGTATGTTGACAAGAGGGATAGTTTCAGAAAAACATGATAACACTTATATGAACTGATGCAAAATGAAAGGAGAAAAGTTGGGAGATTGTTGTGCACAATATCAATGTTGTAATGATGATCAACTGTGAAAGACTTGACTACTCTGATCAATACAACAATCCAAGACAATCCCAAAGGGCTCATGATGAAAAAAAATGCCGTCCACCTCCATAGAGAGAACTGATGAACTCAGAGTGTAAATTGAAGCATAATTTTATCTTGGTTATTTTTTTTTGCTTTATTTTTTCAATATGGATAATATTATAAATTTTGCATGATTTTATATGTATAATTGATATAATATTGCTTGCCTTCTTGGTGAGTGGGGGAGGAGGAGGGAGGGAGGAAGAGCATTTGGAACTCAAAATTTAAGAAGAAAAAAGTGTTAAAAATAATTAATTAATTTTTAAAAAATTTAAAAGGTAGTAGCTCAAAAAGGAGCAAGGTACAAGAAGCCAGGAAACAGGAGGAAGATACAGTGTCCTCCTCTACGTCTTGCCTAATAATAAAAAGTAGTCATAGAATAAACCCTTGATGTGCTATTGAATTTATAAAGTAGTCAGGTGGGAAGAACCAGGCCTGTTGTGCCTCAGGTGGTCTCTATTTCGACAATCACCTTTCTCTGGGAGTCCAGGTTATTTTTAAAATATTTTAATGACTCCCTTAAAAACAATTGCACAACACCTAAAGAACAGTCTCAGCTAATATTTGTAGAGCAATGTTGACCCTAATAGCCCCTAAGTACTTCATGTCGGAGTGTGCCTATGTGCATTCTTTTTCTTCCACAAAAACTGACTGAAATCTCAGGCATACCAATTTTTTTTTATTATGCAACTGGCTGGGCACAGCATTTGGCTATAGGCAAAGGAATTGTGTTAGAAGAGTTGCCAGAAAGCATAGCTATCTTCAATTGTAGACAGAACTCACAGATCCATAGGAGTGCAGTGAAGTTTAAAGACAGAATGATGATAAAGGATCTGTTTTAAAACCCTGGACCCTCCAAATGAAGGTTGTAAGACTTTACATGATTTTTCACATATCTCTGCTACAACTCAAATTGACCAATTTGCTGTTTCTTATTTAAAACATTCCATCTCCTTTCTTTGTGTTTTTGCACTGGCTATTCCCCAAATCTAGAATATTATTCATTCCTCTACTTCTTAAAGCCCCTTCTTCCTTATGTAACTGAGGGGACATTCTCAGATTTGCCCTTCCTGGGGGGTTATATAGAGCATGTGCAGACATTACTTGGTTCCAATCCAACTTACTAAAGTTTGGAAGTTTAATTACCTGCTGCCTGTGACTGAAGGACTAGCATTTTGTAATGATGAAAAGTCTTCCAAATGACTTTAGAGCCAGTGGAACTAATGACTTTGGAGTTGCTGAATTGAAACTGAGTGAGTATACAAAAGGAGAGACCCATTAATCTCTCCATTTCTTTTCCTTGGTAGGTGAGAGTAAGGAGGACTGCTTTGAGAAGCAGCACCTGACAATATTCTCCTGCCTGGTTGCCTCATTTTCATGAGCACATGGAGTTTCTGTTTCTTTTATGTTTATTCTTTCTTGACCTTAAGTGAATGAGTAGCCTAAGATGGGTGTGCCCAAGATACCCACTGAGTTCAGGAGATCAAGAGGACCCACTAAACGTTTACATCAGAGATTCCACCTATTACAGTCAATAACAGAGTCCACTGGATATGGTAGCTAGCTAGAGCCACCTTCCAGAGTAGGAAGTTGATCAGTTAGCAATGTTGATATAGTCTTGGTGAAACAGCGGCCTTGTAGGTATTGAGAGATCTGGAGAGATTCTAGACTTGCAGCTGAATGAAGAATCAGCACATAAAGTGGCCTGTCTCAGTGGAGAAGCAGCCTACATTAGCAGTGGATGGCCCATTCAGCAGAGAGCTACACTTAAAGGGAATTTTATGCACACTCCCAAAGGAAGAAAAAGATTTAACCCTCAGGCCACACACACATAAACTTTACACATGGATTCCTTTTGGATTCTTTACTAGTGCTCACTAATGGGTCTCTTCCTGTTAAAACTGCTACCAATGCACCAATACCCTGGAAAAACACTACACGAATGTCTATCTTCCTTACTTCCCCCTTATATTCTTGGCCATGTGGTTACCTCTATCAAACCCAACATGTGAGAGCTCTGTCCCAGGTACTACTCTCCATGAGAATTGAACTCTAAATACCTGAACAGACTTATACAAGGGGGACCTTTATATAAGGCTCAACTAAACTTACAGGAAAACCCTAAGTGGCAGCAGTTGCTTCCCCTGAGAATGCCAAGCTTCAAGTTCAATCAACTGTATACCTACAAAACAGCATGAGTGCTGCCTTCTACAAGGAGTCTTTCCTACTTGGCCCATTTGTTTATACTCTGCCCCTGTCCACAATAATTTTGTGCTTATTTATCTGAATTAGTCATTTATTGAATGCATGCATGTACTTATTTGTTTGTTTGTTGTGTCCCTTTCCCCCCTCCCCCGAATGTAAGATTTTTTTTAAGGTAGGGACTGGGTTTTGTATCTCTAGTATCTCCCGGGCTCTGCATACAGTAGGCACTTAATATATGCTTGTTGAATTCTATTTAATCCTGTTTTTCAGTGTGTGAAATCTACCCATTGGGACTGGGAAATATTTGAAGACATCAAAGTTAGACAACTGGAAAGGAAATTATATGGCATTTTGGGGGTTGCCAAGTACCTCTCTCACAACCTCAGTGAGGGAAGGAAGTACTACACATGGTATGTCTTCATTTTACAGAGAGAGAAACTAAGACTCTGAGAGGTTAAGAAGAAAAAAGTACTGACTCTGAAGTCAGAGGACACAGGCTCATATCTTGTCTCTAATGTTTACAACTGTGTGACCTTGGACAAAAGTCACTTCCTCTCCTGGGACCTGGCAATTTGGGCATCTGTGAAATGAGATTTGGACTGGGTAGCCTCTGAGGTCCCTTCCAGCTCTCAATATATGATCCTATGACATCAAATGAGATAATATTTTTAAAGCACTTAGCACAGTGCCTGGTATGCAGTAGGCATACTATATAAATGTTTATTTCCTTCCTTTCCCTTCTCCTATGACTCTTCTCCACTCAAATGACTAAGAGACGTCTGAGGAAGGATTAGGATGTAGATCTCCCTGACTCCAGGTACATCCTTAGAGCCAATACCTCTAGTTTCCTCCAGTACTAACTTGGTGGTCTAAATATGAACATCAGATAAAATAATACTACACTAGTTATTCAGCACCCAATGAAAAGGCAACCATGTCATTACAAAGGAAACATACTTGGTTGGTGGCCTCCAAGAGCTTATAATTCAATAGGGAAGAAAAGACAAAACAAGAAATAAAAGCAAGAACCAGAATTTTAAAATACCAAAATACACACATAACCAGTCACAGTATTAAATCATAAGGTGTAGTGACTAAGGGGCTGCAGAAATTCTGCTGCTGTTCAGGAAGAAGAGAAATATTTGCCAGGGGCTTTTCCCCCCTCAGAGCTTTCATATTCCTAGAGAAGAGGAATGATTTTTTTAATAGGCAAAGCTGTATAGAAAATGATCTGCCTGAAAGAGTTTGCAGATCCTATACATGATTGTATGCCACCATGGCGGGGGTGGGGGGTGGGGAGGAAGGGGAGAAAAATCTGAAACTCAAGTAATTCTGGAACTGAATCTTGTAAACTAAAAGTAAACAAACAAGTCAATAAAATAAATTTTTTAAAAAGAGAGAAAAAAAGAAAAATAAATTATCTGCCATGAATCTCTCACTGGTGAGAATAGAGTGAAACAGACTGCAGGGGGAGGTTACTAAGGTGCCTTCTAAGAGGGAATGCAGAGGAATGACAGCCTCTGCCTAGCACTGCAATTTATTGCTAGGGAATTCAGAGATTTGATGGAGAGGTAAAAGGAAAAGGACATGAAGCGCTTCAGCTTCCTCTGGGGAGAAGCAGCCCCTCCAGTCACACACATCAGGAGAGTGGTAGGTGAGAGGTTCCAAAAGAAGGCCCCTGACCAAGAGTCAGTCTGAATCCTTCTCTCCCCATCCCCTCTTCTCTGTCTCTCTCTGTCTCTCTCTCTGTCTCTGTCTGTCTCTCTGTCTTTCTGTCTCTGTCTATCTGTCTCTGTCTCTCTATGTCTCTCTGTCTCTGTCTCTGTCTCTCCCTCTCTTATGGGGCTTTGTTTTTGTTTGTTTGTTTTAAATATTGTCAACAGCAGCTTAGCAATCATTTCCACCAATTCTTTCAATCCTGAGGATGTAGTTTACCTCTTCCTTATGCCTTGAATTCAATGAGGGCAGTTAGTACTCTCATACTCACTGGGGTATGGAAGGCAGCATGATATAGAGGACAAAGAACTAGCCTGGGAACCAGGAATGTCTGAGTTAAAGTTCCAACTCTGACATACTGTGTGAGAACCTGGGCAAGTCACTTAACAGCTTAGTACTATAGGCAGCTCTAAGACAGAGAATCTGGGTCCATGGATAGATTTCACAGCTCAGAGGGTCCATGATTTTTTTTTGGTGATTGATTTCCTTTGTAATGTTGTGTATTATATTTTACGCATCTAAAAACATTATTCTGAAAGGGAGGGTGTGGGCTTTGCCTGTCTTCCAAAGGTGTCCATGAAGAAGAAGAAGAAAGAAGAAGAAGAAGAAGAAGAAGAAGAAGAAGAAGAAGAAGAAGAAGAAGAAGAAGAAGAAGAGACTAAAGTTGCAGAAAAGGTGCCAACCTGTATAGGTAGAGGGAGTTCCCTCATCTGGGAATTCCCTGTACTAATGAAATCCCAGGTCCAGTTCTTTTCCCTCTGCCTTCAGGGCAGGGAAGGCTGAGAGGTGGGTTCTGAAGAAGTGAAGCTGACAGAGAGGAAGAGGGAGACATGCAGTATAGGCAATATCGTGCTGGGGCCAGCTTGGACTTCCTTGGGAGAGGAGCTGATTGTTAAATTTTCAGTGTGAGCATTTACACCTTAGAAATCAGTAACTTTTACAAATGGGGACTTGATTTATTGTTTTATTGATTGTTTAGAATTAAGAAAGTGATGGAGAAAAAGTTAATAGTGCAGATGTTGCTCATTTATGTCTTACTCTTCATCTCTTAGTGACCCCATTTGGGGTTTTCTCAGCAAAGACACTGCAGTGGTTCACCATTTCCTTGTCCAGCTCATTTTATAGATGAGGAAACTGAGGCAAGCAGGGCTAAGTGACTTGCTGAGAGTTATACAGCTAGTATCTGAGGCTGCATTTGAACTCATGAAGATGAATGAGTCTTTCTGACTCTGTTGTCTGCTGATCTACCTAGCTGCTCAATAATAATTCAGATTAAAATTATATAATATATAATAATTAATTAAATATTAATTATTAATATTAATAATATAATATGTTATAAAATTATAATTGTGTTGTGTTTTTTTCAAGAGCTGAATGTTATATGTTTATCAGCATGCAACTGAGCATAGGTATCCCAGCAGAGGCCTTGAGTAGCTAAGGGGGCAGCAGGATACTAGGTACCCAGTAACAAGTTTGCTTATTTCTGTAAACTCTTATAGTACTCCTCATCTTCAGGCAATAAAACTGACCCAAGCTTTGAGCCATTTCCCCTGGCAAAAAGGCTGGCGGGAGTGATAATCCCCGAAAGAACTCTAAGTCTAGAATCAAAGGACTTGGATTTGAATCCCACTTCTGCTCTTGACCTTGGTGATCTTGGCCAATGCTTTTCTGGACCTTGGGTTTCTCAATGAGGGGACAGGGCTGGATCAGAGTCATCAGACACATGGGCTGCCCCGAGTGGGCAGCACTCCCAAATGCTCAACCAGATATAAATGTAATTGGGAAATATTTAACAAAATAAATAAAACAGAACAGAATAACAGCAATATCTATGGGTAACATTAGTATGTGTTTTTCTAAGTCACCCTGCATGGGCAGGGGTCCTTTTCTCCAGATCCTCCCTTCTATCTGAGTTGACACCACTGGCAGAGACAAACTTTAGGCTCCCTTCCAACTTCAAATCCTAGTTTCTTGACCAGGGCTTTCTTGTCTCTCAGGGAGCCACAAGGTTTTGGTTTTATTTTTAAACAGAGGTCTTCTTTGAAATGATAGGTCAGCATTGCAATAGGAAAAAAAAATCATTATTTCCAATGGGTTTTTTTAGAAGATTTTCCTTTAAAGTTTAAATCTTTTCATTCTTGGTAGCCATCTGGAACTGAGGTTAAACACAGTGTCCTATGGAGAGAATGTTTTTGTAGCATCCAGGAAAATGGGATGCTCCCTCAGGTAGCTCCCTCCTGATGAAAAGTCAGGAGAGTCACATCCAGGTCAAAGCAATCAATCACCAATAGCTTCCTTCAAGACTCAGCTCAAGAACTGTATTCCACATGAGGCCAGTCCTGATGCTCCCAGCTACTAGAGTCCCTCCTAAAATAACTTGATGTATATTTATATTTATTTATCTGTGTACACATTGTCCTTTACCAATACACTCCTTGAAGTCAGGGACAATATCATTTTTATCTCTAGGTAAACACAATCCAGTTTTTAAAATGTTCGTTGGATAGAGCACTGGTCCTGGAGTCAGATGGTGTCAAATCTGACCTCAGACAATTTCTAGCTGTATAATGCTTGACAAGTCACTTAACCCCAAGTGCCTCCCCAAAAAACCCAAAAAACAAAAACAAAAAATGCTCATTGAAAGAATGGACAAACAAATCCAATAAAAGCAACTTCTTTCCACAATGGATGACTTGGACAGAGGTGATCTAAGAAAATGTTGGTTTTCTCCACTGCCTCTTTATCTGGAGGATATCCTGATGATGGTCTCTCCCTTTGTCCTATTTGCCATTTGTTTTCATCTAGTGCTCCATACCCACATCTTTTTTTTCTTTTTCTTTTTTCCTGGAGGGGGGAAGGCAAGGCAATTGTGGTTAAGTGAATTGCCCAAGGTCACACAGCTAATTAAGTGTCAAGTATCTGAGGCCGCATTTGAACTCAGGTCCTCCTGACTCCAGGGCCAGTGCTTTATTCACTAAGCCACCTATCTACCCTATCCACATCTTGGCACTGACTTTGAGGGCAACTGTCTTGAGAGCATCCGTTTGCCGCTTCCCATTTGAAATTACTTCTTCCCAATCTCTGGTTGCCTAAGAAGATAAAAAAACTGGCTTTGGCTTAAAAGAAATTTATTAAAAACCATTAGAAATAATTACCACTTTGAGACAAGTGACATTTTAGCTAAGTCTCTGTTTTAAATGCCTTTCAGCTTGACCTTTCCTCATTTCTCCCTATCTTTTGGGTACAGGGGCTTCTGGAGTATAACAGCTAAGTAGTGGTGAAATTCACTCTCAGCCTAGAATAGAAATTCCACAGGAGATGCAAAGAGACATTATTCCTCAACCAGATGCTAGTCAGCATCCTGGACAATTCCATCATTCCCTCCCCTGCACTCTCACCCTTAAGCTTTCATTCGTAAACCAGAGATCCCACATATAGAGTATTAGACTATCAAATTTTAGTATGAAGAAGAGTGGAATAGATATATGCCTATTAATTCAAATCTCAAAGATCTGAAATCATTAGCAACATGTCTTTATTGAGTGATTATGGGTGTACCAGATTTATTTTTTTTTAGTTCAACAAACATTTATTATTTTAAGTTTATTTAAATGTTTTTTATTTAAAGTTTTGAGTTTTAAATTCTATCCCTCCCTCCTTTCTTCTGTTCCCCCCTCCCTGAGATGGTAAGCACAGATTATACATGTGTAATTATGTTAAACATTTCTGTATTAGTCATTTTGTACAAGAAAACTCAAAAGAAAAAAGGAAAGAAAGAAAATGAAAAATAGAATGCTTCAATCTGTATTCACTCAATATCAGTTCTCTCTGTGGAGGTTGATAGTTTGCTTCATCATTGGCCCTTTGGGATTATCTTGGATCATTGAATGGTGCACCAAGTTTAGATGAAGTCAATTCTTGATTGTGCTAAGAGGAGTAGGGATGGGGAGATGGGGATGGGGGCTGAGGGCAGAATTATGCAGATTACCTAGTATACCAGAAGACTTAAAATAATTTGTATTTAACTTTGTCATCCAATTTTATACTTCTATTTCAGTAGGAATATGCCGGCCGTTATGCATCATGGAAAGTCATAATATTACATGCAGAGTCACAAAGCCACCTCTTCAGGATATGTATGGTGGTAGGATCCCTGCTGGCTGTTCTCAGGTTCCTGGTGCTTAAAGTAATCATCTGTCAAAATTCACAGCTCAGAAATCCCTATTTCCACTGAAACACACACACACACACACACAGCTAGATGAAACATATTGTCATAGCAAGACAAAGGACAAACTTTTCAATTAAAATTGTAGATAATAGAAATAGCAGAATCAAATTTGGCAACAAGCATTTATTAAACACTTGCTAGGTGCCTAGGCATTGTGCTAAGTGCTGGGATGCAAATATAAGTAAAAAGAAAGACAGTCCCTGTCCTCAATGAGCTTACATTCTAATGAGAGAAGACAACACACAAAAGGGAGCTGAAAAGGGGGATGGATGGGGGACAGAGGGGAAAGACCAGCACTGGGTCATGGAGGCACAGTCCAGGCAGGCAGAAGTAGAGCCAGAAGGGGAATGGGTCACTCCCCAAAACAGAGGCACAGGAAGGAACTCAACCCTTTGCTACTGTTGACATTGTTGATCACCTCCTGCTCCTTGAAACTGTATACCTCTTGATTTCCAGTGCCTGGCACCATCTTGGCTCTTCTCCTATTTCTCTTACTACACCTCTGTCTCCTTTGCTCACACTTCTTTTAAATTCCTGTTTTAAGTTCCTTGAGGGAAATTTATTGTGTGCCTTTGATACCCGCCGTGGGTCTGGGCATATAGCGAGCAGCAGTTCAATAAATACTTTATGGGACAAAATCCTACTCCAATGTGGTCTGCAGTACCCTCCAGGGCTATGACAATGGAGCTCAAGGATTGGGAAGTACTGGGTAATGAAAGAGCTTTGAGCACAGCGCTGGTTCCAGGCAGTGCCCGCTTTCTAATGACCAGACTAGCTAAATTGGGTGACCAATGAAACAAAGGGAAAAGAATTGTACACAATGTTCCAGGCTCCCTTTCTGCTTCTATGGTAACAGCAGCAGCAGCACAATGTAAAAGAGAGCAAAGGATGCTAAGAATTATACCGTTTTTAGAGCATTTATTAACATTTATTTAACTCTGGCATTCTGACTGTGAGAGGCTTCTGTACTGACCAACAACTGTATACGCTACAAGCAGAAAAGGGGGTGCTTACGCTTTCTGGGTCACGGACCTCTTAGGCAGTTTGGTAAAGCCATGGACCCCCTCTCAGTACCATTTTTTGATACACTAAACAAAATACATAGGATTGCCATGGAAACCAAAGATTAGTGATAATAAATACGTGCAGTTATCCCTTCCACATCATGAGGTTAAGGGTGTGGGACCCCCATAATCTGGAAAATCCACATAAAATTTCTTGAGCCTCCTTTATACCAGAGAAGTCTGAATTATTATGGTATTAATAGATGAATTGTTGTGATATTATACAATCTTTTTTGCATCTCTGAATTTCTAAACTTTTCTCTGTTATCTGCTGGCCTTCACATGTCATCTGCAGTTTCCATAAGACTCCCCTAAAATTCCCATTTAATTTCTTATGCTGACTCGCAATATATCAAAACCATGATGGGGAAAGTCACAATGAGGAAGGGATAACTGTAATTTTCCCATATAAGTTCATGGACCCCTCTTAGGGTGAACCTATCCATAGATCCCTTGGGAATCCCTGGACCCAAGCTTAAGAACTCCTGTACTACAGCAGCTGAATCACAAGGGTCTCACTACCAATTAAACTAAAAGAAGAAACCAAAAGGATGACTCCAAGTTTCTCCTTGAGAGACAGAACAGCAGGAATTTTCAGTAACCCTCTGATTATTAATGACAAGTAAGACATAAGACAGGCTGAAGAATTTATTCTCACTGAAGGTGTTCCCATTGTCATGAAGGATGTCTAGAACAAAGGGCAAATGGAAGATGGATTTCCTACAGGCCATGAAGTTTGGGGATGATCCTACCTCCAGGTGACACAGTGTTGATTGCTTCAACCCCTGGAACGTTTTAAATCCTCCTGAGTGGGATCCATAATCTCTCAAGAATTCAGCCCAATTCAAACCAGAAAAAAACCAAGTGGATGAAGAATGCCTGTTGTCCACACAGTGATATACAGAGCTCTCTCAGTACATATATCTCAGGAAGGGGCTGAAGAAGGATGATAAACTTAGCCCAGAACTGAATAAGAATAGAAGAACAGCTTGCTTGCAATTAGGAAATAGCATAGTGTTTTTAATGACCCTAACAACCTCCTTGGAAAAAAGATTCATATTTTTAATACCAGTATTCTTCAGGAGATACTCTATGATTGCAAAATATAAAACACCATGCTCCCCTTCCCCCCACCAAATTAAAGTTTCAGATCACCCAAAGGGCAACAGAAACTTGGTAGGCATGAGGAAGCTTTTCAACAAAGAACTACACAGAAGATTCTGGATAATACCAAAGAAAAGCATAATCTTAAAGATTAGGGGAGCTAGGTGGCAAGGTGGATAGAATGATCAAGGGCCTAGAGTCAGGAAATCTCATCTTCCTGGGTTCAAATCTGGCCTCAGATGCTTATTAGCTGTATGACGCTGAGCAAGTCACTGAACCCTGTTTTCCTCAGTTTCCTCATCTGTAAAATGAGCTGAAGAAGAAAACTGAAAACCACTCTAGTATCTTTGTCAAGAAAAACCACAGATAGAGTCACAAAGAGTTGAACATGACTAAAACAGTTTAAAAACAACAAAGAAGGTCAGTCAGTAAACAAACATTTGTTAAATGCCTGCTGTTGCCCCAGGTGGGTCAATAATAACAGAAAACCCATGCAACATCAAGAGTCCTAGATCAGTGGAGGTTAACATTTTGGAGATCTGGGACCACTCTGGCTGTCTGGTGAAGCCTATGGACCCCTTCTTAGAACCATGTTTACAAATGCATAAAACTGCAAAGGAAATGAATTATATTGAAATAAAGATGTGATTTTTTTCCCCCATCCAATTTCACAGAATCCCTGAAATCTATCCACAAGCTCAGGTTGGGAATCCTTGATCTAGAGAAAGGACCCCAAGCCCACATGCTATGGCCCCCTTTCTCCCAGCCAACTCCCTAAGATATTTAAAAGGACATGGCTAAATACAAGTTACTGAGAGTGAAAAGGTGCTGATGGATTGCCCCATGTGGGACTGAATGGAGTACTTGCATTTAGGCATTTAAAAAATGTAGTTGATGTAATCCAAGAATTAATATATAGACGGGGGTAGAAGCAGGGATGGAAGTAGGGCTAGTTGTGTGGAGCCAGTGGGTTCAGAAAGCAAGTCCTGGGAGCTTGTTGTTGCTTTTCTTAGAGATGTTTTCAGCTGTCCCCGGATCTTAGAAATCTAGAAAGGTGACAAGTGCCTTAGGCCAGTTACAGTTTAAAGGACTTGTGAAGAGCTTAAGTTCTCCCCAACACTTAGGAAATGACACCAAAGCTGTGAAATGAGGAAAGAAAAGAGATTTTGCTTACTCCAGGAAACAACCTGCTTTTCACAGGCATCAATGGGAGGTTCTCCAAGGATTTTCCATTTAGGGTAGATATCTCCTGGGGAAAACTCTTTGCACTTAGTCTAGTCAAAAGCTCTGAGTTCAAATCCCACCTCTACCATTTAATAGCTGTGTGACCTTCAGCAAATCACTTAACTGCTCTGTGCCTAAGTTTTCTCACCCACAAAATGACCATAATATCACCTACTTTTCAGGACTGAAGCAAGTGCAAATGAGCACGTATGAGAAGGGAGACTGTAAATCACAAAGCACCATATAAATGTTATTAATTACACCGCATTTTCTTTATTCCAACTTAAGGAAACAGATAACCCAAGTGTTATTAGATGAGGAACCTGAAGGTCAGAGAATCAAATGCCTTGTCAGGGGTCACAGAGCTAATATATACCAGACAAGGACTGGAACTCAGGTCTTCTGATCCTAAGCCCAGAGTTCTTTCCACCTGTACCACATTTACTCACTGCCTTTTAAATCTATTTAATGGGCATTCACATCTCCATATCAAGTACTTTAATAAAGTTAAAATATAGAAGGGCCCTCCCCCGATGAATAAAAATTTTTATTTGAGGTTAAAAGGATGTTAAAAAGGGGCAGCTAGCTGGCAATGTGGATAGAGCCCTGGCCCTGGAGTTAGAAGGACCTGAGTTCAAATCCAGCATCAGACACTTATTAGCTGCATGAGCCCAGGCAAATCATTTAACCCCAATTGCCTCCAAAAATAAAATAAAATAAGGTTAAAAAGAAGGAGAAGGAAGGGGAGAAAGGGAATTACCAGAATAAGCCAGCCTTTGGGGTTCCTGGGGCTCTTCTCACAGTGGTTCTTCACACTCCTCCATTTTAATTTTGTACAATCATACATTCTCTCACTGCTATGATTCTCAGACTTTTTCAATAGTGATAGAACCTTCAGTTTAAACACAATTTTGGCAGAAACTTTGTGGCAAAATCCTCTAAAATGGCCACTTTTATTATATATTAACAAATAACATAATACTAATTTAAAACAATGCCCTTAGGGTATAGTAGGGTTCCTTGTGGCCCAGTTAGTCAGAGAGCCCTGTCTTTTGGTATGAGACCTCTGGAAGCCATCCTCTATTTCTCAGGGTCCAGGGCACAGGACTCACTCCTTCCTTAGCAAATGGCACTTTAGGAAGGAACCTCTTTGGCCCTCAATGGTGTAGTATGAAGAAGACAGGGGGAGGAACCTGAAATCAGAAAGAACCAGCTTAAATCCAGATTTGAACATTTACTAGCTATGGGAAAGTCTTTCATTTCTCTGTGCCTCCCCTTCCTCCTTTATCAACACGGCCTAGAGGGCCTCAAAGATAACTTTTCACTCTAAAGCTATGATCTTATATCAGAGAAGTTTTTTAATGTCTAAGCAATTGTGTGTGAGAGAGTGTGTCCCTAATAATGAGAGCAAAGAGCAGCCACTAAGGCCTCTTAAGCCTTCCTCCACCTTTAGAGAAAAAGCCTGGTGATTCAATAGTTCCTGGGTTTTGTGTTGCTAATTTAGAATTGACAAATTTATCAGTTGCTGCTCTTATCAATAAGTGATCCTTCCAATAGTTTATGGTGTTAAATAATTGCTGATCTTTGCCTTTTAAAGGGACCACAGGACGTCAGGATTCTTGTACTGCTTAGCCACAGTCTCCTTGACCTATACGTTACCTGGGAGATTTCTTTTACTCCGCTGGCATTTACTTAAAATGCCAAGAAGAGTTAGCATTTATATAGGGCTCTAAGGTCTGCAAAAAGCTTTACCAACATTATCTCCTTTGATTATAATAGTAGCTAATAATAGCCAACATTTTTCTTTGGTATTTTGTTTTCCCCCAATTACATGTAAAAACAATTTTTCACACTCATTTTTAAAACTGTGAGTTTCAAATTCTCTCCCTTCCTCCCTGTCCACTCCCTCATTGAGAAAGCAAGTAATTCAATATAGGTTATATGTGTGTAGTCATGATAGCCAACATTTTTACAGGGCTTACTATGTACCAGGCATAGTGATAAGTACTTTCCGATTACTGTCTCATGATCCTCACAACTCTGAGAGGTAGGTGCTACTGTGATTGCCAGGCAGATAGGGGTCAAGCGACTTACCCAGGGTCACACAGCTATTTGTACTTGGGAATTCCTGAATCCAGGCCCAGCACTTTGTACACTATGGGACCACTGAGCCACCGGCTTCATCTCGAACTCTACTGCGGGTGGGTAAGGGGATTTGTTCTGTGAAGTTTGGATTCAGTCAAAGGGCCCTACCTTAGGACCTAGAGGGCCAAATGTGGCCTTGAGGCCGCAGGTTCCCCACCCTTGTTCTATGCAGCTGATTTCCCAAATTTCTATCTCAAACTTGGACTAGTCTGTCAAGCTCCATTCTCACATTTCCCACTGACCAACAGATCTTTCCTTCTGTATGTCAGGTCTCAAAGAAGATGTCTAGAGAAAAAGAAAATTAGCTTCTTTCCCTCCTGTACTGGCTTGTTCTCGGATTCCCTTAATACCGTCAGTGGTACTAAAATGATGCTTAGCACAGTGCCTATACCTAACTATCTAGGCTAGGGACCCCACAGAGCTTTCTTTGCCCTGGATCAGTCTCTTGACCTCTTTGGACTTCAGCTTCCTTATCTATAAAATGGGGGATCTGGATTAAGCATCACTAACATGCTTGATGATGGATTTGAGATTCAAAAGACTTTGACAGGCTATAAAATATATGAAGGAATAGGAAGAATTGTAGACATTTTAAGCAGCAGCAGACCTTAGATTTCCTCTGATCACAGACTCTCAGAAGTCAAAGGAAGCTCTAAGGCCCTGTAGTCTGGCCTGCATCTAAACAAGAATCCTATTATATAGCCAGCAAATGGTCGTCTGGTCTTTACTCGAAGATTCCTGAAGAGGGGAAACCTACTTTCTAGTATAGTTCATTCCACCTTGGGATGGTTTTAACTGCAAGAAAGTTTTTTCCTGACTTTAAGTCCAAACTTACCTCTAGAGTAGAACTAATCCCTTTGCCATGTAGTGGTCCTTCAAATAACGACTTAGGTATGGAGCTGGAGGGGACCTCAGTGGTCACTTAGGCCAAGCACCTTGTGATGGGCAGGCCTCGTAAGTCTTCTGTTATTTTAGGTTTGGTTTTGGAACAATATGATACCCTCATAGGTCATTCAACAGCTAAGAGAGTTGTAGCCTAAGGAAGTATTTCCAACAAGGACCCTGCTGTACTCAGTTTGAGTAGACACGACCACCCCCTTCCCCCTCCCATATCTAGAAACATGTCTAGATCACAGGCCAAGATGTGGTGATTCAGTTTTAAAACATCCCTCAAGGCTGAAGGACCCCAACTTCACTTAGGTGAGCAGGAAATCCTGTCAATACAAACAGAACCTACTGAGAAGCTGCAGAGTAGCTAAATTCTTAAGTCCTGGGCCAATAATGCCCTGGGTACAATTTTGTCTTCTTTCAGGGACAAATCTGGAAAGGATGAGGGAAGAATTCCTGGTAGATATTAGTCCTATTGTACTCTTCACATTACAGATGAGGAAAGGTCAAATGATTTGCCCAAGGTCACACAAATAATAAGTAAAAATGGTGTTTGAAACCAGGACATCTGACTTGGCACTCTTTTCAACTGTCCCCCACTTCTTGGCTTAACCTATTATTGTTATTAGGGATCGTGACCCCATTTGGGGTTTTCTTGGCAAAGAAACTGAAGTAGTTCACCATTTCCTTCTCTAGCTCATTTTACTCAGTTAAGGAAACTGAAGCAAACAGGGCTAAGTGACTTGCCCAGGGTCACACAGCTAGTAAGTGTCTGAGGATGGATTTGAACTAAGGAAGATGAGTCTCGACTTCCGGTCCAGCACTCTATCCACTATGCCACCTAGCTGCCCCTTTTTTAGTCTTTTACTTTTATTCTTCTTAAATTTCATGTGATGAGATTCAGACTCAGTTTTTAGCTTGTTAAGGTCTTTTGGAACCTGAGTCTTGCAATTTGTTAACTATTCCTCCTTTCTTTGTATCATTGGTGGTATCAAATGTGATAAGGGTACTATTTTATGCCTTTAAGCTATGGATAAAAGTGTTAAATATTGTATGACCAATGACAGATTACTCAGATTGAGTCACTCCACTAGGATCTCAAGTCCCCTCATTTTCCAGCCCCCTCATTTTAAAGATGAGGAAGCTGATGGAATGATTTGTCCCAAGTCACAGAGGCAGTAACAAAACCAGGTCCCCTTATTCATAATCTGATCAACTTTCCACTATTCCACAAAAGAAAATAAAGTTTGTTTGGTAATTAATTTTTTAAAAGACCCACATAGACTCTCAGTAGTTTCTGTTTCCTGTTCAGCTAACAAACATGAACTTAACAATTCCTCCTCACATTTTACTAGGGATCTGACTCAAATGACCAATCTATAGTTTGCAGAATTCACTTGCTTCACCTTTTTAAAAACAAAGCCTGTCTTGGATCTTATATCACTTCTCCATTCATCATCACTTTCAGTTTACAGTAACAACGCAAGCATTTTTGCAAATTTTGTTGTGATTCATTCTGGCCAGAAATTTTGTTCTTGTTGTTTGCTCATTTCAGACTCTTTGTGACCCCATGTGGGGTTTTCTTGGCAAAGATACTGGAGTGGTTTATCATTTCCTTCTCCAGCTCATTTTACAGATGAGGAAACTGAGGCAGACAGGGTTCAGTGACTTTCCCTGGGTCACACAGCTAGTAAGTGTCTGAGGCTGGATTTGAACTCAAGAAGATAAGTCTTCCTGATTCCTGACCTAGCACTGTGTCCACTGTGCCAACTAGCTGCCGTCTGGCCAAAGGATTTAAAGTGATTTCACCATCTCTTCACCTGTCTTGCTGCGGCTCTACCACTTTTGTCCTGTTCTTTCAACCTCTGAAGGATCATGAAGCATCATGACCATCCTCTTCCTTATGGACAAAAATAGAAACAAAAGAGTTCCCCTTTCTGACACCTGTTTACATTTCATCATCTCCCACAAACCACACACCTTTTCCTTATTCTTCTTACTTTGCACATAGGTAAACAAGCCTTATTGTTTGGCCATAGCACTTTCAAAGTTCATCCTGGTTTGACACTATTCTTATAATAGCGGTATTGCTGGGTCAAAGGTAGCAGTGTTTTCATAGCATATGATGGAAAAGACAGTATCAAGAAGGCGGGGGGATGTTCAAATTTTATATGTAAACCTATATATAAAAATAAATATATGTACATTTATATACACACATATATAATTGATTATATATAGCATACTCTGTATAAAATCTTTATTATATATACATATGTGTATATATATACACACATACACACGCAACTTAAACTGTATGAAAACAGAAAAAAAGTTCATTGGATTTTATGTCAAGGAGGCCACTCGTTTCAGCAGAATGGTAGAAATATATGCTGTTCCGGTTGAATTTAGCTTTAAGTACCAATGTAAAGTACTCAAAACATTCAACTAACATTGGGTTTGTGCCCAATGAAACACTGCCATTCAGTAATTGTTGAATAAAACCTGTTTATTGCCCTTTTAAAAAATCTGAACTTAACAAGCATCAAATAAAATTAACATTTCTATAAACGAAGTAGAACAGAATGAGAGAATTGCAGATGGAACTGCAAATCTCTATTTCATACAGCTTGCTTTTAAGTAAATGATAAATTAAACACATAACTTTATAAGTTGTTTTGCTTGACTGTGTTTCTTTCTGGTCTTAGTTCTATTCTGCGCATTAAAAATGATTTAATAATCATCTTTTCTTTTTTTTTGGAGGGGTGGTGGTGTGGATTTTTTTGTTGGCCCCTATTGCCCTCTCACTTCCTCTCTGTCAACTGAAAAAAAGAAAAGAAAAACAAAAAAATAATCCTTGCAACAATATTCAAAGTCAAGCAAAACAAATTCTCACATTGGCCATATCTTCAAACTTATGTCTTATGCTATACCTGGATTCTACCACCTCTCTAACATAAGATGGGGAGCATGTTTCATCACTGGTCTTCTAAAACTATAGTTAGTCATTACAATCATCAGAGTTCTTAAGTATTTCAAAGATTTTTGTCTTTACAATGTCGTTGTTATATCAATTTTTCTCCTGGCTCTGCAAACTTCACTGTATCAGTTCATATAAATCTTCCCAGGTTTCTCTGAAACCATCTATTTTATTATTTCTTAGTGAAATAATATTCTACTACATTCATAGTTTTCAGTTCTTTGATATGACAAAAATATACACTATAAATATTTTTATATATAAAAGTCTTTACCCTTTGATCTTTTTAGGATATACGCCTAGTAGTAGTATCATTATGGTAAAGGGGGCATGTACAAAGAGAATAGTTCCAAATTGTTTTTTCAGAATGACCAGATCAATTTATAGCCTTACTTATAGTACAGCAAGGTAAACAGTAAAATTTAAAATTGTCCCTCTAACAAATGGTCATTTTCCTTTTTTACCATCTTTGTCAATCTTATGAGACTAATGTGAAATCTCAGGGTTGTATTGAATTCCCTTAATCATTAGTGACTTGAGCAGCTTTCCGTATGATTTTGACAGCTTGGATTTTTTATTTCACAACTTAAAAAAAAGTGAGCAGGAATATGGTTATTTCAGCCACATACTCACTTCTGAGCCTGTATTTACAGAGAACTCCTGTTCTCTCCAGGAGTATTTTGCCATGCAGGGTTGACAATACCTTGCAAGGTTATAACCTGAAATGATGCCAACATGGCAACAGGAATGCCAGTCTTCAACAACAGATTGAAAGTATTATAATTCAAGTGTTTATAGCACAGTGCTGCTGGGACATTAGTAACAGGATGTGGGACAGCTTACAAGATTTATTCTTGAGGAGGGAGGTAACCCAAGGGAATGAATAAACGTGCAGATTATTATAGGTTCTAACAGTATGGATCAGCAAAAATCAGTATCATGTTTGTTTCATAAAAGAAGGATGGTAGGACCCCTTCTTTGCCCATTATTCCATATTTATTTAGTACTGGAATTAGTTGGTTTTTTAATGTTTGATAGAATTCATTTCTAAGTCCCTCTGGTCCTTTTCTCTTAGGAAGCTCATTATGGCCTGTTCAATTTCTTTTTTCTAAAATAGGTCTATTTAGATATTCTATCTCCTCTTCTGCTAACCTAAGTCATTTATATTTGTGGTAAATATTCTTCCACTTCACTTAAATTGTTAAATTTATTGGCATGTAATTGGGCAAAATAACTCCTTATAATTGCTTTGATTTCTTCTTCATTAGTGGTATAGCCACCCTTGTCAAATACAAAGTTTTGGGGAGTGGAGAGGAGGAACCCCAGCAACTGGAGAAATCAGGAGATGCTTCTTTTTTGGAAGTAGCACTTGGTAGAGTGTCCATAAAAATCAATCGCACAAGGTAGACAAGCAGGAAAGCAATCAGGCCTAGATAAACATTACTGAAAGAGAAACAGAGACAGAGAGATAGGTGGAGACAAAGAGAGAAAGCCTATGCCTTTCTGCCACAGTTTGTAGGAGACAGAGTTCAAATCAATTTGAGTAAAAGAAGAATTAGACTCTACTTTTTCAGGAATGTGATAGAGCTTGTTTTCTGTTGCTCATCCTCCATTTCTTTCTAGACTCAATGTTTTTTGTTTTGTTTTGTTTTGTTTTGTTTCAATGCCTGGGAGATAGCCTGAATTGGCCTTGGAATCGTCTCTTTTTTAAAACTTTTAAAAAATTAGATTAGGACACTCAGAGAGAAACAAATTAATATTTAAAGTCCCTCCCCACCCCATGAAAGTCAGGAGGTGCTGGGCTATATTAGTACATTTTAAACTGCCTATTTTAAGAGATAAAGTGTCCATCTTTAATAAAAACGAGCAGTGGAATTGTGGCGAGAACACTGGCCTAGAAGCCAAAGATATGGATTCAAATCAAGTCACGTACCTTTGAACAAATCTCAGCCTTTCTAAACTTTATTTTCTTCATCTGTGGAATGAGGGTAACAAGACCTTCCCTTTCTCCCTCACAGGGTCCCTGTCATTTAACCAATGAGATAATGTGAGTGAAGCATTTTACAGACTAAGGAGAAACATGAAAATGGAAATGAGTATTATGATCATACTATTATCACTGACTTCTGCCCTACGCCTCGTTGTTGGGGTGAGTTCACCATCCTACGAGGTATCATCAACCTCGGTATTCCCCTTCATCTCCACCCCCTGCTTCTCTGATTGGAGGATGGGGCCCTGAACCTCAATCCCAACTTTGTGGCTTCTCCACCATGCGTCCTTCCCCTACCCCTTCCCTCCTCCCCCCACCCCATACACAGCTTTTCAGTTTCCTTCTGTGTATGGTCTTCCCCCATTAGACTGTAAGCTCCTTGCGGACAGGGACTGTCTTTTTTTTTTCTTTCCTTTTTCGGTATTTGTATCCCCAAAGCTTAGCATAGTGCCAAACACATAATAGACACTTGGTAAGTGTTTGTCGACTATTGATTATAACCTGTCCTGTAATCCTAGGCAAATCCTCACCTTCTCTATAGGGACTAGAGAGCAAAAAAATCACCTGTTTTGAGGGACAAAGGAAACAAATGAAAGAAAAATTGTCCAAAGAGGGTTCAGCCACAGACAGGCACAGCAGAAGCAGCGAGCTGCGGTCTGAGTAGGAAACAGGTAGGAAAGAGGAAAGGGGGGAAGGGAGGGATGGCATGCAGGGGAGTGACCCAGTGAGAATCAGGTTTCACCAGACCTGGATTTGCTGCAAAACAAAGCCAGTTCATCCCTCCCCACATTTGGCCTTGGATCTTTTGCTAAGCCAAGGTTTCTGGTTTGCGCATTACTCTGGCTCCTACTAAAGGCCAGCTTCCCCCCTCTCAGGCTTCCAAGTTGATGCTTCTAGTTGCCGAGGAGACCTGCTTCCTGGGAAAGATTCGTTCCTGACATCAGCAGAAGCAGGGAGGACCTCCTGTTTCCCCCAGCAACTGTAACTGTGCCACCCTGCAAATCCCATAGAGAGAGCTCACGGGGGTATTACTGCTTCTGTTTTAAATCAATCAGCTCTCGTATATAAAAGAACATTGGAATGCACTCTGTTCAGAGTACAAAAGATAAAGCCGCACCCAGAGGCCAAGCCTGGCTGACCCTATTTCCAAAGCTGTGCTGAGCTGGGAGAGGTTCATTTCAAATTCCTTAGAATGGCTTGTCTAGCAGAACTGCACCCAGAGGTTAAATAGGCATCTGGGTGATGCTTAGTCTCCCATTGTGACTGAGACTTTCACTGGTCTGGATGGTTTGGGAAATAGGGTTCCCCCTGGAGGTTGATACTATGAACAATGTTTGCTTCTAGGGTTTTTGTTTTGTTTTAACAAGAGTTAGGGTTTTCAAGGCAAAGGGGCAGAGCTGGCACAAAAAAGGAAAAGGTGAAATCTGGGCAGCGTATGATGCCAGTTCTTATGTTTTTTAGCTACAGCTGGTGTTTTCTCCTTGGATTCAGATGCTTTTTGTTCAGGCTGCTTAATGAAAAAAATTCCTTGGTTCATTCAATTTTTTTCCTAAATTCTTAACAGGGCCTTATTCTCTCCTTCTTAGGGAAAAGATTGCACCATCACCTTGCCTTCTGAAAAACCACCTTCTTGCCTTTGCATACTGTGCTCTTAGTGGAAGAAAGCCCCCATCCTTGACCAGTCAGATCGGAGTTAAAAGTTCTGCTTCCTAAATATTACTTACTGACCCATACACAGGGTCAGCCCTAGATAAAATAAGAAAGTGGCCCAAGTTTTGTCCTTTCTTCCTTTTCTCTTTCCCCATCCAGGACTTTGATTTTCCCTCCCATCTCTCCTGAAGAAACATGGTACTTGCAGATATTCTGGTTCTTGCAGTTGGGTAAAAAGCAGCTCTGATAAGTCATTGACACTTTAGCGTGAATTAGGGGAGCTAGCTATAGCGCAGTGGGCAAAGCACCTAATTGAGTATCATAAGATTGAGATTGAATACTGGCTCTGCTAGATAATAAGCTAGGACCTTATACAACTTGCTTAAGCATTCTGGGGGTATCCACTGTCCTCATCAGTGGAAAAGAGAAAATTTAATTGTTCTACCTTCCTCACAGGGTTGTGGTCAGTGGGCTAGCATTCATTAAGGGTCTATTATGCGGCAGATACTGTGCTTAGGGTACAAAGAAAGGCAACAGCCAGTCCCTTCCTCTCGAGGGGCTACCAGTCTAACGGAGGAGAGAAACAACCGTACAAACAAGATCTATGCAGAATAAATTGGGGGTCCCGGAAGGAAGGAAGATTGAGGAGGACTAGAAAAGGCTTCTCACAGAAGTTGGGTCATTAGCTGAAACTAGAAGGAAGCCAAAGAGGATTAAAGGAAATGATGTACGTCAGGTGATATGTAAATATTCACTGTTATCAAGACTATCCTAAAGAAGAAACGACATCCTGGTCTGGGAACCAAAAGGTCAAGAAAAAAAGGAACAAACATTTATTGAGTACCTACTATGTGCTAAACACTTTACAAGTATTCTCTCACTTGATCCCCACAAGTAGGTGCTGATCTTATTCCCATTGTAAAGATGAAAAAACTGAGACAAATGGAAGTGTAAGTGACTTGTCCAGAGAGATACATCAAATAGGTATCTGAGGTTGAATTTGAACTCAGATCTTCTCTGGAGGCCCAGCTCTCCATCTACTGCACCTTCTGGATCAGAAGACCTGGGTCTGAGTCCCGGCCATGATTTTTAACTGCTGTATGACCTTGGGCCAATCACTTGATTCTCAGGACCTGTTTCCTCATCTGAAGAATGGAAAATTGTTTTCTTCCTTTCTTGCAGGGTCAAAGAGAAGAAAGTGTTCTACAAACTGTAAAGCGCTCTTAGGTTTTGGCTTCTTTAGTTTTTAAAATTTAAAGACAACAGGAAGTGGAATATAAAACCATCAATTTCTAATTAAATTTCCAGCAGGACTGGGTGATGAGGAGATATTTTTGGAATTTGGGTATAGGGGGTGGGGAGCTTCCTGATACTCTTCAGGTGAATCACATAGGGAACTGTCTACTCAGCCTAATGATAATTAATATCTTGTTCATAACAATTGTTTAAAGCACCTCTGTTGGGTTTATAAATTGTTGTGGTGGATAAAGCAAACTCTGAGCCTGGAATCAGACAGGGCATGGGCTCAGATTCTGCCTCAGACACTTACCAGCCTCACAATGTGGTCCCGGGCAATTCCACAACCACCCTCGGCCTCAGCTTCCTGAAGACTTCAGTGGTTTAACTCATAAGGTTGTCAAGAGGCTCAAAGGAGATAACAGTTTGTAATTCACTTTGCAACGCTGTGTAAATATCATTTATTTATATCATTTGTGTTATATAGTATTGGGCAGTTAAGAAAGCCTTACACACATTGTCTCCTTTCAGCCTCAAAGCAACCCTGTTGAAGGAGGTAGATAATGATTATAATGGTTGATACTTGATTATACATAAAGTAATAATAATCATATTTAAATAGCACTTTAAGGTTTGCAAGGGACTTAACAAAGATTTCATTTGATGCTCATAGTAATCCAGGAAGGTAGGTACTGTTATATCCCCCATTTTATAGGTGAGGACAACTAAGGCTATGTAGCAGAGTAGATAGAGCTTTGGACCTGAAGTCAGGAAGACTCATCTTCTTGAGTTCAAATCCAGCCTCAGACATTTACTAGCTGAGTGATCCTGGGCAAGTCACTTAACCCTGTTTGCCTCAGTTTCCTCATCTGTAAAATGAGCTGGAGAAGGAAATGGCAAACCACTCTAGTATCTTTGCCAAGAAAACTCCAAATTGGGTCACGAAGAGTCAGACACAACTGAAACATATGAACAACAAACTAAGGCAGAGAGCAGGTAAGTGACTTGTCCAGGGTCACACAGCTAGTATCTAAATCAGGTTTGGATGCAGATCTTCTTGACTCTAGGCCCAGCCTTGTATCTACTTTTCTGCCCCAGAGGATTACAGGTTGTTGACTGAGAGTTCTGGGCTTTAGTCTCTTCTAAAATAAAATGAAGAGCTGTAAGAAAGGACCTCAGAGACCATCTGGTCCAAATTCTTCATTTTATTTGTGAAGAAATTAAAGCCCAGAGCTGATCAGGGTCAAATGGGTAAATTGCAGCAAGCTGGGATTGGCACCCAGATTCTGGGCTTGAGCTCCATTTCACTACACTGTGCCATGCAAGGGGATGAGGATAGAAACTAGACCTGTCCTCTCCCTTTCGTAGTGATATTAGGATATTATCATATCATGAAACTCCCTCTACTAATTTGAGTCAGTACCTTCTCTGCAACTTACAGTTTTGTAGAGCTGTCTGAGAGAATAAATGACTGGTCCAGGGTCACACAGACAGCCTGTGTCAGAGGCAGAATCCGAAATCAGCTTGTTGTCAGCAGGGCACTAATGCTGGCACTCTCTGTGTTCCAGTCTGATGGGAGCAAAACGAAGCCCTGGAGAGTTACTCAGCATTTAACAAAGCATTTATCCCCAATACAGAAAGAGCATGCAATCAGTGTGCAGTCAGCTCTTCCGGATGGCATCACATGACCTTAGGCACCCCGATCATCTGAGAGGAGCAGACTGCGTGTGACTGGGAATTTTCATGCCCCTCGATGACTCCGAAGCTGCTGCATGGGGAAGCTGAGGCTACTTGGCTCCCAGGGGCAGCTTTGTCCTACCACACAGGTCTTACTGACTGAGGCCAGCTCTCTCTATCCACTACACCACATTCTCTCCTGTGTGCCATAGAAACCCAAGCTAAAATAACACAGAATCATGTGTAGCTGTGTGACCTGTGGCCGAGCAGATGTGCTGGCTAGAGGGTAGCCTGTCCTCATGACTCACCAGGTCAATGACCAGTCAGGTTTAATTTTTTCAACTGTGATCCAGAAAGACAACTTTTCTTTGGATTAATCCTGATGCCCTGCAAAGAGATATAACCAGCTATGCCCCAGAGCACGGCTGCATGGCACAGCCTGTGATCTCTTTGTTCTCAGGAGCCGTTAGGTTCAGAATAATCCCCTTACCAGTCCACACCTTCTCTGCAATTTGTAGTCTGAAGAAGCTATACTTTGAAGTGAAAGGATTGGCAGCAGGGTCACACAGCCAGCATCTGTCAGAGCTGGGACTCACACTCAGCTCTTTCTGCATTTGAGGCTGGTTCTCTCCACAGTCATGGCATTCTTTATGTGACTGCATGGACTTATAGGAATTCTGTCCAAAGGGACAACATGGTTTCCTCTTGATTGAAGAGGAAGGACCGCAAACTCTGGGAGGTAGGTGGTGGACTGCCCACGATGCTGGGACTCTCAGGTAAGAGCAGAAACACAAAGGGACGAGCAAATGGCAAGTGAGTTGGGGAGTATGATGGGTGATCAGAGAGGGCAAGAGAAGCCTCTGCTGATGCTTGTGATGCAGATTCAGAGACTGACTGGCTGTGTCTTGACCCTTCTGAGAGACTGAAAAAGATGAACACCCCCCACATACACACCTCATCCCCACCCCAGCTTCTTGTACCTGCTTCTGGGACAGTTACCTTATTCCTATTTCCTGACTTTTGTTTCATAGAAATAGATCCCTTGGGGTGGCTAGGTGGCGCAATGAAATCGAGCACTGACCCTAGAGTCAGGAGGACCTGAGTTCAAATCCAGCCTTGGACACTTAACATACACCCACACACCCACACATGCGTGCGTGCACACACATGCACGCACACAAAACTAGCCATGTGACCTTGGGAAAGTCATTTAATCCCAACTGCCCTACCTTCCCTCCTCCAAAATAAATAAATAAATAAGTAGATCCCTAATCAATCATGATTGCTTGTGGTGCATATCTGTGGCATGTATGCAGATACATTCATGTGAACATGCATGTAGGGAAGACAGCAAATGGAGGACACCAATGACTAGCAGAAAAAACACAGAATTTAATTGCATCCAAAATTTAAATCTTTGTCTAAAACATTAGACTTAAATTTCTGTCTAAAGCATTAAGGTTTCTTTCTAACCAGAAGCTCCATGAGTTGAAAAGAAAAAAATGTCATTGTCATGGTTCTGTTGCTGTTGACTTGTTTTAGTCACATCTGACTCTTTGTGACCCCACCTGGGGTTTTCTTGGCAAAGATGCTAGATTGGTTTGCCAATTCCTTCTCCTGTTCATTTTTACAGATGAGGAACTGAGGCAAACAGGGTTATATGACTTGCACAGGGTCACACAGCTAGAAAGTGTCAGAGGTTGGATTTGAATTCAGGTCTTCTGGACTCTAGGTCCAGTACTTTATCTACTGCACTATCTAGCATGATTCTGTAGGATAAGTAATTGAGTCACTATTTCATTGGCATAAGTGAACTGTAATAGGCAGACAGGGAGAAGAGTAGAGAGAGAGCTGAGCCTGGCATCAGGAAGACCTGAGTTCAAATCATGCCCCAGATACTTTCTAGGTGTGTGGCCCTGGGCAAGTCACTTAACCTGTTTTTCAATGGTAAAATGGCAGTAATAATAGCACCTACCTCGCAGAGTTGTTTTGAGAGTCAGTATTTGAGAAGTGCCTGGAATATCATAACAGCTTAATAAATGCTTGTTTCCTTCCTTCCCTGAATGAGGAAACTCCAACTACCAGAGCCAGTAAATACCTTCGCTTTAACTTCTAGCCTTAGAGTGCTCCCTAGAACATTCATGAGGTTGTGACTTACCTAAGGTCACACTGCCAGGAGATATCAGAAGCAGGACTTGAACCCAGCTCTTTCTAGTTTAAAGGCCAATTCTCTATACTGCCCCTAATTTTTTCATAATCTCTTGTAATAGTAAAGAGATGACCCCAGTGGGAGGACTGCCTTACCCCTTAGCCAATTCTGGGTCATCTGCTATTGTAATTAAAGCCAGGTATGGCACTTCAGGCAAATCTCCTATCTCCTGTCAAGGGGCCTAATAGAGAATGGGGACTCAAAAGAAAGTCAGGTATCTACGGATACCCAGAAAGGAGACAAAGCGGGTGGTCTGAGAAAAACCTGCCCCTCCAAATTCCTAAGGGAGGAGGGAATAAGAGCCAGTTTCCACCTTAAACCCCAAACCCCAAACCCCTGCTAGATAGCAACACTTTCTGGCTTTGCTGTTTAGTTATTTCTCTTCTGACTCTTCATGACCCCATTTGATGTTTTCTTGGCAAAGACACTGGAGAGGTTTGCCAGGAAACTGAGACCAACAGGGTTAAGTGACTTGCCCAGGGTCACACACCTAGTGAGTGCCTGAGGCCACATTTGAACTCAGAAAGATGAGTCTCTCAGACTCCAAGGCCTGCCCCTTTATCCCCAGCATCCCCCAGATGCCCCTCTGCTTACACATGTCATCATAACAATAGCTCCCATTTATTTAGTCTGTGGTTTACATACTGTGGCTCCCTCTTTCTTCAGGGATCAAATATAAAGTCCTTGGGGTGGCTTTTAAAGCCCTTCACCACCTGGGTCCTTCCTACCTTTCCACTCTTCCTACACGTCACTCCCCCCAGGCTCTACAATCGAGCTACGCTGTCCTTCTCACTGTTCCTCACACATGACACTCATTCCCTTTGGCATTGACCATCCCTCATGTCTGGGGTGTCCTCCCTCCTCTCAGCTTCTTGGCTTCCCAAATCCCACCTTCTGTAGAAATCTATTTTATTATCTTCTTGCCCCCCCCTGCACCCCTTCTCACTGACGTGACCTTCCATCCACTTGGTAGAAATCTTGTAGGTGCATAGTTATTTATAAACTCTCTCCCTTATCAGAATGTGAGCTCCTTGAGAGCAAGGAGAGTTAGGGGTTTTCTTTTCTTTTTCTTGTATCCCCTACGTTTAGCACAATGCCCAGCACATAATCAACGCTTAATAAAGAGGCCTTGACTAGTGAGAGCCTTGTGTGGCAGGAAGTTCAAATATTATCAGAAGTTTCTATTTTTCACATAAGGAAACTTAGGCTCCTAGAGAGGTTGAATGACTTGCCCTGAGTCACATATTTAAATAATTGGCAGGGCTGGACCTTGAATCCAAGACCTCTGACTTCAAGTTCTGGGCTCTTTAAACAAGGTTATCCTTAGCAGCTGATGTCAGCAGAAAGAGGTGACTTAGTCAAGAGGAAATTACTGATTATCATTGTTATCCATATTTGTTTGCCAAAGATCCAAATTCAGGAGAACAATGAAAGATGGGGCAGTTAGGCGGTACAGTGATTAGCATTCTGGGCTTGGAATCAGGAAGATTCATTTTCCTGGGTTCAAATTTGACCTCAGGCACTGGCTTTGTGGCCCTGGGCAAGTCACTTAACCCGGTTTGCCTGAGTTTCCTCATCTGTAAAATGAGCTGGAGAAGGAAATGGCAAACCACTCCAGTATCTTTGCCAAGAAAAACTCAAACGGGGTCAGGAAGAGTCAGATGTGTCTCAAATGACTGTACAACAGATGGGAAAGATTCTTAGATTACATTGTTAGGTACCCTGCCTATAACTATCTAATATTTAGGGGAAAATATGAATGAAGTGTATGAGTGTAGAGAAAAAGCATTTTCTAGGGCATATGGAACTGTCCATGAAGTCAAGAAAACCTGGGTTCAAGTCCTGCCTTCAAGCTTGTTGTCTGACCCAGAAAAAGTCACATCTTTTCAATGTCCCCCAGTCACCTCTCCAAGATTATGATCTGCATCGGTAAAGGAGGGTTTCTCACCCCAATGAAATAACTGTGTTGGTCAGTCGTTCCAGTTGCGTCTGACATTTCATGATCTCATTTTGGGTTTTCTTGGCAAAGATACTAGAGTGATTTCCTAGCTCATTTTACAGATGAGGAAACAGAGGCAAACAAAGTTAAGTGATTTGCTCAAAGTCACACAGCTAGTATATGTCAGGGGCCAGATTTGAACTCATGTAGATGAATCTTCCTGATTCCAAGCCCAGCACTCTATCCAACGCACCACCCAGATGGCCCAATGAAACCACAGGTTTGGGTGAAAAAAGGGGGGAGGGGAGCAACTGGGTAGCTCAGTGGGCAGGGCACTGAGCCTGGAGTCAGGAGGAACAAACTCAGATTTGATATTTACTCTCTGTGTGACACAGGGCCAATCACAGTCTCTGTCTGTCTCCGTTTCCTCATCTTTCAAATGGGGGAAATAATAGCACCATTTCCCAGGATTTCTGTGAGGGTCAAATGAGATATTTGTAAAACACTTTGCAAATCTTAGAAGTCTATATAGGTTCTCACTACTGCTGTTATTTATCCTTTTGAAATAATCATGGGAAAACAATGGATCTGAGTCAGGGACTTTGAATCTCTGATCTGTGTGACCTTAATTAAGTAAGTTATTTCTCCTTTATGGGACTCAAGTGTTTCCCCTGAAAAAATGAGGAGATTGGAATAGACATCTCCAAAGTCTGTTCTAGGTCAAGATCCTTTCATTCCTAGCTAGTCTTTTAATAAAAATTCTTAATTTTGTTGCAGAAATAGAACAAAATATAAATAGACCTTGAACTGCCAGAAGAAAAAGGTAACCCTAGAATGCTGGGGCTAGAATAATAATAAGTGGTATTTACACAGAGCTCTTTGCGGCACAATCTTACTGGAGGCTCCTGGGACCGGTTCAAGGGGACCGGGTCTGCAGGTGGCACCTTTTAGGAGCTTACACTAAATAGTCTCCATGAGTTGCCTAAAGCAAACAGAGAATAAGGGACCTGTTCAGCCCAGTGTTGCACAACTTGCAGTATGTGTCAAAGGCAAGACCCAGGTCTTCCTGGTTCTAGCCTTCTATCCGCTATGCGATGCCTCCTCTCTGTGAGGTAGACTAGTGTATTATTTATTATCTCCATTTTGCAAGTAAGGATAACTGAGGCTTGGAGCAGTTGCCCAGGATCAAATGGTTAGTATACCCTTTGCTAGTCCTCCTTAATCTTAGTGCCTTTCCCCTGAAATTAGTCCTGATTTATTCTGTTAAATATAACTTGTTTATCCATAGTTGTGAGATACATATATAATGCAAATATGATATATATGTAATATTATCTACAGTCATCCCTTCTATATCACAACTTTCCCCCTCCTGGTTTCTCTACATCACAAGTTGGCATAAGAAATTAAATAGGAATATTGGGGGAGTTTTGTGGAGACTGCAGAGGTTAACACACAAAGGCCAACAGATGACACAGAGCCTATGACCAAATACTCAACCCAAATTTTAAATAAAGTACTATAAACACCCCATAAAAGAAAAAGAAAAGTTCAGACTTCTCTGGTGCAAAGGGAGGGCCAAAAATTTTTTATGAGGATTTTCCGGATTGTAGGGGCATCACGCCCCTAACCCCCACGATGTGGAAGGGATAATGGTAGATGCTGATATACAGGTGCAATCTACATATCCATCCATCCATCTATCCCTCTATCTATCCATCCATCTATCCATCTATCTATTCCTCTACTATCCATCCATCTATCCATCGCTACATCCATCTATCTATCTATCTATCTATCCATCTATCTATCTATCTGTCTATCCCTCTATCTATCCATCCATCTATCATCTATCTCTCCATCTCTCTCTCTCCATCCATCCATCCATCCATCCATCCATCCATCTATCATCATTATCTATCTATACATATATGTGTCATAGTTGTTTGCATCTTATCTCTTCCATTAAGACCATGAGCTTCTTGTGAGCAGCACTGTTGATTTGGAGTTTGGCGGGGAGAAGGGGGCAGGTTGTGTCTTTCTTTGAATCCTCAGGGTACTTAAAATGCTACTTGACTATCTTACTTCTAAAATACTGTCTCTCACTTTTGAGCAGGAGAATGAAATGGTCAAAACTGTATATTATAAAAGTAATTTTGCAAGATGCTTTAGGAAGCATCAAGTCTAACCCCAATTAAAGGTGAGGAGAGGGGCCCAGAGCAGCGAAATATTGGCCTAAATTCACACAATGTTAGAACTAGGACTAGAATCCAGGTCTCCCTTTTTCTAGACCAGCATTCTTAGCCCTGTATTGTACTGCCACCCTGAGGAAATGAAAGGAAATCTCCCTTTCTATTGGATAGATTGCCTTTAATTTTACAATTTCCATTAACAAAAGGGGTAAAGAATCAGGTCGTGGATTTTGCTTGGGAAACCAGAGGTGAAATTCATACCACTGAAGAAAAGGCAACACTTTTAATTATTCTCCAGAACAGCAAGTTCTTTTATTCTGTATACCTAATAGATGTAAGCTAGTGCAGAGACAGGCATTTTTTTTTAACAACAGGCATTTCTTCCCACCTTCTATGTGCCAATCAATCCATAAACGTTTACTAAGTGCCTACTATGTTCCAGACACTGTGATAAGTGCTGAGGACACAAAAAGGAGGAAAAAGTCCTGCCTTCAAAGAACTCACAATGGGGTTGGTTGTTGTCCTTGGATCTCAAAGAGAACCAAAATGACATCATTGTGCTAGTCAAGTTACACTGTGTCTGACTGTGGCCGATTAGACCAATATGAGCTTGGAATGTTCTACCACAAGTCGGGCACAAAAAGTCCTTGTGAATATCTGAGGATAAATGTGAGCATCTCATGTTTCTTTTGAGCTGTTTCAATTCTGCTTTGCCTAAAGAGAACAGCCCCTTCTCTGATGAGGGCACACCATGCTGAGCTGTCCTGTGCCGGTGTCTCCTATGTCACACAATCCATTCCGAAGTTCTTCAGAGAGACCTTGAGAGTGTCCTTGTATCGCTTCTTCTGACCACCACGTGAGCACTTACCCTCCCCATGATACAGTCTTTCTGACAAGAATACATTTTACATTCCAACAATGTGGCCAGCCCATTGGGAGTTGCAGCTGCTAAAATTGTAAGTTATCACAATGTTTATAGGGCAGCTCAAAGGTGCAGGGGATGAAGTCCTAGGCCTTGAGTAGGAAGATTCATCTTCCTGAGTTCAAATCTGCCCTCAGACACTTCCTAGATGCGTGGCCCTGGGCAAGTCACTTCACCCCATTTGCCTCAGTTTCCTCACTTGTAAAAAGAGCTGGAGAAGGAAATGGCAAACTCCAAAATTTTTGCCAAGAAAACCCCAAATGGGGTCACAAAAAGTAGGACACAACTGAAATGACTGAACAACCAAAATAAAGATGTTTATGACCTTATTTTCTTGCCTTAAAGATACTCATATTGTAATTGCAAAGATAATTATACTGCCTTAACGATATTAAATCAAAATGACAAATGTACATTGAATGTTTTTACCATGCATTACGAATCATAGCCTATATTTAAAATATTTTATACGACTGTACAGTATCCTGTCCATAGTGCAACAAGCGAAGGAAACCTTCAAAGCCAATCAGAATAATAAATGTGATAGAGTCAAAAGAATGCTGGATGCAGGTCAGAGGGTTTGGGTTCAGATCTTCCTTCTGATCCTTCTTCCCTGTGTGGCCTTAGGCAGGTCACAGATTTTCTGGGCTTCATTTTTCTGATCTATAAAGGGAGGGTGTTGGGCTAGGTGACCTCAGAGCACCTTTCCCATCCTAGGTCTATGATCCTATGATCTCAGTTCTCTACAAGCTTATAGGATAATGTTGGTGATACATATTGAGGGGGAAATAGGCATTAAGGTATCCTCAATTATAATATAAAGAAATAAGCATTTCTGATCTTAAATATCTATTTGGCAACGTATTTCAATCTGAATAGTGACCAGAGATGTTAATGAAACAGACAACTTCAAAAGCCGGGGAACATTCTCTTTATCTATTGGCTTCTTCTCTGCTGCTTAAAGTCTCCCCCATCCTTTAAAAAAAATCCCTCATTAGACCCTCTTATCTCCTATAAACTTCTCAGACAAACTCCTGGGAAAAGCTGCCTGTACTCAATGATTCCACTTCTCTCCCCACACTCTTCATCGTTTTGTGATCTGGGTTCCAACCTCATCCTTCCACTTAAAATGCTCTCTCTAAAGGGACCCCTGATCTCTTTGTAGAGTCTAGGCTCGGGGCTCCCTCTCCCAATCCACTAGCAGTTTGGGTTCCCAAAGCAAGGTTATCTTTTCCTCACCCTCACCCCCACCCCGAGGTTCTAGGTATACTTCTGAAAAGTTGGAGACTTGTCTAATACTATTGTTCATAGATATGTTGACAACAATTCACTTTTATAAAGAGAGATTTACTTAGAAGACAGAGCAAGAACCAAAAGAGAAAAATCTCCCAGATACCTGGGGAGAGTGGTATCAAACTTAAAGTGTTTGCTGTTAAACTTCCCCCCACCAAGTTCTCTTTGGAGTGTGGTATAGCCAATGGATGGGTTATTTCCTGGCTTGCAGGGCATGTTGTCTCAGCTTCAAGGTCAGTTCACTGTTGGCTTAGACCAAGCAGGCTGCTTCTCTGGATTGGCTCCTCCTTTCTCTGGGCTGCTTCGGCCACAAACCAACTTGGCTATGGGTTCCATCCGCTGGATCTCTGGTGGCTCTTCTGAGGTTCATAAGATCTGTCTAGTCACTGATTGTCTAGTCACTTAAGGTCAAGAAACAATGCAGCTAGGGCCCAATTAGTGTAAAAAACATATCCTCTGACAGGCTCAGATGAGTTTGAATTCACGCTGTTTGAAACAGTAATTATATTAAGTGTAGCAATTGGTTCCAGGTCAATTGGAAATATGCGGTGTGAATTCAAATAATCAAGCACTTCAGGAGATAATTATTTGCACTAATTGAGAGCTAAATGTACATAGAGATTAAAACAGATTGGCACCATGTGTTCATGTTCACACTCTTTCACTTGGTCCCTTATGGGTTTAATTATAATTTCTTTGTATTAGACTTTCACATCTATATATTCTCTTGATTGACTGAACAAACATTTATTAAGGACCTATTATGTGTCTGTCACTGTTCTAGGCACTGAGAACAGATAGACCAAATAATATATTTCCTACCTTCAAGGAGCTTGTATTCTACTAGCAGAAAACAACTTTTACACACATAAGTAAAAAAAATATGATGGTAAAAGAGAAGAAAACAGAAAATGTTAAGTTGTTCAAGAAATTAAACTTGCAGTTGTGGGACACACATATCTTACATGGGCACACATAGCTTACACTGACTAAATTCAACAAATAAATATACTATGCTTTATAATTGAAGCCACTCAGTGAAATCTCTTGTGGGAACCACCTAGGAAAGAGCATTTATGAAAGATTTCATTTCATTTCCAACCCTTCTCTTCTCATCCTTAGGAACTATCAAGTCAGAGGGAGCCACCTGGAAGAGAGGAAAGCCGCCAAGGCCTCATCACGCCAACATTTTAATGAGTACCTTGGGGCCTCTACCCCATGAGAACCTTTTACTGATCAGCACTTTACCTGATACCCCCCTTTTGCTCCCCTAATCCAAGTCACTCAGAACTACTCCCTGGCTAGTCAAGAAATTTGTTTCTCTTTTTACCTCTACAGGCCTTGTTCCCCTTCACTTCAGGCCTACTCATCCCCAAGCCCATCGTCCTTTGACTTCTCCTTCCACTCTTTTGTTAGCAACATCCCTTCAGTCTTTCATGAAGGTTGGCATTATTTATGTGGTGGAGCAGTATCCCAAGGCCCTGTGCCATGCAGGTTAGGCTAGTTTTTTTTCTCTAAAAAGTATTGAAACTGTCTTTAAAACTTCAGGCTGGATCAGCAGGTTAAGGCTTGGGCCATAGATGTAGCTTCCTGGTCACCTGAGTACAAAGATGGCGGCAACAGAAAGGGCTCTAACTTCTTTTTCAGGTTTCTGACTAAGGACCAGAAGAATGTGTACCACGGTGCACAAAAGAACTGTGCTCAGCTTGAGCTAAAGCCACATCCTTGATTAATATCCTTCCTGCTCTGAAGGTCCTCCCTCTGCTGTGGCTCAGGAAACTTCTTTTCATTAACTGTTGGCTGATCTATGGGTTGGTGTCTCATTTTATTCCAGGCTCAGACCTAAGCCACCAGACTGTGCTGGCCAATTATATATGATTCTAGATCAGAGGTTCTTATCATCAGGCCCTTGAACTTGTTTTATGTACACATACATATGTATTTTATATATATATATATGTATAATATATATGTATGTGCATGTATACACATAATATACACACATGTGGGTTCATATGGATGTCTATTGTGTTACTGTTATGTGTATATATGCATGCGCATATATAAACATATCATATTATTGCTTAGTTACAAACATGTGCATATACATACACATGAACTCTATTTTAATACAATTGGTTTTTAAAAAATATTTTATTCTTTGCACTAAAAACATTATTCTGAGAAAGGGGCCATAGGTTTTACTGGATTGCCAAATGGGTCCATAACATTGAAAAATGGTAAGACCCATTACTCTAGATTAGAAGTGTCAAACACGAACCTGGGAGAGTTAGCAAGAACTAGACTAAAATAGAATTGGGAAATCTTTAACAAAATAAATAAATATACAGCAGAATATAGATAATGTTAATATGTTAGTTCTGAGACAATGTGAACCAATATACTCAGGCGAGTATCTTTATATATGGTTTAGTGAGCCCTGTGCTCAATTCTTTCCTAGCCTTCATCACTGAATGGGTGTTGCTTCAGACAAACCAAGACCTGGGAAAGATCTTTGCTTAAAAAGACCAAGGTCTTCCACTGCATCGGAGGTCATCTCCTGTCACCTTGATCTATATATTGCCACTGGTCCCAGATGGCTCCAGAGGAGAGAGTGAGGCTGGTGACTTTGCACAGCCCTGCCTCACTTAAATCCAATTCACTTGCAATTCATGGCATCACCTTTCTGATGTTACTGGTCCTCTTTGAGAACAAAGTTTAAACAACCAATAAGTGGGCTTTGTTCTATTTACATTGGATACTGCTGTTCTAGATAATCACAGAGTTAAGCTGGAAGAATCCTAAGAAATTATCTACTCCAACTACTCCATCTTACAGATAAGGAAACTGAGACTGGGGGGAAGAGACTGGAGGTCACAAAGCAGGTAAATGGTAGAGCTGAGGTTTGAGTCAATCCCTCCATCTGACAAAAATGAAAATTCGACTTTCCCCAGAAGATGTGACATCTGTCATCACTTGTTCTAGCACTGTTTTCCCCCTTTCTCATAACTCAGGATTCAGAAGGCCAGGGGGTGGGGTTGGCAGGCTCGGCAGACTCCTCATGTCCACTTCAAGGCCATTGATTTGTCACTGTTATCCAATGACCTTTCTTCAGAAGTAGACTAAAAGTCATCTTACACCTAATCAGGAGAGCTGATTGTTAAATTTTCGGTGTAAGCATTTACAGGGAGGCAAATGCTACAAACCAGGGTTTGATTGTTGATTGCCTAGATTTAAGAAAGTGTCAATGATAGATTAAATGTAAAGATGTATGTGTGTACAGAAAGAACCCTTTGTTAAACATTTATTAAACATTAGATTGCCTCTAAAGTCCTTCCCAATGTAATTTATGTTTCAGTGGGGCCCTGAACCTATAGATTAAACTCATTTTAAGAGCATTTAACAAATCTGTGGATCATGTTCCCACCCAGGGTTTTCCCTGGAAACATGAGAACTCATAGCTTACTTTAAAAGGTCCCTCAGTTTCCATCTAAATCAACTGAAACCATTAGCTATAGGATAAGCTTTATTTAACCTGATAGGACTAACACAAACTCATAAAAAAATAAAAAATAAAGCAAACCACCCCACCCCCATTTCCTCTCTGGGAAACCCCATCTTCCCCAGGAAACTATATAGCTTACTGACTTAGAACATCACCCAAGGGTTAAGGCCCTTCCATGTGGGAAAATAATTCAGGGTTTTGAGGAAGTCAAGCAACTCTCCACTGTGGTGAGCTTATCTTTCTTGGGATGTATGCAATTCCTCCAGATTTCTAGTACCACTCTAAGTTTGAGGTTCTCTCCTGATCCTAATATGGGGGAGAGAAAACCTCAGGGTTTCTAGGGAATCAAACAACTCCCCCCTTGTAGCTTTTGACTTCGCCATGGATCACCAACACAGTCCACATGACTCACAGTATCAGTGAAGGAAGCTCCTCCAATTTGTGACTCCTTATGATTCTAATCCTTCTTCCCCATCTGGGTCACACATGTGGCAGGGCACATGGGCCTCCTTCCAAATCAGAGTGCAAGTAGAACCTCTATCTCCTCTCCTCTTGTCAAGGCTCCATCTTTCTGGCAATGGTTCCTTCTTTCCAGAGGGCTTTATGTTGATACGCTTCTCCTTCCAGTTCCTAATGTGTTTGTACTTGTCTCTATGGCAGTCTTTACTCGGCCCCAGTTCTTTGATGAATATGGTCCCCTGAAAGAAGTAGGATGCCTGCAGAGAACTGAACAAGGTCTATGCCCAACCTCTGACTATTACTTTTTCGTGACGGACTTTTCTGTGTGAATTTGATCTCTTTTTTACAGGCCAACCCCCATGGGCAAAGCTTGGGTGTGCGATTTTGAGTCGGGTTCAGTTTCATTGATGGCTTCCTCAATGGGGCAATAAAGGCCCAGTACAAGTAGAACTCTGACCTTACCCAGAGAATTCATACTTTCAAAGAGATAGAAGAGGGAGGAGAGGCTCACCCTGCAGCAACAGGCCTGAGCATGCCCACTACACAAGTCTGTCATTCTCTATTTTCACTAAACCCCAACTGTTAAATTTTGAATCTGCAAGCCTGGATAGGTCTTCATTTGTGCAACCAGCCTCATTTCATAGCCCACTGTACAGTCTTTGAAGGTGAAAGGGAGGATGTTAAATAAGAGTAGATGTTATAATTACAGTTTTCATAGATCTTCCTTCTTTTATCCTGTAAAAAAAAGGCAGAGCTTTTACTAAGGCAGCTTTCTCCTGAGTGACGTTACTGCTGTTCTTTCTTAGTAATCCTGCCAGAGGGTTGAGGTTGTTGCTATTTATGAGCTATATTCCCATTCTGAAAGCTTAACTCTCAAGTGTTTATTGTTCTTAGGAAGAAGGCTTGGATCAAAGGTGTTCCAGAGTGTTCAGATTTATGCCTAACATTGTGTCATTACCAGATTACCCTTCCAAGTTTGAAATCATCACGCTGAATGCATCTGTAGAATCTGATGTGAGATGCCTTTTCCTCTTTACAATAATTTTAAGACAGGCCAACAAAAGCTATGTCTTGTCAACAGGTTTTGCTTCAATTGCCAGTCACCAATAAACCGAATCAAGTTACAATTTTAAAAAAAATCACCCATTTGTTACAAAGTTTGCACTGACTGCAAAAACCCTGGGAGTTGTATTCCTTCCCAGCCTCCCAGCCTTGGAAGAGAAGAAAGAAAACGACAGTGCTGCCAAGAAACTACCAGGGAAGGGTTTTCCAGAATAAAGACAGAAGTCAAGGTGAAGTCACATTGTCTCCCTTTCTCTGCCCTTACCCCGTGGAGGGCAGTGGCAGGGACATCTGAAGTTCCATTCTTCTACCCAAGGTTGCTACAGTCACATTGTTGCTTCATGCATGGAGGGAAGACCTGCCACTTCCCTCCTCTCTCCTTGTGTCCTTTATTGCTTTTCTTTCTGTCTCTTCTCTCTCTCTCTCTCTCTCTCTCTCTCTCTCTCTCTCTCTCTCTCTCTCTCTCTGTCTCCCTCTTTCACTCTGAACTGTCTCTCCGTCAAGTATACAGAGCCTAAGTTCCTACTTTTAAAAGTCAAAATCCTAGGTAAAAGCCTCTCTCTTCTTCACATTTCTAGAACAGAAATGTATTGCTTTCCTAATTCACCAGCCCTCATTTAAAACCTGTTCTGCCCAAGGAATAAATCACTATTATTTGGGTTATTCCCTTAGCCTGTGGGTAGCAAGGAATGGGCAAAGAGCCATGTACAAGTGTGCCAACAGCCTCGGGTAGATGATGGCAGCATGTACTGAGATCTGCTGATCTGAGGGCTTCGGCCAAGGCCCTTTAGCTAGCTTCAATTTACATCTGCACTCAACTGCATGATGTTCATAATTCTGCCAATTTTTTTTCACAAAAATTACTTTTTTCAGAGGAAAAAAAAATCAAACCAGTGTGGGAGGTTTTGTTTCATCTCCATTTCTCCCACATCTGATTTTTCTTTAGTTGGGGCTCTAGAAAGAATCTTATCTGGAAACCATGCAGAACATAAGTATTTGTCTTCAACTCTAAAAAGGAACTTCAAAGCTCGCTTGATTCCTAGTGAAATAAGCTGCCACCTTCCTGTGACTCGGCCATAGAGGGAAGCTCTCTGTCTTTTTCATGGTCTCTGCTTTTGTGTTTGTTTCCCTTTAATTCCCATGTCCTCCAGAGGAAGGACATTTAGGGACAAACTAGTTCTGGTCTACACATGTTTGACTTTAGTTTTACTTCACATCAATCACTGCTCATCATTAGGCTACTAGGTCCTGGTTATAGAAAAGGGCTTCAGAGACCACCTAGTCCAATCCAAATCTGAACATTAATTGTCTGTTATATTTCTGATGAAGTGACCCAGGCTCTGCTTGAAGACTCCTAGAGATGGGAAACTCTTTCTCTCTCCTCTCTGTCTCCTCTCTCTCTGTCTCCTCTCTCTCTGTCTCTCTCTCTGTCTCTCTCTCTGTCTCTCTCTCTCTCTCTGTCTCTCTCTCTCTCTCTCTCTCCTCCTCCTCCTCCCCCTCCTCCTCTTCCCCCTCCTTAACCTCCTCTTTGTCCCCCTCCTCCCCCTCCTTCTTCTCTTCTCTCTTTTCCTTCTCTCTTTTTCTCTCCCCTTTCTTCTCTCTCTCCTTCTCTTTCTCCTCCCTCCCTCCTCCCTGTAATCCTTCTTCTACATAACAACCCCTCAAATATCTAAAGTAGTTACCACATTCCCCCACTGGGCCTTCTCTTCTCCTTAACAAACACTCCCAGTTCCTTCAGCTGATCCTCCTTTAGTGTGGCTTTAAGACCCTTAACCTCTTTGTTTCTCCTCCTCTGGACACCATCAGTGTCCTTCCTAAAAGGGGGTGCTAAAGACAACAATAACAATAATAATAACAATAGTATGTATATAGTGCTTTATGGTCTACAAAGCACTTTGAATGTATATTTCATTTGATCCTCACAATAACCCTGGGGGGTGGGGGCTGCCGCTTGGTACAGGATGGATTGGAGCCGGAAGAGACTAAGGCAGAGCACAACAGGATGCTAACCTCCCTGTTCTGGGTACTATACTTTTTTCAGTGTAACCTAAGATGACCTGAGACCTTTCTTGGCCCTGAGACCCCTTGGGTCAGTGAGGGGTTTGGGATAATCCAGAACATGCAGATATGGCTCAAGGCCCTGTGCTAGTCAACATTCTCTAGGCACAAGTCATGCCGGGGTCAGAAATCAAATAGCAAAATATTTCACTAAGACAAAATAGCAAAGTCTCTGCAAGAAAATAAATGGATAAATGGGCAACAGAATCATTCTCATTTCTCCCTGCAGACACAAAATGATACATCTTCCTGGAAGTGATTCACAGGCTAATAAGAGAGTCACCAGTTCCTGGGGAAATAAAGAGGTACCCAGGGAAAAAACCTTGAGTTGAGTGTCAGTGTCAATCTCTTCTATTTACTCTGGCTATGGCTCTGATACTGAACTATCAGGTCTCTCCATGTGGAGTTGGGATCCTCCCCTCCACAATCTCTAGAGAGTGATCATGCCAAGTCTGAGCTGCAATGTTGGGGTCTCCTGCCTAGCAAACCAAGTGCCAGGGCACTGGACTTTTCTGCCCCCTAATATCATTAGTATGCTTTTCATAGCTGGAAAAAAGATCCTATTGTCATAATTTCACCTCTTCCCCACATATCTCTGCTTCTCCTTCAACCAAGCCCCTCCCTCTTGATCCAATCCCTGTGTCCAGATACACATTTCCTCTTTGACCCAGCAATACCACTTCTAGGGCTGTATCCCAAAGAGACTATAAAAATGGGAAAAGGACCCACATGTACAAAAATATTTATAGCAGCTCTTTTTGTGGTGACCAAGAACTGGAAATCGAGGGGATGCCAATTAATTAGGGAATGACTGAAACAAGTTATGGTATGTGAATGTAATGGAATACTATTGTGCTATAAGAAATGATGAACAAGTGGACTTGAGAAAAACCTAGAAAGACTTAAATGAACTGATGCTGACTGAGGGGAGCAGAACCAGGAGAGCATCATACACAGTTACAGCCACATTGTGTGACGACTAACTTTGATAAACTTGGCTCTTCTCAGCAATGCAAGGTTCTAAAACAACCCCAAAAGGTTCATGATGGAAAATGCTATAACCACATCCAGATGAAGAATTACAAAGTCTGAATGAAGATCGAAGCATACTATTGGCTCTCTCTTTTTTGTTTTGTTTCTTATTTCTCATGGTTCATTCCATTGGTTATAATTCTTCTTTACAATATGACTAATGTGAAAATTTGTTTAATATGAATGTATAAGTAGAGTCTATATCAGACTGGATGCTGTCTTAGGGAGGGGGAAGGGGAGAAAATTTAACACTCAAAAGCTTGTGGAACGGAATATGGTAAACTAAAAATAAATACATTAATTAAAAAAAAAGAAAATAGTGTGCTTTGATCTGCATTTAGAGTCCATCAGTTCTTTATCTGGATAAGGGCAGCATTTCCATCATGAGTCCTTTGTAATTGTCTTGGATCACGTATTGCTGAGAAGAGATAAGTTGTTCATAATTGATCATCACACAATGTTGCTGTTACTGCATATAATGTTTTCCTGGTTCTGCTCTTTTTTTTTTTTTTTTTTGCTTTTTGAAGGGCAGTTGGGGTTGTGACTTGCCCAAGATCACACTGCTAAGTTTTGTGTTAAGTGTCGGAGGCCGCATTTGAACTCAGGTCCTCCTGACTCCAGGACCCATCTCTATTCACTGCACCACCTAGCTGCCCCTAGTTCTGATCATTTCACTTTGATTCAGTTCATACAAGTCTTTCCAGGTTTTTCTGAAATCTACCTGCTCCTTATTTCTTATTGCATAATAGTGTTCCATTACATTCATGTACCAAAGCTTGTTCATCCATTCCCCAACAGATGGGTGATACAAAAATTTTAAATAAAATACTAACAAGGAGACTATAATAAAACATCACAAAGGAAAGATGACCAAGCTGGATTTATGCTTAGAAGGCAGGGTTGGTTCATTAGTATGAAAACTGCAAGCAAACTGACATAAATAACAAAAGCAACAAAAATCATTTGATTATATCAATAGATGCAGAAAAGACTTTTTTAAACAAGGTAATAGCACTATTCCTGCTTTTAAAAAACTAGAAAGCATAGGAATAAAGAGATCTCTCCAATATTATTAGTATCTACTGAAAACCAAGAGTCAGAATCATCTATAATGGGAATAAGCTAGGGGCTTTTCCAATAAGAAAGGACGTCCATTATCATTGTTTTTATTTGATACAGTGCTAGAAAACTCATAGCAGTAAGACAAGAACAAGAAGTTGAGGGGACAAGCATAGGTGGAAAAGAAACAAAATTAATCACTTTTTGCAGATGATATGACATTTTACTTAGAGAATCCCCAGAGAATCAGCTAAAACCACATTGAAACAATAAACAACTTCAGCAAAGTTGCAGGACATAAAATAAATCCACACAAATCATTTGCATTTCTGTATGTTACTCATAGAATCCAGCAGGAAGAGACAGAAAGAGAAATTCCATTTAAAATTGCTACAGAAATATAAAATATTTGTGAGACGACTTGCTAAGACACACGCAGAAACTACACATAAAACACTCTACATAGAAATAAAGACAGCTCTAAATAACCGGAGAAATATTAATTACTTGTGAGTAGACTGAGCCAATATAATAAGCATGACAATACTACCTAAATCAATTCACTTGTTCAATGCCATGGCAATCAAACAACCAAAGAATTACTTCACAGAGTTTGAAAAAGGTAATAATTCATTTATAGGAACAAGACGTCAAGGAGGCCTAGCAGAACGAGATCCCAGACTGTACTATAAAGCCATAACCCTCAAAACAATTTGGTACCAGGTAAGAAATAAGAAGGCAGACAGGTGGCTCAGTGGATAAAATACTGGGCCTGGAGTCAGAAAGATTTGAATTCAAATCTGATCACAGATACTCACTAGCTGTGTGAACCTGCGCAAGTCATTTAATGTCTGTTTGCCTTTATCAACTGGAGAAGGAAATGGCGAACCGCCCAAGTATCTTTGCCAAGGTTCTTCAACAGTCATGAAGAGTTTGATATGGACAGGACCACATAATTAAGCAACAACAGCAAAGAAATGGAGATGTTCATCAGATTAGGCACACAATATACAGAAGCAAATAGAGAAGCCTAGTGTTTGATAAGTCCAACGATCCCTGTTATTGGGGTAAGAACTCAATCTTAACTGGTAGGAAAACTGGAAAATAGTCTTGCAGAAACTAAGTATAGACCAATATTTCAAAGCATATACCAAGATAGATTCCATATGGGTACATGACTTAAACATAAACATCATAAACAAATTAGAGGAGAAAATAAAAAATTATCTCTTGGATATAGGATAGGGGAAGATTTCATGAATGAATAGGATGTAGAGAAGATCAAATTTTATTTACACATTTACACATAAATGGACAATTTTATTAACATAAAATTGAAAAGTTTTCCTACAAACAAAACAATACAACTAAAAAGAGAAGAGAAGCAGGAAGTTAGGAAAAATCTTTGTAGCAAGTTTCTCAGAAAAAAGTTTCATTTTAAGATATATATGGAACTGATTAAAATTTATAAGAATAAGAGTCATTCCCTAATTGATGTATAGTCAAAGGCAGTTTTCAGAGGAAAAAATCCAAGCTATCAATAGGCACGTCAAAAATCCTCTAAATCCCTGATAATTAGAGAAGTCAAAATTAAAAGAAATCTGAGATTTTCCACCTCACAACCATTGGATTGACAAAGACGACAAAAAAATAAAATTGGTGAATCCTGGATGGGCTGTGGAAAATAGGTGCATTATTGCACCATTATTGGAACTGTTAATGAGTCTAGCCATTCTGGAAAGTAATTTGTAACTATACCCAAAAAGCTATTAAATTATGCATACCTTATGACCCAGTTGATACACCATTAGGTCTATACTCCCAAAGAGAGCCAAGGAAGAGAAGGACCCACATGTACAAACATATTTATGGCAGCTCTTTTTATGGGACCAAAGAAATGGAAATTAATCAAGTACCTGTAGATTGGGGAATGGTTAAATTAGTCGTAGTATATGAATGTGATGTTGTTTTTTATAGTTGTTGTTTTGCCTTTCGTTCTGAAAGAGGACCAATGACATCAGTAAGGTGATATTATGACTTGCAAGAGAATTGGATTTCAGTGAGGTAGGGCTGTACAAGACTACCAGCTTCACTCTCTCCTCCAGAGCCATCTGGATCCACAGACAAGATATAGATCAGGATGCCTAGAGATGGTCCCAGATACAGTGAAGACATTGACCTTTTTAATGGGACATTGGCTTTTTAAAGACCCTAACGGTCTTTCCCAGGTCTCAGTTTGTCTGAGGTCAAATGTCAATTCAGTGGTTAAGGATAAGTAAGAAATGAGGCAAAAAAATGGTCTCTTTTACCTAGTCCAAAAAAATAAAATCATTCTTGGAACCCTGAGGGTTTCTGATCAAAACAGAAACAATTACTATTTACACTCACTCTGAACCCTCAAGCCCAAACAATGACAAAGTGAGGCTTGGGCTGGGACCTGTTGTTGACCACTCAGTGAGAGCCAGAGTGATCTGGGCTTAAGCCATGGTTCTCAAAAAAGAAATCTAGCCTGAAAACCCCAAGGTATCTTGCAAGATTTCAGTGATCAAAATTTATATTCCTTTAGGCAGAGCACCCACAGGTAAGGGCATGATTTTGATGTATACTACTGTACTATAAGAAATGATGAAGGCAATAATTTTAGAGAAACCTAGGAAGACCTATGTGACCTGATTCAGAGTGAAGGGAACAGAACCAGAACAATCTTGTGATAACAACAAATTGTAAATACAAGCATATTGTATTTACATATTACATTTATGTACAATATTATATTTATGGTACTATATTACAATATTTATACACAATAATAATATTATAAAGACAGTTTTGAAAGATTTAGGACTGTTGATCAACACAACAACCAATCATCATTCTGTAGGACTCAAGATGAAACATGTTGCCCAAATTCTGATATGTCATTTTTTTTTGGACACTGTCAATGTGGGAATTTGTTTTGCTCAACTATACATGTTTGTAACAGGGTTTTTGTTTTTCTTGCTTTCTCAAAGTGGGAGGAAAGAAGGGGAGGTTAGAGGGAGAAAATTTGGAACTAAAAATAAAATTTAAATAAATAAAATTTAAAAAATAATAAAACAATAAAATGTAATTTAAAAATTTAAAAAAATTTAAGTACAGTTACAGCATTTTAAAAGAGTTAACCCTGGAAAAGGGTTCAAATCCCTGGTGAAAGGTCTCTTTAAAAGAAGGTGGTGTATATCAGAGAGCAGATGGACCTGAAATGGTTGCTATGGAAACAGCTAAATGTAAATTTTATTTTTCACTGTACCCAGTTAAATTAACAATCAGGATGAAGGCAGGAACCAAGTAGAAACCCTTACGCAAACAGAAGAAAATAAAAATAGGTAAAGACTTAGCTGGCAGGAAGCTACATTTAAGGGGGAAACACTCTTGAAAGAACACATCCAAATGTGATTTTATTAGACGTAGATCACACCATATAATTCTTCCTCCTTTCTTTGTGAGGCAAGAAAAGTCATAAGGAAGTCAAAGGAAACATGGGTGACAAAAAGTACTAGGAAGGCCATGCTAGGCCATCCCTTTCATTAGCTTTACTAGTCTAAGCAGAATCAATAGATTTTCTTTTAGAATGCTAAATGGGAGAATCACACTGTGTGTGGCTATGAGATCCTTACACCTCGAGAAACCCCAGGAACCATGGCTGATTGAGGGAGCAGCAGATTCAAGTCTTCAATCTCACACTTCCTTCCATGAGTGTATGTTACACTCATGTGTGGGATGGTTGTGGAATTGCCAGCACTATTCACATTGTTCTTTATCTACTGGATTCAACTGCCGTCTCTGACATATTCTGGGGCATGACTGTGGACAACTCACTCAGCCTCCTAGTGCTCTATGGCTAAAACTCATCACTTTAGAGACTGATAAGAGGGAGTTTCCTATGCCAATGAAATCATATCCTATCCCTATGTAAACTGTTTCTTTCTGTCTGTCTTTCTTTTCTTTCTCCCTGTCTCCTCCCCTCCTCTCCCTCTCCCTCTTCTCTCTCTCTCTCTCTCTCTCTCTCTCTCTCTCTCTCTTTCTCTCTTTCTCCTCCTCCTCCTCCTCCTCTTCCTCTCCTCTCCCTTTCTCTTCTCCTCTCTCTCTTCACTCTCTTCTCTTCTCTCCTCTCTCTCTCTCTCTACTCCTCCTCCTCCTCCTCTCCTCTCCCTTCCTCTTCTCCTCTCTTCACTGTCTTCTCTTCTCTCCTCTCTCTCTTCACTCTCTTCTCTTCTCTCCTCTCTCTCTCTTTCTCTCTCTCTCCTCCTCTTCCTCCTCTTCCTCTCCTCTCCCTTTCTCTTCTCCTCTCTCTCTTCACTCTCTTCTTCTTTCTCTCTCTTCTCCCTCTCTTCCTCCTCTCTCCTCTCTTCTCTCCTCTCTTCCTCCTTCCCCCCAATCTCTCTCTCTCTCCCACATGCAAGTATGATGTAATTCCATTGTATTAGTGAGTAAAGAGATGCTATCTTATAATGTCAGCTTGTTGATAAATGGGAACATGTAAGTATAGCTCATTCTCTATATCTCTTAGAATAGTGTTTCTCAGACCAAACTATAATGTAGTGCAGTATCTAAAGTCTCTCCCATGGACCTTGCCACCTTGTGATGTCTCAGCCCTCCAAGTATGGAAGGAATATGACATAGGAAGAGAGAAGTCTAATTTTTATTTATTCAATTGACAAGTAAAGATTTTTTTAATAGTAAATGTTTTGTAAACTTGTAAGACTTTTCTGTGGACCAAAGATCGGCAGACACTCTCCTAGAAACATGTACAGACGGGCAAGTGATGGGTTTTTTGTAGGTGATATTTATGATGATTATTAGAATGTAATAGGGGGATGGGAGCCTCGTTCATAGAGCATGCAGAACTGCTATTGGGGGGAAATACTTTGTATCCTCTCCTTACGTTTTTGGTAGGTGCCTTTCTAAAAATTAATATTGATCAAGTAAGCAAATTGATGTTAATGATTTAAATGATACTGGGTCATTAACTAGTGGAGGGTATTGATGATATAAGGAAGATACTAACTATAACAAGCAATTGGTATTGGAGAGAACACACCAGAATGGGGATTTAACCAATGGCATTAAAGAAGCAGTCCCCTAGCTATTGAAGCTCAAGGACTCGGCCTGGTCTGATACTTCTTTAACTAAGGACAGGAAAGAACAATCAAAGAGGTAGAAAAGAAGGTCCATATTCACAGGCCACAGGGTGGCTAGGGTGGGGAGGGCCTGAGGTTATTTCCCACCAAGGGTATTGTAGTGTGCCTTCCCCCCTGGAACCAGCCAGGCAGAAAAGAAGGTTGTGAGTTGTCTTAAGGAAGTCTTTTACCCATCTCAGCAGCCAACCCCAAAGGCCACCACTGAAGTAAGCATACCCCAAACAGTCAGGAGGCTCTGAATTAGGCAGGAGGAGCCTTCCATTGCACATCCTTGCACCTTTCTGGAAGCCGGTTCCCCAGCTTCATCCATGTGGGCTGGCAATAAGCAGAGCACGTTGCATACGCTCTGGGGACTGGGTTCCCAGTGGTCGGTCTCCTTGTTACAGTAGAATCCCAGAATTTAGAAGCAGAATGCACATTCGATTAATCTAATCCGCTTCCACCACCCCTTATGTTATGAATAAGAGAACTGAGACCCAGGAAGGGTAAGGGCCTTGTCTAGGATCATACCAACAATAAATTATCAGAGTTGGGAAGGGGATACAGGTCCTTGGATTCTAGAGACAGTGTTCTTTCCATACTACCGTGATGGAGCCAAAGCATAAAGGACTTTAAATGTCACATGAAACTGTTTACATTATATCCTAGAGGCAGTAAGAAATCATTGAGTCCAACTCTTCCTGACCGAGTCTATCTACTGTACCAGCATGCCTCTCTACATTGGGATAAAACTGACATAATATATTTTAAAAACCCACTTAAATAATTTAAGTGCCTTATGGTCAAAGACCAGCTTATTTACCTTGATTCTAACATCATAATAATAACTAATATTTCCGGATGCTATTAAATGCTTTTCAATTCTTATCTTGCTTGATCCACACAGCAACCTTGGGAGGTAGGCATTTTTATTATATTCATTTTACAGATAAGGAAACCGAAGTGGCAGAGGGTAAGTGACTTGCCTAGGGTTGTGTAGCTAGTAAGTGTCTGAGGCCGAATTTGAACTCAGATCTTCATGACCGCAGGCCTGGTGGGTAGGCAGCGGTTCTGATGCTTCAGTGGCATAAGCATCCAGTGACTCAGAACGTACTCTAACGACTGCCAAGTTGTTTAACTTGGGCTTTGGGGACTCGGGAGTTTGTGCTGTAGTGTTGTAAGGTAAAAAAAACAACAACAACTTTTTTTCCTTTTATGTAATCAACTTTGATTCAGTTGCTGAAGAAATACTGCTTTACTCTCAGGAAAAGAATCAGTGCTAGGGTTTGCATCCATTTCTGTGATGGTGCCGCGTATGACCCAATCAGTCTATGTAACTAATGCTGTTGTGTTCACAAGTCAGTCTGTGGGTTGTGATATCCAAAGCGAGGGTAAGAGAGGGAGATTCCAGTAAACAGCAACTGTCAAACTGAAGTACTTTCTTGTTTTGTTTTGTTTTTGAGGGGAAGGGAAGGGAAATTGGGATTAAGTGACTTGCCTAAGGACACACAGCTAGAAAGTGTTAAGTGTCTGAGGCTGGATTTGAACTCAGGTCCTCCTGACTTCAGAGCTTTACTCTATTCACTATACCACCTAGCTGCCTCTGAAGTACTTTTTTTCATTTCCATGTACACTTAACACACCTCTGCAAATAGTAGGTACTTAATTAATGCTTATTTAATTGAATGGACCTGATCTTGATGTCCCACACTATATAATTTCCATCCAGGAAGAAGAAAATAATTTTGAGCTTTACTTGAAGGAGGAAAACATGGAATTAAGAACTTCAGAGTTGGAAGGGCTGCTCAGAACTCATCTAGGCCACCCTAGACCTGCAACATGGCTCCCTGGGTGGGTCTCAGTTTTTTTCATCTGTAAGATGGGAGCAGACTGGATGACCTGCAAGGTCCTTCTCTTCTGGGCTCTAGTTCTAGGACTCTAAGTTACTCTAAGCCCAGATCTGTCTCCTTGAAACTCCTGGGCTTGCTGGCTTTGGTCATCAACACCAATGGGCCAGTCATGCCATCTCTTCCCTTTCCTTTTTCTAATTCCAAGAAAATCTTTTTAAGTCACAAAAGGGGCCATGATGACATGGAATTTAAGGACATGTTGAGATGCTTTGACTGTGAGAAGTGAGAAAATGAAAGCCGAGCTCTCCTTCATGCATCTCCTGATCCTCCTGATCAGGCTGTACATCTCAGAATAACTGTCCCCTGCTCTGAACTTCTCAGCACTGAAAGATGCTTGACAAGTCTCCCAATTCAGATGGGAAAGTGCCTGGCACAAACTGGGAACACAAGGTTTTTATCATGTACCTCAAGTCCTTGTCCCCACTCCCACTGCAAACCCTTCTTATTTTTTTTTTAGTGTAAGTTACTTGGAAGCACTTTCTGTCAGTGAGTTGTTCAGTCAGGCTTAGTCTATAATTACACTGTACTCACTTCTCTATAAGTTAGATATCTTTCTTTTACTCTCTTATGGGGGGAAAACATGTTCTCTCTTTCTTTCTCTCTCTCTCTCTCTCTCT
>CM053596.1:78932037-78951228 GCA_028646575.1 Pseudocheirus occidentalis | reverse complement strand
TCTGTCTCTGTATCCCCTTCTCCCCCTCTTCTCCTTCCCCCTCTCCCCCTCTCCCTTCTTCTCTCCCTACCCCTGTCACCCTTATGAGGCACCTTGGCATAGCAGGTAGAGAACTCACCTTGGAGACAGCACAGCCTGGGTTCCAAGTTCCAGTCCTTCCTCTGCATCTGGTTGTGTGACTCTAAAGGAGTCACTCAGTCTTTTAGTGCTTTGGGCAACTCTCAAAGAGAGAAGTGTATTTGCAGAGAAAGTTTCTTCACCAGGGAGTTCTTTATGCTAGTAAAATAACAAACAGGCCCAGACAGTCACTATCCTATACTCCCTTAAGGGATAGATAGACACATATATAAAATGCATACATGTATATAAACAAACACATATAGATCTGTACATACATTCATGATTGCTAATGTAATGATCATTGTTCATTTAAGCTTCTAATAAAAACATAATTTCGCTGTTAGCAGAATTGCAGCTCAGCTTGTGTGTAGTGGCTGTGGCTGTGGCAGCGGTAGCGGCAGCGGCAGAGCTCAGTACAAAGTCTCACACTGTTTTGTTGGTACAACCTACCAAGAAGCCAGAGGGCTGAACTTATGCTGATTATGAATCAGTGAATGAATGCATGGAAGGAGTTTGTAAAATGTATGAAGAACATCTGAAGAGAATGAATTCCAACAGTCCCTCCATCACATATGACATCAGTCAGTTGTTTGATTTCATTGATGATCTGGCAAGTCTTAGCTGCCTTGTGTACCGAGCGGGCGCTCAGACATGCCAACCCTACAACAAAGATTAGATCAAAGAGAAGATCTATGTGCTTCTCCATCAGCAGGTCCAACAAGCCGGCAAATAATCCAAGTGGCATCCTTGGGGGCATGGGGGAGGGCTTGGAAAACAGGTGTGCACAGTGTGCTGTCATGGGACCTTTGTGTTACAGAAGTTCTGCTTCCATTTTGTTACAGCCCAGCCAAGGTTGAATGGATTAGGAGATTTTTGTCTTGTCCAATCTGAAGCCCCCATCCCTCCCTACTTTCTTTTTCTTTTTTTACTAAGAAGTAACTGAAAATTTCTCTTCGGTCAGTTAGCACTTGGTTACAGTTCTTCCAGCTGTTTGTATCTGCTTATAATGTTCACTGTGCTTATTCTTCTGTGTGAAGGATTTTCAGAATTTAGTTATGTCCTCAAAACTCAAAGCCTTAGTAGAGAATACAATAAATGTTCTTTAGTTTTAAAAAACCCCAGCATAATTTATTTAAAAGAGAAAAGCATTGTATTGGGGGTAGTGTATATATAATATACACAAACACATGCACACGTGTATATATGCATATGCCTGTATGTCTGTCACATGTATACTACCCCTCACTGTACACACACATGCATGTATATGCATGTGCTTGTATGTCTGTCATATGTACACTATATTACATGTACACTACCCTGAATCAAACGTTTTCTTTTCCAAATTTTTTGTGAGCTTAAGTTAACAATTATTAATGGACATAAATATCCCAATACACAAAGAACCACAACAAAAAAAGCACTGTATATATGAAATCACAAGCTTCTTATATATAGCTTTTTAAAGTATATATTAAATTTAACAAAATTTTCATCTTGCCTTCTAAACTTCTCTTTCTTTTCTTCTGTATATCAAATATCTGCATATGTGTATGTGTATACATAATTGGGCATGTGTACACATGCTTACGTACACATATGAAGCAATCTGCCTGATAACCCAGGCTGGGGACAATTTTGATTTCAAGTATTTGGATTGAATTAGACACACTTAGTGTGTACAGAAGCTTGAACTCATGGTCAAACAGAAGCATTAAATGCCTAATGAATACTGTGGTCAGTCTGGGCAACAAGGAGTGAGGTTAGCTCTCTACCCACTATGCCATGCTGCCTCAAAAGGGTGAGAGGGAGGTGGGGTGAGGGAAGGAGGGAGTGGAGGAAAAGGAAAGAGGGGGCAGGGGGATAGAGGGAGGCAGAGGGGGAGATAGAGACAGAGAAACAGAGAGAGACAGAGACAGAGACAGGGAGACAGACAGAGACAGAGAGAGAGAAAGAGGAAGGGAGAGAGGGAGGGAGGGAGGAGAGAGGAAGGGAAGGGGAAGGGAGGAAGGAAGGGGGAGAAACAGGGAGAGACAGAGAGAGAGGGAGGGAGGGAGAGAGAGAGGGAGAGAGAGAGATGTTTTCCCCCTTAAGGGAGTAAAAGAAAGATGTCTAAGGGTGCTTGCACCCTGGCTACCACTGGTTGGCCTGCACTGACCTCTATTTAATAGAAGTTAAATCTCTGTCTGCAGTCTTAAGTTGATGCATTCCATTTCCTAGTGCTCTTGAAATCACTGGGCTATCAGTGTGCACTGTGGCTTCCCTTTGTTTACCTTGAAAAAAAGTACTAAAAAGAGTGATTGTTTTAATAACAGTTAAAGGGTTTGAAACTCAATAAAGTAAAAATCATGTTAACAGTGATTATCCTCAGTATTGTCCATCTGCTTTATTACCCGCACACTGACACTGTACATTGGCCGTAATTGGCATAGCTGTGTAATGATTCCATGGCCTCTACTCAGATTCCTTTCCCAGAGAAAAATCATAAATAATACAACAAAACCACCACACTTTTCTCCAATTGCTTTTCCCCTTATTCTGGCCTTTCCTATTTCCCTGGGGACCAGACTAGGACACCTTACACAGAGGAATACAGGCAAAGAAAATCAACTGATCAGTCTATTGATTGGCATTTATTAAGCAGCATCTACAACATGCCAGGGGGGCATTGAGGTGGGGTGGTGGATAGAGTGCTGGAGTCAGGAAGACTCACCCTTTCTGAGTTCAAATTTGGCCTCAGACACTTACTATCTGTATGACTCCGGGAAAGTCTTCGCCCTGTTTACCTGTTTCCTCATCTGTAAAATGAGCTGGGGAAGGACATGGCAAACCATTTCAATATCTTTGCCAAGAAAATCCCAAAAGTCAGGAAGATTCAGTCACGATTACAATGACAATATGCCTGGCACTGTGTGAGGTATTGGGGTACAAACATAAAGAATGAAGCAATCACACAATCCTTACTTGCAAGGAGTTTACATTCTACCAGGCGACATGCTATTTGTGTATTGTACTCACGCGTGCATGTGTGTACATGCATGTATTGTGCATATATGCATGTATACATACATGTGCACATATGCACAGGCCTCTACAAATAGTAGCTCCCCTTAACATCGCACCGAGCCGTTTTCAAAGAGCTTTCTTCACAACAACCCCTTCAGGGGGGCAATGCAGAGATCATTATTCCTGTTTATAGAGGAAGATACCTGGATGCCTGGAGAAGGGAAGGGGCTAGGGAGCTGGCAAAGCCTGGACTTGAACCCAGGCCTTTCTAACCTCTAAGTCAGTTCTTCCCATAATGCCACAGGGCTTCCCTATATCCTTCTGGTTTCATACCAAGGATTTTTAAAAAATCTTGTCAAGTGAGCTAAGGCAAGTGGCCTAAAGGAGCATATTGCAGCGTCTGAGTCCATATGCTTTCCATATATATATTCTCAGTTCCCTACTTACAAATCTTTGGTTTAGTCCTCATAAAAAATAGGAAATAAATCAATTGTGAGTTATGTAGCACATATGGATTTGAGATCAAATTTGTGTTTGCTTTCTAGGAAAAATTCCCTAGACCCACAATTTGCCTAATCAGTCTTCTCCCCCGACCCCCGTTTTTTTCTTCCTGTCCAAAGCCCATATTACTATCCCAGCAAAACTCTGATCCGCCATGTTTGACTGAGTCTTTACAGGGATGGGGAGGTGCTTATGTTGTTCTCACTAGTCAGAAAAAGGCTTTGAGTTTAGGCTCTGACACCTTCTAGTCATGTGATCCTGGGTAAGTAACTCTGGGTCTCAGGTGTTTTTTATTTTTATTCCATCTTTAATTTGTGATTCCAAATCAGTCTCTCTCTCTTCATATTATAAATATGAAGACATGCCAAACATTTCTATATTAGTCACATTTTTTAAAAGAGCAAGACAAGTAAAAGACAAAAATGTGCTGCAAACTGTACTCTGAGCTGTCAGTTCTCTACGGGGAAAGCATTTTTCATAATGAGGCCTTTGAAGCTGTGCCCTCCTCGTGATGTGGTACTCTGGAGAACATAGCCCATTTATACATAGGAGTACAGTTATTTTATTTGCTATGATGATTGATTAAATATCTTTTTTTTTCCTTTTTGGAGGGCAACTAGGGTTAAGTGACTTGCCCAAGGTCACACGGCTAGTTTGTGTGTGTGTGTGTTTGTGTGTGTGTTAAGTGTCTGAGGCCGGATTTGAATTCAGGTCCTCCTGACTCCAGGGCCATTGTGCCAGCTAGCCGCCCCTTAAAAATCTTTAAAAAAAATTATCGGATCCTCTGGTTGGCTCGGTAAAACTAAACATGTCAGGAGAAGCTTTCAAACTAGTTTTGAGTGGATGCTTATCCACAAAGTACCTGGAACTTCAGGTAGTTTTCTGGGGCACCATTGTGATAGGAAGCTCTGGTTGCTATATTAAAGCGGTCATTTGGGAAGAAAACAAGGGCATTTTAATTTTTTAGCAAAATAAATTAATTTGTGTGTTTGTAAGCAACTCTAGGCAAATGTTTAGGAAAGGAGGTGCTGTTGTGCAAAATAAGGTTTTGCTTTCTCTGAATTTCAACCACCACAGTCTCACTATCCCAGTTTCTATTATCTCACATAAACGAGAAATGGCCAAGGGTATTCGTGATGCTGGAACCCTCAAAAATGATAACTAACAACAGAACTGTTACTCTCGTGGAGATGGAGAAATGCCACATCCTTTGCCAAAAAGAAGTAATGTAGGCGCTGCTAGGTGGTGCAGTGAACAGAGCACCGGCCCTGGAGTCAGGAGGACCGGAGTTCAAATTCGGCCCTAGACACTTAATACAAAACTAGCCATGTGACCGTGGGTAAGTCACTTAACCCCAACTGCCTTACCTCTCCCCCTCGAAAAAGTCCCCCCCAAAGGAATGTATAGCAATCAAATGGGCTTGACCTAGTTCTCATTAGGCTTCACTCTCCCATTCAGCTGATTCAGAGCCACCTTGGTTTGGACTCTGTTACACAGTGTGAAAGCTGTCAAACTTGGGTGAATCTAACCTTATGTTTAGCGAGATGTTGGGAAGTCTTGTCAGTCCTTTTGAAAGGTGCGTTGGATACATAACATGTTGACAGGCTGGAGGCAGTATGATTCCTCACAGGAGGAATCAACCTGGCATTTATGGTCAAGACTTTTATTTGGATTATTTTCTCTGGAAAAGTTCTCCTTTCATGCGACAAGTAAATTTGGCCAAGAGAACTCTAACTTTACAAGTTTTTATTGGCTCAGGAATCTGTACATATTGGAGGCACATGTATGAGCACACATATACACACAAAAGAAAATAAAAAGACAGTGGACAACTTATTGGTCATAAAAGAGATTTGGTTTTAATAATCATTCCTGACATTGCAATGGGGGAAAACTCTTCACATGATGGTAAAAAGGCAAAAAATATTTCCAGACAACTGGAAGCCATAACTTTTTCAGTTCACCAGTAGCAATGGCTTATCTAAGAGTTATGAGGCAATCTGGACATTTCTTCAAGGCAGGAGCTGTCTTCTTTGCCTGGACATACCTGGCTTCTCGGAGAATATGGCTTGATGCTTATACTATGTATTTGTTCTTGAGTCAAAGACTTGCTCAAAAATTTTGTTCTAAAATTAACCAATCCAGAAACTTTAAAAAAACAGGCTTTCATTTTCCTGATGCCAACATTTAAAAACTTCAGAAATAGCTACAGAAATATTATAGTTCTTATGAAGTTTCATATAGGATTGGACCAGTTGACTTTTAAGGCTATCCACTTAATACATTGGGCAGCTAGGTGGTGCAGTGGATGGTGCATTGGACTTGGAATCTGGAAGACATCTTCAAATCTGGCCTCACATACTTACTGGCTTTGTGATCCTGGGTGAGTCACTTAACTCTGTTGGTCTCAGTTTCCACATCTGTAAAATGGACTGGAGAAGGAAATAGCAAACTACAGCAACAACAAAACACCACACAGATCAGCTCTCCAGTCATTCTGATCATAGTAAGAGTATCCTCATTCTAAGGCCTGTCCTACCTGCTTCCCTTTCTGGACAAAGCAGAGGAGAGAGTCGGCCTCATCATACTCCTAGTGGGGGTCATGTTAATTCAGTAGGGATAGTTTTAATGCTCTACTTGGATCCATGCAAAGTCAAGGGCCTTTAGGAGCCTCCCACCTTGACCCCACAAGTTCATGGGCAGACATGAATGAAAATCCAATAGGACAGGTAAGTAGGAATGGATTGTGAGATTGTGATTTGCTTCCTCAAAGAGAATGTTCACATTGATGGGACCCACTAGAGGCTTGGAGTATGACAAAGCCCATCTTCCATGACAGAGACCCATCATGGAAGCAGCCACAACTTGTTTGTGATGTTGGTATTTTCAAGTGGCTACAAGTTCTGCTAGAAATGCCACCATCACTCCCCCGTTAAGGAGTTCCCCTTCTCCGTCAGAGAAGTGCCCAGTCTAGGGAAGTTTTCCTCAACATGCCCATGGCATACCATACCATGCTTGCCAGGTATGCTGAAGTCATACTGGGTCATACTGCCCTATGAAGCTCCCTAGAATGAGGACAAGGAAAACAGTGGCAGCCTTGGGCATGAGAAGCACTTTCTCAGCAAAGGGCACCAGTGAAGGCACCATGGTCACCTGCTGCTCCCATTTTACCACATTATGAGTGACCCTTCCATGCAATTTCTGTAGCTATTCATTCGGCCTATGTATTACTTCTATCAGGTCCCTCTAGAACTCTGAGATGGTGAGAGCTGGAGGCCATAGTGGAGGTATTATAGTCAGGATCCCATGACCTCTGACAAAGGCATTTGAATGAGAACAAAGGGCTAAGGAGGATCTCATAAATGCAGATGTCGCTGACTTTATGACACAGTGACATCATCGAATGGTTCTTTAAAGGGCCTAAGATCTCAAACAACTTTATCACAAAGCTTGGCACACAGAACTGTTCTTACAGATGCACCCACCACAGGGGAACAAAACCCACAGGGAAAGGCACTCAGATGACTAGGTCCATGTGGCTCCAGTGCCTAGTCACAGAGGTCCCATTCTCTCGTTCTCCCTCTCTCCCCCAAAACCACAGGAGTACCACCACTGCATGATGGGCCAGTCTAGAAAACTGCCCAGAAATTCTGCCTAGGCTTCTCCTTCTTTTATTTCTTGTCTATAGGCATCTTTGGCATTGAGGGACACACTGCTGTCTTTGTTAAAAACCACTGGCAACAACTACTGCCCTCCCTGTCTCACAAACCAACTGCTCTGACTTCCAAATTGCAAAAAAATTAACATGCTATCGTGCTGTCTTTCCTCAAAAGTTTTAAGTTTAAATTTTGAGTCTCTGTTTATTAATTGCAAAATAAACGTAAACCACCAGAGAAGAAACCCTTCCTTTTTTGTGTCTCTCTGTAATGCAGGAGCTTCTGGGGAAGTATTGACAGTTTAGATCACCTTTTCATCATTTTTATTCTTCAAATTTGAGGGCAAATATGAAATAATAGGAGAACCATATACAATCTTATGACATGAAGTCATCAACTTTAATAACATGTCGTTTATAAAGATTAAGTTACTACATTTATTTGAAGTAGCAACATTCATCCTATTTTTACCCTAACTTTTTGTTTGATCTCACTGTTAGGTTTAAACAGTATGGAAGAAGCAAAGAACTGAAGTAATTATTTAGGCAATTACCTAGTACAGAAACTGAATTTTTATATGAAATCTCCAGGCAACTGTGACTGAGTAGAGTTCTGTCTTGTGTACTTTAAATCTTATTATTTTCCAAATAATTCAGTGGCATAAAGATTTCTGGACCATTAGTACTCAAAATGTAATTCTGCAGTTGGAAAAAAAAATAATAGCCCTTCAAATTAAACTCTGACTTAAATAAAACAAATTTCTAACACTGAAGTGAGAAAAAAAGTCAACCATTTATCTCCTACTGGAATTTATTATTATATAGAATTTTAATTGTATTAGAACAGACTTTGAAGCTGCTTTAATCTGCTCTGCTCTTTGGCTATTCATAAAGCCTCTGAGAAAACCACTATACATACATACACACACAGAGACATGTACACACACATATGTGCGTGTGTGTATTTTTTTATTTCTCTTCCCTAACTCCCACATCCACCAAGGAATCATAAAACATACAGTATTTTGACTGATACTTTGATAAGCTACTGAGCTTCTTCAACAAAACTATACTGTCCATCTAACTGAATCTAAATTCACTCATTGAGATTCCCAAAGGTCTCCAGTGAATCAATGTTACAGACCCACTCACTTCTCTCATTCACTTTCCAAGATCCAGGTCTGCTGTTTCCTCCAGATGTGGAGACTATTAAGGGCTCACCATACCACTCAGGCATAGCAAATGTCAGGACTGTTTCCTCATTGCTCCCCAAAAGATGATATTGGGTATGAAAGGGCATTGAAATCCAGATTCAAGGCTCAAAGCCCCAGAAGAACATACCAGCATCCAACACAACACCCACATATCATCCAAAAGGTCACAAAACAAGGCTCACTCTACATTCAATTCTTTAGGAATCTGAACCCATACCCACTTCAAAACTACTAGGCATTTCTATCTGGGTATACCTAGAAATCACTCCCACTGAGTTACAACCATGTTATTTTATCCCTAGTCCATTATCTCATCATTCATGACTCATCCTAATGTTGTGGCTGCTTAACTCAGTAGCCTTAGGCTGTATTCTCAGGAGGGGCTGAAGAGACCAGAGGCAGGAGAGAAGCATACAGCAGCGGTCCTTTATTGTATTGTGGTGTCCTCCTTAAATACCCTAGAGGTAACATGAATAGAGCATGATTCTCTCGAGCACTGGAGGAATGACCAATGGAGGACAGGCCGAGCCAGTTGTCTCAGCCGCTGCTCATCAGGCGAGCGATCTTGTGAAAAACTTCCCTGTGAGCTTAGCAACTGGGCTGTGATCCTCAGTACCACATTATTCAACAGTCCTCTTAATTACCAGAAGGTGTGATTTATTTCTAAAGAGGGACAAAGGGGTGGGAGGAATGGGGTATTCCACTCAAAATTTAAATGCAAAAACATTTCCTTTTTTTTTTTTGGAGGGCAACTGGGGTTAAGTGACTTGCCCAAAGTCACACGGCTAGTTTTTGTGTCAAGTGTCTGAGGCCAAATTTGACTGCAGGGCCGGTGCTCTATTCATTGCGCCACCTAGCCACCCCAAAGAGATTTCCTAATACATCACTCAACTGAAACTGCTGTCTCCAGTTACCAGTGATCTCTTAATTGTCAGTCACACAGTCAAAGCTGAGACAAACTCAGATTTTTACCATTTGGGGCAATGACTAAGGTGATAGATGTGTGGCATTTAGTCACAGAGGGAGAGATTACATTGCATGACTATGAATCAGGTCTGAGTGTGTAAGTGTGTGCTTGGGTGTGGAGACTCAGAAATGACTCTGGATTTGAGAGGAAGGATAAATAATTGGGGGTTGGAAGCCAGGGGTGTAGGACCCCTGTGGGAAAAAGAAGAATCTTTAGAGTAGGGGGCTTGAAACTTGATCTATGAGAGCATGGAATAAGAGGGTACACATTGTTGTGTTCTGTAAGTGCCTAGAGCCTGGAGACTGGGTGTGGTTCTGGCCTCCCAGCACCAACCCACACAGTCTGTTCTCTAGGGCGCAAGGAGGAAAGGACCTGTCAGATATTCTACATCAAACTGTATAGTCTTGTCTCATTGTTGTGTCTTAATGGCAGTCTCCACATTGAAAAAAAAATACTAGTGGGCTTTGTGAATGCAAACTCAGCGAATAGCTAAAGAGAAATAGATCAAGTTCTGAGTTCAAAATCCAGCTTCAGATACTTATCAACTGTGTCACCCTGGGCCAGTCACTGTCTGCCTTAGTTTGCCCATGTGTAAAAAATGGGCAACTCCCTCACAGGATTGTTCTAAGACTCAATAATTTGAAAGCTACTTTGCAAACCTTAAACGCTATTATAAATAGTATTATTAAAGAGCACATTCGAAATCAAAACTTAAGCCCTCTGATTCCTAGTGATGTTCTCATTGGCCTGCCTCCTAAGGTTCTTTTTGCTCTAAAATGCTACATGACTGTTTAGTGTCAGAGTTGGTACAGATAGCCACATTAGCTTGGTATATTGATTTTTATGAAATATTCTTTACACAATATATCAGGACGTAATTAACAAGCAAAAAAAAATATAATGAACTCAACACCCATACAGTTGGAACAAACTTTGACTTTAAATTCCTAAAATGAACGTGCACTTACATCTCCTATTACCAACAAACATTTAAGTTATGTAATTATGCCAAACAAATTTCTCTGCTCATATAAAGGAGTGCTTCCTTTGTGCGTTATCTCAAAAGTGTACTCAGAAAAAGACTGGGAACCTACAAGATAAGAGAGTTCTGATACAGAGTATCATTTTCAGTACTGCATGTTTGGTGGAAGAGAGTTTTGATGGAGTGAATTTTTCCCAAAGGCTGTTTTTTCTAACTGTGAGTAAGATTGTAAAGACAGGAAGATGAAGACAGAGAAAGTGGTGCACTCCAAGCCTGATGTTCATCACTTGGGCAAGAAGCTATGACTGCTCATGTGACTTAATTCACAGGGAGGTTGGTTAGGCTCAAGTGACATGATTGTAAAGGGGCTTTCTAGCAATAAAACACTACGTGAGTGAAAGCAAAGACTACTTCCAAATTAGGTCCTACCTTCTCCCTCCTGTCACTGAAGAGGTGGCATTATGGACTGCAAAAACTGTCAGACACAGATGACATGCTACTTAGTTTTGCTGAACCGCTTTTAAAATTTTTGTTACAAGGCATTGGCTTTCCTGGATAAAAAAGAGGGGAGGAATATACTGAAATGTAAATTGATGTAAGAAGTACAGACATTTTTCTAAAAAGTGAATATGCCCTTTATGTATTAATACGAAGTCACGTACTAATATGTGAACTGAGTTCAGTTCAACTCCTTCATAAACCCTCTGAGAGCATATTTAAGATGTTAGAAGACCTCAAATTATTAACACTGCAGTAAACATTTTGCCAGCTTTTCCCATCAAATGGATCAGTATATCATAAACCTTCAGGAATGCCTCACTAGGATGTGTGTATGTTTGTGTGTGTGTGTGTGTGTGTGTGTGTGTGTACACATGTACAGAATTCTCCTTTCTGCTTTGTCAGAGCAAAAGTAGGTAGCAGCACAAATACTTTTCAAGTCCTCAAGGTTCCCCAGCCCCTTGGGGCTATCAGTACTATAGAGAGAAGAGAATGCTGCTGTTCTGGATTCTGGAGACTTGGGTTCTTGAATTAGCTCTGCCTGCGCTCTTACAGGTTGGTGCAAACTTATTTCCACTGCTTTGGATCTCAATAGCTTCATTTGTGAAAAGTAGGGACCAAAAGAGGTGACCACAATTTTTTATTTTTTAATGTACTCTGCATTTAGTTTGCTAAACTACGGTGATTTTGCCTTAGAGAGCAAAGAACAAAATGTAGGTGGCATCAGGAAGGATTTACTTCCCTCTGTTATAAACATATACGACAGAGCTGGGGCAAGGAACTTGAGAATCCTTGACACTATAGATGAGGACTCTGTAGACCAGAGAAATGAAATGACTTCATCAAAAAGATCCAGCTAGGGGCGGCTAGGTCGCGCAGTGAATAGAGCACTGGCCCTGGAGTCAGGAGTACCTGAGTTCAAATCCGGCCTCAGACACTTAACACAAAAAACTAGCCGTGTGACCTTGGGCAAGTCACTTAACCCCAACTGCCCTCCAAAAAAAAAAAGATCCAGCTAATCAGTAGCAGAGGCAGGATTCGAACATGAGTCCTTTGACTTCATTCAGTGCACTTTCTAAATTCTGAGATAAGTGTCTCCTAGCATACAAGGGAAAACTGGGTTCATCATATATATCTCACAAATTAAAAAGAATGTGTTTTCAGTAGCGAGTTGTGATGTTGAATTTCACCTTAACCATTATTCATTTTATTGTTCACTGCAGAAAAACAAGACATTTAAATAAAATATTCCAGAAAAGGTGACTACGATTTACAGTTCAAGTGTGAAGTTGCATCGTCATTTTCCATCGTTTTGCCGTGTACACTGATCAATCCACAATTACGCTGAGAGCAGACTAGTACAGCATGGTGGTCTGCATAAAGATTTCGTGTTCAGTTTTGCTTTTTCACATTCAACATAATCATGTCTGACAATCATTAAAAATATATAATTCTATTATTTCTTACATAAAGCAAATACAAAGCAATGAAACATACAAATTCAATGAAAATGTAACGTTATGGAAAAGAGCAACTTTTATACTGAACAGACATGCTGGGAAAAAACTAGCAATTAATTGTACATATTTGTCACTCTTCATTCTGTACACAAAAAGGGTACTATAAAAGACGATGAGGACAGCAGACAAGATAGTGCTTCTCTTTTTAACTAGGTACAAACTTCTTTAGAAAGAATAAAATCACAACTGACTTTATCCCTCTGACTTAAGCCAAGTGTCTCAGGTAAGAAATACATTTCCTTTCTAATTGTCATGATCATCCAAATTTTCATTTAATACTGTGTGAATTTCCATTTATACATATAAGAATCAAAATGTCCAAAATGCACATTTTTACATCAAAAAACACAACCTAGTATTTTAAATCACAATTCTGCTGTTGTGTTTAGCCTATTGTTTCCTTAGATAACTTCACAAACATTGATTAAAAACAGAGAATGTACTTCCTATGGATCAAATGAGGCTTTATTAAGATGGCAGTCAATGTTTTGGGGGGGGACAGCATAGGGGTAGAAGTTTTCAATGCAAGTATATTCAGAAGATTTGTTGTTCAAATAAGATTTTTTCAAAACCAGGTGGAGGAATATGATAAAAGTCACTGAATTGACAATCCAAAATCGCACTGTCATCAACTAAAGGAAAGAAACAGATATTAAATTAGAACATGTTATTGTAATGTAGTTTAATAAAGCATATATAAGTATGAAATACATTATTATTTTCTATGCTGACAATGTTAACAGAAACAAAAGGTATGGAATCTGTTCTGATCTGTAAAATAAGCCTTTAGGAAGACACAGGAGCAGAACCACAAAACCTCTGCACATAGTAATTAATATTCTAATCTTTAATATCAAATAAACTCTTTTTTTGATGGGGGAAGGCAAGGCAATTGGGGTTAAGTGACTTGCCCAAAGTCACATAGCTAGTGTCAAGTGTCTGAGGCTGCATTTGAACTCAGGTCCCCCTGACTTTGGGGCTAGTGCTCTATTTACTGTATCACATAGCTACCCCTCAAATAAATTTTCTCAAATACTTTTAAACCTTTTCATAGGTATCTTATTTTTTAGATCATCATCACTTTCCCAAAATATAAACCTTCAAAAACCACATTTAAACTGGCTGTGACCAGTGATGGCTAAAAACAAATTGTAGCTGGGTGAGTCTCAAGTTCTAACATCTGTGGTAAAGAATGGACAAAAACATGGATAAAGGTGACACCAGGAGAGTGCCATAAAGGTGGGAAGGAAGAACTGGCAGCATTTTCAACCACATGAAAAGGTATGTGATTTGCAAACAAGAAAAGCTGCCTTCAGTATAAATTAGAACTGAAGATGCAGCAGAGTCATTTGCATCCTGGTGGAGCTCTAAGACCCAGGGTTGCATTTTCTACATCCCCTTTTATATCACACATTCTCTTTTGATATCTTCCCACACTTCCATCATTTCTACATACAATAAAAATGAATAAAATAAAATTCGAGAGTGCACATAGTTTATACCACATCTATTACTTAGAATGAAAGAGCAGTGGTAACAAGTAAGGTGAATTATAGATTATATTAATTATATTATACATGCGTTAAAAATAACTTCTAAGCACTCACCTGTAAACCACAGATGTTTACACAATTTAGAGGGTATTCCACCTCTTTAAAAATGGAAATAATTTATAAATTTTCAAAAAAATTTCTACTACTATCTAAATTACTGTCACAAGTCACAGCTGTATCATGCTCACTTAGCTGGAATGATCTTAGAATGCAAAAAGGACTTCAATTAATCGGTATTCATTTCCTATTTGTCTTTGACACACATTCAAGCCTAGCCAGAGACTGAGAAAGTTTACTTTCAAAAGTTTTGAGTTTTATCATAGAGAATAGTTAGGATGAAACAATTAAAATATTTTTCCCTTGGACAGAAATACACATTTCACACAAGCAGATGACACATAAATAAAAGTAGTGTGGTGAAGGTGCTAGAGAGCTGGCCTTGGAATCAGGGAGATCTAGGTTCAAGTCCTGAGTGACATATGAGCCTCTCTGTCAATCAATCAAGGAATCAGTTCTTATGAAACCAGCACTTATTAACGTTTACTATCCACCAGTGAGGAGGCAGCTGGGTAGCTCAGTGTCGAGAGCAGGGGGCCTGGAGTCAGGAAGACCTGAGTTCAAAAATCCAGCCTCAGACACTCACTAGCTGTGTGACCCTCAACACATCACTTACTTTCTGTTTGTCTTAATCCACTGGAGAAGGAAATGGCAAACCATGAATGTATCTTTGCCAAGAAAATCTCATGGACAGTATGGTCCACAGGGTTACAAAGAGTTGGACATGACTGCAACTGAGCAAAACAAAATGTACCAGATACTGTGCTAAACACAAGAGATTTTTTTAAAATGCCAAAAACTGTCCCTTCCCTCAAGGGATTCATTTCTTTTTTTTGTTTTGGGTTTTTTTGCTTTTTGAAGGGCAGTTGGGGTTAGGTGACTTGCCCAAAGTCACACGGCTAGTTAGTGTGTCAAGTGTCTGAGGCCAGATTTGAACTCAGGTCCTCCTATCTCCAGGGCTGGTGCTCTACTCACTGTGCCACCTAGCCGCCCCAAGGGATTCATTTCTAATGAAGGGATAAAGTATACATAAATAGACATATACATGTTACATACAGAGTCTTAGAAGGGAAGGCACTACTAGTACACGGGGGACCAGGAAAGGCCTCCTGCAGAAGGCTGAGCTTACAGATAGTCTAGGAGGTCGAGATGAGAAGGGAGAACACTGCAAACACAGAGGGCAGGCAGTTCAAAGGCACAGAAAAGGAAGCGGAGCACTGCGTGTGAGGAACAGAAGGCAGATGGAACCTAACAGTGAGGGGCTTCCAGGATCAAATAAAAGCCTGTCTGATATTCAGAGCCCTCCCTCCTTAGGGTCTTCTTAAATCTTCCTTACTCCCACATAGCCTTTGATCCAATAGCCCTCACTTCCTTGCTTGTCTATCTCCTAACTTGGGGCGCTTTTCTGGCTGTCCCCCAAGCCTAGAAGTCTTCCCCTCCTCATTCCCACCTCCTGGCTTTCCTGACTTCCTCACATCCTAGCTAAAATACCCCTTTCTACAGGAAGCTACGCCTGATCTCCCTTAAATCTAGAGAACATCCCTCTGAGATGATTTCCGTTCATTCTTTCTGTAGCTTGTCTGTCCGTTGCTGTGTGCACATCTCCTTCCCCACTAGACTGTGAGTTTCTCAAGAGCAGGTACTGGTTTTTGTCTTTCGTTAAATCCTCAATGCTTGGCACAGTTACTGGCACACTGTGGTGCTTAATAAATGCTTACTAACTGAGTTGAGGGAGAGAATGAGTACAGAAAGCTTGGAAAGAGAGAAAGCAGTCAGGCTGTGAAGAACTTTAAATGTCAAACAGAGGATATGATCCCGGGGGAAGAAGAGCCACTGGAATTTACTGTGTGGGGCAGGGGGTATGTGTGTGGCACAGGTGGACCTGTACTTTTAGTCAAATCACTGACAACTTTGTGAAGGATGGACTGGAGTGGGGAGCAGTGAGGCAGGGAGACCAACCACGGAGCTCTTGAAGCACACATTCAAAGCTTGGGTAGGAGAAAAGGGGACCTTGCGTGAGAGGAGAAAAGGGGACCTATCTGGGAGGTACAAAGAAAGAGACAGGATCTGGTAACTGACTGACCATGTGGGTAATCGTGAAGATTCAAAGACGACACTTATGTGACTAGAGGGATGGCACTGCCCTTAACACTGAGGAAAGTTCGGAAAGGGAAAAACTAAATGTTTATTAAATACCTAGTACATGCCAAGCATTGTGGCAAGTGCTTGGGGACACAGGTACAACAAATGAAGTAATGTCTACTCATGAGCTTAAATTCTAACGGAAAAGATAAGGACATATTTAAGCTTAAATGTACTTCAATACAAGCAGATCATAGTACCTTTGCATCTTAGTAAATATAAATAACTTCAAGGGTTTCTGTGGCCAAAAACATCCGCAACTAGCCATTTGGTGACTACCTCTTGGCCTTATTAAAGAGAAAAACTACAAAGCAGTTTTCTGGGGAGGCAACAATAACCGAAGAGAGCAAGAAGGGTCTCCGTAGGAGGTGTCTGAGCTGTCTGTGGAAGGGAAGGAGGTACACTGAGAAGGCATCCCCAGCATGGGGGACAGCCAGCAGAGGTACTGAGAGGTGGCTGGACAGCTGTGTGAGCAGCAGAGAGAAGATGGGGGAGTACAATGAGGTTGGATAACTTGGTGCAGAAAGGTTGTGAAAGGCTTTCTTTAAAAACTGAACAGACTTTATGTTTATTTCTAGAGGCAATAAGGACCCATCAAAGTGTATTGAATAAGAGAGTGACATGGTCAGATTTCCACTTCACAAGCAACACTCCACCAACACTGTAAGGATGGTCTGAAGTGGGAAGAAACCCGAGGCCAATTAGGAGGCCCTACACTAGTTCAACTGAAAGATGGTAAGTGCCTGGAATAGGATGCTAACTTTGTTAGTATAAAGAGGTCAGATAAGAGATGTTCTGAAGGTAGAAACAGCAAGATCTGACATCTGTATATGTGAGAACTCAAGGAGAGGACCCGGATGACAAGCCTGGCAGATGGGAAGAAGGGTAATACCTTTAACAAAAGTACAAAGGTTTGGGAACGGGGTGGATTTGGGGGAAATATAATGAATCCATCCTATGTGGGGAATGTTGAGACTCAGAGATGTCCCTCAGACATCCAGTTTAAAATACGTGAGAGGCAGCTGGTGATGCCGGGTTAGCGCTTCAGGCAATTCTCTAAGACCATAAGTTACAGAACTGTTGCCAAAATGTACCAGTAGGAATCTTCTCCTTAGATTCTCCCTATACCAATGAAGTTATTAGTCCAGACCTTCCATTCCAAAAAAATGTGCCACAAAATTTTACTTCCAAAGTATTTCATTAGCATGGGTACTTCAATACAAGCAGATCATAACATAGTACCTTTGCATCTTAGTAAATATAAACATCTTGAAGGGTTTCTGTGGCCAAGAACATCCATTACTTGGTGGCCGCAACTAGCCATTTGGTGACTACCTCTTGGAATAACAGTCATACCCAGTCTAGTCTGTCACTCTAGATCCTTCACTTAAAGCTTTTCCACTTTGGTAAAACTTTTTAGGGTTTATGCTCTGCTTATATAACTGTCAATGATAGAAAGCTGTTCCTACCCCAAAAACGAAGCCTTATTTCAGGGCTAAAGAAAAACCAAATAATTACACCTCTTTATCCCAACACGGTCAACCTAATAGTAGAATTTATAGCAAGGAAAATTTTATTCATTGTGATTGCTTATAAAATTAATTCTAAATGAACAATATGAAGTCTGACTTATCAGGTTAAACAACCTGAATATTAAATCAATTTCCTACCATACAAACACATAGAGCTCTTGGGAGAAAATCACTTTTATGTTTCTCCAAAATACAAGAAAAGCATTTCACACAAATCTAGTTTAAACTCTCATTCTTGCACTCCAAAGATAAATCCTTTTGGGCTGATTTTCAGAAGTAAGTTAAATTCACTGAAAACCTTTATTGGTGCAAAAAATGTAATGATAACCTTAGCCATTGAGTAAAGTACAAATATTCATGGTTCTGACCATATTATAAAACATTTATATGTCACTGTGCTCACTTCCAGTGACCTTGTCAATAAATTCATAAAACTAACTTGCTAACTTGATACGTACTGCTCCAAAACTCTCTTAAAATGTTGTTTTCTTTATGGCCCTAATCTAGCAGACTCAAAGGAACAGGATTATACAAACCACTCTTTCTGGAATTACTAAATCCTATGCCACAAAAGCACCCCCCCCAAAAAAACTTTACCTGATTTAAGTTAATCCCACATAAAATGAAGATTATATATAGTCAACTCTTAATTATCCAAATAATAGGGGAAAGCACAAGTACAGGAAAAGAAATTTAAGTGTATAATCTACTTGAGACTTTCTTCGCTTTATCTGTGGGATCAGAAGAGAAGAAACCAGAGACAAAAAGCTACAAAAGCAATCAAAGGGAGGGGGTCAATGTGATTAATTCTAACATTTTTCTTATTTCCTTTGATACAGGCATTTTCTTGGATTAGACAAAATTTAGCAATGATGCACTGGAGAAAAGGAGACCATACTTGGCCACAGTTTGGTAGGAAGCTGCACTGGTTCCAAAATTCATGACAGGGAAAGCTCTGAGAGAACAGTTACAGTAAGTTCCAATGGGAAGGTAACCAGGCAATTTGTAGAAAACCAGTGCACAGGTTATCTACTGTAGTGATTGTATATGCAGTTGCTGCCTGTATCCTTAGCTGGGCCACAACAATTTGTAAAATATTAAACAAAGAAGGCAGAATCACCTCAATTTCAAAGGATATCTATATCACAAACTCTGCCTCGTCCTTGATAATATTTTGTGGGCTGGCCTTCTCTAATTCCACAGTTCTAATCCTGTTCCTTATCACTGTACATCTGGTACAGCTTATATCCAAAGTATCCCTTTAATGACATTAAAGATTTTCCCAAATATTATTTGCATATAATTATCTTTCTGAGTACCCTATTGTGGCATTTAAACAGCTACTGTCTCAATTTAAAATTCTTCTTTATGAGGTGTAGATCTTCTAACAACTGGAAACTTTCTGATTTCTCTAAGCTGCCAATAATTCGCCCAGTTACAATGA